>JAWWEV010000034.1:9312847-9403943 GCA_035583235.1 Hafferia zeledoni | reverse complement strand
AGGGAAAGGGAAAGGGAAAGGGAAAGGGAAAGGGAAAGGGAAAGGGAAAGGGAAAGGGAAAGGGAAAGGGAAAGGAATTAACAAGTTTTACAATTCAGGAGATCTTATCAATGTACATTTTTTTCCTAAGCTAAAAAGCTGTCACTGAAATTTTGATGACTCTAGAAAAATCTCTTAAAACACACTGCAATGTTTTTAACCACACACAGCAAAATGCTTCAGCAGTACCCAGTCGTTTTGACTTACAAATTGACTCTCAAAAAACCCCTCAAACAAATAAGGAAAACAAGTCTCATAATCTAGGGGGAAAAAATTCAGAGTTGTGACAAAAATAGGCCACACTAAAAGACATCAAATATTATCAACTTTCACTTGACACAGACTTTGCCTACAGTCAGTGACCACTTTTGAGAAATGACCATATGTTTGAATCATCAGTTTTCTTGGGACTGAAGAGATTATTTAAAAAGTGCTCAGAATTTAAGATGCAGTAAGATGTAACTCACGGAAGCACCAGGAAGAGGAAGGGAGGAACAGATGCATTGGAGACTTTCCAAAACTTCCAAGCCAAACAATTAACCTAAAAGCAACAAAAATTTAGGAACTGAAACATCTGGCAATTTTGAGGAAGAACAAAAATATGGCTTTTTTATTGCAGCATATAAATCAGCATACATAAAACTGTGCACATTCTCTTCAGAGAGCATTTTTCTTTGGCTTTTTTTAGAGCTGTCATTTTGTAGACATCAGAGATGGAGCATCCTGTATTTGGGTGCATGAGAGCATTTGTATGTTTTCAAAACTTCTACATATTTCCAGATTACTCATGAAGGAATTGCAATTTTTAAGTGACAAATGAAATTGTCAAAGTATGAGAACAGAAAAATTCACACATAAAAGATTTAAATAAAATATGCTAACAGACAAGTTAACACAGACAAGATTAAAAAAAAAAAAAAAAGAAAAAGAAAAAATTAAAATAGAAAGTTGAATGAACCAAATTGTAATTTTCCTAGTTTGGATAATGGGCAGTATGTTTATATACACAAAGTCTTTTTGGTTTTACCTGATATGGAGAAAGCAGATGAAGATTCATTTCAAAGAATTTAAAATTGTTTAAAAACACATCTGTGCCCATGCTTTCTATGAACTGACAAGTTAATCCTTTCACAAGCTGTCCTGTGCTGATAGGAAAAGCAAATTTCAATCTTTTGAATATTTAAGCAGGATCTAGTCCTTATTCCCCACAACCCTGTGCTGAGATACAGTTTCTTGACCACCTCCCTCTTCTGTTTCTTGTAATTAATAGGTTATTGAAAGTAAAAATGCAAGGAAATTGAAAAGCATCAACTAACCCTTAAAATACCCAAACCCCTGCAATGCTTTGATCCTGATTTTGGATTAGGAGACCCTTTCTAATGAGGAAGGTGAATTATCCTGTGCTATCCAGGAATGAATAAACTTAAGATGGTACAAAATAACCACATATGGTTCACCTTGAAGTTGCTCTCATGACAAAACTAGTTTTAAACCCCATTTCAAAGGAGACTGTAATTCATACCTGAGGAGGTCAACGGGATGGTTTTCCTTAGACAGTAATTCATACAGGTACAAAGCCTGAAATAAAACCCACCATGCTTAAGGTTCAGTTCAGTTAATCCAGGTGTAAGACACAATGACTGCTGCAGGTTTATGTGCTCTCAGCTCTCTCATGTGCTCTGAAGGCACTTCTTCGGTCCAGCCTGGCCAACCACAAGAGGTTTGGCATCCAGAGCTGAATTTTTTCTTCACACAACAAGACATCACTGACTGGTGTTATGGGATGATTTTAAACCTGTCTATGACCCACAACCACTGAATAACCTGGGTTTGAAGGGACCCATGGAGATCATCTGATTCAACCTTTCATCTCTCTGGACAGAGTCAAAGGGCTGATTGTCTATGCTAATTCCTATTATACAGTACTGGAAAGAGAAAATTTACATGGCAGAATCTTGGGGACTTAAATTCAGCATATTAATGCTTCTCTTTCCATAGCTTTGTCTCATGATGTTGCCTAGGCCCTGACTGCCCTCTGGTTGTTTATGCTGAGATATATTTGGGGCAGTTCCTTCCTTTTACCTATGTTTCTTTTCCAATTCTTCCATCATACTAAACTGCAGTGAAATGGGAACT
This sequence comes from Hafferia zeledoni, assembly GCA_035583235.1. Classification (NCBI taxonomy): domain Eukaryota; kingdom Metazoa; phylum Chordata; class Aves; order Passeriformes; family Thamnophilidae; genus Hafferia; species Hafferia zeledoni. The sequence continues at coordinate 9,401,768 of JAWWEV010000034.1, read as the reverse complement.
GCACAATCATTTTTACCTGGCTTCTTCTTAGTTCTTTTTCTTTCATCATTGTAGAACTATATCCAGTCTGCTTCCATAAACCAGAAAGAGATATCTCTTTAAAAAAAGGCCCTTGTATATCTTTGACTGATGAAGAAAAATCTCCAGATGCAGCTATCTAAAAAGAGGAACACAGACATACTTGGCATTTCAGAACTGATGCTTAGATTTACAGGATTTGCCCTTCTTTCTATTCTGCGTAATATTTCTCTTAAGAGGATAAAGGAAAAACATGACAGTATTAAAAATGCAACAGAAATAAGCAAGAGAGATCCTTCCAAATACACGTGGTGTTCAGAAAAACCATCAGAACCATTAACCTTTGAGCTAAAGCACACAACTCAGAGGCAGCATTTTAAACCATGCTCTGCATGTCTGGTGACTGAGCTCTTGTGCAGAGACAACCTGCTACACAGTCAGTTTAAAATCACCTTCCTGAGGATCCCTTGCTGCTGTGCAGGGGATAACTCAGACAAGTGCTGGGATGTTGTGCCTCGAATCAGCTGTGAAAGCTCCCCTGGGTTCATGCTGTGGAGGGACTGGGTGCTGATGCCTGTCACCAATGCACCCATTTGGCTGACATTATGGAATGACAAAACCTGCAGAGAGAGCAGCACAAACAATCAGGAAGAAGAAGTCAATAAATAAACCAAAACTACTACTGCTGAATACTTTATGCAATTCTTGCCTGGGGATGCACTTTCTGTGTCTGTCCAGGAGAACAAATGCATAAAGTTTCTCAGAAGTTCCTTTTTCTGAAACTTCAGCAGGACCCTGACTCCTTCCATTACTGTGTATTTGATATACAGTCTGGGACTGTGGCACACACAGAATAATACACAAAACTGCCAAATACAAGTACTCCTTCTCTCTGTTACTAGACAAGTACTTTGGGAGGTACAGTCTTGCATGTTTTTATTTGACTTTTCGAAATCTGTGGTTATTGTTGAGGAAAAGCCATTTCACTTTTAAAAACGGAAGGTAGAAAAGTTGTTATCAGAGGTACCTTTTCATCAGAGAGGTATTTACTGGATAGAATCATAACTTGGCTCTTTGCCCACCCAGAGACTTGGTTTAGTGTTGCAATAGCATTGTGCACTGCTTCAGGTGACAGAGATTCCAGTTGACTTGAAGTTAGTCCAACCACAGCATCTGACAGAGATCCAAGGGTGTCATTCAGTGTCTGGTTTTGCATGGCAATGTTCAGGAGTTGGGATTTGAGCTAAATCAAACAAAAAGAGCAGATGGGAAACAAAAATCTGCCAAGAGACAATTTCCATTATCACCCAAAACACTAAATGGAGTCTCTGGAATAGGCATTGGCAAATATTCAGTGATCACACACTTCACAAAATTTCAAAAATAGAACAACAGTTGTGAAAGGAATATGGAACAGGAGGAAACAGAGTGACAAAGGAATGAGCACCCAAAATGGGCTTCTATTCTTTCCATTCTTGAGAACTACTTATCCTTATTTTTTAGACCCCAGTAATTTTTCACTCTTTTCTTCCCTTCTTCACGAAGAAAGTCCCTCTTCCTCTGTTTTAGGTTAGGCAAGAGGAACAAGTCCTGCACCCACCTTGTGAACCTCGGCCTGGAAACCTCTCAGCTGATTGCATTTAATCATTTGATGCAGTAAAGCCCGGGCCACTGCTGCATCCATCTGCTCCAGGTCATCATAAAAGCAAACCAACAAACCCAGCCTGTGGGGGAGAGACACACAGGGTAACTTCTGACAGGAGAGGTGTCACCCTTAGAAGAGGGAGGCACAGGGTGCTACACCCTGTGCTAAGAACCTGAGTAATTTCTGTCTGTCACTAGTGCCTTCAACTACAACCTTTAAAACCCACCCAGCCTGAAACTGGGGCAGGAGACACTGCCCTGGCCTCTGCATTCTGCTGGGTTCTGCCTGGATTGTTCGTGCTGTTGGGAACTGAACTGTTGTGGTTCCATTTGTCCATGGCTGGATTCTCCCAGTTAACAACCCCACTCCCCTGGGCAGTATGATCTTGAAAAGGATGAAGGGATATTAAATCTCTGGAATTGGCTGCTGAGTTCTTATCTGGATTGACTGGATGTTTTAAACTCTAAATCCCACCTGGATTTCACATGCAACATAACTCACTGATGTTCCAGAGCAGCAGCTCAAGCACTACATGGCCTCTTTATCACTCAGGTTTAAACACAGCCTGTTGTATCTCACATCAAACCCATGACTGGCTGATGGATGGAGATCTGTCCAGTTCAACAGCAGCTGGGAAAGCCTGTTGGGGTGCAGTGCCCAGCAGTGCCAGAACAGCTGCCTGTGAGGTGTGTTTGAACCAGATGTGCAGCTGATGTCCCTTCACCCGACTCATGCAGGTGTGAGTCAACATTTCCATTAATCTCTGTAAAGTACAACCACAGCCACAGCTGAGGGAGAGCAGCAGACACACTACCAAGGGGAAGTGCCTGTTGACTTAGGCCTTGTGCTAACTTAATGCCACCACTGCAAGGAAAGAGCTCGGAATTGCTTATCACTCTCACTGGACTTTGAGCTTTATAGTGGTGATGATGGACTTGTTCGTAGGAAGCCTGAATCGATTCCCTGTCCCTGTAAGCTCTTAGTCTTTGTTTTCATAATTTACACAGAACAAGAACCTCACAGAAGAGGCCAAAGCCCAGCTTTCCTGCTACAGTCCCTGGTTTTTAGCAATTCAACAAGGCATGGGCAGTCTGGCCCATAATGTCCAGATGTGAATCAAATCAGTGGTGGACAATACACAGCACAAACTCAGTCATTCTGCAGCACAGAAAGGCTTTTAGTTCCTCTAGTCCCTCAACAACAACCTGCTAGAGATACAACAATACACTGCTTCAGCAACCTATCTGAATTCATGAGACATCATCAAACCAACATACAAATCAAAGAAACATCTATAAGAGCATTTTTATAACAAATAATTACCTTCCAATGCATTACTGCACTCCCACCAAGAGCTCTTCATCTCCTTTGGGATTAGCAGCAATGAATAACACTACTTCTTAAAAGTAAAAGTGCATTTAAATCATCAGTACAGTTAAAATGAGTGTTATAAACTAAGTGTGTTGTAAAAATGGAATATATTAAGGATCACGGAGCACGACATTTCTCTCATCTCTGAGAATGTGGCAGCTCTGGTGAGTGACAAAATCATTTTTAAGATTTCTGACAGTGAAATTCAGAGCGTGGGCATAATTCCACTCTCACTCACCCCTCTGACAATGAGCAATCCTTCATGGGAGTCAGTGCTGCACTGCAGCAGTGACAGGAGCTCTGAAGCCATAAAGCATATTCTCCATTAGTTTAAAACACCAAGGTATCCCCCAAGGAGACTACAAATAACTTCAGAGAGGGGTGTCTTGGGACTAAATAGATCCATGGATACGACAGTGTACATGTAAATGTGGAGCACAGCGCTGCCTCACAGCAGCCACACTCGCTGCCTGTTTATGAGCAAGAGCAGTTTATTTGGGTTTTTTATTAAAGTTAGTTCAGTGCTGATTTGACAGCCCTGAAAATGCAGTTTGCTGCTTACACACATATTTAAGCACAGCTCATCCCTACCCTGCAGGACAAAGAGGACAGCAGGGCAGGCTTTACAGCTCTTCACTTTGTGACCTCTCTGGTAACACCCATGTCAGTTAAAAACTACCTGCAGTTCTGGCTGGCATGAGTTAAGATTTCCTTCTTCATCCTAACTGCAATGTGATTTCCACAACACAACTCCACCTTCTTCTGTGATCCAAACAGCCAAGACAACTTGTGTCCTGCTCTCCCAGTTTATTTTATTGCTGCTCTGTACAATGGGATGGAGCTCTGACTGGGTCCCAAAGACATTGCTGCAGTCTCCCTACCAGTACTAGAGGCATCTCCTCACTGTGCAGCAGGAGACAGAGCATTAGCTAATTAGGCACACTTCCAAAAATTCATAAAGTAGCAATTCTTCACTGTTGCTAAACAGGGCTGGATCTCAGCCGAGACTTTTCTGCTGGAAGGAAAAAGCTCTGCCATATTGCTTATTGCTCCCCTCTTTTCTCCTCATCCATACACAGCCATAAAAAAAAGGAAAAGCAGCCTTGCCTGTAGAGAGTTGAAGTGTTCCTCACATCAAACCCTGATGAGTTTATCCTCTCCAGGAAAGCCTGTGCCAGCTCTGGGGTGATGTCATACACCATGTCCAGCTGCTTTGTGGCGTTGTCATAGCTAATGAACAGTCTGACCTGACCAGGACAAACAATATCATGTAGCAGCATCGTGAAACAACGGCATCCAATAAAATATATATTTGACACACTAAATTCATTGACCCCATTCGTGTTACAGAGAAAAGAAGAAGATAGATTTGGGTAATGTGGTATTTTTGAAGACAAAGCTGAGTGAGTGATTTGACCGATTCTCTGCCAAACTGTCAAATAATTTGAAGGCTTCTCTCATTGGTCCTTTTCAGTAGAAGCCACAGAATACTGATACAGATAAATAATCATATGTTAATGGTAGGCACTTCAAAATTCCAAATATAGAAGAAAATTTGTAAATAACGTGTTTATATATATTTTTCCCCTTATAATTATACGAAGTTTTTTCATGTTTAAGTTTGCATTTGTGTTCATATTGTTTGTAGTTGACATCACTTAGTAATGGCATATCCAACCACACTTTGTTACTTACTTCTTTGAGAGTAATTTTCAGAATTTCTTCTAATGGCAGATGGACCATGTATCTTCCCAAAATCCGTAAGATTTCTGCACTGACCCAAGAAGCTGATTCATTGAACTCTGTTTTGTACAAATAAATACTCACTACAATGTTAAGAAATCTATTGCTTTTCAAATATATTGTACCCGGTATATTGTTATTGGTAAATAACCAAAAAATATCTGCAAATCAGAAAAACCCTGAAAGGAGAGTCAAATTCCCTCCATTGACTACATTTTAGCACCACGATTTTATGAGCCCATACATTTTTTAATGAAAATGAAATAGTGTTTCAAATGTCTCAAATTTTCTCATATGAAAACATTAATGTTTTATGTTGTCAAAATAGAAAATGGATGAAGTGTGGGACAGGAAAAATTAAACCAGCAATATTAAATATGGAGCACTATTTTTTAAATTCAGTTTCCCTAATCAATTATATTATTTAAGAACATCAGGAATGATAGTTTGTAACACTTTATATATAATATATTATTATTAATGCTGCCCCTTATTTCAGCAATATGCAATAGCAATAACAGAGAAAATGAAAAATCGTTCAAATACCTCTACGGAAACAAGTTGGCAAAAATACAAAATACTGCATAACAGTTAAAAAAATGGCATTCATTTAGCTATGTTCTCCCAAGGATTGGAAATGAAATCAAGATCCAAATATCCCTGAGAAAAAAAAGTATTTATGACTCTGAGCCACAGATTGTTTTCTCCAAGGTATCATAATTTGGATGGCTCAGCGTGTGATACCTCTGCACACATTCCCTGGTAGAATAAAATCATCAGTGCACTTTGAAGAGTTTTCAGTGTCTGAAGAAACATCACCCTGTGTTTATCAGAAGCTGAAGGACCACATTTAGTGACTTTTGTTGAAAACACAGATCTAAGCTCCTTAACTGAGGCAAGATGATGCTCCCAGCAGACCTGTCAGGCCTCTGTTTTTAAAGTGATGTTACCTCCCATTACCAGGAATATTAAAGAGCTGAAAGACATGACAGAGGAAAGAAAAACTAGCACAATTTAAGGGTGTTGCCTGTGGCCTTCAGCAGAACAGAACTGCAGGTACCAGCCATGGTAGGTTTGATCCCCAAAAACTGATTCCTTTCCCAGGTGGTCCCAATGCTACCCACATATAAAGTGAAAAAATCCCACTACTGCAGGAGTCCTGTGCTGCCCTGCCCTCTGTGCTGTGGGTTCACCTCCTCTGCACTGCTCTTGGCACGAGAAGCAGCAACAGGAGGTAAGAGGGGTACGTTAATTCCCAGTCCCTCCCGAGCTGGGGGATCCTCCACAGCCCGAGGGGTCACTGATGCTTCAGACACTCCCCAGGGTGACACTGAGGGACATTCCCAGGACTGCTGAGGATCAGCAGGCAAGTTCTGCATCTTTGCTCCCCCAGCAGTGCCCTGGCAGTCACACCACCTACAGCAGTGTCATGAACTTCCTCTCTGTGACTTAATGGGTGACTCTGGTATTGTGAAACCGCTGAAGAGCCAGGGCTCAAATTTAGCTCCTCTGAAGCCAGTGGGCCTTTTGCCTTTGATTTCCAGGGAAAGAGGAAGGACACACACATCTAGGAGTGCCAGGATAGCTCTGCTGGGATGCTCAGTGAAGCCCAGGCAGCAGCAGTGATGGCTCAGAGCCGCTGCACAGCACCCTCTGGAGCCTGCCCTGCACTGGCACAGCTGTGGCACAGCTGTTCGAGGCACTTTAACCCTGTAAACAGATGTGGTAAAATGCACACAATCAGAATTAATTAACTGTTTCTATCTAGTCCGTTTTCTGATTGAGTCAGTCCCCTGTGCAGCAGAACTTTCACAATATCCTGCATTTTTTGTGTTTTTAAGCAGTGCATTGGCTAATGTTTCCTGAGCCAGAGCTACTTTTCTATTCTGAATGCTCAGAAGTGAACAACACACCTTGGCAGAGCACCTGACCACTGTATCCTGGTTCAGTCTTAGAAAAAGTACAGAGAAAAGACCAGAGTACTAGAAAAAGACTGAGTAGAGCTCTACAGAAGAGATAGAGAGTCCATTGGTTGGACTCAATGATCCCAGAGGTCTTTTCCAATCTTAATAGTTGTATGATTCTATTCTATAAGAACAAGCATCTTTGGAGAGCTATTTGTCATGAGTAACAAAAATATTTACTGTATTCTGGAGAAAAGGTATTCTAGACAGCTACTCTTAAACAGGCCTGTGTTAAATTCAATACAATGGATAGGCCTTTGCTGACTTTTTTTATCATAAGCAAGAAGAAAACACTTTGAAAAACGACATACCAGTCACATTATAAGATTTTTGTAGAATCTGCTTCATCCAGCCATACAGAGCTCTCTGAGTATTTGCTGAGGTTTTGTCATAAAGGTCCTTGAATAATGATGATCTAAGTGATACAAGGGCATGTTAGTTCACTAATGAGTTAACTATCTATTTGTTAAAAAACACACAGGGACAAATTATTTTATAAACAGCAACACATAAGCACAAAGCTGTACCTGGAAAACCGACTGACACAATATGGCAACCTCTTTAAATAGTCAGCAAATAGGACATGGTATTAATTGTGTCTGAAAAACAAATAGCTTACAGGTTTCTGAAAGCATCTTCCTGCAGAACGTTTGGGAGGCTCCCAATGACATCAGGTTGGAGATAGTTCAGCGCTGACACACGTAAAACCTGGCCCAGGATATCCACACAGTCCAAGGCACTCAGAGCCAGGAAACATTTATCCAGAGTTATAAGGAACAAGGTCCTGTTTACTCCTGGGCTTTGAAAAATTCTCTCTCTAGTCTTGTCCCAATCAAGAATAATATTTCCCATTTCCTGCAAGCAACAAAGTGTTAAAAGAACATCTCCTGTATTAATTCAATACCTTGGTAATTTTGAGGCCTGACAGAGAGCACTCTACAAATAATATGGAGCTGTTCTCATGAAAAAATTGATGGAAAATACTGTGTTTGCATTACTTCAGATAATTCCTTTCTGTCACTGGGCAGAGACCAGCCTGAGGTTTTTTTACAAAATCAAAATGAAAACCAGAAAAATAACCAAAATTACTGAAATTATAGAGTGAAATGAAAATTGAAGGGATAGGAAAATGAGTATGAAATGGAAGATGGATAATGGAATTGAATAGGTATTATTTAATACATAATTAAATAGATAGACATCTCTAGACTAGATGTTTTCCATGCAGTATTCCTTGCAGCTGTTACTACAAACATCCCTCCCAGAAGATGGAGCAATAAGGAACAATCTTCTGGGGTTCCCTGGGCACATGTGCCACTCACAAGCTGTGTCTGGGACAGCCTGTTCAGTGCTGGGGATTTACAGTTTATTGCCAGGGCTCCTGGCATGGTGCACACCTGTCCCACACCTGCCCCACAGCCGATCCGTGTGCTCTGGCACGGGAGCTGCTCCTGCACTGTTTGAACAGGGGATTGCAAGTGTTTGTTCCGGGCACGGCCCTCCTGTGTCTCAGGACCTGCTTTCCCCTTCTCCCAGACCAATCCCCACCCCCAGCCATGCCCATCCTCCCAGCAGGGAAGGTGCCAGGTGCTCTCACCCCTCAGGCTGTGATCCCACCTGCACTGGAGATCTCTGCAGGACAACCCCCACTGGCCCTGAGCGAGACTCCCAAGGTGTGTCACGCAGGGAACACACCAGAGACCAGCAAAGGATGCTGTGCTGCCTCACCTCAAACGCTCCAACAGTTTGCTCACATGTTCCCCTAACTAATTAACAAACTAATAAACAAAATAACTAATTAACAAAATAACTAATTTCACCTTTTTCAGTCATCTTGGCTCTCTTTCTAGCCACTGAAAAGAAGATATTCACTGGTCCTACCTACCTTAGATATTAGTGTAGGAAGGTGAATCATTCTCTGGAGATATTTCTCTCACTGATTACAGTGAAAATCCAAATGGCTGACTTGCATTTGGCAGCAAACTTGTAGACACTAAGAATTAAATGAAGTAAGTCTAACCTAAGGCTCCTGGAATCTGATCCCATTCAGGCCAGAAACTGCAGGGTGTCCAAGAGAGAGCCCCCAGTCTGTCCCCTTCGATTTATCCAAACCACTGACTGCAGCTTTTCCTTTTCCCAAGTGCAAAGGGACTTACAAGATGCTCCTTCCTGCTGTTGAAGAGATACTTCATTGCAGTTTGGAACTGCTGCTGATCAAGTTGTTGGAGTTCAGACAGCAGTTGCCTGGGCTGGTTTAAAAGGTTCTTCAGGTAACTTTTTATGGACATCTGAAGTATAGAAAAATAATACTATATATAATAATATACATAAAACTCAAATTATTGTACTAGGGGGATCTTTTACTCCCTGAAAATCTGTGCTCAAGGAGAAGTATGTGCTTAGCTCCTGTATTGTCTGTGCTGACAATGGCCAGACTAACTGTTCTCCACACAAACTGGAAACAAAAAGAATCTAAATGTATTCTGAAAGACAGTTATTTTCAAATTCTATTCTTGGCTTCATAAATAAGTCCTCTCCAAGGAGCCTTTTAACAAAGATGCCTCAGTTTGTCACTTCATAAAACAAGAGTACTAAAGCTTTTCTGCTTCACACAGCAGAGCTGTGAAAATTAAACTTATTATTATTACTTTAAAAAGAAAAGGAAATGTGCAATTAGATCGGAGGAAAAGTCTGCAGCAGGTCTGAAGCCAAAAATATTCTCTCTCACATCAAACTGCATTACCAGTTAACAATCTCATGTCTATTTTGAAAAATCCAAGGGGAATCATAACATTGGAACAGAAAGCACTGTAATGCTCATTAGCAGCAGACTGGAGTAAAATCCCTTCTAATTCCTGGCAGAATTATTCCAGAATTGGTGTGGAATTTCTGTTGCAGTTCTTTGCTGCCTTTGGTTAACTTGCACTGCCATCAACAAATACTAACAGAGGAAAAGCAATATTATTACTCTTATTTCTGCCTTGCATACTCCTGCAATCTTAGGGGGAAAAGACAATCAAAACCACCTATTCCTATTTAGCTGCTGGACTCTAGATGTGTTAGTCACCTCTGTTATTGACCACCTAGTTTTGGCTACAGAGATAAGTTGCTTTTTAAATTCCTTTTTATATAAAATTTTTCATATATTTTAAATGTCACAAACCTGGATGCTGCTAAGAGTAAATGTAACTTCCTGGGCATGAAAATATGCCATCACTTTTGTAAGTATATCTGTTGTCCAGACATTAGAACTGTAACAGAAAACAGGACCAAAAATGCCAGTAAAATAATATAACATGTAAAATAACAGATTACAAGAGTGAAAAAGAAAAAGAAAACAGTGCTACTAACAACATAATAACACAAGTATTCAGACCTCTGGCCTAACCAGAGGAGTAGTTGATCTATTTAATGCAATGAAAATACATGGTTCAGTGAGGAATGGAATTAATTAGTTATGTTTTTTTTTCATTTAATTCCACAGCCACCCACAATAATCTCCGTTTTCCAAGGTGTTGCCATTAGTGCCATCTCCAGGATGTGCCTCCTGGCACCGCTCTGCCTGTTCTCATCTGCCTGCAGAAAGCACAGGGAGGAAGGTCTCCTGCCTTTCCCTCATTACAGTCATTAATTTCTTCTTTACACAGCCACTGATTTCCTCAAAATATGTAGGAGTGGAATGGCCTTTGAGGATTATACAGCTCTTTGAAATTTAGACAAAATTAGCAAATAATTCAAAAGTCAGCAGAAGCTGGAGGGTGGGATGGAGTGGGACAGAAAGAGGGAGGTGGACAGAAAGCTGGAACTGCATCCAATTTCCTTGAGAAGCCATTCTGACACATGTGAACAAAGTTAATAATAAAAACTTTGAGAACTGTAGCAGGTGTTTATTCTCAGCCTCATTCTATGCATGTTTTTTTCCCCTTTTTTGTGAAAAACAGCTTTTCCCTTGTTAAGAGGAAAATCTCCTCCCAGGAGATCTAAATCAAAGCAATCACATGTGCCAATTTCATTCTATCCATAATGTTCCAGTTTCTGTGGAAATGAAACAGATCATATCTGAAGAGCAAGATAATACTGAAAAATCAAGCTGGTGAGAGTAATACATTACCTTTGAAAATTAAGTATATCAAGGAGGGCTGCACATGAAAAATGGAAGATAAAAAGTTGTGGTGAGATACTGAGTTTTAATTCATTTTAGAAGTGTAAGTGGGAACAACTTTGTACATTACCATTCAGATATTTCCCAGTTATTACTTCCTCCTAAGGAAAAAATTATAAATACATGTAATAAATTATTTGGTTTATGTGTTAATATAAAATATTAGTAGAGAGATCAAATAAAAATACTAACCACAGCTTTGTGTAGTAATGGAGGCAAATCTGTAAAAGAGTATCCCATTACTAGAAGTTAATTCAATGTTTTATCATTTGTGTTACACAAAAATACATGTATTGTATACATTGATCAAAACTATATATACATATATAATTTATTTGCAAGAATTTAGTGCAGTTTTGATTGAATTTATATACAGAAAAGAGCAAAAATAAAAGGCTATTAAATAATAATCAGTCTTGGTGAAATTCTTTGCTAGCACAGCTCCACGAGGTCAAGAGAGCAGAGTCTGTGGTCTCAGTTACTGAACAGCACCACACCTGATTTATTACACACAGCTTTTCCCATCCACACAAAATACACTCCTCAGAAAGGAGTTCTGGTCTTACCTTCGGGGTTGTGAGTGTGAGCAATCTCAGCATGATTCACTGATACCACCAAGAAACAGATCTTCAGAAGTCTGGACATTTCTTCTGGTGATTATTAGGATCAACAGATTTTTGGATTGAATAGGAAAACAGAAAGAACTGAGTCAAAAGGCAATATTCTCCCCAAACTTTCACAGCTATAAATCAGAGCAGCCCATGCTACAGAGCACAGATAGAGATCAGAACGATCTAAAAGTACTTGCTCCCAAGTTTTTAATTTAGATCTTTTTCCAGGATACAGATATATTTTATGCAAACACACGCCAAGTGTGCATGTTCAGCCAGATTTATTTCCCTTTTACCAAGTGGCTTGTTCAATTTTCTTCCCTGTAGCACCGTTTTTTTACTAAGTCACACTCCAGCTAAACATGGCTCCAATGCAGCTTTGTTAAAGCAAGAAAACAAATCCTTTTAAAATCAGTAAAAGAGAAGAGAAATAGAGGGAATGAAAACAGAAATAATAAAGATGGTCCAAGCAAAGCCTAAGCCTTTCCCAGCACCATCACTGCAGGGAGGGCTGGGACCCTCCAAGTGCAGCTCTGAATGCACAGGTGGGGTCTGGGACCTGTCCAGGCAGGGAGTGGGAAGGAAAGCTCCTCTTCCTTCCCTGCTGCCACCCCTCTGCACAAAGGGGCAGAACACCCTCATGCTTCTCTGGAGCAGAGGGAGAGCGACACATTTGGGAAATGGAGTGCAAGACCACTTCACTTAATGGATCAAAGCTGCAGTCTTTGCACTCAGGAGAAGTGTCCCATTGCTGTCCACCATCCCCTTGCACACAGGGTGTATGGGAATAGATGTGTTAGTGGCTCTTGCTGTCCCTGCTGCCCTGTGCTCTGTGGCACAAAGATAAATTAGCTGAAAGGGTCGTAACAGATACATGGAGCTTTTCTCTGGGCTGTCACTGATTCTCACCGGAGAGGACTGACAGTCTCACAGTTGTCCTAAACAAAACGAATGTGTTGCTTTCTGTCCAGTTCCCTCAGGAGAAGGATACACATTGCAGAAATGCACGGGATGGAAAGGAAGCAGAGACTGGGCAGCTCTCCCTCACAGCAGTTGCTGCAGCCTTGTCCCCTCCACTCATAAACTGCTTTAATCCACGCTGAGTTACTGCAGAGAGGATTTTCTGCCTCTGCACCCTCAGCCTGGCCCTCTGCTCAGCCCTGAGAGCCGCCACCCCCACAGGTGAAACAGCAGATGGGTCTGACACTGGGTGATGTCCTGCTCCACAGACTGCAGCTCCTTACACTGGCATTGTCACTGATTGTAACAAATGACACACAAGGCCCCATTGGCCGACTTGGCTCTGACCCTGAGATGACTTTGCTGGGTTTTCTCTCCCTCTCCTTTATTTCAAAGGTTTATCTGAATTTCTGCATTTCTTTTTGTTGCCGAGTTTGGATCCATTCTCACCCTTTTTTCAAAGTTCTCTGCCACAGCTTGAGTTACAGATCTTAGCATTTGATAAATACAACTCCTTTTTTGAATTGTTTAATCTCATGTACCAGGGTACTCTTTTATGAAAACCTCTTTCAACAGCCTCCAGCAATACTTCAGTATATTGCAAATACTTAACTCCAGTCTTGTAACAGAAGTGACTCAAACTGACAGATGATGAAAAATTTAAACATTAGACTTTAAGAACTATCGCCTCTGTCCTGTTTTTACACACACTGAAACTCTTTTCAGCTATTCTTTTGGGAGCACCACAGTACATGTCTCTCATTCAGATGTATCTGGTTTCCTGGACAATGAACTTACTTGTGTTTGTTTCTGCCTTTGCCCTATTAATTTTGCAGTAAGGTTTGATTACTTTGCACAGTTTAAATCATGCTTCCAGTGTCAGTCCTGATTTGTTTATTCCAATTCATTCACTTTGATCAGGGAGTGTATTTTAATTAAAGCATGCTAACCTAATATACAAGGAGATTAAACGCTAAGGAAAGTGCTTTTTCATCCTGACTAATTTCGGCGGACAATCAGTAGGTGCAGAAAAAGTCTGCTTTGAAATAGCCCTGCTTGGCAAGACCATCTGTGGGATGAAATAGTCACTTCTCAGTGAAACTTGTCTGCAGTTCACTGCAGCTTCCAGACAATCCCAGATCACACTGTGGGATCTCTCACAGATCATATCCAGTATGTCCTCAGAGATCATTCCTTGCACATGCTACGATCAGATCTCTGACCTGTTCCCCTTAAGGGGTCCCAAACCGCCTTCTCCTCTTGCTCCCTGAACAGCTGCTCTTCCATGTACAGAAATCCTAGACATTTATCACCCACTCCAATGCACTTGCTGCCTTATCTGACCCCTGATAACCAGAAAGCTGAGCTTGGAATCACAGGTGCTGCTGATAAGCCCTTGCCCTGCCAGTGCCCACCCTCACACCTCTGACAGAGAGCCCCCCATGCAGCGAGGGAACCCCAAGGAGTCGTGGCTGGCAAGGCAGAGAGGGGAGAGCAGAAGAGAAGGAGAGTGTGGATTCTCAGGGAGAGCCCGGACCCCAGAGCACCGTACCTGCCTCTGCTGTGTGTGCCTCCTTCCTGGCACCTGCAGCACTGAGAGCTGGGCGGCTCCGGAGGGACCCGGCAAGCAGGGCAGGGACAGGGACAGGGGCCAGCACCGCCCCAGGTGTGTGCCCGGCAGCACCTGCAGCCAGCGGGGAGGGACAAACTCCTCTGTGCAGGGCTCAGGGGGCGAGGGGCTCCCAGGGCAGGCAGAGGAGGATGATTTCCCTCCCAAGACTTCAGTGAGCCATGGGGGTCACTCAGCGCAGGGCTGGGGCTGCCCCACTGCCCCAACGTCCCACCCCAAGCACGGGTAGAATGTGACCTGACCTGGGCACAATGTGAACTCACCTCGCATCACCAGCAAAAGGGGACTGTGGTTTTGTGAGACAAAATTGTTCTAATTCTGTGTTCCAAGTTTCCAGCTAAATCATGCCCTTGCACAGCATCTTCTTCCTGTGATGCAAAACATCCAGGGCCACCTTGATAGAAGAGTTTAGTTCCTCTCCAGGGCAAAACACCACACATTACTGAGACCACCAAAGTACAGATCACAGAGTCTCCCACAGCAGGGCAGGAACGGTAGAGGGACTTACTATTCCACAAAGATGACTGAGAATAAAAGGCTAAAAAATCAGCAGAAATCACTAACCATCAGACAAAGCAGGTCTGAGGTAAACCTAAAATGACATATTAAGCATCCTACCTGACGTAAGATCACCAATAATTATAAAACCCACAAAACCCCACAACACACAACTTTTTTAGACTTCAAAAGCAACATAAATCAGTTCTTTACTTACCGGATGACATAAAAGCTGAGGTTCCTCTGCTCTCTCACACTACAGCCCAAGCACTGCAAGATGTACAGATGCCAGTCCTGTACTACTCAGGACGCTGCTTGTTGTTTTAAAGGAAGGTTTTATCTCAACTGCCAGAAACTATCCACTTCAAACAGTTTTTAAAACAAGACATGTTAAAGTAAATAGCATTTTCTTGGTGCTCCTGAAGAAAATGTCCCAAGCTAGCAAACTCCTCACAATCAAGTCCCCATAGCCTGATGCCCAAGGGCAGTTTGACTCACAAAACTTGCACGGAACTGCCTGCAAGTTTTTCGAGCTGAAAACATTTGGGAACAACTTGCTCAGAGAGCTTGTTATTAAACACATAATTTTAAAGTGCAGTTCTGGCAAGTTCTACCATAACCCTTTTAGTTGGAAAATGGCATATGCAAAAGCAATGAGGATTTATGAGGCTTTGAGAGGAACATGAAAGGAAACCCAACCAAAAGTGATACATTTTTTGTGGACTGTTATCCCTTTAAACAGTAATTAAATGCTGTTTAAATAAATGTGAGGTTGTGCTGCTGCTGAAAGTTTGATTCTCAACACAAAGAGCAGTTGCTGCAGTTAAGCGTGGCTATGGTTACAAAAATGAACACAAAAGTTAATGCAAAAGTCATCTCAAAAAGTTTATTAGCATGATTAAAAACGTGAAGAATGACAGTAAGAAAGTAACTTAGCATGGAAGAATATCCATTTCAACAGTTTTTATTCAACAAGGCTTGAATTGAATGGATAACTTTATTGCCAGATTTCACTTGATTTCTGTAACAGTTCACACTGTATCAGTTTCACCATTATTAGGAATATTGCTTTTGTTTGGATCTGATCCCTGTTGCAGGTAAATATAAAAAAATATCCCCCCATTGCTGCTGGATTGCAGAATGCATTGTTGGTTTAAGAGCTGGTAAAAAAGAAATTCTCAATGGAGGAGTCTGTTTAAAAAACAACCTTTTTTTCCCCCTAATCACACTACAAAGAAATACATTAGTATTTTGGCCTTTAAATTTCTTACACGGTACTTATTTAGAACGGCAATCCCAAAATTCCCTCCCTTTAAGTAACCATAAACCAAACCCCTCTTTCAGAGGCTGCTTCTTGGGTTAAATTCTGGAGATTTACTTCAGACAGGCTTACACTGGCTTGAGGACGAAGACAGCATCATCCAGCACATAGTAGTCCTTGTACATGTCCCCTTCACAGAGGTATGGCAGTCTGGTGAAAGCCTCGATGGCAAAGCCAGCTTTACTGAACACTTCTGGCAGGCTGTTCACCTGCTCTTCCCAAGTCTGCCCTTTGATTTCCAGCACTTCTGAGGGCTTTTCCCACTTGCCACCTACTGAGAAAACAGAACAGTTTTGTTTCAATTATAAAGAAAATTTATTGTGTGTTGTACTTTCTTACAAAGGGCAAAATTACACTGATTATGTTCCACTCCTCTCCACACAGGAGGCTGACAATCTACTTACAGACCTGCTGCAAGATCAGTTCAAGTTTTTTCCTAGGGTTCAACAGCAGCTTCTTCTTAAGGTTCTCTCTTGTTACATTTTTAAGTGGCATTTCCAAGAGTGGCTAAAAGGTACCTTCCTCTACTGAGGCCGATGCTCAGCAGACATGGACAGACAGTTTAATAAAGCCATTTTCCATCTTTGTAACACTCTATCCCCAAAGATGGCTGCAGGTAATTACAGCAAATAGAACCAGGAAGAAGCTGAAAATTAAGATTTGCTATGAAGCTTCCTCTACATTGCAATGGATTGCTACAGAACCTCTGTGCCTCCAGTGGTCTCCCAGCAGCTCACATGGTAAAGGCTGCTTAGGGGCATATGTAATTAAGAACCCAAGCACCTTGCAGCATGCTGGAAAGCATGTTCTTTTTCATAGCCAATTATATAATCTGAAGGACTATAGGTACAATTCTCAGAAGTTCAAATTTTAAAATTTGTTCACTGATTTTCCAAGTAGTGTCATCCACAAAAAACAGAAGCTTTCAGGCTTGGTCTGTAACTTTAACCAGTTTGCTAAATGCAGTAGTAAACACCCTTCTAAACAGGAAGTTCTACATCTTGTGATTCAGACTGTTCTGCAACTCCAAACATTTCCTAAGTTCCTCTTCCTTCAAGCAGAATAACTTCCAGACAGATACAAGAGATGGCACCTTTCAACAAATTAAAAAACATGCTAGTGCTGGTCTTTGACTGGATTCTGTGCAGTGCTGGTAAGACTTTCTTTAAGTTTCTTAGATTTTCTCATTAACAGCAGTTAAACAAGATTGAGAATTTTGTGGTTATAATTTGCAACATAGCTATAAAACAAGAGCACTGAAAAGTTCTTCTGTGAACCAAATTAATTTCTACTATCTTCACATAACTTCCAAATTAAACAACTGCTACTGCTAGCAAATGCTTTTTTCTTCCAAGAGTCTGAAATGCTTGTGTAACCTGTGCTTTCTGGGTCTGATCTCACTGCACCTCTGTGCAGCAGCAGCAGCCCAGCCTGGGCTCAGTGTGGCTGTGCCTGCTCGGGAGGAGGGTCTGGAAGCTCCACAGGTAGTTCCTACATGAGCTGAGGCCCCGAATTCTGATCTGCAAGGCCACCAGAGCCCAGGGGTAGGGGGGAAAAGAGCAGGGGATCACCTGCAGAAGCACAAGTTACTGCCTTTCACCACACAGGGAGCAAAGGCAGCTTCCAATTACCACAAGCTCAGAGTGCTGTAGCTGCTGTGGAATGGCTCTGATATTCGTCTGACACAATCACTTATTACTGTAGAAGTCACAGACACTGCACCTGCTTGGATTTGGTGAGCAAAGCGGTGAAGGGACAACGTTGATTGCTCACCATGGACAGAGTTATAAATTGTGTATGAGCAGTACACTAAGAGACTTCAGGATATTTTTCTTCTAATTTGTTATTTTGGGGGAAGTAGAAAAGGATGCTGTTAAGCTACTGCCTTCATTTTCACTGCAATAATCCTAGTTCTATAGTTTAAATAACTATGCCATTTGTTTGAATAAAATTAAATATAGTGAAACAGTATTTACACTACAGATTTCAATAAAGACTTAAAAGAATTTTCCCAGACCAGCCATATTAAACCTCACATTTCAGTTCCTTAATTAGAATTTTCTTCTCTGATTAACCTTCTTGTTTCCTCTGCACACATTTTTAAATGTCAGAACTAACAAGTACTATTATTATCCTTAGAAACCCAGAGCCAATATATGTGATGAAGTGGAAGAATGTCTAGGAACTATTGTGAATTCTAATCAATGTGATGAAGTTGCTAAATTATAAATGCCTCAATTTATGACATTTCCGCTCCTGCCATCAGATTGTCTTGCTTGACTTGGCTCAGGGACAGTGGAGAAGAGAAGGCCCTGCAGAGCTGCCCCCCTGAGCACCCACAGCCCTGTCACACCAACCACCCCCTGCCCATTCCCCCCCAAAACACACAGCACTAAACCTGAGGCAGGGAACTGCACCAAGTATTCTTTTGGTCTTCTCCTGGGCCAAAGGAAACATTCACATTACTTCAGATACGTCAGCCTGCTCTGTATCTTGTCAGAGAACAGAAAGCCAAGCATGTTACAACATAGGTAAAAGTGTTACATCAACATAAGGGCACACGGTAGGAATTATCTAAAAGAAAAGTTGATGGAAACAACCCTCAAATTTCAAGTTTGAAACAGGGTTGGTTTTCCTCCTTTCCTCCCACATTTTCTCAAATGAACCTAAAGTAGTTTTTTTCCTTTGTAGACTGTCCTTTGCTTTTTAGCTGTCCCTCCCATTACCCCCTGTTCTTTCCCCACAGGAGTTGCAGACAACTGCCAGGTCACTGTCACACAGCCCAGGCTGCAGGAAGCTGACCACTCCACCAGCACTGTGCTCCTGACTTGTGCCTTCTCTGCCTCGGGATGTCCCTCGTCCCCACCCGACGTCCTGTGGTTTCGCTTTTTACAGAACACGCACCAGGATTTGTGCACTCCTGAATGCACAGGGCATGGGAAGTACAAAGTGTATTCAGCAGGGAGTAACATTTCCCTTGAGATCCAAGACCTGACTGTGGATGACAACGCCGTCTATATCTGTGGAATTGCCTTCCCAGATTCAAACTCATCCCGTTCTAAACAAACAGGAGAGGGAACAGTACTAATGAAAACAGGTCAGTTCTTCATTCCTCCTTAATGAAACACCTGAGAAGAGATAAATTACCTTTTCTAAATATTCTATTTATACTTTCAAGAGTGACATTTAAGATGGAAATACCAACAAACCCGTTAGGGAGTAGTATGGCTCTATTCAAATGCTAACAGGCATTCTACAAATGAGCATCTCACTCTCATTTGCTAATTAGACTGTTCTGTCACATGATGCAAATGACAGAATTCTACAAAAGAAAGAACTTTGTAGTTGTGTTGTCTAACCATAGTCTACAGCTTCTTACATAAAGGGTTTAATGGTTATCAGAAGGGAAGTATCGAACAGGAAAATGAGAAGTAGAAAAACAGACATTTAGTAGAAATACAACATACAACAGAACACAGGTCTGACCTGGGGGTTCACTGTGCCAGTCTGAGAAAAAAGGGGTAGTTCTAAACATTTGTATCACTTCTGGTTAAGAAAGCAATGAGACTTCAATAACTACATTTCAGTTTTACATGCTAAAATATAGAAAGCAAAAAATGAACACTTAGCTGGATTATTACTTTCTCTGTATTCCTTTATCTATTTTGGAACAAAAGTCTGTGAGTTTTACTCAGATATACCTTTACAAGAGCAGAAAACAATTCCATTCTCTCTCTACCCCTAAAGAAAGGGTTCATAATCAAAACTAACAGGTTTCCACTGCCCTTGCAAACTTTTGGGGAAGAAAAGGAAAATTATCTCACTCAGAAATTTAGACTGAAAATGAACCAGAAAAATATTGGTGAGTCCAAGGTTTTTTAATTCCTCAGAGAAGGGAGGGGGGAATGCAGAAAAATTAAGAAAATTATGTGAATCAGAAGAACTGTTCTTTATTCTAACACTCACTTTTAATAATGGAGCAGGAAAGCAGCACAACAATGGAAGACTCGTCTTCATCCTCATGATCGCCATCTCATCCCTGCTGTTTCTGTACAGCTCCACTGTACTCACATGCTTTGTGGTCTATAAGGTAGGCTCAAAGTGGCATTTCTGATTTTGTTCATACACAGTTTTAACACCCCCATAAGGAGACTAAAACACCTTCCTGGATTTCATAACTTTGACTGTTGTTTTACAGAGGTGGTTGGTTGAAGTTCATGTGCTGCACACATTTGGGAACTCTTGTGTGGCACATACCTGGACTCTCAACAGCAACCACAGTTTCATTTTACAGTAAAGTGTCTAAAAGAAAAGATATTCTGAAATTAAAATTATCCTAAGATTATTAATCAGATCATCAACACACACTCACAAAGCAAAACTAGAAATTACTATCCTAAATAACAACTCTCTGGATTAGTCTCCAGCAAAGCATTTAAATTTCTTGTCAGAGTATCTGTGAGCTGCAGTGAAGTTACTGCAGACTGACTTTACTTATCTAATGAATCTATTCATACACAATTCAGAAGAGAGACCTTGGTAAAATTTAAAAATCTCAGAGGTTTGGAGGAAGTTTTACACTTTCCAATGATATAAACTGATCTAATGAAATACTTACCTACAAACTGAGACTGTAAAAGGGCAACACTTCTACCTGTTCTGCAGCTTCTCATCTGGTGTTTTAACTGTTTTTTACTTTATTTTCCCTCTAGTTCAAACCAAAGCTGCTAAAGAAAAGCGGGAAAGACCAAGGAACAGAGAACTGTGTATGTTACCACTTAATTTGCTTTGTCTGTCATTCAGAGCTTTCTTATTTCTGTCTTTTTAATGTATATTGGGCATAAAATTTGTGATTGATTGATGATTACGTTCAAGAGACATTCAAAGCTGTTAAAGATTAGTACAAGACTAGTTATGAATTTGTATTTAATTAATTAGCTGATTTATTTTTAACACATTGGATACAGGATGAAGTCAATCTGTGTAGAGGCCATCTCTACTACACAGCTTCCTACAGGTCTCAAGGGAACTTTGTTCAAACTTCTGAAAATAGTAGCTTTAGTTATTAA
Organism: Hafferia zeledoni; assembly: GCA_035583235.1. NCBI lineage: Eukaryota > Metazoa > Chordata > Aves > Passeriformes > Thamnophilidae > Hafferia > Hafferia zeledoni. Next base: position 9,380,776 of record JAWWEV010000034.1, on the reverse strand, counting down.
TTTTTTGTTTCTTTAAATGGTCCATTCAAGTGAGCTAATGTGATTAAAACAAGTCTATCAAGAATCTCTGTCACTGTGTATCCTTGAATAAAAATCTGAAGCCATACATTTAAATATCCATTACAGAAGGCATTTTCTTGCCATACCTTTCCTTTCCTAACATATGTTAAGTAATGCAATAATAATGTAATTTAAACCCCTTCTACCTGCCAAACCATATGGTTTTAGAGTGTTATTCAGTAATGTTCCCAAAGATAAGTCAGGTAATGTTTCCAACAACTTCAAATGCAGCAATAATCTCAAAGATTTTAAATGATTTGCAGAAAGTAAATAGTGGACGAAAAATTTTTCAAGCAATTGCCCAAGAACTTCAAAAGCAGAGGTTTGCTGAGCCCTGCCAGCTGCCTGTAAGTATCTACCCACAACACCTACAGTTATGGGGAACCATTTCTGTTTCCTCTTGAAACACTTTTTAAAGTTGATAAAGGTCTAAAAAAGTATTCTGCACAACAAAGACACTATAAAGCATTCTAAATGGCCATACATGTATAATTATATATATATACTTTATAAAATATATGCACGGATTTAAAAATGAAACTTCCACAGATTTCTGTTTTTTCAAGATGGCGTTTGCCTCAAAAAAGAAATTCTGCATTTATATAAAACCAATTCACATCAGTAATGAAATATTTCTGCGTTTTTCCCTTAGGATGACTTGGAAGAGGATTCTGTTTATCAGAACAGATGAGCATGTGCAGCAGCTCAGATTTGTTTGGTATTTCTGGTGCAAAGGGGCAGGTGAAGAAGTTAAGCATCTTCACAGACCTCCTTTGCTTCAAAGGGAGACAACAAAACCTGGCAGGGCAGTTTTCTACAGGAGGATTCTCTAAACAGATCACCAGAACCATCACACCTGGGTTAAATGCTCCACTGTCCATCCTGCAAGAATGAGAACCATGGGAAAAGATTTCATCTTTCATAAGATAACTGCTGACGCTTCACAGAAGTTTTCTTTTTCAGTTTAAATTTAATTCCATGCCTTTAAAAAATTTTTTTTATATAACTTACATGTATTCCTTTAACATGAAATGAGCATTTGTCAAAGACGTATGATAATGGACAGCAATAGAAAATAAACTCATTTTACAGGTGAAATTCTGGGTTTAGTCATGTTAACATCATAGTTATGGATGTAACATACACAGGCCAACAGCTGCTGAGCCTTCACAACAGCCCAAAAAGAGCAAACCCCCCTGTACCAGACAGGCAAGCAATAAAAAATGACAATATAAACACATGTACCCTCATGGCAAAGCTCACTTGGGATGAGAACTTCTCCCTAGTCTATTTAGGAAAGGAATGCAGTGGTGATTGTGAAATATTCTTCTGCTTCTCCAGGATTAAAATTCACTTGCTGGACAACAACCCCCTTTTTCCAGTCCCACCATCCAAAGTCAGGACTACCTGGAGCACCAGTTTTGCCTTTCTGTGGATACAAGCACAAACCAGAGCTGCACTACCCAGTCAAAGGAAGGCTACTTTTTCCTCTTTTTAAAGTGCCTTTCCTTTTTTAGCAGTTACTACCCAACCAATCCACAAAATCAGCACTTCTACAAGAGATCTGATATTATCAGGCATTCCCCCTACTGGAGAACAGCTGCAAATTTTAATCATAATTTAAATAAAGCAAGGCTTTGTTTAACAAATGAAGTGGCATTTCTCACTTCAGCAAGATGAGAGCTGACAACTGAGACAAAGCAAGGGTCCATCTCACACAGTACTGTGAGTTTCCAGCTCAGTTTAATGGCAAGTATTTCAGGAAGATGGAAAACAAGCCTTTGCCTTCTCATCCCTGTCAGTCAATCACAAGGACATCGATGTGTTCAACAAGAACATTTCACACTCCCAGGCTGTGAGTGTTCCCTGCTTCTGAAGTGTGGGATCTCTGACATTTTTATTTTAGAGAAACTCCAACCAGTCTAGTCATGTATTATCTAGTAATGACTTTGTATATAAATATTATGTTTGTGTTAGGAAATACAAAGGATTCTTATACGACCCTATGAGATAGCTATTAAAACTATAAAGCTGTAAGACTTGTTCTTATGTGACTGGTCTAATATTGGGCTTTCCTGCCAAATTTAGACACGTGCAATAACTGCATTACTGTTGTTCTGCATGTTGAAAACAAAACTGAAAAGCCTCAGAAAGAATTGGAAATGCAGCTCCTCTGGACTCTAGGTGTCACTGTAATTCCAGAAACAGCAAGCACAGATCTGTGTTTTACTTCCTCCTCCACCTTGCTTTGTTCTGTTACAGCAAGTTTTATGTTATTCACATAGACAGTTTCCACCATTACCATCCCATTACACTGCATGTAACAACCCAAATATCTCATTTTGAATAAAATCATTTCTCCTTTTCCAGAAACAGATTTACACATTGATCAGACACCTTACCTGTCCATTTGTTCTCCCTCTACAAAATTCAAGGTTCTCTATGTGGGCCCAAGCTGGTTTTAATTGGCTGCTACAAGAAGCTACTTGAGCCATGAAATGCTCTCCTCTTTAATTGTTCCAAATAAAATTTTGTTACATATAAAGCATATGCACATAGCTATAATTTTTTAAAATGCATCATCTTGTAAAACAGCTGAATGAAAATACTGAAATTCTACAATTGTTTGTACATCATGAGGATGGTTTGGCAGCTCATTGGCTGTTTCTTTAGACTACAGTTAATTAGATGTTAAGTGGGAAAGCATGAGTGGAATGACAGTAACCTCTGTCTGTGCTAACTTGCATTGTGTAAATAAATGGGTCCACATCCATAACAGTGGCAAATAGACAATATGAGTATGTTTTTAAGTTTCAAAACATATTAAGGGAATAAAACTGCCTTGAGCAAAGTGATTAATCTGCTACCAGTCACCACCATGAATAAAATCATGACTTTGCTTTACAAAACATCTCACAACAGTATTTCAACTTCCAACAAGTAGGAATTACTGAGTTTTACAATCACAGAACACGTTTCCAGTCCCCTGGGATTTACAAATTTAACACTCCTCTCCTCCCACTGTATGGTAGGAGATTAATGATGAAGGATACAAGCAGACTTAGAATAGCTTCTTCCTTAACTCACCCACCTCCTGTTGACCAGGAGCTGCAGGTCCTGTCACAGGTTACCCAACATGACACAGAAAAGCAGATGTGGGAGCACCAGTGATTGCAAAACACGATGGCAGAGCTTGGGAGGCACACAAACAAAAAAGCCACTCAAAATATTTCCATTTCTGCTTCTAATATGCCTGTGAAGGACTGGAAAGGCACTGCTGTTATTTGGAATTTCAAAGCATTTCTACAAGAGGAAGCCCTGTTGTTCCCCATTACAGGAACAATAAGTAGTAACCAAATATGCTTGAAATTCTGGACAGGTGCATAAGTGAACCCCTCACTCTAATTTAATACACACTAATTTTCAGAATAGTTAAAAATTATAAGCTCAAATACTTGTGGTATTCTTCATATAGTATTTCCTCATCTGATGGCATTATTTTCTATACTTAAAACGTTTTATTCTCCATTCTCCCACCAAAATACCCACAGCATATAAAAAAAGAACACCAGATTCAGTTTGATGCATTTGTGACTGCCAAAATGTTGTTAGTTCTGTATTTTCTGGGCATCCATGACCTCCCACAGACAAGTTTCAATACTGAAGAACAACCAGAGTCCAAACAACGACTGATGAACGCCAGCCTTCTGGAATTCAAACCACCTTTAGGGTGTCTCCACCTGAATCCACAATCACAGGCATGCAAAAAAGAGTTTCTAGTCTCTTTTGAAGTTTAGCCATAAGGAGAGGTTCATTTGAAAATCTCTGATGTATTTCTTTAAAATGCAACTAGGGGAAATAATGGAGTTTTGGCACTGAATTTTACTTTTTTATTCCTGTTACTAGTACAATACAAATTAATACAATTTAATAGTGGTTAATATTTTGCATTAGTAAGGGTCTACATTTTACTTTGAGAGTTCAGTTTGGAAAGTGAACATTATCTTCCTAAGAATTTTTAGGTGGGATTCACCTGGAACACTGGAAACACTTTGACCTGAACTACTTTATTCAGCATTAGACAGTCCTGACTGTTTTGTTCAATGGGTCACTGGAAACAACTGGGGCTGAAGGGCCCTAATCAGAAACCAGTTTTCCATGTTGCTCCAACACAGCTGAAATGGGGCAACTTGCAGAACAGGATCTGTGGCTTCAATATTTGAGCTTTTTGTTGGTGCCAACAGTGTATGCTGGGAATTAAGAAAACAGCTTACATCATGTGGCCTATTTAACCAGGATTTCAAACTTCTGAACATGCCCTGTACAAGTTATTTGTAAAAAATCAAATAGGAACATGTCATTTATTGAACATTTAATGTGGAATACTGTATCCTACAGGAGTTTTCTTTACCTGCCTAAATAACTGTTAATCTCTGTACTTACCATTTTCCACATAGGGGTGAAATGGCAGAACCAATGCTAGGATGACTCTGCCCCTGGTTGGCTCCAGGACACTTCTAATATCTTTTAATAGAGTCAGTGGCTGATCACAGCGATCCAGCAAATTCAAACAGCTGATAACATCATACTGAAATCCTGTGTTTTGCCATTCATTTACACCAAGCACCCTAAAAAAGGAAAGAGAAAGAGATCCAGCCTGTTAAACAAAAATGAGCTGAGTTCAGAGAGAACAACTGAAGACAAAAATTCCCTGTGGATGTGTTGGTAGTGCAGGTCAGGTCAGCCACTTTGGCAATGAGAAGAGAATGACATGATCCCTTCTGGTCTTTTGGAAAGGAAAACTAAATCAATGATCAGCATGACTGTATATCCAGCCCTGTGAGCCTTTGTATTTGTCTTACAATCATCAGGCACTACAGGTGACAAAACCCACCACTGCTAAAAGGGAACATCAGATGTGTTTGTTTTCCTCCTTTTGTACAGATGAACCTTTTCCACAGCAATCAAACAATGAAGTAACTGACTGAAACTACTGAACATTCATTACCCATTACAAATAGATTACTTTGCTGCAATGTCTGATATAAAGGATGTAGGAAGTATTTAGTACAACACCTGTATTTCTTCTTCTGAAGCTGCCATATCATCGTTTCAGACAGTTCAGTGGCATAGATTTCTTCAAAGTGAGGACTCATGACTTTAGTGACTTCTCCATCCCCAGCCCCTAAATCAAGAAGTCTGTGGGATTTCCATTCAGGATTTATTTTAAGCAGTCTTTGAAATTGTTCTGGGGAGAACACAAACATTGAGCCCCTTCCCAGCAGCCTGAAATGTAAAAACGAGAAAATGACCAATTTTGTACAAACTTTAACAGGACAGAGAATGAAGGAACTCACAATGTGCTTTGGCAGGGACCAGTCACACATAACAGCAGACAAGGTCACTGCTCAGATAAATGTTAAATCCAGTTCAACTTGCCTTGCACTTGTCAGAGATCAAACACACAGCCACGTGCAGTTACAGTGGTTAAGGCTTCAGGAGGAATTTGATTAAGCAAGGAAGAGCTCATGGGGTGCAGCTCAAGAAAATGATTGTATTAAAAAAAAAAGAGGGGGGAGAGAAAGAGAAGGAAAGATAAAGGCTGAACCTTATTTGTCACATTTGCAGATTTGAATCTCTGCCACCAACCTTAAAAAAAAAAAAGAAATAACAGAAGAAATAAAATGGCTGCAGACACAGAAGTATGCACAATGAATGAGGAATAGGATGTGGAACTAGGAGGGAAACCAGGGAACAGACTTCAAGAAAGGATGGGGGGAATGCTGGAGGGGCAAAAGAGATTTTTTTAACTCTGTGCTACAATGGCTTTTGCTGGTATCTGCAGATCCTGCATTCTACATGAAAAGCCGTGGAATAGCAAATAGGCAACTCATTAAGGAATTGGGGAGAGGTGACAGTTGGATTCCTTATGGATCAAGTCAATGACATCCCCGCCCAGAACTGTTTGAAGACTACACAGTGACACATTTCAGCTGTCAGAGCAGCATTCAGATGATGAAACAGTTAGAAGAACAAGGAGAGGAAAAAGAACTGGTCATAGTTCTGTCATATTCTGCAGGTAGATAAATACTGTTCTTTAAACTACTGCTGGGTAGCAGGTTAAACTTAAAGACAATGAACAGAAAAAAACAACAAACAAAAAAAGGTAAACAAAGATAGAAAGCTATAAAGAATCAAAGAATTAGAATTGTGAAAAGGAGGTGGCCTATGAAAGACTGTACTAAAACAGCAAAAAACGTAACAACAAAAAGGACAGAGTACACAAAGTCATGCAGAAAAAACCAAAGCAGGATATCAAATGTATAAACAGACTACATCCAATTTAAGCAGAGCCCCCTTGCAGCACACTTGTGTCAGTCCACACTGTATAATTGGCTCATAGCTATTATTTCTAACAGCATTATGAGGTGTTATTCAAAGCCCTGAAGAGCCTTTGAAAAAAAACCCGAAGAGACCAAAGGAACTTTTATATAAAGCTACACATAACTAAGAACACCACAGGAAAGCTCATAAAGTCATCTGGGTAGAAAATAAGAAAAAATACTATTTTTCTCTCCTTAGTAGACAGCTCCTGTCATATCAGACTGTGCAGAAGGATGCAGTAGGTGCAGAGGTAGGGAGGAGGGAGGAATTGGCTACATGTACCAAAATGCATTCTTCATGACAGATAAGCTGTGAAACAAATGTCTGAATGGGGTGGTGTGAGCAAAAAAGGCACTGACTTCTTTGGAAAAAATCCCAAACCACCCCTGAACAGCTGAACTTCCCTGCAGCCAGAGGAGACTGACGCAATAACAATAGGAGAAAATTGTTTTATCAACTTATGTTGTTTTGCTTTTCTGGTGTTTCTTCAGTCAAACGTGCTACATCAGAAGTTCCCTGATCAAGTTCAGCTTACACACAAACTCAGCTGGAATTGTTTCACAGAACAGGAGGAAGGACAGAATTCCACATTAATGTTACCAGACACAACACCTGGCCAACCCTGCACTGCTCAGGAATCTGCCAGGGTTTGCAGTGGGCACATACAGATTCTTTAGGAGAAGGAGTTTTAGGTGCAACATAGAACTGATACAGCCACCACCAAGGACAATCCCAACAGGAACTAACACAAACAGGGCAGTAGGGAATGGGCAAGCTGGGGAGGGAAGAAAGCAGAGGGCCGAGACACAAACACAACACTTTCTTAATTAGAAGGAAATTGATACAAGTAATTGTTATCAAATACAATTAGAGACCTCTGACTGTCTTCTATTAGTTGCAATTCCCTCCCCTGTCCCCTCCCACTGGGAATGGTGTTCAGCAGTTAAAAGGGCTGGGCACGAAGAGCACAGAGGGCATTTCACATCTGACAGACCAGCAAAGGGAAAACTACACATTTGGAAAAGCTGACAGAACAAGGGGTAGGGCTGAACACTTGAAAACTCTAAATCCAAATTGTATTTAGTTCACCCAAGATTAATTTTTTTACTTACCCATTGATAGATGTTCTGGACATAAAAAGGCTAAAACTAGAGGACACAATAGAGTGATAGAGCTGGATAAAGAGCCAGCCTGACTTCTCAATGCTGTTGTTTAGGAAGATCTGTGTTCCCTGGTCAAGGTAACTCTGGACAAAAATGGGCTGAAGGCATTCAGACAACTGTTCTGTGTTGCAGACATACCACTAGACAAAGAAATAAAGGATCATTAAAAAGTTCAGCAATATAAAGCCAGAAGTAGTTAAAATTAATACATGGAAAGCTATTATCAATTTCCATAAATATAAAAATTTTGGTTTTGCTACAGATTTCTCAAGAACCTTCAGGATTAAATTAATTAAGAATTGTAATGAAGCAAGGACCAATTACTTGCCAAGAAATAGTGCTTTTAATTTTTGTCCTAATCATTACCCTGTACTTTGAAGAAATCTACCCTAGAAAGCAAACACAGCTCCTCCAGGGAAGGCATCACTGATAAAACAGCATGAAGTGAGACTCTTCCCTAGGCATCCTCTGAAAAGAAATCAGCAAGGGCACTTCCAGTATTTTTCAAGGAAATGAGATAAAGAAACCAATATATACATTAGACCACACCATCTTATCTCCCCCTTAGATCTTGCAATAATGTCCCTCCATCTGCTGTACGAGCTCATTGTGCAGACAGGGAGTTGTAAGTATCCTAAAGAAAGTTCTAACAGAACCTTGTAAAAAAATGCACATGGAAGGACAGGAACAACCACCTGGGGGAACTCCCCAGTGATTTAACACCTGATTGTGTCTACAGCCACACCGTGAAAACATGCTAATATTCTCATCCCTTCACATTTGTTTACCTTGTTGGGAGAGGAACAGTCACCTAATGCAGGTGACAATAATGGGGCAGGATTCTCATTGCAGTGTTCCAGCAAGCAGAGGGCAGCAGAGCTGCACCAAGGTCATTGTGCCAGGTTCACGAACAGGGGCTCCATCAAACACTGGCCCAAAGCAGCAAGGGATGTTCAGGGCTGAAGAGCAAACATTTGCCTGCTCAGGTTTACTTTGAAACCACCTGCACAATGGGTACACTTCTGGCACAGTCAGGCTCTCCTGTGCTTTCAAACATACTTGTAGGTAGCAAAGGCAAGAGATCCTTTCCTCTAAAAAACAGATTTTGTGCAGGTCTGCACCATCTGATGGAACCTGGCACAAGAGATCCCCCGACTGCTGACGTGCCAGGGTAGGTGTTTTCTCACGAGTTAATGAATCAGCACAGTCCGGTGGTTCCCAAAAGGAATCCTTAGTGGGCTGTTAAAAACCACTAAAGCAGCAGCCTGGGTGCTTTGCCGATCCATTTCAGGCCCCTGGCAGCAGCCCCGATCCCCGGAGCTGTGGGGGAGCCTGGGATGTGTGTCAGGTGCACTCTGAGCTGCTGTCTCAGCACACCCAACAGGTTTGAGTGGCTCAGATGATTTGGCTTTTGCAACATGTTGCCATTTCCAATCCAGAAGAAAACACATTCAACCATCAAAGCTTTGGGAAGCACAGGCTTCGTTCCACTACACCTGCTGTACTGAGCTCATACAATGTGGGGTTCTGCTCTGAACTGTCACCTGTAGTTCCAAAACAACAGTTCTACAATTCCTGTCTTTAAGACTTCTAAATATTGACACAACCACTGGCAGAAGTGTGATGGGCACAACTAACACAGGCTTGTTTCCAGGAATTAGGCTCTAATTTCTTCTTTATGATGTGGCTTAGTGGGCATGGTGGTACATGGTCAAAGGTTGAACTTGATGATCTTGGAGGTCTTTTTCAACCTTAATCACTCAATGATTCTAAAACTCTCCATGGTTAATCTTGCCAATAAGGTTATTGACAAATACCTTTATAACACCAGCAAATACCAGAAATTATAGCAAACTATAATAAGAAAAGAAAGGTAAAACCAACACAAATTTCAAATGAAAAAACTGGTGAAAACCAGCTTAATTCTGAAACTATCTCCTCAGAACAGAAACTGCTGTTGTTTCCATCCATGTACAATATATGAAAGGCCACTATTTTCATGACAGAAAGTGTATCAATCTCTCGTATCTTTTCAGATTAGGACCTTTGTTATAATAAAAATTATAATAATCAAAACTCTTTCCTAATATCAGTAAAAGGATGAAAAAGTTCTTTTAGATAATTTGCATAAAACTACTTAAGTCAGTAAAACTGCAGAGACAAAGTATCAGGGGTCTCAAGCTGCAATCCTTGAGTAACCCCACAAACTCCACATTTAAAATATAGATCAAATAAAACAGAAATGGAGATTATCCACTGCAGACCATCTACCTTTCAATGACACAGCCACCTCCATAACACACTTCCCTGGTTGACTTGTCTTTCTAATATAGTTTTTAACAACACAGAAGACTTTCAGATTTTCTTTGTTCACCAGAAGGAAGTTTTTTCCATAAACCTCAATTCTGCTTCTCTTTGTACTTATGTACTGAATGACCCAAACAGCAAACCACATGCATTAAACCCCAGTGATCCATCCACTCAAAAGCAAAACTCAGTGCCCTCCTAGAGCACTAAGAACCTGCGGGAATGGATCAGCTCGAAGAATTGTGGTGCATAACTATGTGTTTATGGTACAACAAGTGTTTATGGTACACCTCTGTCATTAGCTCAACTCTGCATATTCTACCTGCACTAAGGTGCCATCTCCCCTCCACAGGGGGCTTGTATTAGCCCTTCTAACTCCTGTCAGCTCTTCAGCTGCACTTTGCCAAAATGTAGCACAGGTCTGAGGTATTCCAAAGGAAGTCCAGAACAACTGCATTGCCAGGGTACAGCCCCGACCTCTCCGCAGGGCACTGACCCACGTGCCCACTGCCCAAAGACAGCACTTGACCTTTCACCACGACCGGATCACGTTGCAATAACTCATCCCTGGTCTGCCCCCTCCTACCGCTCCAAGGCCTCCCGAGCTTTGCAGAGTCCTACTTACATTTTATGTTTTCCTCTGGATGCACAAGGACTGAGGACAAAACACCTCTGTGATTACAAGCCCAGCCCTCCCACTACCACCTGTAATTCATTCACAGAAGCCTCTCACAGGGCTCGCTGGGACACGGCAGGGGTACAGCATAGCCCGGGATAACACACACACAGCGGGATAACAACCACACAGCGGGATAACATCCACATAGCGAGGGGTACAGCACAGCCCGGGATAACACCCACACAGCGGGGGGTCCATCATAGCCCAGGATAACACCCACACAGCGGGATAACAACCACACAGCTGGGGGTACACCATAGACCGGGATAACATCCACACGGGGATACCACCCACACACTGGGATAACATCCAACACCGGGGGGTCCACCATAGCCCGGGATAACATTCACACACCGGGACAACATCCACGCAGCGGGGGGTACATTATAGACCGGGATAACACCCATACAGCGGGGGTCCACCATAGCCCGGGATAACATTCACACACCGGGACAACACCCCCACAGCGGCGGGTCCACCACAGACCAGGCTCACACCCCCACGCCGGGTGTTCCCCCCGGCCCCTCCCGCGGCCCCTCCGCGCCGGTGCCGCCCGCGGGCTCACGGCAACTTTGTCCGCGCCGCTCCGAGCGGGTCCCGCTCTTTGTCTGCGCTGCCCCCCCCGGGCTCCGCCGGCCCTGCCATTGCCGGAGGGTCCGCGGGCCGCGCTGAGGGCAGCAGGGGCGGGCAGCGCGGCCGGGGCCGTACCTGGTGGCTCTCCCTGGCGCCCGGGGCTGGCTGGCGGTGGCTGCCCATCATATTCACGTAGAGGGACCTGGATAAAGGGCTCCGCAGGTACCGCGCGGGGCCAGCCCACATCGTCCTCCGGAGCACCCACAGCAGCAGGGTGTAGCAGCCCAGCCAGCACAGCCACCGCCTCATGGGGACGGGGCGCTCAGCCCCGCGCGGCGCCGCCGCCCCCCCCGCGCCATGGCGGCAGCGGCGGCTCCGCTCGGGGCCCGCGATCGCGCCCTGCGCCCGGAACGCGCCGCCGCAGCACCGGGGCCCGCCCGGACGCCTTCGCTGAGACACGCCGGGGCCTGGCCCGCACAGCTCCCTCCCGCTCCCCTCGCCAATGGCCGCGCGGGCGGGGCGCGATGGAAGCGGAGCGGGGCAGGGCCGGGCGGGGCGGGGCAGGGGCGGGAGGGCCGTGGCGGTTCGGGCGGGCCCCTCCTCGCTGCTCCCCGCTCCGGCCGGACCCCTCGGCGGGGATCGCGCAGGTGCCCGGTCCCGCCCTGTCACAATGGGGCCCGGGGGAGCGGGAATGGGGCTCAGGGAGCGGGAGTGGGGCCCGAGGGAACAGACATTTGTCATTAATACTCTGATGCAGTAGTTGTATACTCAGCATATTTTTCTTTTGACAGGCTATAAAGAACTCACTATTCATGCATATTTAGGTAACAATTCTGATGTGTTGTCATTTGCATTTATGCTGGTGGAGCTGTAACCAATTGCTGGACAACCTCAGAAAACTGTTTGTTGTGTAAGTGTATTGCTTTGTCGTTCAAACCAATTAATGTGCTGGGAAAGGACTTTAAGAAAATCACTTTTTTCCTATTTTCTCCCCAGCTTTTTGGATAGAACTTTTTTTCTTTCTCTTGATGGAGCATTTCTATAATCAGCTGAGTACCTGGAGTCCAAAAGATGCCAACCATACTGAAAGGCTTTGACCCATCTGGTTATTTCTTCGTGGTGATCCCAAGGAGCCTGGATTCAGGAGCAGGACTGGAGCCAGGCCTGGCTGCACAGCCCCTGGAGCCTGACATGTACAGCTTCACCTTTCCTGATAAAATACTCTGATAAAACCAACTTTCCCCTCTATTATTTAAACATTAGTAGGAGAGTGATTACCACAAAGAGGTCTTTAAGGTAAACACAGATAGGCATCTAAAATCCTCTCCCCCAGGGGTAGCTCGGCAAGCCCAGTTCTCTTCAAGACAACTCCCATCAGTCTCAGTTGTGTGTTCCTTTACAAAACCAGCTGCAATTTTTTTGCCTGCATGTACTTCTGAGCTTTTTCTGCAAGAATTGTGGAGATGTGGCTTATCTTAACTGTTTCTTCCCCTTCCTGCTTGTCTTTCCTGACAGCACCCATTAAGCTGCAGAGCCATATCCAAACATAAACATCCTACTGGCCATGTCAACATGGTATAGTCATGAATTACTGAGCAGTTCCAAAATCAGTGCAGCAGATTTGAGACTGAGGGAGTTATTTTGTACAAGACCAGAACAGAGTTGGGCTTGTAAGCTCCACTAAACATGATTTTTTTCCCACTTAAATATGGTTTGTTGTCATTTATTCAATATTTTCACTCTATCACTGACCATATATTATATTGCTACTATATTAGACTAACATTCTTTAGTGTCTATTAGATAACATCCTTTTAAATCTAGCACTTTTGCCTATTGATTTTCAATAAATAAAATTCATTCAGTGTATTAAGATCCGTATTCTCAGAATTTATAGAGAAACTCTTAAGCCTGGGACTCAAGCAGCACATTTCTCATTCTCTGAACTTCACACAGCATTTCATATTTTATATCATACACACACTTACATCCTCTTTATCAGTTATGAGACTATTTTAGACACTCTTAAATTATCAAGATTAAATTGAGGCATTTTTCCAGCAGTGGGAGTTCAAGCCCAGATAGCATTTGTTAATAAGGAGAGAAAGCAGAGAAACCAGCTGTTGCAAGACACTGAACTTTTGCCTTTGATCATCCTTTACTTGATTCAAAGCCAAAACCAACGATGTAGGTTTAGCAGAGGATAACAGAGTTTAGTGGGTGACAGAGAAATGCAGAGTAAGCCTTGTCAGTCACAGCACAATGCTGACCTTCTACTCCTGTGGTAAGAACAACACCTGAATTGAAAGCACTGCTAAGTGCTCTTTTGGACTGACTATTGGTGCAATGAAAGATCTTTTTTCCTGCCCTTAGAGTAAGAGAAATAGGACAGACAAATGGGGGAATACATATTAAATTTGGAAAATTATTAATATTTTACATATTAAATAATTTGCTTTTATTTCTCAGATTTGTTTTCTAAATTGGTTTATTCTACACAGTTAATGTGTCCTGTCTTCACACTCTTGCTTAGAAATCTTTGATTATGTACTTTTTCTATCATCATTCTAAAGATGCAGCAGTTTGAAGGACTGTTCAAACTGTGCCTTCATTCATATCACTCCTCATTTCAGCAAATCAAACAGTATCATTACCAAACATTTTCCACAAAAAAATAATTCTGATAATTTCAAAGAATCCTTGATGTGATTTTGACTCTTAAAACCACTTATCAGATTTCCTGTTGTATAGCACTGTACTCTAACAGTTGTACACTGTTCTCATAACTTAATATTAGAAATAAGTAACAAACAGTCACCTAAGAAATCCTATTTGTGGTGCAATAACATTTGCACTGATCAAAATATATTCCACAAGGATAGGATGAACATGGAAATACAGAGACAGTAAAGAAGACTATTTTATGTTACTACCATTTCAAAGGAACTGTCAGGGAAAAGACTTTCATATAATGAATCAAAGATGATATTAACTTAAATTTCTTCATTTTTGTTCTTTGGCTTTTGGTCCTGCCTTTCTGACACAAAATTAATACACACAATGCAGGAAATCTTTTAAAATTCCGAATCTAAACCCACAGGCCGTATCTGCTCTGGTATTTGTATTTACATATCCAAGGAATATTTACACAAGTGATGCTGGAATGTGGACATAAAGCCATTAGCACATACAGTGCAAATGAATTACGGCGTCTCTGACAAGACAGATAAAAAACGGATAACGCAACTTAAAACTTCACCACCCTTCTGGCTTCTTACATTTTAACATAAATCTTCATATTCCTATCAAAGGGTTCATTTGGATTCCTAAATAATTCACAGTGCTATCCCACTTTTTCACTCATCGCCTTGAAAGCATTTTGCACTTCAAAAAAAGGCAAAGAAATGATGTTATTTCTACCCTGCAAATGTAAAAATCAGACACAAAAGACTATTTTTTTCAACTCTGGTATTTCAAATCTCAAACCTCTTAATCAGGTTATACCAGTGTACACCAAAATGCAGGGCCATTTCTTCCACTCCATTCTTTTCCAATGTAAAGCCTTGGAAATAACCTCGCCCAGCACTTTAAAACTGGGATACACAATTTCAAATTGGGACCCACATTGCATCTTCCTGTACTTTAAGAGACTGGCACTCCATAAAAAGGTGTTTCTAAAATTACATTTGCCCAGGCAAAACAAAGAACAAAAATGACATGATTATATTATGCTTAAACTGCTGATCATCACACAATTACACACTGGATATACTGAGGAAAATTAGTATTTATTGAACAGGAATATTGTAAACATGCAAATGTGTCTTATCATTACTACGTGGGAAATGAAAACAGGACTCGACACTCCTGAAATTTTGTTAAAAAACCTTTATTTTACAAAAATCATAAAACCCATTTAAAAGCTTCACTAAAAAGATTTTGGTAAGAATTAATCAGAAATTAACTTGAATTGTCATATACCAGATGAGTTTGCCATGTGACACTACTGAACAGGTAGAGTTTGTTTCAATAACTGTCTGTGCTTAGACCTGTCCAACTAACTCAACACACCCACGCACCAATGTCCTTCTTGCCACAATGACATTCTGTATGAAGTTCTAACTATATGGTACCTTCAATAAATGTCCCCATTTAAAGCCAGAAAACTGGATCTACCTTCCACCAACCAGAGATACTCAGAAAGCCAGTGAGGACTTATGGAGCTTTTTCCATATCCAGCAACACTGAGCAGCATTTTTATCTTCTTCTTTAGCCTTACACAGACTTTCACAGGGTCATTAATTCCTCTTGGCTCTTCCTGTGGTAGCTCTGTCAGATTTGTGTTATATTGGCCAGCCAAACACCATCTAAATTTGTCTCTAAGAGATTTCCACCAGAATCTTCCAGATTAAATTCAGAGATCTGCCATTTTATCAGTATGGCAAAATTAATCCACCACTAAGCTCAAGAAAATCCAGTTCCCTTGAATTCCAGGTGCTGGGTTGGGATTCCTTTATCTGATCTGCCATATTCATTCTTCAAATGAGTTAACAGCAATCAGTATACACCAGAAATTACTTTAAATACAGTAATTAATGATAACACCAATTAAAGGAAAATGACCAAACTAGGAAAAACTCTGCAGGTTCAGCATGAAGGCTGAATGCAACCTATAAACAGCTCAAGCTGTGTTTTGTCTTGCAATTTTGCTTTTTCACATTAAAATCCTACAAACTTTTGTGGTTGAGCTCAGCAGAAGAGGAACTGACCAAGAGTTCTGCATTTAGTGCCCAGCTGTCAGGTGGCTGTTCTGGATGGAAAAGGGAGTCCATGTCAGGACCTGCATGACTGAAATGCAAAATGGAACCAGGCAGATCAGGTTGAACATGATATCATGGAGATGTAAAAACAACCTGAGGGGGAAATGAGAACACAGTTTTTCAGTATGGAGAAGATTAACTTTCATGGTCAATTCACAATTATTTTTAAAGCATTTCCATTCTAGACACATATACATGTCAATGTACAATCAGTTCTAAATCAAAGAAATATATATATCTCAAGTATCAAATACATTTCAATTGTATTTTCTAATTCCACAAATATGTATTTTATGTTGTTTTCCCCTCTCATGACAGCTGGGAGGAAATCAGACAATTAGCACACAAAGAGCTAATTTTAATACACCACAGACAACCTAAGAAATCCTGTTCACTACTTTAATACTCATTTATATTATACAAATAAAGAAATAAATTTAAACAATATAATCCAATTATAGAACAGAGCATCTGAAAAGCTTAGTAAGACTGAAAAATCTGAAAGAGAAAAGCAGAAAATGGAAGCAAACATTTGAATATGAAGTTATTTAAGTTACAATCTATGCTATGCATAGCATATTGTTTTAGTTGCTGAGTGCTAGATGGAAGTAATGATTAATGCACAAAATTCAGGTGTGGTCTAAAGGGCTGTTTTAAAAGAAATTATTACAAGATAATATGAACCATAAAGAAATACATGTGAAATTAACACTCATTTCCATTTATTCCAATGGATGCATGTAATTCCTCATCTAAATCCTCTCTAAATGAATAAAAGCATCAACAAATATGAATCAAAAAAGAAAACACAGGAATTAAATGAGTTCCCCTTTATCAACAGTATGGTTTCTGACAGCCCAAAGCATGCATTTGGGCATTCATCTGGGAGCTGGAATCATTATATACTGGCATTCTGTTAATTATTGGATTCTAATTACTTAAATATCAGGAAAGTCAACTCAAGCTGAGAAACAGCCCCTAAATGAACTTTCTCTCCATGAGGCAGTTTATGTTTCTAATTTTTTTCCTTAGCATTCCAGGATGAGACAGGAGACTCACAGAACAGCCATGGACATGACCCAAGACCAGAACCAAACCTTGAGCAGATTGGAAAAAAAAAAAAATAAAAAAAAAAATCTAAGAGTTTGTCTGAGTCATAGAAGAATCAGCTAATTTCTCACTCCATTTAACAGAAAAAATGCTTGTGAACTCCACCACAGCCCAAATCACTCCTCAGTGCACTCACAGGCTCCTAAACAAGCCCAGTTTATCTCAAGCCATGTACATGCTGATGCTGCACACCAAACCCAAACCCCACAGGTGAATCCCTCCATCCCTTGGGCAGCTGCACTTCAGCCTGGAGTGTTCACTGGCAGGACACTGGTCCTTAGCCAAGGTTTACTGGCAGTGACAATAATTCACCAGTGGACATTGTTTACTGGCCTGTTTTCAATTGCATTTCCAGTCCACCCACAAGGAAACAAGGGCCTGTTCTGCACACTGAAGAGGACTGCAGTTCAGTGCTAAAATTATTGTGTTTATACATGGACTTCAGGAAGGACAAAATAATAGAGAACATCTGCAAAATCACTCACACTGGTGCAATCCTCATTTGGTTTCACTGGAACAATATTGATTTATGAAAATAGTATTACCTATTGTACTGTAAAACCTTAAGTTATTGTAGAAATTATGAAACACATCTATAGTACACAGAATAAGGAACAGGAAAATATTTCAGTTTAGGGACTGGGGTAAATCAAGAGCAGAGCTCAAATCTCCTCCTAATTACAGGTGAAAAAGTAACTTCAGAAATTTCCATGTCTACCTTTTTTTGCACACACAGGAATAAAACATACAGTCTTGCACTAAACAGCCCTAACTTCCCTCTGAACAGAATGTCATGTAGTCCAGTAATTCAGAATGAAAGCATTAACAGTTTAAAGTGCCTTCAATAAATAATGAAGAGTTGCTGCCAAATAACTTCATTCTGAAGAATGAATTTGAAAAGCACTTCCAAGAGAAGCTGGCAGTAGTTGCAGTGGCTCTCCAGAAGAGGGAGGTTTTAAACTAGGGATCTTTTCCACAGCAAAAAAAAAAAAAAAAAAAAAAAGGCAAGCCAAACTAAAAATTCAAAACAGAAACCACCCCAAGCAATATAGGACAGGTAATGCTTTGCAATGATGATGGAACAAAGAAAAAATCCACAAACCAGGACTACTCCATTCTGCAAGCTATTGCTCAAATTTTAATACTTCTTGAACTCCCTCCCACCACAAAGTGCTTAACTGCTGAGTAGTGACCACATTTCCTAAGGATGTGGTACAATGTGGGAGCAGAGGGGAAGGATCACCTCCTCTGACCTGCTGGCAATACTTGGCCTAATGCAGCCCAAGATCCCGTTCCAGCCCCTTTTACCAGCCTGTCAGAGCCCTCTGGATGGCAGAGTGACCCTCTGATGTATCAGCCACATCTCCCATGTTTGTGTCATCACCAAACTTGTGAGGACACATCCTGCCCCCTCACGCTGCCCATTAATGAAGGTGTTAATCAGGACTGGACCAGAACAGACCCACAGTTAGTTACTGCCCTCCAAGGAGACTTCCTGGCCCTGATCACCACCCTCTGGGCCTGACAGTTTTGAACCCATCCCACTGTCTGCTCATCCAGCCCATATTTCAACAGCTTGGCTGGGAGGGACAGAGTGTCAAAGGCCCCACTGTCCTGGGGCAAGTGTATTTTAACCAACTGCCTATGGCTGAAATATGAGATCAACCGATTGGTTTTTAATATATGCAAGTAATTTTAGCTCAGTCAATGGTCTGAGTACATTGCCATGGGCAAACTGACTCCCCAGGAACAACTTTGAGTAGTCTGGTCTTTGTGGACTGTGTGTCCAGGCTGTGCTGCATTGGCAAGCAAAGGACAAACCTGTTCACACACACATGTACAGAAACACAGACAGACTGCTTCTTATTCAAGGAATTATTTTTGAAGGAATAGGCAAGAGAAATATATAATATAGTTCAGGTGCTCTGATTAACTCAGCTTTGTACCTTTATGTTGTTCCTTGCACTAGTGAAATAAATCACATTTCAGCATGACTCAAGGGAAAATACAGGTTTTTAGAGATTGAGCATTCAAAGTATTTCAACTCTCTCTATAATAAATTTATTGTTGCTATATTCCAGGGGCTACTTACTGGGGATAAAATGATTTGTAACTACTGTGATTTAAAATCTATCCACAAAGGGATCATTTCTCTGATTGAAAGGGATCAAAACTGCAGTTTTTATGCTTCAAGTCCAAATTTCTCTGAATCATCAAGATGAATATATTCAGCTCTCTCATATCCATATCCAGTTCAAACTACTTCTCTTCTGCAAAAATCATTCATCTTATTTGACATTGTAATGAGGTTCATGTCCTGTTCACATCATCTCCCTGGCTATCTCCAGACTGCATTAAAATAGAATTAACTGCTCTCTCACACAGCCTCAAACTGCCTTTGCTTCTGTCTGGATGCATTTCTGAAGACCACCTGTTGTTCTTTTATGTCATGCTTGTCCTCATACATTTTATTAGCAAATTCCTCAAATGTGAAACATTTTAGTGACACATAACCAAACCTTTCTCCTTCGAGAGCCACTTCCACAATTGTCTTTATGTATTTTTAAAGGCTTTTACTCAAAATTTAGGAGAGCTATGTAGTTCTCAGTGTATGCATGTTATTCTCTCACATAAATCCTAATCAGGACTGATTTTTGCCTTTTAATCCTGACTTCAGTTATTCCTTATGTTGCCATCTCCTCTTGGTGGTCATAAATACAGCCTATCACCCTTTCTGTGCAGTGATTCCCTGTTAATTTGGTTTTATAAGAGCCCACACATGTCCACCAGGCTAACCAGCAACCACAGCCTTCCAGGAACTGCAATGAAATCATTAGCATTAGAATTGAAGTAGAATTGAAGCCAAAATCACACACTCCCACTAGAGGCAAACTCCCTCCCCCTCCAGTTATTTTACTGCTTTCTCGCAAACAAAGGTGTATCTTAAATGCAACCCTATTAGGATTTTATATTTAAGGAAGGAGGTTCATGAGATAAACAGAAAGCAGAAGCCAACAACATGTATCTTAATAAAAGCAATTAGGTGATCTCAAGCATAAAACAGGAGATGGTTCACTGCTGTAATGTATCCTTTGCTTTTCAAAATTAGATAGATACCCTCATGTGTATTGCTTAATAAGTGAGTTACTCTTTAAAAATCATTTATATTTCTACAACTGAAAAATACTTTTAAAGCGTTCATGTTTTTGAAGTGCAGTTGATGCAAATTAATTGCTGATCAGTTTGGTTTTTGGATCACAGGAATATTTCATGTTCATTTCTAAGATTTAAAGTATCCCTTTTGAACTCACCTTGCATCAGGGTGACCAACTACATTATTCAGGTTTCTATATCCAAACTGATTTAGGATTGTAACCACAAGCATTGGAGCCAAAGACTGGGCAGGCTTGGTAAATAAAGCATTGGTACCAAAAACCATCGAGGAAAGTGGTGATCTAAAATATTTAGAGGAAAAAACAAATTAATGCACAACATAAACTTGTTAGAGTATTAAGTACAACAGTGATTCTAAAAAACTGTTAATATGCAAATGCTAAATATGATCTTTAGCTTTGTCTAGTTCACATATTATAGCAAACATCTGCTATCATAATTAAATTTATTTGGAAATTAAAGATAAACCTCTGGAGTGTGTCTCTATATATGCATAGTTTAGTCCCAGTTATGAAATTATTTGCACTCAGGTTCAACTTTGGGCACTTTGAGCAAACACTGAAGTCAGATTAGAGTGGACAGGGCATGGAGAGATAATTACAACTTCAGATTTTAAATGCATGAGGCCAGAAAAGCAGGAATTTTTTTCCTCATGGAAGCAATAGCTGTCACCTTTGAGGGGCAAGCTCCTTAACAGAGTGACCAGGACTGAATCTGCGCTTACAGAAACACTCATGGAACCAACAGGAAGTTGTGTGCACTTGATAAAAATCTGAAAGTTCCATGAGCTGCAATATGCTGTGCCATGGCAGGTTTTATCACTTTGATTCCAGGGCAACCACTTAGACCTTGAAATTTGCACTTTAAGTAGCACAGGCAAAGCTTTCTAAATGCCTTTTCCATCTTAAGACGACCTTATTCAGAAATGCCATAAATGACAACAGATGTATATAGTTACAAAATAATTCAGTTGAAGCTAAACATAAATAAAACCACAAGAATCAGAAGGATTGGCTTATACTACAGGACAGTGAAAACTAGAAATTACACAATAATCTGTTTAAATTACTCTGCTGAAGTAACTGCGGAAACTTTACTCGAGTTCTTATCTTTGCTTAAGTTTCTCTTACAAAAAGTACTTCCATATCAAGGATCCCAGATAATTTACTGTGTTTGCTCTGACATAAATTAACTTACAAACAGTAACAAGGCCAACAGCAGTTAAAGAAAACAAGGAATGGCTGACATACCTGCGCTTGTGCTTTATTAAATCTGCATCAATAATATCTGCCAAAGGCAAATTGAACAAACTAAATGAAGCTTGTACAATTACCCTAAAGAGAAACAAAGTATTTAAGATGTTCATAGTTCTTATTTTCCCTTCCATAATAAAATTGTAACTGCCATTCTGACACACACACCCCAACACTGACACTTGCCCAAACACACAGAGCTGAGAAGATGTTCCTCCAAACATGCTGATTTATCTGTTCAAACAGCTGTGAAAGCATTACTGGATCTGTTCTTAGCTGAGAATTAGAAATCAATATGCAAACCTAAAAGGTGGGAAGGGGTGTTCCCTTTTTTTCCTGGACATTGATGTAAAAGGTCATGAATACTTGGAGAGTAAATGACAATATCACTAAATGCCATTTAAAATGACCAGGGGAGAAAAACACCTTAGAAAAGGGGGAAACTGAAAATTTGCTTTTGAAATCTGAAGAAGACACGAGTAAAAGACCACATGGGAGAGACTTCAAGGTGGGAGAATTACAATGTATATACACACACATATATATGCATTTAAACACACACACACACACACACACAAAGCTGATTCTTAACAAATTGCTAAATGAAACTATAAACTCAAATGCTACGATTTCTATGTCTTATTAATTTTTGGGTGTTACGAGGTTTTACTAACAAGAAGCTTTGGACAATTAACACTTTAAACGCACAGTCTTTAGGTACCTTAGACTTTTTTCCTGGGGAAATCAAAATACATCTTCATCATTTAAAACATGCAGATAATGAAATTCAATTTATTGTTCACACAGTTCAGTGTTAAGAGTGGCCTGTGACTGAAAATAAGAATGATAACAGGGGAAAAAATAAAAAGTTGAAGAAAAGAAGGGCAAGAAAGAACAAGTAGAAAGATAGCAGTGAAAATGAAGAAACAAAAATAAACTGATGTAACAAAATTCTGGTATAAACAGCTCTTTATTTTTAAATAAGGTTTTCCATGTATCATTGGATAGATAGATGGATAGATAGGTGGATAGATAGGTGGATAGATAGATAGATATACACATAGATAGACAGACAGATAGACAGACAGACAGATAGATAATTTTTAAGGAGAAATTAAAAGCTGAAGCAGAATAAAATAAAAGCTGAAAAAATTTGTAACTGGAGTTCCAACTTTTCTGACAAAGGACAGAGAATGAAAATCATAAAAGCAGTGGCAAAATCTTCATGGTACTCAAAGCAAGTGACCACTGTGTTAGAAGTGTTTAAGCTGTGTCTGTGAATAGGGGAGGATACTTACATGTTTGTTGTGAGATAAAATGCCAACAGATAATAGTGTTCTTGCCCTAGCAAAAACATGACAGCAGCAGCTACTCCTTCATAGTAAAAAGAAAACAAGATGACTCTGTAATAACCAAACTTCTTCAATGAAGCATGACTGAGAAGAACAAGGCACTGAAAGAGAATATATACATAGAGAGGATGAGAACAATAGGAATGTTTCAGCATTAGAGATATAAAACACAGACCAGACCTACATTATGACTGCCCATTAAACAACCCCACCCGACAAGTCTTTCTAAGATGTTCAATCCAAATTAAAAAACAGAAATTGGACACTGAGACTTGTCCTCTGGCTCATTCTGTGCTACCTCTACCAGGTACAAACAGTCTCCTTCCACTCAAAAACGAGCCAGCTGAGAACTGCCATGTCCTGAGGAAAACACTGTGTCCCACATTGCCTAACTATTATTTAATGCTCATGATCTTGATTTTTGATATCCCTTAAATAATTAACTTTGCAGTGTGTTAACTGCAAACCAAGCATCTCACTATTTGCACTTTAACTGCTGATAAGAAATACCTTCAATAATTGTTTTTTCATTAATATTACTGTTTTCACTGACATTTATACAAATTAAGCATGACCTTTTAGTTGACAAAGCCAGCTCACCAAGATAGGTTTATCTAATTAAGTCAGAGGCTTCACAAGCAAGCAGAGAAAGGCAGATGCCAGTGGACAATGTGCATGGCTGAATTTTAATTTTGCCATCTTAGCAAGCAGTACACTCTGAGAATCCAGTGACAGGCAAAGTCATGAAAATTGTATTAAGTGCTGAGTACAATATGAACAAAATGGAAATTCTTCTATATTGTTCCTCACTTTCCACTTTAAGTAGGGCATTTTGTAATGAATTATGTTCTTTTTATTATATGAGCCTATGGCACCGTCTTCACATAATGGTCCTCGTCACTGCCACATAAACACAAACTCTACAAAGATACACATTTTCTCCTTTTTTCTGTGCTACAGAGACAGACTGTGTAATATTCAGATGAAGAGCAGGAAAGAATTCTCCCTGTCCATTTGTTCCCACACTGAAATGTTTTAACACAATAAATAAGACCAGGGTGCTGCAGTCAGACAAAGATTACCATGGCAAAAGCTACTGTGAAACAGCTCAAGACTTTTAATTATGATCAGGGAGGTAAAACAAATCTGGAAAGTTGGTATAAAAAAAAAATTTCATTGTAAAAAACTTAAACATACTCTTCCCCTGGCAGCTTTCAGGGCTTTTGGAGAAAAGTGTCTCCAACAGAAGGAATAAGGGCTCACGTAATGCCTGCTGCTGTAAACACTGTGGTGCTGGCTCCTGTAATGGCCAAATTAATTCCCTGTTTCAGGAAGTGCTTATGACTTAGAAAATTCCTTATTCCTTCCCTGTTACTAAGACTCTGTATTTCAAAGGAAAATACTAACTTAATGATGCAAATTCAAATTTGTTTGCCTATGTTACAGCAACATTTTCCTTGTAGGCAGGTTGTATTCTTCACACCCACTACTAAAAGGGACTAAGGCAGAAGCTGAATTCTAGTTTAGTAGAGGCCACTGAGGCAGAGTTCATAAAAAAGCTTTATTTTACAAGAGTTGAGTGTTTTTCCAGTAAGTGAAGTTCAGGACACTGCCATCAGAGTATTCTCTTATTATATCTTGAGCTCAAAGGGACAAAACCTGAGAAAAATAAGGTCACAGCAAACTCTCTATGGTTCAGTGACCTTCCAGACAAAGAGTCTCTGGGGAGCAGAGACGCGTTTTCTGACAGATCCTTCGTTTCACTTTGTCACCCTGATCTTATCAACAAAAGTGATTGCTATATATGAAGTGTAAAATTATTTAAGCTTTCCTAACTTCTGTAGTTTCTGATTTATTTCCAAAGTTCATTATCTGAGTTACAGGGTAAAAAAAAATTCAAACTATTAAACCTGTGGTAAAGATAAAAGCTGAAATTACAGATATTTAGGAGTTATGGAACAGAGAAGGGTCTGTATGCTATATATGCAAAAGCCAAAATGGTAACTGAAATAGAGCTGTGAATTCCAGTTGAACTTTCATTAATCTTCTTATACATATTACTTACCAAAACCCATTACAAGTTAATAAATATAATAGCCTGATTCTGAGAAATTCTTAACACTATGATGAATGTCAGGATACTCATTACTCCTCCCCCATTCCAGGCTGGGCTCTTATGTCTCTCTCTACCCCATAAATGTAGCTGACCAAAAGAGCAAACAATTAAAAAAATGGGAATACAATATTCTCCAAAAGCAGCTATTCAGAGTTTTGTTTGGTTTCCATGACTGAGATACCATGTATTTCAACAAGGCTTTTAATACCTAATAATTTTTCTGGTATTTTGTGCAGTTTATCTCAGAAACTTCCTGAAGAAGAGATTAGTCTTTCATTTGGAATACACAGTATTACAAAGTAAAGCCAAAGGAAAAAGAATGCAGAATTCTGTAGATTTAGCTTTTAGAAACATTTTATCTTGGTCATGTTTTTCATTCCTTTATACTTAGGTATTATAAACCCCATAGGATACAAAGCATTCATTCCTTGCCTACTCATGTCTCACATTGTACTAAACAGACATTCTACCAGCCTGCCTGTCTGTTCTCACCACCCCTCACACTTGGCCAGTCTACACAGAGGTTCTTTTCTCTTTCAGGGCACTGCTGAGCCAGATTTGTTTCTCATTTTAGCCAATGGCTTCTGCCAGATACAGCATTTTTTCAAGTGTTAAATGGATACTGTAAACTAGTACAACACCAGGTTTTCATATTTTAAAATAAAAACGTGTAAGTGCCTACCTGAGGACAAATAAAACCTGCTCCATACATGATACTTCTCAGTGAGGAGGAAAGGACATCCTTAGGAATAAGATTATCCGCAAAGATGATCATAAAATTGTTGTAGAAGGCCAGGTGGAAGACTTGGAAGAAGTTCATTGTTACAAAAAACAGAAAGTTCTTCTCTGTCACAATCTGTTTGGTCAGTGAAACTACTGAGGCCAACGAGAAAGCTCCCTCACTGTTCTCCAGGTTAGCACTCTCTGTATAAACGTCCCTCTGCTCATACTGACTAGTGCTGTATTTACCTGTGCAACACATGCAAGCTGTTGCTAACACTGCAACCAGTACAGTGAAAGCCTGAAAATAGGCAAAGTTCTCCATGTTATCTGATATGAGCCCAGAGAAGAGAACGCTTGTGGATCCAATGAGCGTTGCCACTTGGTTGTACTTGATGAGCTGGAGCCGGCTCTCGTGCCGCGTGGAGGTCTCGGCAAAGAGCGCGCACTGCGCCAGCAGCACGAAGGTGAGCAAACCATCGAAGGCACACAGGGCCAGCACCAGGTGGAGCCCACTCAGCCAGTCCCCCTCCTCGTAGTCCTTCCAGGGAAACCACGGCAGCAGGAAGGCCAGCCCGTAGAAAGGAGCTCCGTACAGAATGGAGAACTGGCGCCTCGTGCAGCACCGGAGCTTGGAGTTGTCTTGAATATACCCAAAGAGAGGATCGTTGATGGCATTCCATACCATGAACACAACCTGCCACAAACAGGGAAACACGAGGGAACTGAGCACTGGTGTCATTTTTCTACAGAGGTTACACAAACACAGAAGTAACACACAGCACATTTAATTCAAATAAATCTCTAGTCATAGAATAAATAAAGATAGAAACTCCTCTGGTCAAAGCAGACCAGACCAAAGTCTTTAAGATATTTCTAGGTTTATAGAAATCTTGAAAAAATAAGATTAATAAGTAGGTAGGTGTCCAACCACACTTGAAATAAACTCCTTGTCTCTAAGATTTCACTCTTTTACAACCTTATATATCTGGGCTTTCATCCTGCAAAGCCCAGATATTACTCTCACAGCGAGTTAATTCAAAACATGAGCTGGCCCATTACTTTCAGGAGACCATTTACAGCAAGAGTTACTCACGTGGATAATGACTTGCTGAATAAATGCAGTGTTTAAGTACTTAAACAGTCCATAGGAAAGCACTAATGTCAAACTTATCTATGGAGCTGAGATGCAAGATCAGTTTAGAAAATTACTACAAGCTATCAAAGGGAAAAATCGTTTCAGCAATTAAAGCCTGAAAATTTTTACTCTAAAGGCTCTTAACAACGTGCTTTATGTGTATGTTCAGCTGCTTATGGATTAACTAAATCCAACGTTAATTTACTGTTAATTATTTGCAATGCATCCAAAATTAATTTGCCAGTAAAAAAGTCACTTTGTTGCAATAACACAGATGCACAGCACAATAACCAAACCACTCTGTTGTACAGTACCTGTGCTCGATGAAAAGCTGCTTCGGAAATTCTGTATTGGTTTAGGAAAAGCTTAACGTAGTAGAAATTAAAGATACTGTTCATCATTCCAGCACCTAATGTAGTCATGGAATATGCCAGGGCATTAGGATGAATTCCCCAAACAAACTTCATCTTCCAAGAGTACAGATCTCTTCCTCTTCGCGTTACAAAAGAGAATTACAACAGAGAACAGTTAGTAATTTTCCAAATTAAAATAACATGAGGGATTTGTTTGTTTCAGAGGTGCAGAAATGGATTCTTATAAGCAAATTTCCCCATTTGTCCTTTTTTTCTAAATGAGAAACACATTTTACTGAGCTGTAAGACACTGAGCCTAAAACTGAACAGATGAAAAATAATAAGTTGGTGACATTTCTAAGTATAATCAGTGCTTAAAAACCAATGGAATATGTAGAGAAAAATGTGAAAGAATCCCTTCCTAATTGGTGCATGGATTTCATTTAAAATCTGCTATTGGAAACACTCCTGTTGGTGTAAAGTTCAAAGTAATTGCACACATTTTTGATCTTTCTTGCTAGCTGTGTATTCTTAAAATTATGGACTGTGTAGGAATGAAGTGACTCAACTCATACCCTTCTGTATTTCATTGCTATGAATGTCAAACACAACATGCACACAGGTGAATAGTCAGAGGAATATTTTGTTCACAACAAATACCAAGTTTTACCCTTCTATTTTTAAATGCTAATTGTTAACAAACCATGGAAGCCATGCTTTCACCTAATAAACCATAGAACAATCAAAGCACCTTTTAATTAACATTGTCCTTGTATAGAAGGCTGCATGTCAATAAAACCCAGCAAGTAACAGGGACAGCATTTTCAGTATGTCCCAATAACAGAGACTGAGCCCAAGAATACAGATTCCTTTAATCTATCAGATATTCAGCCAACAAATTTCCAAGATTCTGACTTTTTCCATCTATCCAGCAATTAACATAAGCATGTTTGGTATGAACTATGCCATGAAAAGAAACAGCTCCAGAGAACCTTTAAAACTGAGTAATAACTACCTAAATGTAGAGCTTGAGCATATTTGATGCTGTTAAGCCCCACACAAAGATCCTCCCAGGTATCTGGTTTGAATTGAGGCTTTATTCATCTTTACATCTGTTGAAGGAAGCTGTCACTGTCTTCAAGTCCAAATTTCAGCCTTGCTATCTATGCACAATAACCCCAGAGCTTCACAACCTGCTTTTTGTCAATACTTCACACTTTGCCCTCTGCATATTAACAGTTTTATCCTAGATGCAATTTTCACAGATCCATCAAAACACCTGGTTTGAATATCTGCTTGATCAGCAGATCTGTGAGCAGCTCCCTGAACAACTCATAAAAATAACATGGAAGAAACAGGAAATGAAAACCAAGGCTATTTCCAACCTCCCTGTGGTTTACAAGACAGGCTGCTGTGCACAAAGGTGGGAACTTCCCAATCCCCAGGCAAGGACCAGGCAAAAGACACAAATCAGGCAGGGACTGGAGAAGATGGAACAGTTTTTCCATCTCCCCCCAAACACAGAGAATGAACCCTTGAAATACAGTGTGGCTGCAGTTTTGCATATATATAAGATGCTCTGAGATGAAACATGATGCAAAGAGTTGATAACTTCACTTTATAGCTAAGGAAAAAAATGAAGCTGACAAACAACTTGAACTTAGGCTTTTTTTATTAAAGCCAATTTATTTCTGAAAATATGACTGACTTTTTAAATACCTGAGGATGCTTGTGATGTGTATCTTCAAGTCTATTTTTCCACAGACTAACAGCTCTAGAGACAGTTCCACTTTCAGGGGATGAAACTTTTAATTTCTGCAGCAAGTTTGGTTTCACAATCTTTTACTAAGAAACCTAAAATGAAGAATAAGGTTATTGAAAAGGTGCCCAACTGAAAGACTTATTTTTAAAAATAAATTTGAAATTAACTACAGTCACTACAGTAAGTGTGTTATCGATAGGTGTCACATTTGCTTTTTCAATCCTCAACAGAAACATTTAATGAAGTGATTTACATAGTAGGAATTAGGACTTTTGGAAAGGTAGAAACTCCATTTCTATTTCTACCTGGAGCCCCCTGCACAGGTCTTCAAACAAATTGGGAGACTCTCCCTCAAATTCCATGAGCACTGAGAATAAATGTGCTTCACGTTAACATCACCAGTCATTTCTCCAATCATGTTTGACTCAATTCCTTCCTATGCACAAATAAAATGAAGGTCCCCTCAGCTTCAGAAAATTTGAAAGAAAGAATAAATTTGAAATTTCTTCAACAAAAACCTTCTAACAATGCACAAACAGGCCTCTAGTGCCATGACTAGTTATAATATGCAGGATCTGACACAACTCTTTACACTAATTGGTACATCTGGCCCTGCCTCCTATTTATGAAATAGGTTCAATTAGAAGTTGAGGTACCACACTTCCCTTCCCAGATGTTCTCTTTAATAGTACTACAATGAAATCATGCATGAGCATCCCCTCCCTCTTCTTAATAGTCAGCCCTTACAGAGCAGGTTAAAGCACAGGTGTCGTCACTTTGTGACTCACAGAAGGCAAATCGGCTGCAGAAATGTCGAGTGGTTACAACTGTTTTAATAGACAGGAGCCAGAAGGACGGGCTGTTCAGCGGGACGCAGTGTGCTCTGCCTCCCCAGAGCTGGGTGACAACGGCAAGAAGAAACCAGAGCACGACTCTAAGGAGAGAAGTGGATTCCAGCAGACAGTAACAATGCCGACACCGTGCCGTGCCGGGTCCCAAACCGCTGTGCGATGCGCACAGTCCTGACAGACTGGGCACCGTCACCTTCCTCACCCTTCTGACGTGCCTTGCACCACACTAGGACAGGACAGCACCGGGCACAGACGCTGCCCCAGCCCGGGGCAGGACAGGGGCAGCGCTCGCTGCAGGTGCGCACACACCGCAGGGCTGCGGCTCTGGCCGTGTGGAGCTGCTCCTCGGCTGGAACGGACACGGAGGGCTCGGGCTGGCCCCGCAGCCCCCGGACGGAGGGCACGGCTCCCTCCTCCTCGTGAGCAAAGAGGCGAGAGCGGGCGGCGGCCGCCCGAGCGCGGTGCGGGGATGGAGCCGGCGCTGCTCGCACTGTCCCTGCACCCCGCACGCCCCACGCCCCGCCCCGCCCCGAGGCGGCGGGGAGCTGCCCACACCTGCCCCGTCCTCACAGGCTCTTCCCTCAGCGCTCCCGACACGGGGCAACCACGAGCCCCGGCTTTCGCCACGCCGAGCCGCGGTTCACGCCGGCCTTGCCTGGCCGTAGCCCCGCACTCCGCTCCGCAGCCGCTCCCACCGCGGCGACCGCCGCCCCGCGCCCGGCACCCACCCACCGACCCACCTCCTGAGGCGGGAGGCGGTACCGCCGCCCCGGGTCCGCCCCCTCCCCGCTCTCATTGGCGGCTCCAACGAACTCGCTTTGCGATTGGTGCGCTCTCCTGTCCATCTGTGCGGCAGACGGCTCGCTATTGGCTGCCCGCCACGGGGGGCGGGTGCCGCGTTTGAATCGCGGCAGGCGGGGGCGGGCGCGGCTGTCGCTGCCACGTTGCCGCCGGCGCAGCCCGGCCAGAAGGGGGAGAGGTTCGGCAACGTCCGGAGCCGCTCGGCAATGGCCGGAGGCGGCTGCTGAGGCGGGGAGAGGCTGCCGGCTCGCCCTGCCCCGCTCGGCGCGAGCGGGATCGTTGGGCGGGCGCCGCCGCCGCCGCCTCGGCCGCCCGTGAGGGGAAGGGGCGCGATGCTGGCCGACAGCCTGGTGGAGGAGTTCGAGATCCGCGAGGATGAGCCCTGGTACGACCAGCAGGACCTGCAGCAAGGTGAGCCGGGACGGGGGACAAGGGGGAGCGTGAGAGAGGTGGGGTGCGGTGAGCCGGTGTGTGAGGGAGGGGGCCGTGGGGATCCGCATCGGGGCTGTGAGGGAAGGGAAGGGGCTCCAGGGGGTGTGAGAGGGCAGGGGCTCCAGCGAGCCCGGGGGTGTGAGAGGGAAGGGGCGCGGAGAGCCGGGGGTGTGACAGGGCAAGGGGCGCGGAGAGCCGGGGGTGTGACAGGGCAGGGGCTCCATCCAGCCGGGTGTGAGGGAGGGAGTGTGGCGAGGGGTGTGTGAGGGCAGGGGCCGTGGGGATCCGCCTCGGGGGGCTGTGAGCGCGGGGGCTGCGGCGGGAGGGGCGTGCGAGGGCAGGGTCGGCGGGAAGGGCGCTCGGGGGTCGCGGACAGGCCGGGCCGGGCCGGGCCGCGCTCGGGGGTCCCCGCACGGCCGCGCTTCCCGCCGCGGCATCGCTGTCACCGCAGGGACTGCGGCCGCCTTTGTTTGAGCGAAGGAGCCGCCGCAGCCCAACCGGATCGTACCGGGGTCCCCTCTCCGCCCGGCGCTCCGAAAAGTTGCACCTTGAACGGGAGGCGAAGCCGCTGCTGTTCGGGGCGGGCGCTGGAAGCATTGGGGTGGGATGCGCTATTGCGCCCTGTTGAGCTCTTTGTAAGGGCTCCCAGGCGATGGAGATGTAGTTGTAGCAGCGCTCGATTAGTTACAAGACTCATATTAGAATCTTTTTAGATTTTCTTATTAAAATACACAAATAACTCCACTATGCCTTAGAATTATACATGGCCAGCTCCTGTTTGTCATTCCATCAAGAGATCTTAAAACATTACATGCAAGAGGTACATCCTGCTCTCATTTTACAGATGAGGAAAGAGCCACAGGAATATAAGTATAATTGCACTAAAAATCTTCAACAGGCATGATATGGAAAGAATGTGCAATTTCCTTAAGAGCTTAGTGGCATTCGTGACTGGTATTTACTTAGTTCTACTTTTTGTTCTTAATCCCGAGCTTGTTTTAAAAGGCCAGTTCAAAGCTGAGAAGTGGCTTCCTGTAAACCCGCTCCAGTCTTATGCTTCTTTCTTTTATACAGTAATTCTTGGGGTTGGTGGGTGCTGCTGTTCTGTAAACCATAAAGAAAGCTAAGCCATATTCACATTGAGATCAGGCATCTGACAGCATAAACTTTCTTTTGAGACAGGAACAGGTCTCTCTAATTGCATGCTGTATAAAATATCTAACTGTTTGAAAGCTGCATTTAGATACTCCTTGCCCAAAATAGATGTTTTCCTGGCTCTAGGATATAAACAAACCAGTTTAAGTAAGATCCTGAAACCACAGGATCACCCTGTCAAAAGAGAGTGGAAAATCTGAAGACATGTTTTAGCAAGGTTTTTACTATATCAGTGTTCATGGGATAGAGGACATACAAAGAGACTTCACAATGTATAACAACTCACTTCTTGCCTTCTTGATGTTTCTTTACTTTCATCTTTTAATTAAAATGAGTGAAACAATCAGCAGGTGACTCTGCTGTGAGCTTTTAGGAAACAGTATTCCCTTCCAGAAGTTGGTGCATTCTGAGGGTTGGTGAGTGCACTCTCACCATGTGAACAGCCTTTTTCTGGGGATTCTCTCTTTAAGCCTAAGTGGAAGTGACTAACAGCCTTGCCAAAAGGGAAAGGAGGAAAATAAACAGATGGGCAAGTTGAAATGCGAAGAAGAAATTCCTTACAGGAATGCTGTACTTTATTTCTGGAGTCTGAAAGCTGAATTTCCTTCTCCTCAGCCTGAGCTGTACCGGTGTGTGTAAACAGGGCACTCAGATTGCTTATCAAGGCTCGTGAAACTCTGCATAACCCAAACAATCAGTGCATGTTTAAAAACTGAGGAGTAGGTTTATGAGAAAACCGAGGTTGTAAAACATCAGAAAGCACAGAGAAACAAACTTGTAGTCCTTACCAGCCAGTCTTTGAAACTTAAAATTAGGGTAGGGTTTGGGAAAACCTGGACAGTCTGTACATGGCACAGTCCTTGCCTGGACAGTGACGTGGCTTTTCTGGTGTCTGTTCATGAACACGGAATGCTCATGGAATTCTTGTGAGGATGGGAACTGCCATCCTTCTGCTGTGCCCGTGTTTGCTGCAGTATGCTGACCTTTCACAAAGAATTTGTACACAACTGCTCCTTTGACATCTTGCTGTTACTCACTTTTACAGAACAGAGTATTCTGAATACAGAGTAAGACATATGAAACTAAGTGAAAAAAATGAAAAGTTTAATTTTAGTTACGTAAACTTCAACTAGTCTTACTTATATATCTTGCACTACCAATGCCTTTTGCTGTTTAAAAGAACAGGCTTAGTTTTAGATTGAAAATTTTCCAAATAATTTTGTCAGATGGACTATGAAAAAGTAGAAGAGAAGGATTTTGTTACTGTTTTTATGTTTTTTTTTTCAATGATAGTAATGCTGTCAGAAGAGAATGTGAAGTGCTGGTAAGTGAAGGCTGTTCAGCATCACAGAAGACATACCCTTGAAGTCTTGTTTTGTTTTAGAGCCTTCCAGTGGAGCTGTTAAACTCCAGTACAACTAATCAGAGTTACTAAAACGAAGATCTTACAATCTGCACATACACAGTTTGCATTATTAAAAACCTCTCTGCTTCTGTCTTTGTGGTGAAAAGGAAAAATGCATGTCTGTGTCAGAACTTGCTGTTGCTTTACATAAATTTACAACAGAAAATGCAGTGTGTGCTTCTAATGTTCTACAGTGACTCTCTCCAGAGAAATGTAAATGAACAGTTTCCCTTCTGTGTCTGGAGAACGTGTATTACCCACTTCACTCATAAAATTAGCTCTTTACAGGGCTTATAGGTACTTGACAATGCAGAAAAATGGACACAAAGCAAATTCTTCATTTTAGAAGAGGTGAAATTATTTCAGTTCTTGCTTTCTCTAGAGTTAAGGCTTTGTTGTGAGCACTTCCACTTGTATTCTCCCCTCAGAAACAAATTGCCTGAATTATAAAATAGCATGTTTCTCCCAGAGTAACCCATTTGTGCTTCTGCCAGTCTAATAAACAAAATGAGTGTGTAAGTATGACATGAATTCTGTTATCCACCCTGTATTCCCAGTTCCCTGTGGAATGTGCTGCTTGATGAGGCATTCAAGAATGGAACTATAAAATCTTATATGTACTTAAACATCAAAACAAACTTTCACTTTGGGAAGGGAAATGGCAGCAAGTAATTCCATTATGCATTATGTCTTTAACATAATCCTAAATCCTCTCTAAAGCTCTTATTCTACTCTATTAAAATACAAGAATGGACTATTTAGTATTGCCAGTATTGCTGAGTAGTTGTAGCTCCTCGTAAAGATCTGTGTGGTGTGAGAACTTGGGGATTGGGACTCATTTTCTGTAGGGTGATGGATTAGCTGGATTTGAAGACCACAGCATTCTGTAAAATGATAGAACAAACAGCTTGGTTTCTTGATGGGAGCTACTCTGTGCATGGGTAAAAAAATATGCAATCTGTTTACAAAACAGGAAAAATGTAAGCAGGACACCATAAGATATCCAAGTACTTTAAACCCAGCACACCTTAAGATATCCAGGTATTTAAACCCAGCTCTAGCACAGGCTGTTTCTTTATGAGTGGTGCTGTGTGAGGATAACCCAAGAATAGATCACTGTCCATGGGGCTCCTGGCTGTACATCTTGTGAAACTCTGAAGAACTCCCATGCAGTGTGATTTCTTTGAAATGTTTTTGTGGCATTTATGCTACAATTCTGACCTTAAGGTAGCAAACAATGCACTGCAGTTGTAAAGAATGTGGTAAGAGTAGCACAGCTGTTGTTTCGCCAGAGTTGGACATCTACAACTTTATGGACAAATGTTTGTACTCACTTGTCCTTGTGAGTCTGAATTTGGTCTTTGGCTTGTGTATGGAGCTGGAGTAATCCCTTTGGGCAGGCTGTCAGAGTGCAGGGTGGCACAGTCTGGGAGCAGTGCTGTATTTATCACAGTGCCACGCTGATAAGATAATTGGGAACGGGCAGGAAAGAGGGAAGATAATGTGTTAAAACAAGGGCATTGCAATCAAATGAAAACAGAATGTGTTTTCTTCTCTAGCTGTAACTACTGATGATGCAGTTCATCTGCTTATTATAATTTCAGTCTTCTTGAAGCAAATCTAAGTTTTTCTTGACTTTTCTTCTGTCTCCTTTCCATTAATGATGCAAGTTCTGTGTGAAAACTAACGAGGTTTTATTGCATGTAGGTCATGGTCCAGGTGAACAGAAGGAGGTGGAAAACTAGAGGGTTTTAGAAGTCTGTTGGATTCTTAACATGCAGTGCCCTCCACAGAGTAATTACAATTTTAACAATAACACCAAGATTTATTACTTTGTCACATTATGTTAAGGTTTAAATTACACGTGTCTTTAAACCCAATAATGTAGAGTATCCAGCACTACTGATGGTGCTGAACAAATATCAACCTTCCCTCTAGAAAGGAACTGAGTGTTCAGATGACTTATTTCTTAATTTGCAACAACTACAGTCACTGCACCCTGGAGGTGATTGAAGATGACTGGAGTGAAATTGAGATTAAGTGCCTGAGAACAAATGACATTTAAAGTGATGCTTTGGAACACATGAAAACAATTCTTGTCACTTGGGTTTATGAGGTCGGAAAGCAGAACAGTTACACGTCTTCATCAGTTTTATGTCTTCTGAAGTTACTGTTTTACCATAAGAAGCATCTGAAACTTTCATTCAGCACTTTGGTCGTGTGTGAGCTGAGCTCCCTGGTGAAGGGGTGATGGGGAGCAACAGCAAAGGAAGGCAGAGCACAGTCAGCTTTGACTGGGGGGTAGCCCAGTGAGCATTCACAGGGTCTTCTGTGCTCGTTGTTGTGGTGCTGTGGCAAACAGTCACCGTGGGCAGAGCTGCTGGAGCAGCACTGGGCAGACTGGGGGGTGGAGATGGCTGGATGTGTCTGAGGGGGCTTCATGAAATGAGAGTGTCTGCTGGGCCTCAGGGCTGGCCTAGACTCGCGTTACAGACACTGTTTGAATGTTCTACTGAAGGATAAACCTTCTTTTTGGGTACTGGGGGTAACTTGGAGCAGTTACAACCACAATAAAAAATATACCTCAAGTATTGGATTGATATGCTTCAAAATTGGATTCTATTACTGTTTCTATCACTTACCTGCAAACATGATTTCCTTGTTCAGATCTTCACCTCGCTGCCGAGCTTGGGAAGACACTCCTGGACCGTAACACTGAACTAGAAGAATCCTTACAGCAAATGTATGCAACAAATCAAGAGCAACTGCAGGAGATAGAGGTAAAATAGTTCAGGGTTACAAATGTTAAGGCATTTAGAACTACAGCATAGGCTGAGATCTACATTTCTTGACATTCCATGGAAAATACTAAACAATCTTTCACCACTTCTGCTGGTTTGAGAACCTGAGAATCTGTATAGGTTGAACATATTTAGAACTGTTTCTCCAGTCACCAGAAACTTTGTGCCATTACATGCCCTGTTGGATTTGGCTTGTTTAATGAAAAATTACTGGTACTTTTCTTTTTCATGCAGAAAAGTTACTTCAGTTATTTTTATGGCTAAACTTTGCTGATTTTGCCAGGTAAAATGACATCAAATTATATGATGATAAATACATTAATAATTTAAATTCATATATGAAAATCTTAATGGTTACTGCACTGAAATTTAAATGCTGATAATTCAGAAGGGAGATGTAAGTAAAATCTGGGGATACTTCCCCTAAACTGAGCTGTGGTAAAGGGAGCTAAAGTCTATTTCAGTGTAGAAAAACCTGTTCAGCAACAAAAAAGCCAACAAACAACAAAACCCAGAAAATATCCCACTTAAATAGTATCTAAATATAGGACAGAGTGGATATATTGTTCTGTATTTTGTAGGGAAAACAAAACCCAAAAGTGGAACCATCCATTCAAACCCACTCATCTTTCTGTAACAGGATGGAAACATGGCCATCTTTGGCTTTTTTTAATACTGCCTGTGTTCCTGCAGATCTGGCATTTGTCAGCCTAATGAGATTTTTCCAGCTATTAGAGGGCAATGCATGGTCTCTAATAATTAAATTATTAAATATTCAGTACTTTGCTGACTGACAACATATTGAAAATGTAGTCAGCATTTCAGTTTGGTTCTGGTATGAATCAGAGGGAACAGGCTGCACTGGATTTTTACAAGATCTGTGTTCCTTTGTGCAAGCAGAACATCTGCAGTTACAGATGTGATTGCATTTTGTACAGCTGCAGCCTGAGACTGAACCCCCTTCCTATTCCTGTGGTAACAGGGAACTTAAAGAATACTAAGATACAGGTGTCTTT
Organism: Hafferia zeledoni; assembly: GCA_035583235.1. Classification (NCBI taxonomy): domain Eukaryota; kingdom Metazoa; phylum Chordata; class Aves; order Passeriformes; family Thamnophilidae; genus Hafferia; species Hafferia zeledoni. The sequence goes on along the minus strand of JAWWEV010000034.1, from coordinate 9,343,351 downwards.
GAAGTAGTCATGTCAACACAAATGCAGCATTTTTATGAAGTGATGAAGAATTTAGAAGATATTTTTGGTTTGTATTTTGAACTTTTGCTCTTACCTCATGCTAAATGTCATCTTTGTTATCCTATTCATTCTGGTACAATGGCTGGAATGGCTGATATTTATATTAGTGCCACGGTGTTAAAAGATGTATTTACTTATGCAGAGACTGAAAATAACTCATTGCCATGGACAGTTTTTATAAAAAGATCAATTCTTAAGATCTAGAGAGGACAAACACTTGCAAGGTGCTGTACAAACACTGTACATAGACAAGGTTCAACACCTGCATGAACAGCCACGTTTAAGACAGTGTTTAACACAGGTACAACACTCCTTTTGAAATAACACACCGTAACTTTGTGAGAACTGACCTGGCTCATGGACTGCAGCTACTTAATAGGCACCACCTGCCTTTTAACACTGTCTTGAAATATGGAAACTATAATTGCTGGGCTACACTGATTTACAGAAATAGTCTAGTGCTATTAAGAATGCAACATCCTGTTGGTTTAAGCCAGTTTATTTGCTTAAGCTGTTCTGGTGGGTCAGTGTTTATTGACTACCTACAGAGCTGCAGCACCAGGAAGTGTCCCAGGTGTCCTTGTCCCTCCAGCAGTGATGTGTAACTGTGTGTTTCAGGGGCAGGGACTGCTGGGCTCAGACATGCTCAGACTTGACAGATTAAGTTTTTTTCCCTCAATATCTTGCTTTGCCAAGACTTGGCCAACACTGCTTTTTGAAGGCTTTATCTGATAACTCCCTGTTCTCTTTCCTCCTCTCTGCCAAAGAGGGTAGGAGATGTGTGTGGGGTTATCCTGTGAGCTCCCTCCAAGAGGAGAGGAAGAGAGTGGGAGAAAGTTTTTGTGGTGCTTTTGACATATAAACAGTGCCTGCACCTTCACTTGCCCAGCTTATTGTGTTGAGTCAAAGCACCTGCAGACTGCATTTGTATCTACTGAATAACCTGCTGCCTTCTCAGTTCCACCACCACCTCTCTCAACTTCTGTCTTTTTTCAGTGCTGTTTAAAAGTGTAGCAACAGCACAAAACTTTTATTTCTCCACAGAAGTTTCTCTTGCATTTGGATTTCTGATAGAAGAGGAAAAATGAACCCCTTGTTCAAATACCCAGAGACACCCCCTAACTGAGGAACTGAACTATATTAGCTTACTGGCACAAGGAATTGTTACAGGAGTTCACTGAAAGAGGTGGGAATAAAATTGGCATGTGCAAGGTGCAGTCCTGAGGTGCCAAAAGCAGTTCAGCCTGTTATTTTCAAGCCTGTAGTTCTGTCTCTTGTGGGAACACAGGATACACATGCAAATGGCATATCCTGTCTCTCTGCTTGATTCTTACCAACTTTCAAGGGCTTGTCTCTGTAACCTAAATGTGATCTTTCAGCTGTTCCTGTAGCTACTCTGCTGAATTATTTTTCTACTGGCTTTTTCAGTGCAGTGTATCCTTGTAAATCTTTGGTGGTTTTTTGCTATTAATTCAGATCTTATGGGTAACAAAGTCTAGAACTGGCTAAGAAATAATTCTAAAGTATGGCACTCTCTTGTCTGCACTGAAACAGAAGGGGCAAAGGTTGTGGTGTGCTTAAGATTACATCTCATATATTAAATGCTAACATATTAAGCATTTTACAGCTTTGGCTCATTATCCCTGACCTCTGTGCTGACACGTGTGCCACTAACTAGTCATTGCAGATGTAATAAATGCTGATTTAAAGGGCAACTTTATTCCTGCCTGAATCTGCTCTCAGCACTCAGACTTTGGAAATGTTGACACTCTCCATTTATCGTGTGGGAGAACACAGGAAGTCTCAACTGCTGCTTCATTTTAGGGGCTCAGTTGCAGGGGAGGTGGATTAAATGTGAACTTCTAAAGTATTAATTACCACATCATCTTTTGGTGGCCTGATTTATATCAGGCCAACGTGACACCAGCCCTGGAGATGCAAGGTGGGGAAAGTGGTGCTTCAGCTCTTCCATTCATTTAAAACTTCTCCAAAGGCTCATTGTGCTCAGTGGTAACAAAGCCTTGGCTTCTGTGCTCAGCCACACTCCTATTGCTGAAGAAAGTCTGAGGATCTCCAACTCCTTCCTCCAGTTATAGCCAATAGGGAAAGTTAATCTGAAATAGGTCACATTGAGATTCTGGTGCTAATCTATGTTCTATTTTTGTGTAAATCCTCTGTCATGTGTGCACAGGCTACAAAAGGATCTACCTAACAGCTACCATGTTGATCTTCTAGAAGTCTATATGCTGCAGTTACTAGTCCTAGATTAACTTATTATCTGTTCTTAAATTGCCTAAAATGTAAACCCACCAATCTTTTAATGAGGTAAAAGGTTAAGTAGAATATTAGAAGTTTTGAGTATGTAACAGGCCTGTGTAAAGAGAGGTATTTCTGCCTAGGAGTTTGCTGGATGTTTCTTCTTGAGGTTTACTTTCAGTAAGTATCATGTACGTAGTACAGAATATATTGCAAGAAATAAATTCTATGTAAGAGCAAAATATTTCAGATTTAGAGGGTTAGTTGTTTTGCTCAAGTGTGTTTCATGCAAATGCTCAGGTCCCAGGTGGGACAATACAAGGCACTTGTATTAAGAGCATTAGGTGATTGTTAACTGCTCTTAGACTAAGAATTCTAAGCTTTCTGACATTATTCAGGAAACTTTATGGTCTATGTTGCAAACTGTAAAACCCAAGAGGATTAAATTAAGAATACTTCATGTGAAGCTTTATTTTTTAAAAAAGTCCAGAAGACCTTTGTTTGGGATTACAGTAACTGGAATAGTTCACTGTTATTAATTAAAGATTGAATTCAATAACTTGATTATACTGCCTGACACATATTAGCCCACATACTTAAGTGTGACCACAACCTAAATTCTGTTGTGCTGAGCCTAATGCTGCTTCAGACTGGAAGAACTTAGGTTGGCTAAAAATAAATTTAATTATGGATGGTGCTACCCAGTATTTCAGTTTTAATCCTAAAAGTTGTTGGGTGAACATTGTTAGAAAGATTTCTGTTGGAGCTCACTGCAACATTTTGGACTCAGGCTAGAGAAAGGCTACTTTGAGGTGTGTGATGGCTGCAGTACAGCCCAGCCCCGTGTAGAAGGTGTGGGCACAGGTAAAGAAGGAGAGCTGGCACTATCACACCCAGCCCCTCTGGATAAGGGGCTGCCTCACCAGTCTGGGCTCAGCCTCCCTGGCAAAGGCAGGTGGCCTGCTCAGGTACTGACTGTGCCTTTCAACCTGCCAAGGCCACCACAGGAAGAATCACTATTTTGTCTGTGACCCATGAACGTGAACAAAACGCAGCACAGCAGTCCCAGCCTGTGTGCCCGGGGTGCCCCAGTAACTGCAGGGCTGTGTCTTGCAGTACCTCACAAAGCAGGTGGAGCTCCTGCGGCAGATGAACGACCAGCACGCCAAGGTCTACGAGCAGCTGGATGTGACAGCCCGGGAGCTGGAAGACACCAATCAAAAGCTGGTTGCAGAGAGCAGAGCTTCACAACAAAAGATAGTGAGGTAACAAACTTGTACAGACCCCCTGCCCCCAGTGGGTACAGTCAATGAGAGCACTCCAGGTGTACTTGTGTAGTTGCTGGGTGGGTGTCCCTGGTTAGTGTGTTCTACAGTCCTGGTAAACTGAAAGGATAGTTTTACTTAGAAGTCTTTTCACCTTTTAGCTTAACAGAGACCATTGAAAATCTACAAACACACATAGATGACCTGCAGCGACAAGTAGAAGAACTGAAAAAGCCTGGACAGGGCCGGATGAGCCACGAGAGATCTGACCAGCCAAGATCAATGCACAGCTTCTCCTGCTTGAAGGAACTGTATGACCTTCGCCAGTAAGAGTTTTTCCTTACCTAGGAAAGCACACTGAAATTGTTTTAAGCAAAGCTTTAAAAACTGAGGCACAAGCACAAGTAGCAGAGAAACTGGCAGAAAAATTATCTGATGTGCACAACTAGCAAAGTATCTGCACTGTGTGGTGCTGCCACTGCTTCTGACATACTTCTAGACCACAGGAGTGTTTGTGCTCCACTTTCTGTCTTGGTGGGTTCTCTCCCAGTCTCCAGCCATATCAAGTGACAGCCCAGAAAGCTCACAACAATTTGCACCCCACTGTTTTCAGTCAGATAAAAGCACACACAGAGATAATCTGAAAAACAAACAGGCTAAATACAAAATACTTTTTCTAACTTACCTTTCCTTAGATGTCCATGGATATTTTCTTTTCAAGGAAGGCAGGATCCCTGCAATAGCTTTCCTGAACTTAAGCTGGTTAAATGGGGCCTGGACTTCCTGCTGCCTTTAAATTTGGAGCCATTTGACCCAGCTGAGCTGCATTATTGTATCCATTGGGACAGTCACCTGCTCAGAGTCACTTCCAGCCTATGAGTCAATTTTTTAAGTGAAGCACCTCCACAGACACAATGGGCTGTTTTGTCTGGGCTTCAACACTACATGGATGTAGAATATTCTATATATGCTGCTCTAGAATAAATCTGTACATCCAAAAAGAAGTTATTTAGTGACAGTTCAAAACATAAGTGGATCCTTCAAACTGCCAAAGGCTTCAAAGAATACCAGCCTGCAGATTTGCCTTGTCAATTCCAAAGTTTGTTTCTGCCATCAACAGTGACAAAAGTTACAAGAATGGAGCACTGTGGAAAAAATCACTGTCAAAATACTGCATGCTCCATGGAGGCAATGTTTATTTAAACTTAAATTGTAGGTTATTCAATCAGCTTGTCTGTTACTTGAAACTGTCAAAGAGCTGCCATTCTGCCTAAGGTGGGAACTTGATTTGATGGCAGGTACACATTACAAAGTGTTCTGGTTCCTAAATAGACTGATAGGTTAGTGAAATGGCCCCTGTGAGTGCTCTGAGGTGTGTTAGCACAGTTTAAATGTCATTAGTTACTCAGGACAGGAAACCTTTGGGAGGTGTGGTCAGCTGGACTTCCTATGTTTGATAATGCTTATTTTGTTTCTGCAGGTATTTTGTTTATGATCATGTGTTTGCAGAAAAGATCACTTCGATGGATAGTCAGCTAAGTCCTCTAGAAGAAGAAAATGAGAAGTTAAAAAAGGCAGTTACAGTTCTGCAAGCCCAGCTGAACCTGGAGAAAGAGAAGAGGGTAACCATGGAGGAGGAGTACAGTCTGATGGTGAAGGAGAACTGTGACCTGGAGCGCAGGCTCGTGGACACAGACTTGTACCGGGCTCGGGCAGAGGAGCTGGAAAACGAAGTGGCTGAAATGCGACAGATACTTCAGTCTGAAAACACATTCCATAATGTAGAGAGGTTGGTGCCAGAATCCTTTTTCATTTCATTCAAGGAATCTCTAGACAGGGAGCTTGGTCAGAGCCTGGCAGATGATGGACTTGTGACAGTGTCGGAGCTGGAGAAGAAGGCGCTGAAGCGCAGCAGCAGCGAGACCCTCCTGAGCAGCTCTGCTGGGGCAGACATCCTGAGGGGCCACGAGGAAACCTGCATTAGGAGAGCTGAGGCTGTGAAGCAGCGAGGAATCTCTGTACTGAATGAAGTTGATGCTCAGTATAATGCTCTGAAAGTGAAGTATGAGGAACTCTTGAAGAAGTGTCAGCTGGATGAAGATTCCTTGAAACACAAGGCTGTACAAACACTGAAGCAGTATTCCAAAGACCTGAATGTGGGGAACACCCAGTATGATCCTTCAGCTAGCAATCAAGAGTTCACAACTGTGGAGCTAAGTGACTCTCCCACAAATGCTCTTCCTGAATATAAAGTACTCTTCAAGGAAATTTTTAGCTGTATCAGAAAAACCAAGGAAGAAATAGATGAACACAGGGCCAAGTACAAGACTCTCTCCTCTCAGCCATAACCTTATCTGTTAGTGAAGAACTGTATATGAATGTCAGAAGACCGTTCAAACTGATCTAGTTCTTGAACACTCAAAATGAATGTTTTGGATTGGCTGGTAGGCCTGTAGTTAACAAGCCAGTTAATTAACAGCTAGTTTCCTTGTTCCTGTAGCAATAGATTTCATGTTTAGCACTGTCATACAAACTAGGGGCTGTAAAGCAAACAAACAGCATACCTTAATACTACACTACTACTTCATATTACACTTCATCTCTGGCCAGAGCAGTAACTGACACTCATTTCCTTAGTCCAGTTCAAAACTTTTAAAAGAGTGAAGAACTCTGTATCTCTCCAAAGAGCCAGACTGGAGCCTTCCTTTGGTTCACAGTGAGGATCTAGCCCTGTAAGTACATTGATGTAGAACATTAACAAAAGCAAAGCCCCAACCAGGCAGCCTCTCCTCAGTTCTCAGGGAGGGGAACAGTCTTGTACTTGCTTTGGCAGGGCAGCAGAGAGCTCTGCTTGCTTCAAACCAGTACCATATTTTCACATGCACTAAGGTCTCCCATAGATTAGTAGAAATGTCTTCCTACTAAGAAAAGATTTGATGTAAAGTTTGTGTGGCTTTTTAGGTATGTTTCTTTCGTAGGGCACTTTGTCTTAAGGCAAGATACTGTGAATTGACTATGTATGTTGTTTGGGACCTACTGTTCTCTGGTGGAATGTTTGCAAAGTACATTTTTATGTGTATTTGGTAAGGTAGAGGGTTGTCATTTAGCTGTTTAGCTTTAGTGGTAGCATTGATGTAGTGGAGTAGCTTTTGATGTTACGTACCACAAACTACAAGTGCTTGAGGAGACAGGCCAGGTAAAACCTTGCATTGTCTGTGGCTTCCAGAGTCAGCCTCTGTGCACCTATTCCATGCTGCCTGGGGGTGGGAGGATGGACACAACACTGCCAGCACATCTGCTGCTGCAAACGGGACCACACTCTTGTTCTTCCCCTCCTTTTCCACTCCCCAACAGTAATTCCTATGTACTCAAAATCTGAAAAACAAAGAATGTGGCGGAGGATGTTCTTTAGAACTGCTTCAAAGTGTCAAGGAAACAAAGCGATTAAAGAGGGGAAAAGCCACAATGAAAGGTGACATCCTTCTCCTGTAAAGGGTCTCACAGCTTAATGTGGCCAGCAGTTCTTGGGAATCAGCTTCCTGCCTTTCCAAGTTGCTGTGATGTACCAAACATTGGCACAGAATGTTGAGTTTCTCAGCTTTAGTTGAACTGCTGCTGCTGCAGCTCTGCTGCCTTACTCTGTTCTCTGTCCAGCCTGTGTGTAGCTGCCCTTCAGCTGCAGTATTAAGACTCTTCATGTTGTGGGATTTTCTCTAAAAATTGTATTACTGTCTGGAAATTATTTAAAAATGGGAATCTGAGTCTTTTGAATATTTTTCTAAGTGAATAAATAATCCAGTCAAGCTACATGTGTAACTAGTAATTACATCCATCTGTGCCAATCAGGAAACACTAAACTTGGTGCAGATGGCACCCGCATTATCTACTCTTGCCATCTCCCCCTCACAGCTCAGATGGAGTTCCCATGAAATCTGTATTTTAGAAAACTTATGCTACATGGAAAAGGATAGGCCTGTCTAGGATAGAAATCCAGATGGAATGAATTAGTTTCTCCTCATTGTTGTGTTTGTCATTGCTGTTAAAAAAGGAGGGGGTGGGGGGAAAGCAGAAAAGCTGCAGTTCTGCCATCAGGTTCCTGTGCTGTCCCTGTTTCCCCCACCTGGACCCTTCCCACCTGGAGTTCTGCCCCAGCTTGGAGACTGGGGAGCAACCACCTGGGACAGGCATGGCACGGTCACTCACAGGGGATTTACTACTTCAATTCCTGGTTCCTTCAGGGGGAGGGGGATCCACACCTGCTGGAGCAGAAGACATGTAAAATCAGTTCAGAATTTTTGGTTCAATAGGCGATCTTTAGTGGTTTATTCCTTTTGGCTGATTTAGAACCACTTTGATAATACATTTTTATGCTTTAAAAATACCAAAAATACTTCCTGAGAATTTGATTGTTCTGTAGTGTCCCTCCCCCTTGGCTGCCTGTGCCATTGCTGAGCTCTGGCTGTGCTTTAACACTTACCTGTGCAGGTTGTGCAATAAACAGTCCAGGCTGGCTCCTCACAACTTCTCCTGGAGCAGTTTTCCAGCCACAGGTGATGCTGGGTAAGTGGCAGCCAGGGCTGTCTGAACACAGAACACCTCCCAGGTACACTGGTATAGCCAATAAACTACACTAGCATATTGATTAAGGTAAAATTTTAGCAGTTTAAAAATAACCATTTTCCACCAAAATGTGAAATGCCATAAGTATGGTAACAATATTCTTAGACAATCTTATCTGGATTAACCACCTTAATCTGCTTAGTTTAGTCAACAACTCAACTCAGCCTTTTCTGAGCATAAGTAGATGAAATCAATAGAATCCCCTTGAGCTTCTCATGTGATGGAAGCCACAGCAGAGAACGTCCTGTACAGTGCCCACAGTGGGCACTCCTCATCCTGCTGGGGCTGGGCTAAACCTGGCCCGGGGCCGGGTCACTGTCCTGGTGCAGCAGGCCCAGAGAGCTCAGGGCCAGCAGGGAGCCCCAGCCTGGGCTCTGCACCATTCCCAACCGGGCCTTCCCTTCCTCTGCAGCCTCGGCTGTGATGGGCGGGTGCAACTTCCATTTCTCCTCAGACAAATACAAGGCAGGGGAGAATTGACCTTTGAGATAAAATTTTATTTAAAAATTACACAAAATAGAGGTTTTACATGGTTGCTGTGTGGTAACTACAGCTGGATGCCTTCCAGAGGGTGCCCTTGGTTACTTACCTCACTGTACTCATTCAGTAATGCAAAAAAACCCTCAAACCAACCCACAGCAGTAGAAGAAATCCAGTAGTTGTTCCCCATGTTTCAGGTGTAGGTACTTTTCCAAATAACTCATTCACAGACAACAGGTGAGAACAATTGCTATGTAGTACAGAGTTCACAGACAGTGATTTGTTCCCCCCTCCCAGGCCTGACATTCCCATGAACATGACTACCTGCTCTCTGTCAAGAGGGCTGCAAGGGCTATGACAATGCTCAGACTGAAGTATGAGCATCCAGGGATTTAACAAAAACTGGGATGTTTGTAAACAAATTTAATTTATTGGCATTACTTACAAAATAAAGTTTTAGACCATGATTTTCCATCATGTCTGTGTCACTGTGTCGTTTTATTTTTTGATAATGAAACAGGAGGAGAATTACACCAGAAATCCCAGATTAATCAAGCTGCAGACAGGGTCCCACGGTGCCTTCCCGGCTGCTCCCATGCAAACTGGTGTGGGTGGTGGGGTGTCAGTGACTGTCTGCAATGCCCACGTGCCCCGCAGAGCTCAGGCCGTGCCCCGCACTCCCGAGGCCGCGGCATTGCTCCGGCTGTGCCACCGCTGCACGTCCGCTCTGGCACCCGAGATCACCTGACACCACTGCCCCCGGAGAGCACCGTCCCCTTGAGGTACCACATGCCACCGTAGCTCACACAGCAGTCCTGGGGAGACAGGGAGAGCCTGGTCAGGGTGCTCCGGCATTGGCAGGGGCTGCCCAAGGGAGGTGGTGGAGCCACCAGCCCTGGAGGCTTTAGGAGGTGTCGCCCTGGTGCTGGGTGATGTGGTTTGGGGGTTACAGTGGCAGTGCTGGGTTGATGGTTGGACTGCATAATCTTAAAAGTCTCTTCTGATGATTCTGTGGTTCTAAAGTCCATGAGGCCTTGGGAACCACTGTGTGGCTCTGGGACAATAAACGTGATCAGAAACAGCATGACCCCAGAGCACGGGTCTCCTTGAAGGTCAGACACCTTCAATGAAGGTGACACACGGGTGGGGAAAGGTTGAGAGACCCTTAAGAGGACAAAGGGTGTCATGGCACTGAGGAACCACAGTGGCTTCTGGGGTAGAAACGGGGTCATGCAGCAGTGGCTGAGGGAAGGCTGTGTGAGGGCTGAGGACAGGGAAGGGAGTGATAAACACAGGCTGAAGCCTGGGGGGAGCCAAAGGGAGCAGCAGGACAGGGCTGGAGTGTGAGAGCAGTCACTGGATCCAAAGGCTTTTCAGAAACCCCCTTCTATGACAACTGTCCGAGCTCAGGACCATGTTCTGCCACAGGTGTGTGGCGCTCACAGTGGGTGAGCACACAGCAAAGGATGAGCACATGGGCTGTCTTGTGGCTCATGTCCTTGTCTCTGTAGGGCAGCACCAAGTCCCTGGAGCTCTGAGCCAACAGCTTCTCTTTTTCCTGCTCCCACCCTCCCACTGAGGTAATTCAACACAGGCTCAAGTACTGTGACAGAACTGACACGGTGGAGCTGAAATGTATCTTTTTTTTCTGAACTCTTGGGACTTAAGCATGGCAAAACCAAACAAACCTGTGTGGGGGCTTAGAAAGAGGGTTTGCAGACTTGCTCTGCAGATGCAAACACACAAACCCTGTCAGTCTGTTCCTCTGTGTGTAAAAAAAGGAGCACAAGCAGATGGGGAAATCAGAGTCAACAAATCCAATTTCATTCAAAAAGGAATCCAATCTCTTGTGGTTTAAAGAAGCCAGAGGATCTTCCTATGTCATTAAATCATACTTCTAAATCTTATTTCAGAAACAAAGATGATTTCACATACTCCTGTGACAAATGTATTCAAGGCAATAAAGCCTGACACAAGGCAAGGCTGGTCACACAGTGACCCAGTGACTCAAATAAAAACTGTGTGTAAATTTTTTAGGGGAAGGTATTTTTTCTAGAAATTGGTTATCTGTTAAACAGCAATAGCATCATGAAAAACTAATGCCAGTACACTGTCTAGATGTTCCAGGAGAGCTGAGACTTGAGCTCACCTGGTCACTGATAGATGTCCCAGCCCAGGGAGCCACACAAAATGCTGTCTAGCAGGCAGAAATGTCTGAGCTTATTCTACTGCTAAGACAACCAGGTTCTTTGAAGCAAGACCAGCTTGCTTATTATCACAGCAACTGATCTGTAGTTCTTCAAAGATGCTATTATTCATCTGCAGATCACAATGTAATAAAGTACTTAAGCACTGGTCTTATTGAAGTGGGTGACAGTGAGCAAAGGCCCAGCCACAATGATTAAAGTATTACATTAGTTGGCAACTTTCTGCTTGGCCATCCTGCATCGCTTTTAAAGTCATGGCCTGGGTGATCTGTACTTTTTACCTTAAGCTTCTTGAGCAAGTAAATGGTGCAGCTTCAAAGGCAGATGAAAGGATTCAAATAAACATTCACAATGAGATGTGTTGCCTGCTGGTTTTGGCCCCGGTTTTGCTCTGTACAAAGTTGTATATCCTGCTAGAGAATGAAATGCATTTCCTTCTGAATATGTGGCACTTGTGCTCTTCAGCATTAACCAGCCACAGTCAGCTGGTAACTCAGAACTGGGCAGAACCCTCCCACCTCCATAATGTTTAACTCTGCATTATTTAAAAATAACTCAGTATCACATTTATGACACTCTATTCTCTGCTGCTCCAAGATGACAAATAGAGATTTGTTGCAGTAATACAAAATAATGTGTGAGCTCCTTGGAGGGAATGAAGACAGGAGACAAGTGCATTTCTAAGAAAACAAGCAGAAACGCAGGTCTTGTCCATATTCCAACAACACTCTATCATAATTTGTCAGTTCAAAGTAAAATATAATCCTTTGCTCAAACCAAGCATTAAAATTCATGATTGGATTGGATCAAACCCACAACTGAACAGAAACTCACCTTTAACACTCTGTCCACCTCCTGCTTGTTTAGATCCTCCCCACACTCCTGGCTCAGCTGGCTCTGGATCACATTCCTGCGCACTCGATAGTTTTTTGAGAAGATTTCAAGCAAAACTTGGCGATGCTTTAAAAGAAAATGTCTCATAAATACACAGACAACAATTATTCCTCTCTTTCTTTGTATCAAAACTGCACGTGCTTTAGTCCAGACAAAACATTCTCTGAACTACATTAGAAGATTCTTCCTTCATCATCCTGAAACCATCCCAGACACTCCTGCTTTCCAGCAGTGCTCTGGCTTCCGAGGGCTCTACAGGGGTGTCTCCACATCCTGTGGCCAGACCTGCACCTGTCCTGTGACCAAAGCTACAAAAACATGCTGAATAAGGGGGTACAATGGATTCCTCTCAAATGCTGCCACAGGAGTTTCCATGGTCCACTCCAGCCAGGAGATGGACTACTACTTGACTGCTCTGTCCTATAAAAATTTACAGACACAGGAATTGCACTGTCCATGCAGTTCTTTAGGCACGTTCCCTTTCATCTCATTTACTCTGACAGCAATTAGAACTCAGGAGATGCTCCCATATGATTTTCTGTTCTAAGTACAGATACAACAGATATGCCAATTAATCCCTGGTTAATGTTGCATTACCATCAAAAGAAAAAAACACTTGGACTGGATCCCGGTGTGAGTCCTGCATCAGAGAATCCTTTCTCCTCACAGGTCCAGAAACAGTCTCTGAGCTTGTTCCTGCCATGACTCCCAACATGTTGTGAGCTAAGAGCTTCCTTTCAGCTGGAAACTGGAAAACTGGAAACTGGACACTTCAATAGGGAAAGAGGAAAACTACCTGCTGTACTGGTTCCAGAAACATGGATTCAAACAATGCCAAATGCCCAATAAACACATATTTGTCAATGTCACTTATTTTATCTTTACCTGATCGTAAGTGTCACCAGCTTCCCAAAGTGCATAGACCTTTAGCTCATCTGGTGAGGCAGCAGTCTGTGGAGGAAACTGAGAACAAGAGGCTGTTAAAAATAACAGCTATTTAATGAGTTGTGCTTAATGAGTCTATGATACTGTATCCCTGGACACCCATTACTGAATCAAAACTTTCCTTGCCATGTAATGAGAACTGAAGCACCAAGTGCACTGCAGGGTCTTTCTGGGGGTTTTTACATTTATAGTGGCAGGTTTTAACTCTGTCCTGGATTTATCTGCCTCAATAATCCCAGGTCAGTGTTAGCAACGAGCACGGTGTGCCCGAGGTACTGTCAGCTCTGGTTTGGGGCAGACCACAGGATTCCAGGAGACTGAGCACTGATGGACAGGGAACCAGATAGTGGCTCATTTCAGGCTCCAAAAATGACAGTGGGTTTGTGTATTTGTTTTTTCCCATGTGCCAAGCTAGAGAACCACATCTGTTTTTTCTGGGGCAGAAGCGTCCCACCCCTGCACACAGGAAGGATCACAACTGCCTTCCCTCCATGCCCCAAACTCTAAAAAAACACAATATCATCCATTTGCCTTAACATTTCCCCTTGGAGCAGGGACTAATGAGCAGTGCTGGAATATGCCTTCACTCCTGACATGTCTCTTCCTGCCTGTCACTCACAATTTATTTCTTGCTACCCGCCCAGATGACCTAAATCAATCAGCTATGAAAAGCTAACAAGCCAGTCCCAATTGCCCCAGTACCCTCAATCCTGGCTGCTGGGACAAACCAAACCTTTCCTCCCAGCCTCCCTCACACCAACCAAAAGACTTGTCCATCACAGAGTGAAGGATCAGCATTTCCTTTCATGCTTTGCCGCTGAACTTACTGCAAAGGGGAAGGGTTTTGTCCCAGGAGCTGCCTGGTGGGATTAGCAGCTCTTGCTCTCAGGTTAGTCCAAATGGCTGCAATATAATAAGGTTTTACACTTGGTTCAGAGCCAGGATTCAGGTTTATTAATTAGGCTTGTAGCCCCTGCCATAATGCTCTTCTAGTAATAAGGGCACTTGTTTTTGAGGAATAATCTCTCTTGTACACTTTCAGCACCAATAAAATAAAATACTTCAGCTTCCCTGCAAACAACAGCTGCAGCAGGAAAGGCAAATGCAGGGCACTGGGAGCACCCAGACACAAGCTGGGCTCTGAGAAGGTGACTCAGCACAGCCCAGGAGTCTGTGCAAACTCCTCCTGCCTCAGCCACAGAGCTGAGACACAGCTGTGTTTATCCAGCCATTCTGGGAGGAAACGGCTTCCAAACAAACACAATACTTATTTGGGAAGAAAAGCCCACAGAATCTGCTCCTCCTGTCCAGCCTCCCTCTGCAAACTGCTGCAAACACTGGTGCTAACAGCACCCTGCTCCCTGGGTGCTGTCACACAGCCTGGCCATAGGAGTGGGAAATGCCATCAGGAATTCCTTGGAGAGACGCAGCTCTGCCTGAACAGCTTCACTGTCTTGCCACCTGCTGTTCCTTTGCTGTTGTCTCTCCAGCCTCACCTTGAAACAGCTCTCTGCTATCTGAAAATCCTTCTGTAACAGATGTGCCCATGCCCCCTCCTGCTCCAAGCCTCGGAGCTGGTGCTCCTGGGATCTGAACTGCCAGCCCGGCTCCCTGTCCCGGGTCCCCAGGGCTGCCACGTTCAAGGGAACTCTCTGGGAGGAGCCCTCAGCTCTGGGAGGTGTCTGACTTTGCACTGAGCCTCGTGTGGCAGCTAAACCAGATGGAAGGGGCTGAGTGTGCCAGGAAACACTTATCAGCTGGAATAATCCTGGGGGGAAACTGTTGCCTTCCCCTCTCTGGGAGCCTGGCATGGCACCAGCCCGCAGGGTCTCTGAGGGCAGGGCTGCCCCCTCTCCTGGCTCTCACCCCAGCCAGGCAGCAGTTACATCATTTCCTGAGGCCCCAAAAATACCCTGAGGATTGGGGCAGAACCTTGGCACTCCACAGGCCTGGGCAGGGAGCTGGCAGGAGCCAGCCAAGGCCACCAGAGTGCAGGGAAAGGGTGTAGATCCTCAGGAGCAGATTCCTGCACAAAGGATTCCCATGGGGCCAGACCCAGGCTCAGCACCAGGACACACCAGTGTGTGCCCAGCACGCCCCTCCTTGCCCTCCCTGTGCTCTCCTGGCTGTGTCTGCCCAGGATTTGCTGTGTCCTGGTGCGTGCCTTTCCCTCCCACCTGAGGAGGCTGCAAAGCACAGCAAGCCCTGCAGGCACCCCCACAGCTCCTCTGGGGCTGCAGGGGCACCTCCTCTGGCTCCCCACAAACACTTTTATCTCACACCCCGGGTGCAGCTGGTCAGCTTGATCACAAATCCTGCATCCCCCTGGGAAAGTTTCAATTGCCATTTTCAGCCACATGTTTTCTTTAATAGGGCAGCACTCAAGCCAAGAGTGTCTTCACCTCACACAGAACATCACTTTAATTATCTCAGATCATTGATTTTTATCACTAAAGCACTTTCAATTACAGAAAACTAATGAGTAACCATGAAATCCCATGCTAAACAACCCTCCAGGCCTTCCCCGAGTTCTGGCGCCCTGGTGGGTTCTGACAAAACTGTCCAGGGGAACAATCAGGAAATACCAAAGTGTCTGAGCCCATGCAAAGAGAAAACCTCCCCAGCCCCTCTGCCATCTGCACCCAGGGCAGGCTCGGGGGGAAGGATTTCCATTGCTGGCAGCAACACAGGCTTACACAGGCTCAAGTTTTGCAGTAAATTCTGGGCCAGTAGGATTCAAATCTCCTAAAGAGACATTCCAGTGACCATTTTTGCACCTCTGCAGGTCTCCTGTGAGTTCTCCAGAGAGGAGAAAGTGCCCAACCACCTCTTTTCAGCAGTTTAGTTTGGTTTTTTTTGAAGAAACGATCCCACTTTGACGTCTCACGTGGATGAAATTATTTCCAAAATCCCAAAATTTCCAAAGCAAACGATTTCCAGTGCCAAGTAACAGCAGGAATTACCTCAGCTATTTACCATCAGCATGGCAAACACACACATTACACCAGGTGCAGAGCCTGGCCAGCACTGAGGCAGTGCCAGGCAAGCACCACCCCAGGACCTGGAACCTGCCAGGGGAGGGAGCAGAAAGCAGCACAGTCAGTGCTCTCCCCAGTGGCATTTCAAGTCTGTTACTCGGTTCCCAGGTGCCACAACACGTACTTTGCACACGACTGAACATGTTACTGCTGCCCCCCTGTAGAAATCCTTATTCCTCAGCCAAGTTCCAGCTCCCATGCTCCAGGCTCTCCCAGCTCTCCTGCTTCCTGCCCTTTGGAGCAGCTCACACGTCTCTTCTCCTCTCTCCCCACAGGCAGCTGCTCCCAAGCACTTTCTGGTTGCAACCCAATCAGCACTGCCAGATGTCTTGTAAAATTAATTTCCTTCTAGGCTCTTTTCCCATGATGCCAGACTGCTTTTCCTTTCCTGAGCAATCTACTGTCACACAGACCTGCTCTGCCTCACGCAATCACACATGTCATTTCCATAAAGACAAAGAACCAGACACCTCTGCACAGTCTAGGAGGAAACAGTCTGACCAAAGAAACCTGCTACAGATACAGTTTGTTGCTTCCCAGAGGCCCTGCTGGGTGTGCCTTGCTGCTCCCAGGCACTCAGTGTCACCTTCCCTCTCCCAGCTGTGTCCCCATCCCTGGGAGAAGGAGCTTGTGCAATCCCAGGAGAGCTGATGGGAATCTGGGACTGCCTCAGATCATGTTGCAGGAGCAGGCTGGGACAGTGAGTCCCTGAGGCCCAACACCTTGGACGTGGAAACAGAGCCCCAAGGACAGGTAAGCTACACACAGCCCACAGAGCAAGGAGAGCAGAGTGCAGGGGCAGACAGCAGCAGGACAGCAGATAGAATTCCAGAAGCTTCTGTTAACACGTCCAGTATTGGACAGTTACTCTGAGCACATCAATTCTTCAGGTCCCCCAGCACAGGAGACAAACGTTTCACAGCTCAGATGTTTAAGTTCCCCCTAAGCCCCCTCCCCAAAGCACACCAAGGGAAAACCATACTTACAGGCACCAAAATCTGTTTGCAGCCAGTATCCAACACCATGTCCTGTAACATTTTATCTGAAATGCCACTGAACAATGTGTGTCCTGGAGGCAGACTGGCCAAGTGGAGGTTAAACAACCGTTTCAGCTCACTCAGCGTGAGCACAAACTGTTTCCTAAAGGTGGAGGACACAAATGCCTTCAGTTCCTGCGCCACGCGGTCGCCGCAGCCGCCGGGCAGGTGGCCGTTCACGGGCTCGGCGCAGCCCTCGGCGCCGTGCAGGCCGTTCACCAGCCCGTTGTTGAGGCCCCCAAAGGCCGAGGTGTCCATGGGCTCCTCGGCATCCACAGGCTCCTCCTTGATGCGGATACTGGGAACGTCCGTCTTGGCCGCGATGTCATTCGATTTCAGCTCTGCCTTCTGCCTCTGCAGCTCCTTCTCCAGCTGCCCATAGTTCTGCTTGACTTTTGCCTTGGCCATGTTGACCCTTTGCTCCCCAGAAACCAGCAATGGATGAGCTGGTAAGAAACAAAAGGACCCATAAATCTCACCATAGCCGAGGTCCCAGTCTTGCACAATGTTTTTTCATCTCACAGCAAAATAAAAACCAGGAAACCTCATCTACTTATGAAATCTTAGGCATAAAATCCAGTCTGTTGATTAGATTTTACATTAGTTTGGGAGGGTTTTGGTAGGGGTTTTTTTTGGAGGGATGTGTGTTTGTTTCTTTTAAAGCCAAATGCTTGGGGAAGAGTGTTCCAGTCAAGGAGCCTTAAGCAAAGTGCACTTGTTCAATCACCAGGGCCTTTTCCATAATTTAGGAAAACAGGACATAGACTGCTTACACATCTCTGCTTCTGACCCACATGCTTCTTTGTCCAACAACTTTTCTTTTAGGTTCTCCAGTGGCTGGTGGGCTTTGCTGCAGCCACTGCCAGAGCCATCACTGGGATGTGCCCCAGGCACAGGGAGGAGCATGAAGGGGTTACCAGGGAACCTGAACACCCTTTTAGCATGAGGTGCAGAGTATGAGAGGCTGAGACCCTCTTATTATTATTATTACCCAGTAATGGAGAGAAAGGGACAGGAGGGAGTTCTTTCCCACACCTCTTCCCCTCTCCACACCCAGCAATCCGAAGGTAAAAGGGTCGTGTTGGCAGCAGAGGAATCCAGTCTCAATGCCAAAGCAAGGAGTGCTGTGTTTAGGGCAAAGGCATGCCCAGCACACATGCTGTTATCTTCTCTGCTGTTAGGCTGCTAATCCCCTCCAAATAACCCCACACCTAATCCTTCCGAGCAGATCAGACATAGGGTATTGAAATGGATTCACATGCTCGTTTGTCAGCTCTGCTTATACTCCTCATTGGCTCCAGTGTCTGGCAATGAGCCAAATGCCTAGTTAAAACTCTCTGGAATCTCAAGTTTTCACAATCCTTTAGGATTATGGAGCAGCTACTTTAATAGTCACTGGCATGCACAGTGGAGAGGGATGTCAAACAGAGACAGCTTCACACCTCCTTGCAGCCCCTGCCAAACACATCCCTCGGTAATTGCTCGCCCTCAGCCACACCAGAGCCCAGTGCAGACCAGGGGAAGGAGAAAATCACCCCATGCACATTGGGCTGCAAACTGAGAGGTGAGAATTACTTGAGCATTGGCCTTGTCTGTCCTCCCTTCACTCTGCTTATATCCCACAAGCTGCCTTAAATGAGTAAGTGGATAACAGAACCAGTCAATTCTACAGTGTCAGAGGAGTCCCCAGTGCCAGGAAATCCTCCCTGCTCTGCTACACAAAGGCTTGTGTCACCCCAACATCAGTGATCAGAACAGGCCAAGATCCATCTTAAATAACCCAGAGGAAATAGCAAGAAAGAAAAAACATTAAACAAGACCAGTCCCCACCACACTGAAAACCAGAGAGGAACTCCAAAACATCACTCAGGAGCATGGATGGATGCATGTACTTCAAGATGATCCAAGCACAACTCCATTTACCTGATTGTGCTTCTTGTTTCTTTGGTGCCAAATGCTCCTTTAAGAGATTATAGACCTTTTCTAATCTGAAAGACAAAGACATAATTTACCAGGGCAGTTTCAGTTGTTATGCCTGTATGCAGCCATGCCAGCTTTAGCCATTAACTAGAACATTCCATTTCTCCAGGGAGCCAAGAACCAGGAATGGCTTGAATGCTGCAGTGACACCCCCCCACCCCACCACTGCCTGGGGCCTATGAGCTTCAAGGCAATACAGACCAAATTACTTATCAATGTCTACAAAAACCTTTTGTACTAGATAGTTTCCTGGTTTTAGCTTATTCCCCAAAATACAGCAAGTGACTTACTTGGCCTGAATGCCCATCCACAGCATTTGTTGCCTCTGAACTATATCTGGATGCTTCTTAACAAAGTCTTCATCGTAAGGGAGCATGAACTCCCAGCCTTTGTTTATTCTGGCCACAGACATGTGCTCTAGGAAGTCTTTCACATCTTCTGGGCAAAGCTAAAAGAAAAAACATAAATAATATGGCAGTCAGTTTACAATGGGCACTGTGCCATTAAAGAGGAAGAGCTGGGCTGATTTGGTGTCTGTGAGGCACCTCCATGGACACACACCCAGCCAAGTCAGAGATGCTCATCCTTCTCTGCAGCACCAACACTTTCACACACTGTTAAAAGCACAGGACTTCAGAGAGCAGTGGTGATTAATCACCCAGAGTCAAATAGCTCATGGCATGTTCTGCAATGAAAAGGGAGTTGCCAAACGGAGATGAAAAGACTGGATGGTGAGGAGAAGCACATTCTACAACGTTAATCTTATTCCAGAGCTGCAGGCCTGACATGCTGCACCTACACATGCCCAGCTTTTAAGCAGCACTGGATCTTACATTCCAAAACCAGATGGTCTGTGCATAAATTGACTCATGATTTATCATTTTACTGCATTTTAACAAAATTGGGGTTTGTCATTTTTACTTCATGTTTCTCTTTCACTTGCCACTTTTCAGAGAATATTCAGGTGCCTGAGTTGCTCTAAAGTTTTTATTCATTACTGACAACTGGCAAATGCCAACAGAAGAGTTGCTCACACACCCAAAGCAGAGCAGCCAGCGTGGGCTGCAAAGGCACTTCATTTGCTTTGGTGCACCACCAGTCAGCTCAGTTCAAACTTTGCCAGGTGAGAAGTGATGCATTCCATTGGCTCAGCTGCAAGGCCAGTCCTGGAGCCGTGGTAACTGTGGGAGCTGCTCAGAATGCTTCTAGAAAGAGTATGTACCTCTACCTGTTCAAAATGAAGCTGTGCCTGGAGGGCAATGCAAACCTGAGCAAAGTCTTGGAGCAGCACCCACTGCCAACCCCCACACGACGCCCAACCCTTTCCACCAATTTCTGATTTATGAAGAAAAAACCCCAACACACTCACTTTTGTAACTGCTGCTACTTCCTTTCTCACAACCCAGCGATCCTGTGTGAACTTCCACATCTAGGAAAGGAACAAAGGGGAAAAATCTAATACCTGTAGGTAGCAGTTGGTTTACTGAAGTTAATGATGACCCCACTCAATGATGTTACCAGAAAAATAGAACCCTCATTGCTTTGAAGAATGTGGAATTAAGTGATCCTTAGCCAGGTACAGGAAAAACATTTTCTGGCCCCTTCTGTCCTCAAATGGCCAGGAACACACTAATAAAAGTTCTCAGAGTCCACAGTGTGCCTTGGTGAACCCATGACTACAAAAGCTAAGAACAATCTCTTGAACTCAAACTCCATTCAGTTTCAAAACCAAAACACACTGCAGTGGTGCTGGAACTCCAGAAGTCACACCTGAGGCTCAGCTTCTCACACATTTCAGCATCAACCCAGAGAAACTCTTCATGCACCTCTGCTAACACAGGGGCCCCTCTTTCCATGCCCATCACTCACAGTTATACTGAGATGCCCTGTCACTCACACACTTGTCCCCAGGTAAGGAAAGGTGCTCTGTGGAGCAGCCCCTGGACTCCAACAGGCA
Source organism: Hafferia zeledoni (assembly GCA_035583235.1). Taxonomy (NCBI): domain Eukaryota; kingdom Metazoa; phylum Chordata; class Aves; order Passeriformes; family Thamnophilidae; genus Hafferia; species Hafferia zeledoni. Next base: position 9,322,612 of record JAWWEV010000034.1, on the reverse strand, counting down.
GGGGGGCAGCTGATGAGAGCAGGCTGACAGGACACACAAAGAGCTGGGCAGAACACTGCCTGAATACAACCTTTCATTTCTTCCTGTCTCCATTTAAACAGGCTCTAATTTCTTTTAGTCTATTAGCAATGTTGCTAACAATTCAAAATCTCATTACTGCCAATTTCTTCCTGTCCTGTGTCATCTCTGCATCCTTCTCTCCAGTTCAGCCTCTCTCTGCCCACAAACACACAAACTCATCCCAATCCCTTTAAGGCACAGGGCATTTCTCTTTTCAAGGACAAGAAGCTGCTGTCCAAAGGAAATAGATCTATCAGGTCTCCTTGTGAACAGCTCTGAGGCAAACACTTCTCATTGGGCCCTTTACACTCAGCAGGGGCCAACAGTACTCATGTTCCCTGAATTTATTATGTGGGAAAATAGAGGCTTTTCAGCTTTGTCTGAAAGCCAGAAATATTGATGCTTTCTATTTTGTAACATTTTAACTTCCTTGTTCTAGTACTAATTAGCAAATTAGCTGTCCTTAAGATAAACACAGACCCATTTCTCACACAAGGTATATTTGACATAATTCAAATGAAAATAATTTATCTTTTCATCTTAAATGTTAAAACTCTCCTGCTTACTTAACTGAGCAGAATAATTCTGATCCCCAGAACATTATGCATGATGTGTCACCTGATCTGCTGTGTCCTAAAGACTTATGTCACTGGGTCACACCTGAATCCAGGTCTCCATATGGCAATGTCTTGGACAGACATCAAGCACAACCAAAAGTCAGTCTCAATCACCATCAGTTTGATCTCACACTAGCACTGTAATACACTTAAAGTCTCTTGCACAGCATCTTCCTGCTCAAAGCTAAATCTCACCAACAAACTGCAAACAAGGGGAGCAGTCAGGTCTGACTGAGAAAAACGAGAGCCACACACTCAGCAGATTCAGTTTGATGCTGTGGAAACCATAAACTGATTATGAATTTAGGAACCACTTAGGAACTTAATTCTTTCCATAGTGAGAGAAAATAAACACAATGCAGAGGCTGTTCCTTCTTGCTGTGGTTATGTGTGTGTTTACAAGACCTGTATTCATTTCAACTTCCATGTGCAGCTACTGCTCACAAAAGGTGCCTGGGAACAAAGTCCTTTCACTGATAGGCAGCTCTGGGGAATAAAGTCCTTTTTAAAGATCAGCACTGCATGCTCAGGGAGCACAAGGCTTACCCACACTGCCCTCCTGAGTCCACAGAAACAGAGCTGGAGAAAAAAGTACTTTATTATCCAGTCCTGGCTGCTCTGTAAGCCCTGTGTTGTGGGGGCAATGTGATAGTGGTTCTGCAGCATGTGTTAGAAAGGGATGAATGCTGCTAATGACAGCTGATCTGAACCTGCCAGCCAGCCACAATGTCAGCCTGCTCCCATGACAGACTTGTAACAACACCTTCAGGATTAAAGCACAAAGAACTTCCTTGGAGGAAATACCTTTCTGCAGTAGAGCAGCAGAGTTTTGCAATGCTGTGGCCTCTCAGGCAAACTTGACCTGTGTTTTCCTTTAAAAACAAAAAAAACTTTTATACTTACAACAAAGTCTCTCCCTCTACAGAGCACTTCTGCAGGAACTCCACTATAGGGACTAGAAGTATCTTTTGGGTAGAGAACATCACTGTTAATTAAAAAGGAAGAGGGATTAGTTACCAGGTACTCCAGAAAAACGGCACTGGTGAAGATTAACATAATAAACATGTCCTCCCTGTTCTCCAGTTAAATCACACCTTTATCCAAAGCGTGGTTTTCATTAAAGGCATTAATATTGGTGTAATTACACCACTGCAATTACACTTGTGCACAAAGGCTTACACCAGCAAAGCACAGCCTTGTGGCTACCAGGTGTATGCAACACAGCTACAACCTCTGCTTTGCTCTTGCAAAGCCTCCTTTGGGTCAGCGTAAACAGGACCAGAATGATCCTTAAGAAGTGCTTAGGCTAACCTGGTGCACAGCCTTGAAGGCACCATTTAGCCAAAATGCTGATGTATGGGCATAGGAGTTCCTTATTTCCTCCCCAGCAATCAAAGGCTTTAGAGAAAGGATTACAAAATGTCCTACTCGAACAAACAGCCCCGAGACCAACATTAGCCAAGTCCTTGTCTGCTTGCAGGACCAACAGGATGACACGTCATGCTCTCCAAAGCCTCACAGCAACCCCAGTTCGCGATCTGGATCCCACCCAGGCAACAAAAACAGTCCCCTCTCTGACTGTGCATGTGCTGCTCTGTGCCCACCCACCCCAAACACCACACCCCCTACAGACACACACATCCTGCTCAGACTGGCAGAAAAGCATCAGCTACAACCTAAAAACTAATGCTAATACACTGCCTTTTAACTTGTTTCCAGCTTCCTTCTGTGACAGCTGCAGGGACAGCAGGGTTGCTGTAAGAACTGGTCCCATTGCTAATACAGGCCTGTATCACAATAGCTGAGACATCCTGCTGGCAAACTTGGACTGGGAGCTGATGCCACTCATCTTAACAGACAGCTATTCCAGAGACTGTAATTCTCTGCATGCAGGGCTCCACCCAAGGAAAAAAAAAAATCATACTGCATTTTTAATTCAATTCCCAGTGGGATGCTTTATCCTAATAAACAGGAGGATGATACAGATTCCAATTCAAGTGGCTCATTCAATACCCCCACGCTTGATTTATTAAGTGGGTAATGCCTTCTAGAGGGTAGATTTCAGCTGACAAGAGCAGAATCCACTGATGAACAGCAAGGGGACTGCACAAAGCCCATCCTTATTTGAATGAATTCTGCAAAGAAACACTATATCTGACATTGGTAGCATTTTCTGCATTTACATTTGACACTAATCTCTGGAATAATTCAGAACAGCTCTCTCACAGGAGAACACACAACATCAAAACCCTGCCATAGCTCAAATGCAAACCCAGATTACATCACTGCTCAGCCATAATTTCAGCAGGGGTGGGTACCATTATCCTTCCACATCAGCCCTTTCAGTTTCAATTGTCTGACTGTACCTACAGGGGGCAAACCCGAACCTGGGGTTTCGCAGGGATGTAAGAACGGGGGCACGCGAGTGTACAGAGCCCAGAGTCCCAACCCCAGAGCCCACTGTCCCGACCCCAGAGCCCACGGTCCCCACCCCAGAGCCCGGCGTTACCTCTTCACCACCCAGTTGCCCTGGACCAGCAGCGCCACCTGCTGCACGCAGCGCAGCACGGCCGTGGAGTCGGTGCCCGAGCCCAGCAGGCTCATCAGGTTGGCGAAGGGCATCACCTTCACTGCAAGGCAAACACACACCCATCCAGCGTTCGCACACGGCTCTAGCACTGCGATTTACAGGGCTCATGGTCAAGGATTTATCTGAGGGAAAACCTAAACTCTAAAGTCTAAGTCTCACCCTGTGCTACAGGCATTGTCTGCTCAAAAATAATCTGCTAGTGTTGCATCAAGGCTGACTTGCATAATGTGTCACAAATTAATGGAATAATAAAATAATAATTTTTAAAAAAATCCATGCCTTTGGCAATAGCTCTGAAGAGAGATACCTGTCAAGACAGGAAGCTCCTGAGGCAAAATCCTCAGAATTTGCTCTCGTCAGATAGTAACTCTGAAGAGACAAAATAAAATTCCTAAATGACACTCACAAAGTGTGTATTCCTGAACACTTCCCAGAAAATGCCAAAGTGCAGGCTGTGCACATTCCAGGACATACCTGCTAAAATAAGTGTCCAGAAAGCTATCATCAAATTAGGAATTTTTCTGACAGTAAATTGACTGCAAATATACAGATCAGCAGTCAGACTGACTGTCATTGCACTTCTGAAGGAAAGCCTTGGGATTTAGATTCTTCAGAGAACCAGAGCCAGACAGTCTGTCTGGTGGGGCAGCAGAACTGGTAATACTGGGAAAGGCACCTTATCTGAGGCAAATGAAAGTCACAAAGTAAAGTGCAAATGTATTACAAAAACTACAAACCGTTTTTCATCAGGATCTTAATCTGATCAGCAAGGGGTAAAGTTCTCAGCTGGGCCATAGAAAGCACATTGCTTGGAGCCATTGGTTTGTCACTGCAGATAAACAAAGAGATTTGCAGCCCATGAAAAAGAGCATCCAGCCAATATGGACTTTGAACATTATGTACAAACACTTACTTCTCTTCATCTATGCTTGGAGGCATCAGCATCATTAAATATTCACTAGGAGAAAAGGAAACACATCCTTAAAATGCTTGTCTTGGGATTCCCATATTTAAGTACAATAATTTCTCTCTTAGAGCAATCCTGTTTGTGTGAATCTACAAAACAAACATCAGCCTGCAGAGAGCTCTCCCCTTTCCTCTCCCATCTTCCTTTGTAAACTCAGTACTAGTAAAGAAAGTTTTAGAAGATTTGCTATCAGTGGAAGTTTCTGGCTTCAAAGTATTAACTTATATTAACCAGAGGAGCTTTTTTTTTGTTTTCATTTTCTTTTGCAGTACTCGCGGCCCTGACAATGTAGGGTTGTGATAATGTACAAGAAGCTACAGCCCCAAGTGAAAACAAGAAGTTTTAATCTCAGAGTATAGTGAAACAAGGACAGCAACCTGAGTAATTGGAAAACTAGTTTGTTTCTGTATTTTTTAACGATTTAATTTTTATCATGGACAGAATTATCAAAGGACAGACCTTTAAAGAATATACCTGCTTATTACTCTGCAAACAACCCCAACAAATTACTGCAATTTCTGTAGGAAACCCAGAAACCATTACCTGGGAGATTTAATTAATTCCGTGTTTTCAGCAAGGCCATGACCTTGACTAAATAAATACTGGCGCTCATGTTCCGAACGGCTATCCTGGAGATACAGGAAAAAACAAGAGTCATTATCACATCCTGAAAACACAAAAAATGCCAAGAGAACTGGATTTTTCATTCTAAACTATGACCACTCTGTTGTTACTGCACCATTCAAGTGTTCCACCTCACTAACCAACGCTCTGCTTTCACCTTCTTGTGCAATGCTCATGTGATGTGGGAACATTTCTGTTGCTGACTTTGGAATCTCCTGACAGACACGGATGTGGGTCAGCCCAACAGCATTTCTCACACTCCACTGACGGGGCTCTCCAAGTCTTTCACAAAGTCCAGTTCATAATACAAGACCTGAGTGATTCCTGCACTCAGACCCCGCTTTATGTTTGTCCAACTCTCAGTTTTAAACCTTCTCCATGTGAAGATCCAAAAAGCAGAAGAGGCACAGGGCACTGCAGGGTGTGGTCAAGCTTCATTATCTTTTGAAGATTCCCAGCTTCCCATGGACCCAGATTTAAAAAGTTCTTGGCCTGGCTGAGCCTTCAGGCCCCAGCAGCCTCCTCAACAGCCAGCAGCACACACCCACCTTCAAGCCATAATAATGCAGATGGACCCAGTGCTCCTCTGCTTGTCTCTTCTGCAGGAACTCATAGGATTGGACACGTCGCTGACGAGCTTGTTCGGTCTCGGGGCGGGAGAACCTTACCTGGGAGATTTGGGCATCGTTAAATACAGCCCCAAAACCCTCAAAAACCCCATCATTATTTATTTGGTACATAAGTAACAAGCTTGGGGCTCTAGCTCCAACCCCTTGCTCTCAGTGCCATCTTTATGCTTGTGCAACAAGGGTGAGTCCATCCCACTTCGCCCCTCCCCAGCCCAGGGTCACCAGGACTGAGGTTTCCTGTCCTTTTATTTGGGTGTGAATTGTCATTCTGTCTCTGGACTGTTGCCTGAACAATCATAGAAAGGAAAATGTGGACATACAGTAATTTGCTTAACATCATCTTCAGCTTCATCCTGGGATGAATCACCACCTGCCAAAAAATACATGGGAATGAACACACCACAGCAGTACAAGAGCCAAAGCCAACCTGTAACTGTCTGGGGCCCATGTGGGAAGAAAGGACACTGGGAACTCCACAGGTTCAATCCCAGCTGGCCAAGCTATGCAGTGTCTGACAGCACCACAGTGCTGCTGTGCTGGGGACACTGCTGCCATCAGCTCTGCAGTGGCAGTGGTGGCACAGTCCCCATCACTACCCTTTGTCACCACCCACCAGCTCTGCCAATCCCCCACAATATACCCACAAAAGCATTTAGGGAGCTGCACTGAAAACAAGATCAGCAAAACAATCTCAGAAGTGGCCTAATAATCAGTATGTTGTCAGAATGAACACCTTCAGAACAGAATTACTCTTATCAGTAGAATTATAAAGAGAACTTGTATCTCACCTCCCAAAAGAAAACACAACTTGTGGAGCATTTACCTTCATTGGCAGCCTCTCTTTCTCGGTGCTTTGCATCAGCCTTGTCCAAGTAGGTGAAGCTTGGCCTCAGCTGAAGAATTCCATGTAGTGGAGTCAGGTGAAGCTCACCTGGAAAAGAGAATTAATGTTGGTTAAAATTGATTTTATCCACTGCACAAGGACAGCACTTTTCATTATCTCCCTGTCTCTGTAAAGCCACAGCTTAAATTGAGCATAAATATTTAATATAGTAGAAAGAGACTGAAGTGAAAAATTCATCCAGTGCTCAGGATTTCAAAGACGTATGAAAGATCAAGACCTGTTCCTGTTATTTTTCTTTTTGTGTTGAAACCAGATCTTGTAGAGAGCCAAATTCTGGCTCAGGTCTGACCTGTAGTAGGGGAACTCCTAGTAAAATATACATCAATGAAAACAATCTCCATATTGTCACCTCAAATGATCACCAGAGCAAAACTCTGTGATGGCACAGCCAGTCAAGAGAGGAGAAAGAAGTGTTGAACAGGTAAATGAGACAGACAAAATAAGATGAAGATAGCAACATAAATAACAATGATAAAGTCATGCTAAAAATGTCTATTCTTTCAGGCCACCATGAACTGTTAAGATTCTGGAGGCATCTACAAACGCGTGGTGTTCTTAGACAATATTTAAAATTTTGCTAGACCTTGTCAAGGACTCTTGGGACATTGATAAGGAAAAGTTTTCCTTTCTTTAAAGACACATCAGTCAATTAAAACCTAGGCTGAAAAAAAAAAGTATCAAATAGGGCTTATCTTAACCCTGAAATGAGCCTGTTTCACTGATCAAGCAAAAGCAACTTACCTTTTTTATAAACAGCAGCTGCATAGCGGGAAACGTTACTGGCAGCTTGTGAGGAGCAGAAGGTTTGTTTGTCCATCAGCTTCCTGGAGACAGAGGAGGGTGGTGAGAAGACATTCCACAGGCAATGTGGGATGCAGATAAATGTCTGAAACCACCAAATCTCAAAATGGACTATCAACAACTGAAACAAATGTATATACTCATCCTTCTGTCTGCAATTCAGAGTTCACAGCAGCCCTCAGGACTGTAGAGCCACTTGTTCTCACCTCTCCCTGAAGTCTTGGTGGACATACAGATTTCTATGCTCACCACAAAAAGGAAAGGAAGGAAAGAGGACACCTACGAGGAATAGGTGCTTGTTTCATCCGTGCATGTGCCATCCACGTTGAGGGCGATCTGCTCTCCCTTGCTGCGACAGTAGTTGGGATTCAAAGTATCAATGGCCATTTCGAGTTCAACCTAAAGAACATGAAAGGCAAGACAGTTAATTATCAATGCACATCCCCAAATACATTAATTAAAACCCAAACCCACACCTCCTAACATTTTCATAGGTTTACAGCAAATTTAAATACACAAGCAGCATCGTTCAAATCCACAGGGCAAATCTCAGGCACAGAGTTGAGCAGCATGTGGGTTTGTAGGATGGGGGCATTTAAACAACAAGCTGGAGATACATAAATTCCCATGTAAATTAGTGGGATAAGAAAAATGGGAGTTCTTTAGTTATCCTTGAAACACACCTTCACTTTTTGGATACCTTCCACTACATTATCAGTCTAGTTTACTTATCAGTACAGATCAAGTGCACAAGCAACATCCTTTGATTCTTCCAATCACTGAGGATCCATTCAGAATCTCTCATAAGATGTATTTCCTTCTCGTTTGGGTACCAAGCAGTATGAAGTAACTCTGTCCTCTTCAGAAGCAAAGGTCTCCATTCTGCTAAGTCAGAGACTGCAGCACTTAGCACTGACTGCAGTCACTCCTGATTTCACTTGTCAAGGCACTCTAACAAGCTCCAAGCCTTTAGTTACAAAGAAACTACCTCTCCATTAAACTTTAAACTCCAGGCATATGTTAAAAACCAAGCATTTTCCTGTACAGCATTTCTATTTATATACTCTGACAGTACAGTACACATTCTTCCTCAGGGTGTGCCAAAGCCCTTATAAATTTGTGTATCACAACTACTGTCTTAATTTCTTCCCCTTTATGTTATTCATAATCTGAACTGGCTTCAAGTCCCTGGATGAGACAGCATATTTACAAAGGCCTGCACAGGGCTTACAATGCAAATGTTTGCTAAGTTTAACAGAAGATTTCCTGAACACAACATGCATCCTAACTCCAAAGTTCACCCGAGCACTCTCCTTAACTGTTTCCCAGAACCAAATTCTGGTAACAGACACCTCTTGCTGCAGTTTTTAAATAAGGTATTTTAAAACAACAGTCACAGTTCCGGGACACATTTGTAAGTAGGTGCAATTGCTCTGGCTTTGCCTGTACTTTCACCACCTCTACAACCTCACTGATTTCAAAAGGACTCCTGATGATTCACACCCAGACAAGAGAGAAATCAGGACATGCACTGACACTGAAGGACAGAGCTTGGCTCCAACGCTCAATCCTTCTTCAACCTTCTCTGAATACTGTAAAGACCTCTTAAATCAAGCTGTACTGGCACAAGCATCTACCAACTGAACTAGCATTAGTAACCACGTTTCCCTAAGTCATTCTATTTTTTATTGAAATAGTGGCTTCTCCATCACAACTTACAAATTACTCTAAATCTAAACTCTTCCTCACAGACACAATAAAGACCCCGATACCTCCAAGCACAGAGATTTAGTCCTGCCAGTAGCTGCATGGTTAACACAGATTAATAGCACAATATGCTTTTCTTTGGTACATTCTGCACAATATAACACAACTTTTACAGACTGGACTCAAACGTGACCAACCTTTTGCTGCTTTGGCTTTATCTTCGCTGATAAATGTGTAACATCATCGTATGTCATCGAAGCTGGGCGAATGGGATACTGGAAAACAAATCCATTCAGGATAAAGAGCAAAGAACTTCACAGAAATTAACTTCATGTCCCCTGACCCCTCACATGTAGACCCACTTGCCAGATGGAGAAAAGACATCAAGAAATCAGTTGACTGATTCATGAGTCATCAGGGGATTTGGGAGCATGACCTAGAAAGTCTGGTGCTTTCTTTCCAGTCCTCTGCTTTTGGCACTACACAACCCCACTCCTGCCCCTCACACACCACAGTAAACTGTAACACAGGAAAATGGTCCCACACCTTAGTCCAGCAGCAAAAGGAAGTGTTAGAAGCAATTAAACCCCCATCTGGCAGCATTAACTCTCTGCAGAGTTACTACTTAAAAGTAAAATGTTTGTGGGTTTACATGAGTGTTAGCTCAGAGGACAAGGGCCACAATCAGGAGAGCACACCCAGGCTTAGCCTCATGGGTGTCTCTTCTTGTCATGGGTTCGGCCAGGTGGGCTAAATTTAGGCTTTAAAGTTTAGATTAGGCCTGAAATGGTCAGGTGACTTGAGCTAGGCTGAGCTAGCTAACAGCTGACCTCTTTTAGCCAATGATATTGTATTCCATACCATGA
>JAWWEV010000034.1:9185036-9312747 GCA_035583235.1 Hafferia zeledoni | reverse complement strand
TTATATTGTAGTTTTAATGTTCTCTTTTCTGTATGAATACATGTAGTCAGTTTTAAGCATAAACCTGGGTTTTAGAGGGTTTTTTTTCCCTCTCCCTCTTCTTTCTCCTTTAGCTGGTTGGGGGGGAAGAACCCTCTTTTCACTCTGTCTTCGGGCAGTTGGCGTTTTGCCAGCTCAACCCCAGACACTTCTGAACCCTTGGGAATGCTGAGAGGACAGTGTGGTGTCCCAGTGAAATCCCCCCCCCCGCTCTGAGCTGCCCCTTCTCCAGAACACCCACAGGCCCCAGCGCTAACCAGGCTCAGCCCCAAACAGCCTTGCCCATATCCAGAACCTTGTCAGGCTGAGGCAGCAAGGAAAGTTACTGCTCTTTGCATTTAAGTGAAACACACTATCACTGCACAAAAGTTAACCCAAATACCTGAAACAGATAGAGCTTCTCCAATAGACTTCTGGCCAGGAACACGTCAATCTAAAAAGCAGAACAAACAACTTTCATCAGATGCCAGCTGTAATTGATGGAGCCTCAGATAAAAGTATAATGCTTAGAACTCAAACACTGATAATATTAGCTTTTCATTATCAATTCTAACATAAAACACATTCATGACTCTCCTGTCAAAATTTTCCTCTCTGCTGACTTTGACATGAAATTCTGCAGTTGGCTTTTTTAAAAGCCAAACCTAAAAAACCCCACTATGAAGAGGGAGCAGACAGTAGCTCTGGTTGTGTTTTTCCTCTCCAAGAAAACTTGGCAAACCAATGTGAAATGAAAGAGGAATTTTTTCCTCCAAGGAGCTGAAGTGAAAGTCCTCACTTTGGCAGCATGACTGAAAGGTAACTTCATTACCAGTATTTTGGCATAAAATCTTTCTAAGTTAGACAAGAGACTCCCACATCCCCAATCTGATTTAACACTTGCATTTGGCCCCCAGCACTGAAAATCCACAGATGTTTCATGAATAAGACATATGGAAGCTGCCATTTCAGATACACTCCTGACAGTTGCCACTCCTTTTCTCACAGCTTTTCCCCTTCTTAGGGACTTGCTCTTCCTTGTACTTCTGGTGTGTAAACTCAGACACAAAGTGACAAGACCCTGAGGCTTCTCCTTGGAACACAGCAGTCCTCTAAGTCCAGACTCAGAACACAACTGCCTATTTTAGCAGAAGGCATGAAACACTGTAGCTTCATATTTAACAAATATTAACTCATCAAACTCATTGCAATTTTTTCAGCTCTCCAAGACCTGCAACAAAGTCACTGAAAGCACACAATGATAGAAGGAAATTTCCCACCTACATTTCTCTTCTGACATGGAAAGATTACAAAGGGTGAAAAACCTGCGGTGAACTTGCCAACAGAGACAGGACTATTTTGACAAAACAGAAACCATGAGCCACACACTTGTCCCACACAACATAATTCTGTGCACAGGTTACAAGACAACCACGGATGCTGATGACACATTGTTTCAGCAAAGAACACTTGGAATTGCAGTAACAATAATAACAATAAAAAATTCTCATGCACAATCACTGCTGCCACAATGCACTTTTACCTCTTGTATAATTGGATCATCTTCTTCATTTGCCATGCTAGGATAAAACAAAGCTTTTTCTTGGCTTATTCCTTGGCACAACCTGAAAGAAAACAGGAATGTCATATGAGTCATTTCATCTGTGTCACATACCACATGCAGCCTGGAGTATTTGTTCAAGTCAGCTGGGTTCCTTTCAGTGATAATCTGTTTGGGCTGTATTTTGAAGCAATGCATGTGTTTGCAGGAACAGGTCCCTAACACTCAACAATCTTCACTGAAGGCCACAAAATTTAAGAGACAAGCAAATGTCTCAAAGCCAGGCAAGTTGTAACTCCTCTGAATCCCTGCAGTTATGTAAGAGAGCACTGAATCAAGGCCACAGGGAGGGAAAGACAGGCCTTTTGTACTTGAATAAAGTTTATCTTTTATGTGCTGTGTCACTGTAGCACACAGGCAGCAGCTGAGCACGTGTGAGCTCCAAAACTGCCACTGTCCCTACGGACAGTGCCATTCACCTCCCCAGCCTCCTGCTCACAGAAATGCCATCAGGGAATGGAGGAAGCTCCAAGCTAAGAGCTGGGAGAAGGAAAAAACCCTCTGTGCTTGGGACCAGACAACATCCCTTCCTATGAATATGCTGACCCTGATTTCATTTACCTGATATTGCAGCCTTGTCTCCTGACCTACCACTCTTCAGACTCTCCTGCTAAATAGACTCCAAAATACACTCCTAGGCCTTTCCTGGAGTCCTTTGAAACCATCAGAGCAACAGACTTTACTTCATAACTACACCATCTCCAAAGAAAATAAGACTGATATCTACTGGGGGCTGGGTGCTCTGGAACAAAAATTCATCGTGTTCAGTCCAGTGCTGGAGGCAGTGCTGTGCCTGGTTCAGGCCTTTCAATAAAAAATGAACCCTCAGCTAAAGCAACAACAGTTTTTCCCTGCTGAAATCAATCAAAAGGATTTACAAATTATTTGGGATGCCACTGCAACAATGTGAGTTCAGATCATTTAAGACACTGTAAATCGGCCAGTAGTGGTCAAGGTAGGCATACAAAAATAGGACCTCTCACAACCAAGGAAAGTTTTAACAAGAAAGACAATCAGGCAAATTAAAAAGATCTGTGTTCAGGAACTCTCCCTCACTGTGTCCTGTTCCTTGATGCCAGCTTGCTTCTTTGCTGGCTCTCCTAGAGCAAGAGGCAGCATCCAGGACCAGCTGGGAAATAAGGATCCCACATCCAGGCTACACCCAGGATAGTGCCTGCCATTCCCTTCCAAATACACAAACCATGGCACAATTTGGGCAGCTCAGTTATCTCAGCTGATGTGCAGGCTTCTCAAAACACCACGTTAATGCACACCCAGTTATATCTAAGACACCTCCCAGAGAGTCTGGACAGGCATTCTGGATATGAGTGTTACTAACATCACTACCTGGGCAAACCTCCATTTAGGCTGACACTGTTTCTGCCATTCTACCCAGAAATACGATTCCATAATTTTCACTTACATAGTCTCCGCTACCAAAAAAGTTCCCCTCTCGGTATTGCAATGGAATTTTCCACTTCTTTATGCACCAGCATATCCCAGGCTCTTCCCACCATATATCTGTATTTAAAAATTTATGACTTAGCATTTCAGATTCCTATTTGAAACAGTTTTGTAGAAATGCAAAACCTTCACAGCAAGAAGTCGATACCTTAACACAGGAGGGGCTGTTACAGCAAATCCCTGAGGATTGGCTGTCTGGCTGCTCTCAGTGTTTTCTGCCATCAGGCACTCACTTCTTCCCCAAAATACACACAAATATGCTTTAAAGAAATGAGATTTGTCTACTCCCATTCTGCTGTTCCCCGGGTGCCCTGACACAGCAGGCTCACCAAGCACAGCCTGACAGTTCTGCATAGCATGGAATAACTGCAGTTTGCATCCAGCACAGAGCTGATGGCAGGAGAGTGCCCAGGATGTGTGAGAACACGAGGCAACACCCAGAAGGTGGAACTCCTGGGTCCAAACCCTCCTTCCGCACACCCCTGAGAGGACTGGAACCACCCTTCCCTCCTGAGTGCCCAGTATATGCCAGCTTGCTCACTCTCTCCTGAGAAAGTTACCCACTTTCCAGAGGAGAAATTAAGATTCCCTGGGCTAAGGACAGTTAGAGAAATTTAGCCTGAAGGAGCTGGTCTTTGGTCCCTCATCTAGTGCTGCTCACACACAAAATCTGTGAATCCAGCTGTCACTACTCAGGGAAAATTACAGAGATTACATTTTCTTCTTATTCATGCAAGGACAAAGCATGACTACAGCTCCTTTTATTGGAGTATCAAACTGGCAGATCTATAAATAGGAAGCAGCGTGTCCCAGCACAACTTAAAACACTGATGCAACTGGAAGAAATCTTCTGAATCAGAATGAGGGCATGCAGTCACAATTCTGTGTCTAATACATATATAGATATAGTGGGATTCATTTCTGCATTTCTCATATACATGTATTTATGATACCATAAGACTTACAGAACGGAATTAAACATTAAGAGACAGCAAACATGGTCAGCAGTATCCAATTTCCTTTTGGTAGAACTGTTTTCTTTTAAGAGGGACTTTCCTTTAACTTGCAAATCAAAGTATAATGCAAGTTATTAGTGTGAATCATTAAACTTTAGAGCAGCTCACAGGAGGGCAAGAGATATAAATCTGATTTCTCCTGTGACATGACCAATGCAAGGACCAACGAAGCCATTCATTAGCTGCCCACAACATCATCAATTTAGAACCAATGAAGAAAAATATTGTGGTTAAAGAACCATAAAAATCAGTGATGAAGTGATTGAATCCCACACTTCTAAGCGGGACCTTAGAAGAGCATTTGAATATTAGAGACTTAATCTTTTTTATTAGCAAAGACTTTAATATAACTGTAAGAAGGAAAACTGCAAAACTGCACATGATCTGACACACAGACTTTAACCCAGGCCTGCAAGAAATGCTCCAGCATTTCATTCATAGCTGAATTTGATAGTAATAATGGACCCTCAAAGTGCTAACACTGAAACCTGAAATATTCTTCATATATAACCATGCAGTGCAGGGAAGGTCAGGAATTCCTGCTGCATCAGTGCCTTAAAAGTGGGAGAAGTGCCAGCTCCTGAATCACCACCCCTGACTGGCAGCAGGGCTGTCCTGGCGGGGCTGTCTCAGCAATCATCTCGCTCAGGGTGGCCCACAGGGAAACGAAGCTGCAAAACATCGCAGCTCGAGCACCTTCCCTGCGTTTAGGATAATTATCATTTTGACCCAATTGCTTAATTCTCTCCTTGCTCTGCCTGTTTGCAGCAGCTTTGCACAGTCATCTCGTGGGCAAACCCCAGAGGGCTCCTGTGCACCAGGACCTCTCTCTGGGGGTGATGCCAGGGAACCTCCAGGGCTGAGGAGGTTACTGAGTTAGGCACAAACCCCTCTGTAACCCCTCCACATTCACGCGGTGCGAGCCCGGACGGGGCGGGTGTCGGTGCCCGGTCCGTGTCCCACGAGGGCACCGAGCTCTGCCGGCACAGCAGCCGGGCGGCCCCGGGGCTGCGGGCACGGGGACCGGGGAGCGGCCACGGGGAGCTGCCCAACCTGCGGCGAGCGCGGGACGGAGCGGAGCCGACCCGGGCCGGGCCGTACCGAGCCGAGCGGAGCCAGGCTGAGCCGAGCCGAGCCGGGCCAGGCTAAGCCGGGTCGAGCCGAGCCGGGCCAGGCTAAGCCGAGCCGAGCCGGGCTGGGCTGCAGCCGCCGCGGAGCCGGTGCCAGGCAGACCCCGCGGCTGCGGGCACAGGGCGCGGGAGGAGCGGGTCTCGCAGCCCCGCAGCCCCGCCCGCCATTCCCCGCGCCGCTCCCCTCAGCGCCCCGAGCCGCGCCGGCCCCGCCGTGCCGAGTGCTCGGACGGTCCCGTCTCCGCCGCCCTCCCCGGACAGGCACAGCCCAGCCAAGGCCGCGCTCCTCCCCCGCCATGGCCCGCAGAGGTCCCGCCGCCGGGGCGGCCCCGGCAGGCGCAAAAGCGGCGCGGCCCCCCCCATACCTGCGCGGCCGGGCCGGGCCGGGCGGCGGCCCCGGGCCCCGCTCCCGTGTCGGCGCGGCGGGCGCAGCTCAGGCCGCAGCCATGTTGGTGACAGCGGGGCCGGCACGTGGGGCCGCGGCACCTCCTCCTTCCCACAGTGCCCCGCGGCGCGCGCGGCCGCCAGGGGGCGCTGCGGGCCCCGCCGCGCCAAAAAGACCCGCTGGCAGCGGTGGGATTCGAACCCACGCCCCCGAAGAGACTGGAGCCTTAATCCAGCGCCTTAGACCGCTCGGCCACGCTACCGCCGTGAGAAGTCGCTTCTCGCCCGCTCAGTTACTCCAGTGCAGCCTCTCCCGTCCTTTTTCCCCTCCTCCCCTCTCGGCAGCCTCCTCGCCGTCGCTATCCCGGGTTGCAACAACCTCTCTCCTCACACACCCCTTCCACCTGCGGGATAAACCGCCGTGGGGTACTCCTCGACCCCCGTCTCCAAGCAGGTGTATGTGCAGCGGTGCGGGCAGCCAGGGACGGACGGACGGGAGGGAGCAGCGCCGGGGCCCCGCGGGGACAGTGGCCGAGCCGCGCCCGCTGCCACGTGGATGCCACGGCGCGACACAGCCGCCTCTGCGGGGCATCGCCCGGGCACACCCGCACCACCCCGAACGCATTAAAGCAATTCTAGGACTTTAATTTTCTGTTGCAAAGCCACAACTCACTGAATGTGCAAAGCCAAAAGCTGGCAGATTTTAGGGGTTGGAGCCGGGGGGTTTGTGCAGCGCAGGGGTAGCAGCAGGAGCCAGGACACTGCTATGCAAAGGGGCAGCAGCACCAGCCCCCGTGCCCGTGTCCCCGGGAGTCTCTGGCCACAATTTTCCTGAAAGTTTGATAAGTTTTCTTAAGGAATTCGTGTTATTATCACCGCCTAATTAGAACTGAAGAGTTGCATTTGGACAAAAAAATCCAGCTTCTCCAGCGTAAGGCCACGAAGTTTTATGCAGTTTGATTTATTTCTGTAGTTGAGATAGTTTATTTAAGCAGGACAGAGAAAATAGACATGCCTGAGTTCTGCTGACAGCCCCATTCAGCCGTTCCCCTGGCACCTCCCACAGCCTGTCCCTGCAGCACCCCGCACTCTTCCCAGGGAGCTGCTGAACATGGAATCATTTGGAAGTGTCCTTTAAAGGCCGGCTAGTCCAAGCCCCTGCAATGAGCAGGGACATCATCAGCTAGATCAGGTTGCTTAGAACTCCATCCGTCCTGGCCTGGAATGTTTGCAGGGATGAGACATCCACCACCCCTCTGGGCAACCTCTGCCAGCGCCTCACCCCCTCGCTGGGAGAGGCTGCAGCTTTCAGAGGCTTGGTACAAATTTCACTCACTGCCTGCAAGTACTGAGGAAGAACCGCACACACGTGTGAGTATGAATGGGCTCCTCCTCCTCCTCCAGCGCTGCTGCAGTTTCACACTCAGTTCAGTGCGGGCTTTTTTGGGAATACCGGGAGCTGACGCTCCTCCCACGGCCCGGGCTCTGCAGGGACACAGGGGAGGTTCAGGGAGGAGGGAACTCAGGCA
This sequence comes from Hafferia zeledoni, assembly GCA_035583235.1. NCBI lineage: Eukaryota > Metazoa > Chordata > Aves > Passeriformes > Thamnophilidae > Hafferia > Hafferia zeledoni. Next base: position 9,305,585 of record JAWWEV010000034.1, on the reverse strand, counting down.
GACCTGAATTAGCTTCACACAGCAAATCAACTGTAGTCTGCTCAGGCAGAAAATTTTAGGGAGTGTGATTGAGCAGTCTCCATGTGTGTGTGTGTCTGTGCGTGTGGGAGGGTGCACAGAACACGTTACAGATTGTTCCTTATTTCATGGGCTGTTGCCCAGGCACTGAGGTCGTCGCACACCATCCCCAAGAGTGTTTTTCTGCCCTGTCACAGGTGAGCTCTGGCTGAAATGTTTGGGTCCCTGACCATAGATTCACTTCCCCTGAGCACTAAAGGAAGCCTGTGTACCCTGGATTATTCAGCCATGTGTGACACAGGGGACAATGGCACAGGTGGTCTCTCAGGGTGGCAGGGGAGTCACCAGATTTTTCATTTTACATGTGTAAGGTAAGATGATAATTATGGGACCTTTTCCAAATTCAAAAAGAGTGAACTTACAGGGGAACTCAAACTACAGTGCAAGCTCCCAGCCTCACTGTATTGTTTTCCTGGCACAGGAGTTGGCCAGAGAACAGCAGGGACCCAACACTTGTATCAAACACTTGCAGACCAAGGACCAGGCCAGGGGTCAGGTACGAGAGAGGGCCCTGAACTTAAACCTGAGAAGAGCCAGACTCACCCCAGACAGCACTGGCCCTGAATCCAACCTGAGGTTCAAATGAAATTCTGCATTTCCAAATTCAGATGAGAAATCCTGATTTGGCCCATCTGAACTACATCTGTGTCTGTCAGCACTCATTCTACTCTGTGTGAAATTACACCTGTGGGGAAGAGAGTGAGATTCAAATCAGTGCCACAGACCAGTAATTAGGGAACAGGCAGTATTCTTATTTACACTTTATAAGCTCTAATTGTTGGCTGTCTCCCTGGTTTCTGAAGAATGCTATTCCCCACTTCCTTTGTGACACTTGCCAAACATCCACCTCTCTGTAGAGCTAAAAGTCTACAAAGCCACAAAGCTATAGCAGTGCCAAATTTCACCCTTTTTCATCTTAGTGATTCTACAGTGCAGAGGCCCAGCTGGGGCTTTTTTGTTAGGAGATTGTGCTGTTTCACAGCCCTTTGCTAGAGAATAATTTCATGTTATTTAAACCACAGGTACGGTAAGTTCCACCTCTCTAAATAAAGCAGTAAAAAAGCAACAGCAAAATCTCAATTTTTAACAGTTTAAAAGGAGCAGTATGAGACATATTAGTTGTGAGCAGAAAGGGGAGTAAATTATACTAAGATGACAGTGTATCATTAGATATTGTAGCCAGGACAAAACCCTCTCCCACCTCAACTCACAGAGCTCAGGTATTTTCAGCCTGTTCTCAGGACTAAGCAAAGACTAAAGGCATAGGGAGGCCTCTGGAGCATCCTGCAAATGAGCCCTCCAGCCCTTACATCTTATCCCCACCACAGACACCACATGAGAAATGGAGTGCAAATCAAAGAGCACATCAACCATTTATTTAGTTTCTTTCTTACCAACAGATTTGGTTGGTAACATCTAATTTATTCCCTCCCAGTTTGTTACTTCTGCCTATCGACAGTGAACAAAATCAGAGGTGCAATAATGCAAACAACACAGAGAATTTCTGGAAGCTTGCAATATTAGGATTGAATTTTGGCAAATTGTAAAGAAAAAAAACAAAAGCAAACCCCCACATGCAAAGAGAAAAACTCTATCGAGAAAAGTGACAAAAAGAACAATTTTATTGACCAGCCAGAGTGAATGAGAGGACTAAGTGGTGCAGGCAGTATTTGCATGTCTGACACACAAAGGCTTCCATCTCACTGTCCTTACCCAAGCAATATTCCCACTGACATCTGGAAACACTGAACCTGGTTAAGTTCTGGCAGGCTGAGCCTCAGATTTATTTGCACATTTTTTAAAAATACAGATTTTTATTTATTCATTGTGAATAGATTAAAAATACAGCATATAGCAGTATCATTGCAAAAGTCTGTCAAATATATAGTTTTTCCCTTCAAAAGAATGTCACAGAGTAAGTTGTGAATATTTCTGTAAACAATTTCCATTTTCATATTATTGACAGTCCCATTTATTGTATGGCTAAATCATATGGTACCACCTTAGGACAGAGGGTAGCCCTTCATCACTAAAAAGTAGTATTTGCAAACATAGAATTAATCATAATAATTTTTGTGATGAGTTGTGTGCACATTCACATACCAGATTTACACAGAGCTGTCAGCAACTTTAGCAACCACTGAATTTAGCAAATTAAGCTACACCCAAGAGTCAATAATTACACTTTACATCCTTTACATACACATTTTGGATGGGCACTTTCCATCTCCTCCCTGCATGGTTGGTGGTGTTGTCACACATGCTTCCTTCTCAAGGAAAATCTCAAAGATTTGGCATCAACACCTTAGGGGGAAACAAATCCTTTTGTCTGACTTTGTTACAGTGCCCACAGTGTATTGGTTCTGCACAAAACACACACTACTCAGCTGTTGTCCAGGTGACAGCTGGTATTTTAATGCTAGGAACTGAAATAGCAAAAGGCCCTGTCCCACAGAGGCTTTGGGTATCTAAAGCAGAACTCTGGATAGGCACTTAAAACATTCATCTGACTTGCAATCCTACAAACTCTGGTTCTATTTCAGCATATTGGGTCCAAAAATCTGGTTACTTTAGTACCTTGCTTAATACCAAAGACCAGCTGAGATCTAGAAATTACATACTCCTCCATTAATGGGTGAAGAGCTTTGCCTTCACTCCCAAAACAGAAACAAAATAAAAAGGCCACGGGCACTACTTTCCCACAACCTCTGCAATGTACAGCAAGATGTTGCCACGTGTTGCAAGACCACTCATGGCTAGAACTGCCTGGTGGTTGCAGCACCCCCCCACAAGCACAACATCCAAGGATAACTTTCCTTTCCCTCCTAGAAAAGATTCAATTCTTTTTATCTCACACCCTTAACCACCAGGATATCACTTCTTTCAGACAGTGGCAGTTGTTATTAACATCATCCTTGGATATTGTCTGAACAGTCATTCAAGATCCACTTGCCAGAGAAAGAGAAAAGGAGGAGCATAACTTGAGTCCAGTGGCAGGCCTTGCACAGGAAAGGGAGAACTCATTTCTGCTCCTTGCACAGTTTATGCATTTTACAAGAAATGAATATTCCTTGGCTATCCATGCGAGAAATCCTAATCACCTGCACCACCTCACAGCCTGCTTAGCTTTAGGCATGCTGGTAAAAGCTTGGCTAAACGTGGTGAGCACTACAGATCATTCAGCACTTGACAGGGGCTGCCCCTTATGCCCTCAATTTACATCCTCAGGAGAGTGCAAGGCCAAGAAGGCAGAAGCTTCCATCTAAAATCTCCTGCAAAATGACTGTTAACCACAGCCAAGGAGCAGGAACAGCTTCTGTACTATCCATACAGATGGCAAAGCAGCTGTGGAATAAAACAGTGGATTTGGAAGAAGCTTATCTCTATGCAATGACACTTCAACCATGTAGCTGTTCTCCCATTGCTGGTCAGGATTATGCAAAGAGGACACAGGTACAAGTGTTTGGGTTAACACTTCTCCCTTTTTAACCAGCATTTTTTCTCTAACTGACTATTTGAAACCATTTGCAGACAAAATACCATTTTAAAATATATTTAAAACATATAAATTGTTTTCTGTACATATAAAAGGTAAATCAACATCTTCTAATGTTTTCAAACATCTCTCTGGAAATGGTGGAAAGCACTCTCATTTTGAGTGAGATGATGTAGCTTCACTGAGAATTGAGATGCCACTGTAAAAATAACTTCAAATTACCCATATATTACAGATCTTGCTGCTGTACATCATCAAACAAATATAAGATCAGCAGAATTTTATACAACTATACTATGATATGGTGCAAAATGAAAATGAGAGAGGTAGTTGGATGCCTCACCTCATCAGGAACATGAGTGATTTGCTAATGGTAGAACATGCAATGTTGGTGATGAATAACCCTGAACATCTTCACTGCCAATCTGAAGCATCTTTCCTGCCCATCTCCAAACTGTAAGGATTCTATCTGGAATTCATTTGAGAATAACAGAAGTGTTCAACAATGCCAACATAACAGAATGGGGCTACTTATTAACATCAGCAGCTGCATCCATAAACTGAAAATTTACACTCGTGCAAATTTGGTGAGATACACCAAAAATGATGAAAATTTAGGAAAATGTTTTTCTGTATGTGGGGAGGAGAAGAAAGATGTAAACACACTGATGCTTTGCTGTGTAAAAAACAGGACATGTGAAACCTAAACAATAAGGCTTCATTTTTTTTGTCAAAAAACTTAAGCCCTCTAACAGTTAAAAAAGTACAAAAAGTCAAGTGTGTCTGTATTACAGCTTTAAAACACTAACAGAAATACACTATAGCACCCTACATACCACTTGCATTTGAATTTCTCCCCTCAAAAGGAACTTGTAACATCACATAAAAGTACATCTTTTTAGCTGCAAATGCAGCAAGTCTATAAAAAAAATTATATACAAGAACTGCCTAATTTCAGCATCATTCTTCCATCATTGCCCAAGCCTCTTCTGCTTTTTGGTAGTACTGATTTGCCAGCCTGCCCTTCATGGCTTCCATTGCTGCTTCTGCTGCTTCTGTGTAAAGCTCACCTAGAGAGGGAAACAGTACCAGTTACTTGACAGAGTAAAGAAAAAACAATGCTTTAGTTTGAACAAATAAAGGACAAAAGGAGACACTGAGATCAAACTGTAGGGCTGGATGTATGGGAGTGTTTTAATAGTGTCAGAGTTACATCAGATGGGAATTTGGGTTAAAGTTGTATGACTGACTCTGGTGGCTCTTCCATGGGTTTGGAAGGACTGGAAATATGACTGGTCTGTAGGACCCTCCAAGATGACTCCAAGACACAGACATGTGACATGGAGATTACACAGCAACTGAGAGAAGGTTGTGTGGGACCTGGGAGTCATGGGTGTAACTCAAATTACAAGCAGCAACCTGCAGCTGAGGGGAGTGATCCAGAGGAGCAACCTGGAAGGGCATGAAGGTTGCCTGGTGGTGACTCAGTGTGTCACAGGATTGGATCTGGCACCACCCCCTGCCCCTGTCACTGCCAAGATCCCTTCCACTGTTCCCAGCCTTGTTACACCCAGCACCAACACAGCTTCATCCACAAATCCAAAGGGACTGACCCTCCAGATGTTTTGTAACAGATGAAGCAACAAATCTATTTTTGGGGTACACACTGGGGCAAAAGGGAAGGAAAAGCAGGATTATTGATAACAGAAACAAAAGGAGACCTCACCTGATCTCTGTGGATCCTTATCCAGGTGGAACCCTCCTGTCATCAACATCTCTGCTTCCCTGGCCAGGAGCAGGTACCGGGGCTCATCCTGAGTGCCATCGTACTCCCCTCCCTCGTCATAGTCAGTCATGTTCAGCACAGCGTTGTACCAGTGCAGGGCCTCCTTCCAGTCCTGGGCTCTGAGGTCAGACAGAGTTTATGAAGATGGTTCCCTCAGGGAACAAATGTACTTTGCACTGGAGATTCAGAATCCAGTTTTGCACTGGCTTTCTCAGGGTCCTGATGCAATCCAAGCATTAAGACTATGCTCTTGGGAAATTTCCATTCCTACTTTTATTCTGAGGAGCAGTGAAAGACAACTGTGACAAATACTTTGTTCATCTGACTGTATTTCATCGATAGTCACTTCACAACTTCCCTTATTTCTTTTGTTCCACAGCTTAATTTTTTTCCCACTGATTCCAGGATTTTCAAATATGCAACTCCCAGTGAAGGAGAGTTTTATCAACAATTTGAGAGCAAAAAAACCCCAAACAACTTGGCTACCATAGGGCAACCCCAGTATAAGGGTTAAACAGGCAGGTGGATCCAACACACATGCAGTGTCCAACAGCAGAAATGATCTCTGATTTTCTTTCTATATTGATATATCATGGCCTAACTCCTGCTGTTATTCATTCACACCTGGGTAAGCTCAGAGTAACTCCAAAGCACTGCTTTGTAACATTACATACAACAGAACAGCTCTTCATGTGAAGGACAGACATGCAGCAGATGCTTCTCCTGCCCTCCCTTGCCCTCATGGAGTACCACCAAGTTAAACTGCCCAGCCATGCACATTACCTGTCTGCACCAAGATTTACACCTGTATCATATGCTCTTGCTATCAGAATCATGGAAGGCCGGTCTCCAGCTTCTGCTGCTCTCAGCAAGTAATTAAACCCTTTATTTCTGTTCTCCTTTGTGTCCTAATAAAACAAACAAAACCTTTCAAATGCATGTTTAAATAAAACCATCCCCTCCTCCCTCTAACACTAAATGCAGATTCTCCAAGTCAGTAATGGCTGCAAGTGTTCAGTGTGTCTGAGGAACAGGCACAGCCACAAGAAACAAAGCAGCTACACAGTGAAGGTGACTTCAAAAACTTCCCAAAGGCTTGCAGCAATTTCCTGACAAAGCCAGAAAGAGGCAGCAATTTTTGCCATTTTCTCCAAGTCCTTAATTACAAAGTCATCTATTTTCTCTGAAGGGCTACAGAACACCTAACTATATTATTTTATTGTTTTCTCTCCATTTCCCAGTGTTATTAATGTTATTTTTACAAGGCACCACAAATCTGCATTTTGGCATTTTCTTTGATCTGTTTACCTGCAGAGTGACCTCAGAAAGAATGTGATGTGGCAGCTGAGAGCACATGAGCCCCAATGCAACGATGGCCTCCAGCTCCCCACAGTCTGCAGCGTGTTCCAGGTGAAACAGGGCTGACTCCTGATCCCATTCCGTGTCCTTCTCGCAGAAACGCCCAGCCTCGTGGTAGCGAACCATGGCCAAGTGAACCTGGAGCACAATGGCACAGCAAACAGACACAGGTGTTCCATGTGGATCCTTCCAAAGCCCTGAGCCTGCCCTTTACCAGGGGCATGTCCTGGCACATCTGCTGGGGCCTTGAAGACCTTCAGGAAAGTGACAGCTGAAGGCACCCAGGCTGACACTGCAGCCAGCAAGGCCAACAGCAGTGACCAGGGAGCACAGGCTTTAATGCACAGCAAGGGCCCTCCAGGGGAGGAATTAACCCCAGGCATAAAAATCAAAAAGGTTATCAAGTGTAAAATCCTCACAGCACTGAAGCTTTGATTATCAGAGAGGGGCAAGATTTCATTCCAAACAAGCAATGGGATTTTGAGGGGCTTTTTGACTTCCATCCCCATGGGAAAAACTGGTTTCTTCTCAAACCACATGGTTTGAGAACCTCTAAGGCTCTCAGGATGTTCAGGAACATCTACACAGTGTTTTAGGTGCAGGCTTAAGCCCATACATAAACCCAAACTTAATTCACATTTGCATTACCTAGAACAGTCTGGAGTAAAAAGAGTTGGGCCATGCCTTGCCTGTGTGCAAGGTAGGTGGGTCAGGCACACCATATCCTACTGTATCTTCCCTGTGGGATACCAGTGGAAAAGCAGACTAACCAACAACTGGGTCCTTCCCAAAGCAGCCCAGATGCTGCAAATCCAAAAGCAGATGGAACTCATGGGTTCCTGAGCTTAGATGTCCTTAATACAGTATGGTTAGGTGACAGAAAGCTATAGGTGTGTTATTTATTTTCACCTGCACAAATAAACTCATGCATGACAACACTTCTATGTAAGTAATAAATACAGGATGTTTCTTTCCAGTGGGAAAAAACAGAATTACTAGATCCATCCTACCTTTCCAAGGACTGACTTCCCAATTTTCTTTTCAAGTTCTAGTGCATTGAGCCTCTGAATTTCCTGGGCAACACAGGATGGTCTGTGGATATGAACTCTGGAAGGGTTGTACAGATTCCATTTCTCCACACTGATCTGAAATATAAAATAAACTACTATCAATATTCAAAATTAAATTTTTCATACATATGGATCACGATCCAGAAATCAAACCCTCCATTAATATTGTTACTTATTAGTAAATACTGACATATAAGACACAGCTTTCAAAAGTCATGTTAGCAGCTGAGTAAATGGTTATTATTCAAAATTAAAGAAACAGAGTACAGCCCTCTATTTCTAACCCAAACATCATCACTTTGTAGTGAAGCAATCATCTTTAAATTCTGAATCAGCAAAAAATTACTTATAAAACTAAGTGACTGAATAGTCACACTGCAAGTACTGAGGTTATTCATGCACAAAAATTGAAACCCACACATTTATGATCATAACATTTTAAATGGTGCTTGCATTCTAGAACTGTAGAAAAATGAGAAGTAACAATGCAGAGATGACAGGCAGATACATGCATTGGTGTTTCTCAGGAGGTGCAGCACAACTGAGAACAGATGTTTCATCATCATTGGGGATGGGAAACAGTAGCCAAAAACAATAAAATGAAAGTCTTTGGAGGTGCACAGGGGAAATACAGCAGGGAAGGTTATTGGCCAGACCTGCACTCTGTTAAAGCTGTTTCAGTTTCCTGAAACAGCAATTTATAGTAATTACAAGGAAACCCTGAAAAGTCTATCTGCATAAATCATTAATTGTTGTCAAAGCTTTGTTTTTTCTTTCCTTGCAGAGTAGTTATTTGTTTAAGTTTATAGCCATAGACCAATTATCAGAAGTTATATTTTGTAAAAACATACAAGAAGGCCTGGTCTTCCCTAGCTCAGTGAGATACACAGTAGAAAGAACTACTGTCACCTGTTTCAAACACTGCATGTTTGTAAGAAATCACACAACCACATCTAGGATGCAATTCTAAAAATGAAGTGCAGAAAGGAAATATAATCTAATTAGACAGAAAAAAAATCCACAGAACTGTAATTATTTTTTTAAAGTGAGAAACCCATGCAACAGAGGGGACAATTTCTTTAATGTACATCTTTAAGTGGAAAATAAAGACAAAACAAAAAAGGAAATAACACAGAGTGGTAAATTGATATTAATAAACATATTCTGCAGCTGCAAAGGAAGGGAAACTGATTTAGTGATGTGGTTAGATGGCAGATGAGTGGAACAAAGGACATACAGAGCAGCAAATTCAGTCTGTGAACATTTCTGCTTCATTTACCCTTGCAGAGCTTCCCAAACTGTCTTCATCAGACTCCTGTCTCCGGTTGTTGTTTGAATGGCCCTACGTTAATGTAAAGATTTACATAATTTAATTTGCAGCACCTGCTGTGTGCCAGTTATCCCTCTAGACTATGCATATCCTGCAGAATTAATACTGACAATGACCAACATCATTTCCACTGGATCCTTTTCTTTCAGTGGTATCAGAATACAACAACAAACATACTAAAAAATGGTAAAGCACATGGCACACACAGGCTGTCATCCTGTGAACTGGGGGTGCCATGACAAGTACCTTGCTGCTTCAAAGGTGACAAAAGGAGGGGTATCTTTGGAAGCAGTATTCTCTTTCCTGTCTTGTAATTAAATATCTTGTTAAGATCTTCAGGTCAAAAAGCATTTATTTAGAAGTTTGTATTTTAAAGGAGTAACCAAATAACCCACAGGAATTCTAGAGTTGCATATTATTAACTGACAACAACATTGAGTTCTGTGATATTCAAGCCACATAAAGAGGGTAAGAGACTGAAAGAAGATCATATTCATGGATTCCATATGACAAGAAGCTGGCTACATTGTCCAAATGCAATACAGAATACTTAGAAAATCCCCACAACAATATGCAATCAAATATAATTTTTGAAATTAAACTCCTCATTATAAATTGCCTTTTTCCTGTAAATGTCTCATTCCCAAGATGAGTAAGTAATTTTGCAATAGGTGGAAATTTGTCTGTTCTTTTGTTTACAAACTCTAGATCAAGGGGGATAAAAAAATTAAGATTCTTCTACAAAAACCAGAAGAAAGTTGAAGTACGAACAGGCCCAACTCTGCTAAACCCAGAGTCAGGTTCTTACCCTCTCCCTGTGATCCAGATCTTCCATCTCACTTCTCTTCTCACTGGGGTATCCACTGTCTCCACCATTTTCAAAATCCTACAGAAGACAAGAACAAACAGCACAGCATTAGCACTGCCCTTTGCAAGAGTCTCAGCCTGACTTCCCACAGAGCAAACCTTTTGCTGGTTCAATGAAAAATACTGGATGAAAATGATTGTATGTTGTGCTACCTCTGACAGACAGAACAAGACTTAATGATACAGAAGGTACTGTCCGAGATCGTCTTGTTTCTCACACACACGTAAAATAATAAATACATTAAAAATAAATCAAGGACATGAGTATTTTATCAAATCAAGGTCTAGCTTTGGGAAATGCCCATTGCAAATCTCCTGCACCTCTTCAGGTGAAATGCAGTAACATCCCATGGTCCCAGTATTTGCAGAGGCCTAATCCATAGGGATTCTGCTGAACTTTCATACCAAAACAGTTGGCACAAGTGCCCAAGACACAACAGGCAGGCAGGAGAACAGACACACACTTTAATTACCTGTTAAAATACACCAGAAGCAAATAACTTTCTGGTGGAAAAAGAATAATGAATATTATTTTAAAATAAAATGTTCTTCCTTTACAAGAAACAGCAAATGCATAGAGGCAACGTGAGCTGCAAGTGAAAGTAGGCAGAGCACTTTTCTGTGCTTTTACTCAATAGAGCTTTGGAGAAGTCCTTTAAAGACACATTCATTAGGGAACTGCAATCTCACTTTCTGTTGGGAAGACACTCACCCTTTGGTTATCAAGCTGTTCATAGTCTTTGTGAACCAAGTTATCAACTTCATTGAACACAGGCCAGTCTAGGAAGAAAAATATTTCCTTCTTATTGCAAGGATAACATGCTTGAGGAGAAAGCTTTAAGTATCATCACTTTACTGCTGTTTTTTCATAGAAGCATCCATGCATTAATTATCTACAAAGAAGTACATTGTTTTATTTCTGCTCAAAGAGGAACACTAGAAACAAATATTCTGGACTAAATCAACACGCTGTTGTGTTTAAAACTAAAAAAAACCACAAGCCCCAGTCCAACACCCAGGCCCCCCCAGGCGATGCACGAGGCTCACTCACGCAGCACGTCCACCCTGTGGCTGTGAGGGGTCGCTGAGGACGGGGAGCAGGGCAGGGAGTCGAAGGCCACGTCGCTCAGGCTCTCGTCCCCCGAGTTCTCGGACAGGCGGCACAGCAGGGGGGGCCGACTGCCCGACACGGTCCGTACCCTGCAGCTGCCGCACTTCTCCTCCGTGCCACGCAGGATGGTCTGCGCAGAGTCCTGGGAAACCAACAACAAAGTCCCGTGAGTGATCCTTCTGTGTGTTCTAATCATGCCAACATGAATGTTTATTAGGAGTCCCCTATCAAAGGGGAGGTATGAATATGCACATGGATACAGAAGTATTTGCTTTGAGAAGTTCTGCACCCCAACAAAATATCCAGTCCCGGCATTTTACCATCAGAGTGAGTTTATTTAGGACTGAATTTCATTCAAAGTGTTTCATCAAGTCCCATTCCCACTAAAATCAGCTGAAACTGAGATTAGTTAAAGACAAGCAGTTCTATTATTTTCCTATCCCAATCAGCTTGTGAGATACAAAATTTATTAATGATTTCAGCATTCAAAGATCTGCTTGGTTCCAACTATACATCCTGTTAGAAGGTTCCTTGTTAATTAAAGATACAGCATTCAGGGACAAGTATGGACAAGTCAGCTTTAAACTGCTGTGTTTTAAACTGCAACATTAGTGACTAGGTGCTTTTTATCTTCCATGTAAATAGCATATTTCAGTTTTATTTACACTGTTTTTCAAGTTATGATAAGCTAGATGTCCTGCTTAGTTACAACACTTTCTTCATCAAGGACTTACAAGTAATTTTTTATTGTAATCCAAGGCACCCTTCTCTTTGGATGAAAGATCAAATGGTGCAAGCCCCATGCTTTTGCAGATCTTGTTGCAGAAATGAGAATGAAAGAATAAGGCCATACCTCGAACACCTACAGCATTAAAAAAACAAGTGAAGAAAGGGTTTACCCAAATTTTATATTACAGTTTACTTATTAAAAGCTAGAAGTCCCAAAGCTTTATAGAAAAAGCCAAGAAAGAAGGACAGAAAATGTTTGGCAGCACACACAGCTCAACCAATCTCCATTTTACTTTAACACCTGTAAGACCTTGTCACTCTCCTTCACAAGAGTTAAAGAAAGTCTGAAAAATTTTCCAAAGCTACACATGCAGAAGATATAATAAAAAATGAAATGTCTGCATCACTGAGAAACATGTCTAAACTTGATCCTGCTTACAAAACTTGCTCTGTCCCATGAACAACTTCATGCATAGACACTTGGAGCTTTGAAAACATGCAGCACTCATCTCCCCACATTCAGCTGTACCCATTCCTGCAATGTGGCAAGGAAATTAAAGGCAAGGATTATTTCTCTCACGTTGCAGGAAGCTCTTTAGTTTCATTACTTGTTTAAGAGGAGGCCAAGAGACAAGAACCAAGATCAGCTCTCATTTGAAACCTGCTCTTGTGTGACAGCTGCCCTGCACAGGGACTCCTTGCAATAGAACTTCCTGCAGAAACGCGCCTGCTCACCCAGCCCTGCAGGGGCTACTCAGCAGAGAGCTGGGAAGAGAAAAGAGGCAGCCATTAGCACGTCAAACAGGATCACTGATCTTACCTAGGTTGCCATCTCCAAAATCTGTACCATTCTCTGTATGGATCTGAGGGTCTGTGTAAAGATCTCCAACTCCCTGGATATCAACAACAATGAGCTGGTGTCCTGAGCGCTCAAAGGTGAAGTGACTGAAGGCCTGGAAAGAACCACAGAAGATGTCTGAGAACACACTCCCTTTATCTACTGAAAACAGCAACCTGTTATAAATGGGAAGAGAAGTCTGATAACCCTGGTAGGGAAATACAACTGGTATGAACACCACAATGAAAGCAGCAAGAGACTGAACACATGTAGTAGCTCGTCTCTCCAACCTGCTCTGACTCGCAGATGGCTGAAAGAGGCAGGGTGAAAGCAGCAGGGAGAGGAGATTGCTTTATTCCTCCTTCCTGTACTGAAGGTTGTTTTTCAATATAGTCTTCACCTTCAGTGGTGGGGAGCTGGCTGGCAGGGGGAACAAGAGTGAGCTCTGAAGCCAGTGCAGAGTAACTGCTGTATAAACATTCTGGCTGTGCCTGTGGACCTGCACGCTCTGCATCTCTGGGACACTGCTTCCTTCTGCCAACAAGCAAAGACCAGCCACATTTTGAAAAAAAATTAGCATTCCCACAAATTCTCCTTCCCCTCTGGAAGGTCCCCCTGAGGAGCTGCTCTGTCTCTACATTTGTGTATCAGATAATGAAATGTACATTCATAGTATTAAAAACCCCACATTTCAAGAATCAGGTATAAAAAGCCCTTCTGTTTAGCATAAAGCTGAGATATTAGGAATCTTCTGGGAAGGCCTCCAAAAAAAGTGCTGCCAGGCCTGAGGGAAGTGACTAGTGGTGATAGACAAACATTTTAACTGCAACAAGCACCATGGAACATTTTGTTCCCAACCTGTGAAAGCACAGCACTGATTCAGACAGCCCAGAACACAAATACTCTGCTTACACTAAGCATCATGACAAATACCTTTAGAATAGTGGAAAAAAACATAATGAACAAAACTCTCGAGGGGCACTAAAACATTCCTTTGCTACGCTGACCACTCTGCATTTTTCAACAGCATTTTAAAGTTCTTTTACAAGATTCAAGAGTAATTTGAAATCTGTACTTGTATTCGTATATGCAATCTCAGATTCAGCTCTTCAGAGGTTGAAAAAACCCACATTCTTATGTGTAAATGGCCTAGATTTGTTATTTACACCAGCTGGGTATCTGCCACCTCCTTTGGTGTATTACGTGAGGCACCGAAAACTATTTAGTACAACATAGTAGATGAGAGATCTCTCTCACTGACTTAACTTGAAAAATTATTGGAATATTTTGATGACTGCAGTTGTAATTAAAGTCAAAGGGCTTAAGGCTTCCAAAGACTATTAACCCTGTTCAGCTCCACTAAAATCAACAGACACTGAAATGCAACACAGCAGCACTCAGTGCTTGAAAAGGCAGGCCCCAAGTAAGGGGCCAACAAACTGAAACAGAGAAATTAATTTGGCATTGTACTGGAGAGCCTGCAGTTTCCTCTCTTGGCAGTCATGCAAGACCTCTGGACAGAGCCAAGAAATTCCCTGCAGGAGACTCTATGGGAAGCACAAAACAAAGCCTCACTTGCGGAGTAAGACGAATGTTGTCGTCTCGCACAAATCCAGAATTGGAGTTGTATTTGATGTATTTGCCCTCAATGTAATGTTCCAGATGAAAGAGAGGCTTTCCAGGTCTGTTCTTCATCTCAACAATACAGGTCTGTACTATATCCACCTGGGGAGGGAAAGAAGATAAACAATGACTAACAGAATACTGTCTTCAGATCACAGTGTGTGTGAATCCTCCAGCTGTGAAAACCTTCCCAAGGCAAGAAGCTGAACAATTGCAAAGATCCTTCTGTTTAACAAGGGGGTGGGGGAAGAGTCACATGCTTCCTGGGTTACTGGAGGAATTCCATAAATTAAAAGCAGACACTACAGCTTGCTTCTGCAACAAATCCCTCTGAAAACTTCTTAGCAAGTGCTGGCTTTCCATTTCATTTTGTGGGTACCCGAAGACTACACTGCAAAGAGTCTGTACCCAGAGAGGAAATCTCACAGTCATTACTGCACAACCATCACAATTCTTTCACATCTTTCCCCCCACATGGCATTTAAAACTTCTAGATTTCTGGATTCCTCTCTGTGCACTTCACTCTATACCTCACCTTGCTGCTGTGAGACAGGCAGTTATTAACTAACCCTCACATGGTAGGCAATGCACATACCCCACTCATTTTGGCTATTAAAATTGTTAAGGCTTCCAGCAGGTTTCCAGTTCTTCTTAAAAATCAGTACTAGTTAAATGTTTGGATAGGTTGACAGGATTTAAGCATCTACCTTCCTGGAGCACTAACAGTTAAGTGCTTGCTGAGACTGCTGCTGGCAATAAATTCTGTGACATCTCCAGTTATCTCACAAGCAGCTGGGCACACATCTCAAAGAGCAATACAAACACCATTTTATTTTGGTCTTCAGTCAACAGCTCAGAACAGTCAGACATTCACAAACACACAGCCTCTAATTCTGGATGTACAAAGCAGTTTCTGCATTTACTTCATTCAAAATAAACTATCATTTAATGGAAAAGGCAGTAGGGCATAAGGAGCTATCTAAGCATTTAAATGTGATGGAATGTGAACAAGTAATTCCTCATAAATTCAGTTGAAACTAATCCTGCAGGAGAGCAAGACTGCATTTTTGCTTGGTGGGCTGTTTGAAGGTACCTGTTTGGGTGGCCTGTGCCGGTTGTACTCTTCTCCCCAGAGTTTTGCTTCCATCTGCAGTCGGACATCCTCAAAATACACATCCCTGCTCACACTCTCTATGTATTGCTTGGCAACATAGTTATAGGCACCTTTCCAGTTCTGTGTGTGTAAGAAGTTGGACAGCTTTTTCCTGAAAGACAAATTGTTGGTGAAGGGAAACTCAAGAATTTTAATTCAATCAGTCCATTTCTTTGCCTGCATGGACAGAGCCAGCCCCAAGATCAGCATTACCCTCAATCCCTTACCAGGTATTCTGGCTGAAACATGAAGCACAGGTCGGGCACAAGGGAAAATTAAACATCCCATGGGAATGGCTGGGACATGCCAAACTGTTTGGTTTGGCTGCAGCTACTTCTACTCTGGACTTTCTCCTTTGCTCAATTCCTTTCCCTTCTGGTTTCCTTCAAACCAAGAGTATGAAGGGTTGTTCCACCTCAACACTCTAATGTCAACAATTATTTTCTGCAGAAATTAACAGGGAGTGGCATTTCAAACATGAACTAAGAGAAACCTCTCCCAGGATAAGAGCAAACTGCTGCCTTCTTAACCCACCACAGTGACTATCCCCAACACTTCCAGGAGGAAAACTGCACCTGACACTTTTCATGATACAGCTTTTACCTTTTGTTGATGTGCAAATCTTTAATCCACAGATCCCTCAAAAGTGAGGGGGATATGGTGTGCAGCATGGGAAGACTTTGATAACAGTGGATGTGTTGGCTGCCAACAAGTGCATTAAGGAGGTACCTTAATTGGTAGCAGCACTCAAAACTCTCAACCCTTTCCCCTCCTTCCCTTCCTCTCTCCCTCCCAAGACTTTGGTGCAGAGGTCTTGGTACAGGGGACATTGTACAGGCCAAGCAACTTCAGCCTGTCTGTCCTCCTGCAGGGATGGGCAGACAGCCACTGTAACAGAGGCCTTGGAATGAAGGAACAAGGAAGCCATGTCAGAATTTCAGCCAGGATCTGAAACCTCCCCAGTTTTTGAAGAAACACATTCCTCTATATGAAACAAGGCAGCTCATGTTTTTCTAAATCCAGTATCCTCTGAAGTTCATGGAGCCACATGCAGCTAATGCTGTCACTGTCATGACTAAAGACTTGCAGAGTTACAAAAACCCAGAAGAGAGAGCTCCAGATGGGAAATATCAGTGCACTGCTGAGACTTAGGGAAAATCCAGCAGTAGAAAGCTGACATACAAGTCATGCTTTCTTTGCACAGGAGGTTAAGGCAAGGCTACTAATAAATTTCTGTTTATGGCATTACTCAAAATACTGTGTAAAGGGGAATTTTGTAAAAAAAAAAGAGCTAAAAGCAATGTCAGCAGGCTCAGATTGTTATTTCCTGGGCTTCATTCACAACTGTGTCTATGTGGCTTTGCATGAACACAATCACGAGCATGAACTGATACTGAAACAATGCCAAAGTGGAGCATTGAGGGGTTACTTTTATTCCCTTTTGCTCAAGCTCAAAACATCATGTTTCTGTCATTCAGGAGTATCTATCTTTCCAGAAGTGAAACCAGACATGAAATGCAATTTCTCTGGACTCCACAGCTGGGAAGAAGGGGAAACATTTTCCAAGAAACATTTGTTTCCCAAGCCTGGAAAAGGTGGGACATTCTTCTAGCACAAACTGGATGCTGATGCCCACAGTCATATTTGCTAACACTCTTCAAGGAAAGAAAAGTTCCTTCTCTGTCTTCCCCCACAACCTTCTGGAAAGCACAGCTGTTGGGTGTTCAGGTTCTGCTTTACTCAGAACAGGATTACTCTTATACATGTAATGCAAAATAAACTCTGGGAGGATAACCTTCTTCACTGATGGAGGCTTTCCAAACTGAGACTGCAGCATCTACATATTCTTCCTCCTTTTCTCCACCTACCTATAAGCCTCAAGTTGGTTTCCATGCTGCACACAGCTATGGACTCATGTCAAATGTTAAGATATTTTAGCACACTAGGAATGCAGAAAAAAGGCAGCTGTTTCTGTACTTCTATGAGTATTTTGCCTCCAAGAAATGGCTGAAGTAGTGTAAATTTATGAATTGCTAATTGACAGGCTGATTATACTTGCTGAGACTGGACATCATTGCATGCTATCCATCCCACTGCAGTTCCAGTACAGGCAATGGCTTGACCTTCCACAGCAAGCTCAGAGAACACCTGTGTCACACCTGCGTGTGCTTCCCTTCAGAGCACATCCTTCTTCTTGAACCCCACTCCCTGGGCTGTGGCTGGAGTCACAAACAGGAATAAACCCCTCAGCTTTCCCTTTTAGAAAGGCACAGCAGAGAGCTCAAGGGGACTTGAGAGCTTTACAGAACTTCCACCACATGCGAGTGAAATTCCAGTCACCACAGAAGGAAATACTGCATGGAAGCCAACAAAGTCAGCAGATACTTACGTCCTGAAACACTCTCGCATCGCCCCACGGCCAAAAGGCTATGGAAAAGAAAAACAAAACCCAAAAATGTTAATTTCTAACCAGTAAGAGACACAACCATGTCCCCTTTATATCCTGCAGAAAGCAGTTTTCAAATAGGCTCTATGAAATATTTTCTCAAAGAAAAGTGAAAACCCACTGGCAGTGCAAGGAGGAATCTGGGGAAAAGACATTTGGAATAAGCCCCCCCCTTCAACATCCCATGGAGAAGACATGATATGTCTTTCAAATAAGCTGTTTAAATTCTCTCTCCAGCTGGGAGTCAGCCCTGTGTGACTGCCTAGAGAAGCTGGCTTGGCACACCTCATATTCTCTGCATTTAGGCTTCCATGCAGGATGTGCCCACAGAGCATCATCTCCCCAGATGTCAGACACTATGCCAGTAGTACACAACCAGCTCCAGGATTCAACTGGGAAGTGACAACAGCTTCTACCCTCACATACAGAAAATTTAGTTGGATTTCATTCTAAGAGCAGAAATTATTTGGATGCACATAAAATAGTAGCACTATTGTCAGGCAGGGAAATGATGCCAGCAGGAAATGGGAGGGGTGAAAGGGAAGGGAAATCACTGGGGATGGAACAAATGCCTCATGTTCCTGACAGGGAAGGGCTGAGTCCATTTTCTACTCTACTCTGGGAAGAAAAGGCTGTTGAGACACCGCAACATAATGAGTGGGCCAAGGAAATTGAGACCAAGGAGAAAAGAATTACACTGAGACTTCAAAACTTTTATGAGGAAAACATCTTGCTGCCACTACTCTGTAACAGAAAGGAAATGACAAACTTGCTGGTAATGAACATGAAGGACAGTGTGGTCTTACTTGTGAAGCCATCTTGATAAGGACTTCATCTTCAACCCAGTCCCCAGTAACTGCATTGTACCTGCAAAATCAGGAGATGTGTCTCAGAAAAATGCAGTGACCCCAAATCCTCCTATTCCCAGCACCTCTCCTTCCTTATCTGTAACTGATGGCTACAAAGTGCTGCTGACACTCCAACACAAAAGCTTCTACTTTTCCCACCACACTCAGGTCCTCCTTACTTCAGACAGGAAAGCAGAAACATGCTTAGCTCTTTGAAGAGACAGAATCCTCTTGACAACGAACAGATTCCACTGCAGCAGCTACAATTCTGCAACACTATGAATCGGGCAGTATCTGTTCTGAACCTAAATCTCCTCTGTGATGCCTGGGCAGAACACTGGGGGCAAAAAGAGCCTTACCAAGCTCTACATACTGGTGAGGTTGTGTCCCCCCAACCTGAGCTTGCATAAAGCTGGTTCTGGCTGAGCATCTGCCCTGGGGCTGTGGAGGATGTGAGCAGAACACAGTGGGGCCAAGAACTGCCCAACACTGCACCGAGGGAGAAGCAAGTCTCTGCACAACCCTGTGGTAATACAAAGAGTACGACTGTGGTTTCTCCCCACCCCCTTAATTCCCAACACAGTAAAAGCCAAATCAAGAACCACACCAACTGAGTCACCAACCATGATTGCTTCCAGCCTGACTCCCCCAACCTGCAGAGAGTACCTCATGTAAACAGACACCCCATGCACCCCCTTATGTATTATCTATCACCCCAGTCTGCAGCAGATAAAAGTGTTGGAAATGAGAATATCACAGCTACCTCTTTTTAACAGGGTATTTAAGTAGCCCTAAACCAATATTATCACTTACTTGTATTTTAAAATACACAACTATTTCAGGGCTGTGTGGCTGACCAGGGACAGATGCAGTGTATGGGGAAGAGCAGCCCCCCATGACAGTGGTACGTGACTGGGAGAGAGGCCTCCCCAACACTGATGTTAAGTGGTGATTAAGTGGCCTCTAACCCCTACCCCTTCCACCCAGAAACCCATGTCAGCAGAGTAAATATTGTGGCAAAGCTTGTGTTAAAGCACTAAAACCAGTTTAATGGCCAGACTCAGTTTCAGCACGTACACCACGCTGAGCTATTCTGGGTGTTATAAGGATTTAAATTCCAGCCACATGCAGCAACACTGGAGCTGCTATTCTGGGAAAGGCACAGAGTGGTATGTTGCTTTTTTTTCTAAACTATTTAAACTAAATATGCTGTCTCTTTATTGGGATTCATTTCCTTATTAGATGAAGTTTACAGCACTAATAAATCAACTAGACAATACTTTTCAGCCTTGTTTTCTGTCTACATGGTTAGAGTCCTGGATGCTGCTTACATGGGAGAGAAAGAGTGTGACACTGGTTTGCTGAATGGTGTATTTTCTCATGATGGGCAATATTTACAAACTCTCCTGGGAGACTGAGTTAAGACACTCACTTTGAGCATTATTGAAAGTTTTTCAGCCATGTAATTACAGATAATCTGCACTACACAAATACAGCCCTTGCACAAACCAGCAGTTGTGTTTAACATCAGCATCCAAAGCCCACAGACCTGTAACGAGTGGCGTGTTCCGTCTCAACGTCCTCCAGGTGAAATTCTGCCCACGGATCAGGCATGTGCTTGGCTTTCTCAATAGCATGTTTCCAGGTTTCCTAAAGAGGTTACAAACTAGCAGTTTGTTTACAATCACCAGCAGCTCACAAAACCAGCATTTTCTAGAGCACATCAGGATCCCAACGCTATGAAGATGTGCAACCACACCAGCCCTCAAAGCACTGCTCAGAGGTACCAAAGACCACTCTGGCCTTTCATAGTTTCAGTTATAATGAAACACAGTTCAGGTATAGAAATCACCAGGTTTCAGTTCCATTTGCACTGCTGTAAAGTTACTGAGAACAGAATCTGACACAGTGTATACCAAATATAATTTACCAAACCTGGGGTAATTTGCAAATATCTCTAACAGTATATATATTTATACAGTGCAAATTGCAATAGCTGATATTAATTCACTTTTACTGTTTTGGTTTGTAACTTTATGCAACTAACAGCATGCATATGTGTAAGCATAAAACAGTCCATGAGCAACAGAGCTGACATGGACAAAGGAAAAAGTTCTGCGAAACCCAAGGCCCCAGATTGTGCTCAGCATAAGAAAGAAGAAATTAGAATGTTGTATAAATTAATTGTAACAAGTCCAGACAAGTAGCTATTTCATTGTCCACCAAGTCAACAGTAAAACATCAAAGTAGTTTTCTGGAATAGAGTCTTTATCAGCCAATTTGGATGCATTTTGACCTCCATCTCCCTCTCTTTAGATTGTATTTTTCCAAGAAAACTGGAGATATGATTCTATCATGTGCCAAATGCCTTCTGCAAAGTGAGCAGGAGAAAAAGCACTCTGTCCCCATCAGCAAAGAAATACTGGGCTCTGAGCTATTGCTACTGACTCTCTGGTTGAATTTCAAGTGTGCAGAAACAGCAACTTTTAAAATTTGGGCATTTTTTTTCTCCCCCACCTCTGGAATTTAAATCACTCACTTTAAAAAATACACTATAAATTTGTGTCAGCAATGACAGCAAGGAAGTTCTTGAAGCAGCTGAGCTCTTAAATTGTTCATGTTTACTCTGAATTTCAGCTGTCACTTTGCATACCTTGCAAATAATTCAAATGATCCCCTTTCTGACAGTGATGCCACAAAATGAACACAATAGTTCGATCAATAAAACAAGTTTGAAGGACATGCTGAGAAAGATTTCCTACATTTCATAAGTAAATGAAGTTGCCCCAGGTCGTGCAATGACTGATATTTCATCTGGACCTGAGAACTTCCACACTTAAATACAAATGACAGAAACAGAGACAGCAACAAGTAGAATTGCTTGGTCAGTCATCTGTGTCAAATCATCTTTGAGTAGATTGTCTCTCCAACAGGTGATCTGTGTCCATGCCAGGTAATAATTTCAATCAGTTAATTACTTGTGTCTGATCTCAAGAGGTGCTTTGTACAGAAGCTGTATTCTCATCTTCAAACAAACAGAAATTGCACCTCATGGAAATGGTGCTACCAGTGCCATTTTTCTCCTGCTGGAGGCACGTGGCTGTCCTGCAGTAACATTTCAGGGCAGAGGACAAAAGATGGATATTATTCCATTTAACAGGTTCCCTTTTTAGTTTTGTCTTAATGACTTCTATGGGCTGAGGCAAGCAGTTCTCCCAGACAATAAAATAATGAACAAAAAAGGTCCATAAAAGAAAAAAAAAAAACCAACCAACCAAAAATCATAATGCATCTATTAGATATGGTGTTCACATTTTCTTTTTAACCTACCCGACCATGGTCACCCACAGAGCCATGCTTAGAACGATGCTGTGTGTCATTCTAAAGGATCCATGAGAGACATGAAAGTAGGAAAACACACGTGATAAGACAAATGATTGACAAAGAGTCTTGGTTCTCTTTGTTAATTTAAAGAAATAAAAAATTCCAGTTAAAAGCCACTCTTCAATTTATATTCTTAATTTAAGTTCATTCTTAGAACATCTGGGAACAAATCCATTCAGGTAAGCTGGCAATCTTTTCTATTGGAAAGCATGCATTAAAAGGGTCTTGTCTATTAATTAGCTAATTAAACACTGCAAAATCCTGTTTAAAGGCAGAGTTTTAACAGCAACTTTTCTGTATCTGCATTCCATTATCAATGGCCCACACTGCCCTGAGCTTTGGGGTCTGGCAAGCAGACTCATCAGACCAGGCTGTGGGGTTTAAGAAGTTATCAGTCCTGGCTTGGCTGCTTCCATGTGTTGGAGGTCACCATTCCTGCAATTTAAGCAGGAGATGGAGACTTGTTTGCTCCACATCTCAACTCAAAGCATTTAATCTGTGACAGGAGCTACAATGCCAAACTAGACATTGTGGAGACCAGAGCATGGGCACAAACGTTCTGCAGAAGCAAAGTGAGAGCTTGGGAAGAAGGAAATAATTGCAATTTCTGAAGTCCTTATCAGGTTTATCTCAGGCCATATGATTCAGAACTTGCACTGCAAACCCAGAGGCAAGTGTTTACTATGTGCTAGAATGCACACACAAATGAAGACTAAGCTCCCTCTCAGGTCTTAACTTGCTTAGCACAGAATACACCAACATCTGGCCCCTTTCTATACTAAGCTTTTGCTGTTCACCTTCCTTGGGAATATGTACCCTTTAATGTTTCTATTAACTACCTTTGGTAAAAATGTTACTGAGACAAGCCAGCTTCTCTCTAAATCTGTTACTTAATATGTTATCTGAGTGAAATATCCCCCCTGGTATCTCTTCACAAATAAAGCATGCATTAGGTATAACCGAGATTTTAGAGGATCTATTAAATAAATGTTAGTATTTCTAGTAAGAAATGTGTTAATAAAACACATTAAATCCTAGTCTAGACAAACTCTAAGAGCTGTGCCAGTTTACCACAAAAGGTGTATGTTTGGAGTGTCTAAGATACAGAGTGGGTGTCATTTGCATTCTGGAGGCTCCATTTCCCAGCCTGATCTGTGCAAAGGGAGCAGAGTGAGAAGGGACACACTGCCAAGGAAGGACCAACTACGGCCCCTCTGACCTCCCTGCAATGCTGTGGCTGCTGCTCATCTCAGAAAGGTCAGACACTGCTTGAGCACCCTGTCAGAACTGCTGCCAGGGTCACTTCATGCCCGAGCATGAGTCAGCATGGCAAAAGCTCCCTAAGATGCAATAAAATCTTACCATTACAATTTTACCATTCACAATTTTATTAGTCCAACTAAAAATATTATGGATTAGCAAAATCCATAATAAGTTATTTTCTGACAGGCTCAAATTTAGCTTGCAACAAGTGTATCACCTTTTGAGTCCCCCATTCAATGTGCTGCTTTGTAGATGGTTTGATCAGAATGGCAGTGAATCGTTTGCCTGGATGGAGCCACCTTTGCAGAAGAACTAAAAGGGGCAGTAAGCAATTCCATGGCAGTGTCAGACTATTGGCTTAATGGAATTAACTGCAGGTCTGGAAAAAGATAGATGTGTTTTGTCACTGAAGTGTTAGTTGCAAGAGATGAAGCAGTTAGAGAATGTCTCATGCTAACAAAATAAAACCAAAACCTTATGGAAGGCTGGAGCCAATACTTACCTTAAAGCTAAAGCTTCGGGGAGAAGAGCTTGAGCTGTATTGCTCAGATTTAGCTAAGCTGCTGTAATAATTGTCTACTTTGGTGCTGGCAGACTTGTTAGAAACTGGATCATCAGTTATTGGACAGATAAAATAATTGTCTTCATCATCACTATCAGGTTCCAGAAAATCCCCAGAGTTCTCTGCAGTCGTCCTGGCATTGTCAATCCCTTCCATACGAAAAATAAGGTCCTCGTCTGCCATGTTTGCAGGAGGTTGGTTTGACTCCCGCAAGGATTGAAACACCCACTATTCCAAAGCACATGCAAATGAAGGGAAGAAGCTGGGAGGGAGAGAAAAACAAAGAAAAGGATTGTTATTAAATGCAGAAACTGTGCATGAAACTGACGTCAGGATGCTGGCAGAAAAAAACCCCAAAATAATACATTTGCATATGGCTCTGTAAAAGTAACCCCAAGTACCTATGAGTAGTTTTGAGCACCTCAGTGCCAAAGCTGGGTTTTCAGAAGGCCTTTTGGTTTTAACTTGCCACTGGACTGAGAAAAGATAGGAGCAAGTATTGCTCTCTACTTGGTTATCTCCTCTGCCAAATGCTTTTATTCTTCCTTATGCAAAATGCTGAGTTTCACAACACTGGTCTTAGAAATGTGAAGGGAGTTTTACCCTGAACACTTCAGTCAGGTTTTCAAATTCTTTCAGGATTGGTCTTCTCAAGGATATTGCAAACAAATTATAAGTCAAATGAGTTAGAGAGCATTGTTAGGACAACATAGTAAAATTTTCCACTAACAACAAGATTTAAGTTGCCTTTTAGCTCCATACAGCCAGCAGTCCACGGAGGAAAGCACACTGCTCAAAGTGCAGCACACTGCAGAAAAATGAGGTGCAGGAATGACCTAAGCCCTTGGAAGAAGTGGAAGTTTACACAGATACTCTGAAAATACTGGCACCTACCAAACAGAGGATTAGTGAGAATTTATAAAATTTAGCCCCAATGCTGGCTGAGCAACAGCACATTATTTAAAACAGACACTTCTAAGTGTCACTTTGTTTAGTTCTTCACTAGACTAGCAAAATGAGAGATTTTCACATAGCTGGGCTAATAAAACAATTATAAAACAGGGGTTTCAGTTTTGCTTCACTGTTATTCTTCAGCCTTCTTCCTCCAAGAAACAGGAAGACAAATGCACTCCCACAGCAGTTTGCATAGCTGCAGACCTTACCCCATGGTTACTGAGAAATGGTCACCACAGAAACGGTGCTGCAACATATGGCGGCTTTCACCAGCAGCATCATCCTGCTCGTTCCTGCCGTTCTGATGGACGCGGCATTCCCACATCTCAGCCAGCAACACAGGCAACCCCAGCCCCCCGTGAGGCAGCAACAGCTGTGCAAAACCACTGCTGGAGGAGGTCTGAGCCACCTCACCTCACCTTGCCCTGGAGCAACTTTGGAGTGCTCATGTAACCTGCTCCTCTAGCAAAGGCTATGTGAGCGCTGTCATTTCTGGCAGGGGGCAGGGGAAGGCACCCTCAGCCACCACCGTTTTTACCACAATCATAACCATGTAACAAATATCTGAGGTTACCCTGCACTGCCTGTCAGCACACACACAGCACATGTCAAACGATGCTCCAAGGACATGACTAATCCAGGATCCAGCACAGCCTCCTCACCCACAACAGCTGCCCTGCACTCACTCCAGCTCTGCTGTCACACACACACACCGGCAGAGCCGCGGGGCCCACGATGGCCTGAGAAGCAGCAGCGACAGGAATACAGGTTTGTGCAGCACTGAGTGCAAACATGAATCCTGTGACTTGCTGTGCAAACCAAACAGTGTCACACAAATCAGCTTCTATTTAAAGCTAATGGTGTTTGTAAAAGTCTCTCCGTTTTTCTTGGAACTGCATTTCTTGTGAAGTACTTGCGGTGTTTACTTTGGAAGTGTGTACTAAAACCAATCCTCACATAACACACTCTTTAAAACAAAATCAATAACCAAGCTTTAAACTACACAAACACTGCTCTAAACCTCATAGTTTGTTGAAAAGCCTTACAAAAAAGCCTATACTTCATCCCATTGCATTATGGCATAAAGTTGTACCTTCTAGGAATTGCTGTTACTAGTGCTGCTGTATTTTGACCATTTAACCTTTAATATCCATTACAGAAGCTTTCCTAGGGCTAAGCAACAAGGAGATTCCGACTGCACTGAACCAAGCCTAAATATTCACACACAACCCATAATTTACACCTACCCACTCCAATCCACTTTGAAAATTTATTCCATTTTTTAATCAGCCTTGTACCATGGGATTCAAAAGTGAAGATAATTTGAAATACAGTCACTTATCAAATCTGCTCAAGTCTCTATTAATTTTTGTGTTTTCCCAATACCTGTTTCAAGTATTTTTCTTTCTCTTGTCTTCATACTCAAGAGCCACATGACCAGGAAGGGCAGGTGAGTTGCAAGGATAACTCACTGTGCTGCCAAGCCCCGTGAATATGTGAGCACAGATCAACAGAGGGGAAAATCCACATCACAGTGCTGTCAAAACATGACTTCTTTCTTGCAAGGTGCCTGTTGTTACAAAGCACTGTTGGGTTGGTGGGACTTTTTAAAAAGCCCCCACAGCTGCCTCAGCATCTAAACCTGCCTTAATTCATCCCAAACACATGTGCAATAGGACTTACCTTCATTAGCAGAAGGGACAACTGGAGCATCTCCAGCAATTCCTAACCCATCATTTCAGCTCAGGCACAGCCCTCTGCACCTCCTCAGCACAGGGCAGGGGTGCAGGAACTGCCCTATAACTGAAGTCCCAGCTTCTCTTGTAGAGAAGCATTAAAGCAAGAATGACCCAGCTATCCCTGGTGTAATACTAAATCCCTTTTGGTTCAATACCACATCAGCTAAAGCCATTTAGCAGGATACCTGTAAGAGTAACCACCAGTTTTTTCTTAAAAGAGAGAAATCACCTTTCAGATTGACATTCTTTTAAAATACTGATTAAAAATTTAACCTAAGCAATTACAGACTGTGCATCTTAGAAAGTATTATTTCCTTTATGAACTACAAAGTTACATAACATGGTCCAGAACAACCCCACTAGCTCAGCTACGTTAATGTCCTGTAGCACACTATGAACTACTGTGTTTTCAAACACCCAACTGACCCTCACAAAGCAAATGCCAATTCTCATCTGCTCCACACACTGCAAGAAAACAGGTTTTGTGAGTCTAGATAAGAGCTGTGATCAAAAACAAGATAAAAAACCCCAGAGATATCTCACCTGTCTACCTTTGAAAACCTTGTCTTACCAAGGACAGATCTTCTAATGAGGAGCTTTACTGCAGGTCCCTTCCAGTGTGTCACTACTGCAAACACCATGGCACAAATCACACTCAGTTTGCCTGCAAGCACAGCTGGGATAATGATTTCATGAGCCCGAGTGTTAGAGAGCAACGATGCAAAATTCATGAAGCAAATGGGTGAGTTCGTCTGCACCAGCTCAGAGTATGAAGCATTTGAGACCCAAAACCCTGTGCAAGGAAATACAGTGAGGTTTCAAACACAAAATGGCTTTTAAGAGCTACAAGCAGTGAAGAAGCACAGGAACCCCTTCTGAGTCAAGTCCAAGCTCCTGCCAAACATGCAAATAAATACTATGTTAACAGTACCCAAAAGACGGGGGTATAAAAAGGGCAGAAAAGGAACTTCCAATACAACTTGAAAATGCCCTTCCATTGCCATTAATAGCCCTGTCATTTCAACTGCCTTTAAATACACCGGAAAATCACCTATCGCTGACTTTTTCTAAGCATTTGCTCCGTACCCCACGGTGTTAATTAAGCCCATGTCTCACGTGTACTGGGGCATTTGAAGAGCCACGCAGGCAGGAGCAGCGCTGGGGCCGCTCAGGCTGTCGGGCTGCGGGGTGTCCGCAGCTCTGCCCGCATACACCAGCTGCTCCACGGCCACAAACGCCACTCGGGGCTTTTAGCAGCACGCACCAGAATCGTGTGCACTGTCCTGCACAAACACAAGGGCAAAACACAGAATTCCAGGTGTACGCCACCATGTACCAGGTTATTTTTAGGCCAGCGCAGAGGCTTGGCCGCCGGCCCTTGGCAGGCTCGAAACACCGCGCTGTTCATTTCATTCCCTGCAAATAAACCCGCCCGTTCCGCGCTCCGCGGACAGCCCGTGCAGCTTCCCAGCCCCGCCGGGCCCGGCCCCGCACCGGCCCCGCACCTACCGGGTCAGACAGCGCAGACACACAGCCCTGCAGGGTGCGGAGCGAGCCCGCCCTGCCCGCTGCGGGAGCGGGAGGAGAAGCCGCTCAGCCGGAGTGAGGAGGGCAGAGACCGCCCCGGGGAAAGGAGGCGGCAGGCGGGCAGAGAACCGCCCTGCTGAGGGAAGGAGGGAGGCTGGCTGAGGAGCAGCCCCGGGGAAAGGAGGCGGCAGGCGGGCAGAGAACCGCCCCGCTGAGGGAAGGAGGGAGGCTGGAATCGGACAGCAGAACCGCCCCGCTGAGGGAAGGAGGAAGGCTGGAATCGGACAGCAGAACCGCCCCGCTGAGGGAAGGAGGGAGGCTGGAATCGGACAGCAGAACCGCCCCGCTGAGGGAAGGAGGGAGGCTGGAATAGGGCAGCAGATCCGCCCCGTTGAGGGAAGGGCCGCCCCTCACCGCCCTCCCGCTCTCCTCAGCGGCCACCTCACCCCAGGGTGACGCGGGGCCACCGCCAGACACTTTATTCCTATGAGAAAACAGGTGAAAATGTGGGGAGAAGCCGCGCCCAAACAGCACCGTTAGGTGTTTAGCGCTGGGGGCTCCCGGGGGCGGAGCGGCCCCCGCATTCCCTTTGTTTGTGCTCCCGGGGTGTCCCGGCTCGGGAAGGCCCCTCCGTTTGGCAGCCCCGAGGGCGGCCCGGGGAGCAGCGGGGGCAGCGACTGCGGCCTGTGTGCAGCCCAGCTAAACTAAACTGCATAACTGCACACTTCCCCGTAATAAATGTCAGGATTATGCACCAAATTTCAAGTTCTGAAGACTATGTTTCCTCAAAGCACTCACATTTATGTTCTTCCTTTTTCTCAAGCTAGAATTTGTGGAAAATTTAAACAAAATTCTTTATCGTTTCATGAGTTACATGGAAATTATTGTAAATAAGTTCTGGCTTAATTGTATTACTTGGCACCCTGCAAAGAGTCTGCCTTTTTTACTGCTGTTCAATCTCTTATTCTTATAAATAATCCTCATTAGTGCTATTTACCCTGAGTAGGGGTTACAGAACCAGCACTGGAAGATGCAAGCACATCCTTCTTGACAAACAGACAGTCTCCTGTGGTGTCACAGACTGAAAAATGCACAATCCCTGTGCTCTCCACAGAGGAACACAACAGAGAAACGCTGCAGCAGTGCTAGTGCTGAGATAATCTTCAGCGGGAAGATTACCAATATTTAATTAAAAACACACAGAGCAGATGCTCTGACTCTCTGCCACCTCCACTACTTACATAAGTTAAACTGAGTCTTAGCTTGGGGACTGGAGGGAGCAGCACGTGTGTGCAGGAATGCTGCCTGCAATTTGAGGGTGCTTGGAATTTTGTTGGCAGTTTCCAGCACCATGCTGAGGGTGCAGCCCTCATTTGAGAATGTAAAGGTGAAATTTCACTGAACTCTCATTTAATGCTGCTTCCTACAGGTGCATTTCTGGGTAGCCTCAAATTCCTGCAGAGCTTTAGCTCAAATTAAACATGTTCACGTTTGTGGTTGTACAGAAAAACCTCCTGTTCATCTCCCAGCTGCAAATCACAGTGGTAAATATTAATAATTATCAAAAACTGAGCACGTTTGCCCCAACAGCACCAGAACTTGCATCTCCCCCTTTCTCATTGTGTGGGCTGAGCAGCCTGGGGAGAGCAGGAGCAAGCAGGGCTGGCACAGGGATGCCTCATGGCAGGGCCTGGGAACAGCACAGACTCTTCAAATGAATTCTGAAGGCCCAGTGGAAGCCAGATGTCTGGTTCCCACTGCATGAAAACGTGTTGATATTGGTTAAAAAGTCACCACCTGCTATGGTAGGCAACTGATAACAGTGGAATACTGTTATTGGTGAGCACAACTGCACAAGTCACGAGAGCAGCTGGCTTGAAACTCAGGCAAATACTCAGCACTGTTTGCATGAAAAGGAACTCAGCAGCACATGGCTGTATTATGTCATAAATCCTCATGGAGACTGTTCTGCTCTATTAGGAGCACAGTTAGGATATACCCTCTCAAACTACATGTCTCATACTTTTAAATAAGCCAGTTCTGATGCAAGGACATACCTATTTTCAGATTTAAGCCTGGGGCTTCTCTTCTATTCTCTATAACATTTTCTTAAAAGAACAATCAGTGATGATGAAGTGGTTGATGAAATACTAAAGATACATGTTGAAATGAGATATCAGCCCAGACATGCTGTATCTTCTAGTTTTAGTTTTCTATTTATACATTGCCTATTATACCCTTAACACTGAAAGAGTTTGATTCACTTTTTTTTTTTTTGAAAATACTAAAAAATTTGAAATGGCAGCCTAGGAAAATAGTGACCTGCAAGTCTAGTATGTTATTCTTACATTGAGAATGTTCAGCTTTGCATATATTTTTTTCCAAGAGCGCTGTAGCTTGTGAAGTTCCAGTATGCCCACGTTAAATGAGGGTCCCCTTAGACATTGTTTTTCTAGGGAACAGTGGTTTTGGAATGGAAAAAGGAAAGCACACCCCAGAAAACAGTCACTTTCAGAGCACTTTTGGTTTCCAAACATTTGAAAAGCCAGATTAAAGAACTGCCTGTAAATAAACCAATTAATCCTGTGACAATTTGTGCCTGTTGAGTCCTGTCTTACAAGGTAAATCCAGCTGGTCATAACTATCACTCCAGCCCCATGTCAGGTTATGTAACACACCTGCAGAAAACTTCCTGGAGCACCCGTTCATGACTTCCTATGAGAATGGCAATAGTAGATATAATTTCTTCATATTGTTTTAATTGCATGGCATTTAGTCCTGATGTTTTCAGCTCTGTCCACAAAGTAATTAAACAAATTTCTCCGGCAGGCCTCCCAGAATATGAGAATTCATCTTTCTACTCACCAGTGACAGCCGGAATTTGACTCTGGTTGCCAAACCCAGCTCGCTCATGGAGGTGGGACAGGAAAAGCTCCCGCTCGCCCCGTGCCCGAGCTCAGCAGCAGCAGCAGGAGGTGAGCGAGGCAGCACCGCGGCAGGACCCGAGGTGCGCAGGGACAGCCCTGGCTGCACCTCAGGCTCAGCAGCATCGAGATAAAAGCGGCAGGGCCTCCCCTTTGGGTGGGAATGGTTCAGCTGGAGACACACAGCGATGCCAAGTGAGCAGCTGGCTGGGAAGGCACGGCGAGCCGGCAGCTCTGTGGGCACACCTGTGCCGTGGTGGGGTGTGGGAGACAGTGCGACCCTCAGAGCAGCGGGGGGCCTGGTGTGGGGCAGGACGGACCCCCTTCCTGGCCGGGAGGGGAGTGCAACCTTGCGGTGGCAGCTGCGAAAGGCTGCCCGCGACCCTACGTGACCATGGCAAGGCCATGCCCGGGTTGGCAGGTCCGCGCCGCCGGGCACAGCCCTCCTGAGCTCCAGCTGGCGCTGATCCGCTGCTGCGGGAAAGGGCCGCAGGGCAGCGCCTTCCCGAGGTGTCCGTCTGTGCCCGCCGCAGGCGAACTGCCCCGAGGCGCGGCCCGACGGACGGGGCTGCTGGGGAGGGGGAGCAGGGCGAGGGCCAGGGCCCGGCCGGGCCCCGGGGGAGGGCAGGGGAGCGCAAGTGCGGGGTCGCGGTGCGGGGCAGCGTGGGCTGCAGGTGCGGGCGGCGCCACCTGTTGGGAGCCCCGCGGGGCCCAGAGCGCGGCCCGGACGCGGAACCTCCGCCACAGAGCGACGAGTCCGTGCCCGCTGCAGCAGCCGCGGCCTTCGCACAGGGCGGGCGCCCCAGGGCGTTGTGGTGGCGCAGACACGGGTGGGCAACACGAGGGGCTGTGGGGGCAGAGCGGCGCTGGTGCCCCGCTGAAAGAGGGCTGGCGGGGCGCAAAACAGCCAGGCGGTAGCGTGGCCGAGTGGTCTAAGGCGCTGGATTTAGGCTCCAGTCATTTCGATGGCGTGGGTTCGAATCCCACCGCTGCCAAGTCATTTTGTCCCCGCCGCGCCGACGGCTCCTTTTCGGCGCTCTCGGAGCGGGGCCCGAGGGCACGGCCGGGCCGGGGGGGCTGCGCTCACAGGCGTAAAAACCCGATAACAGACGTTGTGGTAAGTACCGGGGAAGCGGAATATCTTCCCTGTGTGCCTCTTCCTGTGAAATAAAATGAGAAATGCTCTTTTCGGTCGTTCCGCCTTTCCTCACTGTGTTTGGGTTACTGCACCCCTGACCCACAGACCTTTCTCCCGGCTTTGCTGCCTTCCCTGAACGGAGGGGACGTGTCAGCGCTCTCACCTTTCTCCAGAGTTCTCAAATCCATCCGTGATTATACACCCTCAGTGCGTGATTCCTCTGTATCTCATCCCTACACCTTTCCCGACGCTCCCCTGTTCGCATCGTGCTCTTGATTGTTCTCTGCCCGTGTTATAGGCTGGAAAAGGTGCAGTCGGGAAGGGGATTTCTGTGATAAATTCCCACCATGAGCAGCGGGGTAGGTGGAAACCAGGGCTCATTTTAGCTGAACAGCAATTCAAACAGCACATTGTTCACTCGAGCTGCTGTGGGGATTTGCTCAATGTAACTGCTGTACTTCAGAAATCTGGTGCAAAACCAAACTTGTACCTGAAGTTCAGCTGAGAAGCAACTAAACTTGTTAGTTTTTGTCCTCAATAGCTACAGGAGGTGAAGGAAGCTGTGCAAAGATCCATGCAACCCATAGTGGCAGATTCCTCTGCTGAGACATAAAAGCACTTGCAATTTAACTAAAATACCCGGTTTTGACTCGTGAAAAACATCATGTACCCCCCAGGCTGTGAATTGCCACGAGGTGCTGTCACAGGCGACTCTGCACCAGGGCGGGACAGGGAGCGGTTCTGGAGGAGCGTTCAGAGGCACAACACACACTTCAGCAAGGTTTGAACTACACTTTTATTGTCCCTCCGATGCAGTGATACGGCGAATTCACCAATTCACACAGCGGGAAGTCTCCTGTGTGCTATTCCCAGTGGTCTGTTCTGGCTGTCCTTCGCTTGTTCCTCTGTTCCCCCAGGTAGTGGTACTGAGTCGTGGCAGAAGTTGTGATCAGTCTTTTTTATTTCAGTCGGTTTCCTTTACTGGTAAAGTGTTGCAGGCCGCCTGTAGCTCTTTCTGCACGTTCTCATTTACCTCAGCAATCAATTCATAAAGTTAGGTTTTTAATTTTAAATAGAGGCAACAATCTTGAGTCTGGTCTCTTTCGGTGATTTGGCTATAATTGCTTACTGTATTTTAATTTCTCAAGTACAGCTAGTGATATGTTTGGATTTTGTTTGTAAATCCAAAAATAGCTGCCTGTTTACTGGCCAGTAATTCTTGTGAAGATTGGAATAATCTGGGTGCCAATACTGTGACTATGTGCAGTTTATGCAAGTCAGTGTCGTTTTTCTTTAAAAAAATGCAAAACTGAAAGGCCATAAAATCCAAAAGAAAGGAGGATCAAATTTAAAATAACAATTAAAGTAATCAAAACTTTGAGGAGGATGTGACGATCCTGGGATTTTGGTCTGCATTTAATGAAGTGGTCCACGGAATCAGCAAACAGAAACTTCTTTGGCCTGTACCCCAGCTGAGCCCGTGCCTTGTCTATTTTAAATGTGTGAGTTACAGAAATGTTCAGTACCTACAGGGCAAAGGAGTCAACATACAAAGGAATGAACACACAGGCAATTGGAACAAACTGCAAATTGTAGCCAAGACACAGTTAAATGTGAAACACCCCTCCCACACCTTACACATACACATACATCACATTATTTTTGTTGTTCATTCAAAAGGAGAAAACCCAAAGAGGCAATAAAAGCTGCAGATCAGAATCTGTAAGACTTGAAAACATCCACAAAAAATGTTCTGCCAAAGTTCCCTTCTTTATGTACCCAGGGGGCAGATCAAAGCCATCCCTGAGCCTCCAAGGGCCCAGCCAAAGCCGTACAGGATGGTGGCCCTTGGAAGGGAGGAGCTGGGGCAGCCTCTCCCCACTTGAAAGCATAAGCTCTTACCTTTTCAAAAATCATGGTAACAAGCAGAGTGCCTAAACTGTACATGTATTTGCTCTGGAAACTGGAAGCTGAAGTAGCACTGGGTGGATTTTACTTTCTACTGACTTAGAGTGTAGCTCAGTATTAACATGAATGTATCCCAAGGGAATTAAGGGGAGTTTAGGAACACAAACTTACCTCATTTCTAGTCAGCAGTGGGGACAGTTCAACAATTGGTTTCAGCATCAGATAAAGGTATTCCATTCCTGTGGCTGCATAAGGAGAAATTTCTCCATGAGTGAAGAAGAGTAATTGCTTGGCCATGATTATTGTGGCATATCTCACACTGTAAGTGCTTGTGAAGGATCATCACAGACCTGACAGCTCAGGGCACCACTACCAACATCATCAGACTATTTGCTCACAAGGGGCTGGATTTAATCTTATTTGTTGTCCTTGTGGAAGAGGGTTTGGAGGGTTGGGTACAGGTATAATGAAAGAGTCATGAGACTTCATAACAAATGTGTCAGCAGCAGAGAACTCGGTGGGGTTCTCTCTGAGCTGCACATGGGGGTTGATTCTGGAGACATTTACCCATGTAGCAAAGCAGACACTCTTCAGCAAACCTCATGAAGTCATGGGCTTTTACATTTAACTTCTAATACTTACACTATTAAGTCCACAAAACAATAAATCTGTTAAATCATACATAAACCCTGTTTTTGTGAGACTTAAATAAGAGTTCATTCTGGCTTCAACATACTGTGCAGAGCTGAACTCACACTGCTGCACACTGGATGAGCCCATGGGATATTATTTTTATACATGAAAATGGAAATTGTGGGCAGATTAAAAACCCCAACATTATATTACAGTTAGGAATGAGGGTAGCATGGACAGGAAAGAGAAATGTTGATAAAATATTTTACCTGATGCATAAACTAAGCAAGTAGGAATACGTATCCATGGCTTCCTGCAACCTAATCTTTCAAACTGAAAGAGATTAAAAACACAGTGGTAAACCCAGAAACTTCAAACAAGTTTTTAAAGTTTTAAAAGTTTCAATATAGAAAATATTTGTGAAAATATTTACTGATAAAACAGAAAAATTAATTATTGCTGGTACTATTTTTCATTTTTAAGGAGATTCCAGTTAAATATCACATGCAGACACTATGTAATTTTTAAGTGCTAATCTTAAAAAAAACCCCCAATAATTGATTGAAATGTCCTGGTGTGCTGATACCTAATTTAACATCATGACATATTTATGGGTTTGAGCTTATCATTAACAATAAAGTGGTATTTTGGAAAGACTGTATATCAGAGATGAAAACTTGAGATTTATATTGTTCATCTACCCAAAGTAGTCACCATTCACAGCTGCATGTCCCAAAAATGAAGGGAATAGCAGCTCACAACAGGGCACTGGTGCAGATGGTCCTTTGGTCTCAGGGAAAACAGTTGCTTTAATGCAGTATTTTAGGTGGGCCTTGTTACAGTGCTAATCACAATGAATTCAAACAGGAATTAATCCCACATTCAGAGTTCCACGTGGAACTCTCCCACCCAGAGCAAACATACAGAATGTAACATGCCCTTAAAAGCTGGAGTTGTATAAAGTTAAAGCTATTAATGTATTTAGAGATGAGTATATATTGCACCTACAAGTGGAGTTAACCATTCGAAAATGTTGTATTTCTCGCCATCATTAATGAAATACACTTGGCCACTCTGTTAAAGAGGTAGAGAAGAGACACGTTAGTAAAAATAACACTGCATATATATTGACTTCTTTATCTCACTCCTTGTGAATAGCTTAAAAATAATACAACACTATTAAATATGTGTGGATGGACATGCAAGTCACAAACTGTACGTATGTTTCAATCAGTTACATTATTGTGTTTGGGGAAATTGGTGCACTGGTGGTTTCTGTGATTGACAAGCCTTGGAATAAATTATTATTAGAGATGTGCTGGTTCAGAGTGCCTGTACTGATTGTACAGACACAACCAAAGGTGGTGCTGGGTCTCACTGGGGCTTCTGACACCAAAGAGTGGGACACATTCTGCTTTTGGTCTAGTTAAGGGTCACTGGAATCTCTAAGACTCCATCTGTGTAAACCAAGGCCTAAGTTCCTTCTTTCCCTTTTGCTTTCAGGGTTTTAGAAAAAGTAGTTTAATCTACTTTGAAACTCTTTCTAACATACTTTAAGGGCGGTGCTTCTATGTGAATAAAGACAAGGAGGAAAGCAGTTGCAACTGTTTTTGAAAGCAATGAACACAAGTGAAATGTTGGTACAGGGTATGGGAAGAACTGATCATCACAGTCCAGAGCATTAAATCTGGACCTACATACAGGGGAGTGGGGGATAGATCTGCCTGAACTTCCAGTGTCATTTATGACAGCAAACATTCTTTGCTTATCTTCCAGAAATGGCAAATAACCACATTAAACCAATGTAAAGATATTCTTACAAAGGTGAATATTCCAACTCTTCCCACACTGCACAGCCAGCACTGCCCAGTCCCACACATTTATCAACTAAAACCACAGTCAGCAACATACAGGACAATAACTCTAATTACTGCTACTACAGTAATTACTGTAGCACAGGATGCTTTATTGTGTACTTACAGCTATGTAGTTCTTTCTGGGGGTGAGGGCTTCAGCAGCTAAAATTTGAGCTTGGGCAAGATTCTCTACATGCACCCAGTTCACTTTAGCAGTAGGGTCCCCAAACTTGAAGCTAAGTAGCCCTCTCTCAATAAGCTTCTGTAGACATAAACAAATGAAACCAAAGCAAAATGGGTTTTAAAATGAGGTACAGTGTCTTTTGTGTGGAGCTAAATGTAGGTTTATCTGTACTTAATACTCAATAAAAGGAAACAAGAAGTGCAAAGAGCTCCAAAAATACTGTTCATGAGGAAGGGTCAAAGGGTGTATTGAACACAATGCATCCTGAATTTACAAAAATACAAGTCTGTTCTAGGCCTAAGTAAAATATTGCATGGAAAGGTAAAATACAGTTTTGAGTGGATCAAAAGTACTCACAGAACTGGATCAAATTTAGCAAACATCTCAGGCTTAACTAAAATTACATTTGCCATGCTTAAAATTACTTTCTTTAGAGGATGATAAAATATATTTTGTCTGACTTAAATATAATTTCCTACTTCAGCCACAACTCAAAAATATTTATTATGTGGTGAGTTTGAATCTATTATTTCCTCAAAGCTGTGTATAAGTGACATTGCACTGATGCTTTTAAAATAACTGGCTCATAGAATTTACAGGAATCATATTCTAAATATTGTGTACTGGCCCTGCAATTTAAAAGAGAGCAAGTGAAAAAGAGTAACATGTGAGCACCTCAGGTGTTGCCCTTCAGTAACCTCTTGTACTAGAAAGTGCTTTCAACTCTGTAACTTGTTTAATTGGACAGTGAAAGCTGTTCAGAGTGGAGACTGGAAATAAGATATTTTGCTGTATCCCTTTTCATTAATATTTTAAACCATTTGGTGTAAGTTGCATGTAAACAGACATTTGAAATATCATGGATTGGCCTGAATAGTACAGCAATCATTACATTATAAAGCTGGATTTTTATGTGCTTGTATTTCAAAAAAAGGTCTTTTTCCATGTACACTCTTTACAGATATAATAAAATGCCTGTTTAAAGGAGGTTACAAATCCTCAGCAGATAACTGACCTGTTGAATTGCTGCCCAATAAGGTACAGTCAATTTATACCACAAATAAGTGATGCTCCTGACAGCTTTTTAGCCATATCATAGAAAATTCTGGTAGTTAAAAGATGAAATGACATACTGCTAGCCTTGGCAAGTGTCTTTGCTCGTCTGGTCCGTAGATTCCTGGCGGGCGAATGACACACGTGTGGAGAGTTCCACCTCCTGGAAGATTTGATAAGACCATTCTTAATTGACCTTCACATGACTACGATGTATCTTTGTTTGTATGACCCAAAGGCTGTGGTAGCAGAATTTACTCTGAAAAAATTAATTTCACTATCTTAAAAAACAGTACATACCAAAAAGTGTTGCATTAGTAGTTGGGTATTAAGTTGGGAGAATCAGAACACACAAAATAGCAAAGCAAAATTCAGAAAAGTCCTGCCAGCATAGTTGTGTTCCTAGAAAATCCCAGGTATTTCAAACCCTCTTTCTAACCAGTCCCTTGTGTCTGTGCCAGAGCAGTGAATGAACGTGCCAGCTGTGGGGAGGAGTTTGGTGCAGTGAGCAGGTTATTTAAAAATACATTGGAAAGCAGAATGACACCAACTAAGCTCACACAGAATTATTGCTGGGAAGTGGTGACTCCCTGTCAGTCCAAGGCAGAGCTGAAAGGCTCCCTCCACAGCAGGCACAGCTCCCACTGGAGCTGATGGAGACACTTGACAATTTCAGTGGCATCATAAAATCAAATGACCTCCCAGGACATCAGTTGGCTGGTTCATCATCTGCTAATAACTGTTCTTAATAGTACTTGAAAACATGTGAAATGCTCAATCCTCCCATGGCACAGGATCAAAATGGGATGTTTGGAACACTGAGTGGCTCTAATTTCATTGACAAATGCAGAACTGTCTATTGGTCCTAAAATTAAGAGGGGCTTTGGTGTGAATAGCTGCAAAAGAAATGAGGAAAAAAAGAACCCTGTTTCTTATTTTTTCAACAAAATAATTCTTTTGGGATGAAATGCCCATCAGTGACTTTCTATCTCTTATAGCCCTCTGCAAGTATCAAGTGAAGAGAGGCTTTTTCTGTAAGTTGTTTACAGCTAAATTTAGCTCAGTATCACTTGGTCACATCGAATCATGTTGCACTTTACATTAATTTGTTTTGCACTGGCAGTTACAGTATCTCACAGGTGAGCTTAAGTACTCAAGTGTATAACTGGCTTCCTCAACATGGAAAACTCTGGGAAGCACTAATAAATAATTCCAGGCTGGAGTATCAGGTGGCTACTTCAGATTTTAATATATAACTCGAGGGGGTGTGGGGAGTGTAACAATTTAATCAGCATTCATGTTTTACTTCTGTTGTAGAAGACAGTGACATTAAACACTTGTTTTTGTTTAATTTATAGCTGTCAATATTTGTCATTAACATACTGAGCTCATTGCTACCATGCTAAAGCTTTTGTTGACACTGTGGGAACTTAAACCCCAATAAAAGTAATTTTTAAGTGAAAATACTCTGGTTTGTGAGAGGGGGCTGATAACTTGGTTTCATAATTGCTGGACAATCTTGTCCATGAAGGATCGATACAGGACACAGGATGTTAGAGAGGAACAAGGGAAGGAATAAATTCTACTATAAATTCATGCCCAGATGAAAGTACCTGATAGTCGAGTTCCATCAGCTGCCAGTACCATTTGTTCTGCAATTGATTTGGTTCTGGAATAATGATCAACGTGCTACAGAGGAAAAGCAAACATGTTTTTATCTGTTCTTGGAATGTCAGAGCAGGGAGGTGTGTCTGCTCCCATAGATTTTACTTAGCAAATGGCCACAAATACCTCAAAATACAGAAGCCTTGGGGTATCAGGTTTAGGGTAAAACCCATCCATACTGCCAATGTAAGGAGGCATTTTTGTTTATGCAAATCTGGTTAATTGATTTCAGCACATTTGAGAAGCAATAAATATATGTATACTTTGAATACTGCCAGGAATGTAATTGATCACTACTTTGTAATCTGGATTTCTTCTTCAGGTAATGGAAAAGTCAAGCCAAGTTTTGAAGACATTGCACTTGGTCTTAAGGATCCTGTTCACTTTTGTGTGGCACTGTCTCAGGGAAAATATTATTTGAAATATTAATAACAATATTATTTAATATCTTCATCTCTATTTCTTGAAAGACTGTGAAGTACTTGATGGAGGGAGGAGGGACACAAAAACAACTGTGTATGCAAAGCACCCAGAAGTACTTTTTCCTTTTTAATTAAATGCAGTAAAACCATATAAAACCAGGCTGCTTTTCCAGATCAGGTCTACACTGAATACATGTCATCTTCAGTAAGACAGAAACAGAAAAATCATATAGATAATGAATAGCTAAAGAGGCACCAAGCCATATAACACAATCTTTTTGTTCAGGTGGAATTTCTTTGGTGTTAATGGGACACTGTGTGAGTTATTTGCCAAAATCAAGGCTTTCATAGGAAACAGAAATATATACTGCAGTGTACATAAAACTGATGTGTCAAGGCTGTGAATAACATCTACAAAAAGTGTAAAGAGTTTTCTTTCTTCTTACACTGAATCACAGAATGGTTTGGGTTGGAAGGGACCTTAGAGATCGTCTCGTTCCAACCCCCTTGCCAAGGGCAGGGACACCTCCCACTAGAGCAGCTGCTCAAAGTCTCCTCCAGCCTGGCCTTTCCTATGCCTGGATTCTGACAACAGGCAAAACATGGCCATAAAAACTCCAGGCTTTTTCAGAAACAAGAAAATAAACAAAGAGGAAACTGGAAAATATGATACAACCAAAATACCTTGTCCAGTGGAAAATATGGCACAGTTTCCTCATCCCCATCTTCGATAGGAAGGCCTCCAAACACCACATTCACTGTGCTGGTGTAGATCAGCCGAGAGATGTTATGTTGTTTGCAGGCTGCAGCAACATGCAAAGTAAATTACTCCATGGAAAATGAAACAATATGGGGGGAAAAAGTTTGTATGACCTTTTCTGAGAATCTGTCAAATCTTAGAAGGGAAAATCTTTTCATTCTGTGATTGGTGAGTTGAAATGCAAAGCATATTTAAAGGGAAGACATCACTGTAGAACCAGGTTCTTTACTCTCTGGCACAACCTAGTCTGGCATATCACACCCTGTAGTAGAATGGAGCATAAAAAGCAATGACATGTTTCCTCATCTTCTGCCAACAATGTGGAGTATTTGGTAACAAAAAGTGTGTGCCAAAGCCACCATCTGGCTTGCTCTAAATGGTGTGTGATGCTTGATATGCTCTACTAACACCCAGTGGCACTGTTAGATACGTACCATCAATGATGAATCTTGTTCCATTAATGTTTATAGTTTCAATCTGTTCTTTCTGCCA
The DNA here is from genome assembly GCA_035583235.1 of Hafferia zeledoni. Lineage (NCBI taxonomy): Eukaryota > Metazoa > Chordata > Aves > Passeriformes > Thamnophilidae > Hafferia > Hafferia zeledoni. The sequence continues at coordinate 9,264,387 of JAWWEV010000034.1, read as the reverse complement.
CTGGGGAAAGAAAGACATTGTGCATTTTTGAATACATATTGAATTCACTATAGGGATTGTATAATGTCCTCAGATAAGGGTAATTAATTTAGTGCTTTGATTCCAAAAAAGGTCATTTAGAGTGTTGTTTCTGACTTGAGGAAGTCAAATCATTATTTTTAAACTATGCCTGTATTTTTCTTGTATTTTTACAGACCAGTAAAAATTTGCTTCTCCTTGAAGCAAAATGAATCATGGTGCTTCCAAGAATACGTGTCCAGGTGTCAGTACGTTAAGTATCTGTGTTTCAGTAGCATTTCAGTGATGAGTTGCCTCTGCCCAAAGCAATTTCCTTTATGCATTGCCCTGTGGCAAATAGCTCTGAGTGAGCTGTTCTATCCAGACACAATAATTACTGAAGTTCCTTTTATTAAATAAGGTAAGGAAGGGGTTATGTGTGTTTGTAACTCTAATCATAAAAATTGTGAGTCAGAGTACATTCTTACAGCTTTTTGCCTTGACTTGAAATACAGTGTTTGTTATAATTTATATATACAAAATGTGTAATTGAGTTCAGGTTTTCTCTTCCCAGTGACCTTACACTTAGGAGTTCCTTTTGAAGGTTTAGAGAAGGATCAGGGTTTTGGAGGGAACCAGCCTCCCTTGTCTTTCTTTTTGTCTTCACACTATTTCAGAACTCTTCAATGGCATTTCCATCTCAAACACCCTCCCAGGGTGCTGGTGGAGCCTCTAATGGAGAGGAAATCCTTCTGCAAGCAGCCTGCTTGCAGAGGGCACTCCAGTTTGCACAGAGCAATTTGCCAAAACACCAGGGACATGTGAAGAGATAAAATCTACCATGCAGTGTTACAGCAACAAATCTGTCACCCTCAGTGTGGGCAGTCACACATTAAAAACTGAAAATATTTGAACTCACTTGCTCTTTTCCTGACATTCCATATGAAGCTACATGAAACACACAGTCAGCCCCTTCACAGGCTGTAAGTATGGCATGGTGATTCCTGAGATCTGCCTGTAATACATAAGAAAAGATACTTGGGCTTGAAATCAAAGCTCCAGGTGAGCATTTGTCATACAGTGGGTTAGCACAGAGGGCGTCCATATATATAATGCATATATAGAATTGTACTTGCTGTACATCCTGGGACTGACAGCTGGGCCCACCTCAGTACTTGCTGATAACCATTCCTTTCTTCCATAGAACCCAAAGGACTTTAAAGACATTCATTAGGTTTCATAATACTCCTGTGTTCATTCTACAGGTGATTAAACTAAGGCACAGATGAGGGCAGGGTCCTGAGGAGGCAGGAGCAGAACTGCTCCGTGCTCTGTGTTAGAGCTTTCACCATTTTCCTTATTTCAGACATACTAAAATCAGTTCACCAAAAGTTATTTGGGATGTTCACACAGTCAAAAGGTTTATGGACATTTGAAATAATTGGTCATTAAATATTTAGATTCTGTGAAAACTAAGACATTATGGAAAAGGAAAATGAACTAACTTTGACTGTTGGGAAAATACTATTAATCATACCTGGACACACACCACTCCATCGGGAATTTCCCAAATAGGCTTGTGCATGTCATAGAGAATAACAGAAGCTCCTATGTTGGCAAGTGCACATCCCAGCTTGTATCCAAAATAGCCACCGCCTCCTGTCACCACGGCTCTCATACTGTTATTATTCAGTGCTCCAGCACTGCCATTCCATTTGGAGTTCTACGAACATTTCAAATGTCTGTATACTATATTAGAGACAGCATCCTGAAAATAAATAACAAAGGTTGCATGTTTTGGCCTAAGTCTGTATTTGCAAATGGCATCCAGACTAATAAAAGAGAAACTAAAACAAACAAAAAAAATCTGCCTAACACAAAGAACATGAATTCAAGTGTTTGACGCACATGGGTAAAAATTAGAGTAATGGTGCAGATCCCAATTTTTTATTAGCAGAAGAGAAATCGCTGCTGGTGAATCACTGAGACAATCTGGTCTCAGTTCATCCATCCTGGTCTGCGTCACAACTCAAAGATGGCTTTATGGGCCAGATGTGCTATCGGGGTCATACCTGAATTTGAATTCCTGAACTGTCAGGAAAACTCTAGAGATGAACAAGTTGCATTTAAGTTCCTGGGCTTAAAAACTAAGCAAGCAAGGCCAGGCAGAACAGCAGCCCAATACAACGTTCCCTAGAGCAAAGGAAACTTCAGTGTTTCCTCCACTTGTCCCCAGTTTATCGCAGACAGACATCTGAGGGAAGTGCTGTTTCCAGCTCCCTTTCTAAGTAGCAGCAGCTGAGCATAAATTAAGAATACACGGTGTTGTTAGCATTGGCAGTGATGGAGTCAAGGTAGATGAGGGTTTTGGAAGGGAAGAGGAATGCCTGACCCTTACTTTATAACTTTAGAAGGTGTATCAGAGAACAAGGCTATCGAATCCCTCGCTTTGGAGGGCAACTTGAATAAAATAGCTGCTACGAAAGAAAGGGCCAATGAGAGCATTCAGAAAAAAGTAATACCGAATCACTTATTTTCTGAACACGGAGGTTCTTGCCCATCTATGGGTTCATCAGTGCCAGTCAGGGCATTTCAGAGGCTGTGGCTACCGACTCCCCCCATCACCCGCAGCCCTGCCCGGGCCGCAATTAAGGATTCAAAGCCACCCGAGCCCCGCCGGGACTCTGCATCTCACTTGCAAACTGGCGGGGCGGGCAGCGCAGGGATGGTGCTCCGGTCGGCCCCGAGCCCCTCTCGGCGGCCTCGGGCCGAGTCCCGCGGGCCGCGCCCGTTGGGGCCGTTGCTGCCTCGGGCCGCGGGTGCGGAGCCGCTCCCGCCGCTGCCCGCCCGGGTACCACCCCCGCCGTCCCCCTCATCCCGCTGCACCTCCAGGCTCCCACTGCACCTCTGGGTCCCGCTCACCTGGTAGCATCTTTGGGACTGAGAAGCCTCCTCGGGGTTCTGCTCATCCCACTGCATCCCTGGGCTTCTGCTCATCCCGCAGCATCTCTGGCATCCCGCTGCACCTCCAGGCTCCCACTGCACCCCTGGGTCCCGCTCACCTGGTAGCATCTTTGGGACCGCACAACCTCCCCGGGGTTCTGCTCATCCCACTGCATCCTGGGGCGGCTCTTACCTCCAGGTGTCTCCGCACGCGTCCTGTTGGCAGCGAGGGCTCCGTCCACACTGAGACACCTGTAGAACGGGTTGTTGAGGCAAAAACCCACCTCCTACTTACCGGTTGGACAGCTGGTGGCAGGACATGACTCAGAGAGGTGCAAACCATTAGAGACACCTGCGAAACGGCAGGAATTCCCAAAGGGGAGGAAACAATCCTAAATAAATAGGCACTGAGGTCCCTGACGACCTGAGCTAGTAGTGGGTTCCTGTGGTCATTCGAGCCTGGGAGGATGAGAAATGGGTCAGGAGCTGCAGAATTTCAGAGTTACACATTCCAGGCAAAAATTAAGCTTTGAACACGTTTACCTCTTCTGTTACAGCTGTGCCATGTCTGAGTGATCATATTAAATTTTAATAATTTAAAGACACACTGTAGTTACGTTAGAGCAGAAGTAACTCAAACAAGAGCCAGTTTAAACTCAGACTCAGCAAAGACCCACAGCAAAGACAGCTGGCTATTCCCAACTGGATATTCCCAACTGGCACTGAGAGTTGTCTTGAAACAAATTCTGCATCTGTAAGAATGATCAATCATGGAATGAGGCCAGTTAGTTTTAATCAGCACTGTTGTACAGTGATATAAAAAGCTTACCTGAAGTAACAAATCAGAGGTTTGGTGTTCCAGGACTGAAATGGTGGGACTCCACAGGGACTTGCAACCATAAAGCCAGAGAATTGCTAGGTTAGTCCTTACTGAGCAGCATCCAGACAAAGGCCACAGCCTGCACTCTTGTGTTGGTGTAATCAGGGATGCAGCCCTGAGCTATTAGTCCAATAAAAGCAATATGAAAGATTTAAAAATAACACATTTAAAAGCAAATTGAATGTTTGCACGCAGCTAAAATGCTCACACTGGGAAGTAACTTTACACTTGTTTTCTATTCTGCATTTCCGGGGAGTAAAGGCTCACATGGTGCCTCCTGCAGTGCCTGCTGGGCTGTCCATCAGCTGCACCTCTAAAGTGAGAAATAGTGAATTAGTCAAACTTGGATAAAGGTCTTGTAGATGCTGAGTTTCTTTAAACTTCATGACAATGGGTAGTCAGGAATAGGAGAGAAGGCTGAGCAGTGCCCCTGGTAAAGGAGATGTACAGTGGGAGCTCCCTTTGTATGAACAAGGAATATCTCCAAATGCAAATCCATAAGAGAGCAGGCTCTAGTAGTGTAACTGCACACAGAACTATTTGCTTAAAGAAAAGAAGTAAAACAAGTCTTTGCTCAGACAAGCTGCAGTGGTAGTTGTGGTTGCTCACCCATTTTCCTGTCACTGTGTATTGCCTTTTACCTGTAACCTTTATTCTTGTAGGGTTGCTGTCAGCTCCCTGTGTACCCTGGAGACTGGAGTGAGAGAATCTCCATAAACTGAGTGGTCTGAAAAAATCCTGTCAAATGCTAACAAAAGGCAAAATAAATAGAATGGAGATAATCACATGGCAGAGCTTTCCCATTACTCTCCTCTGTTACCTACCCTGGCAAATCCAGTTCTCCTGATCCATGTGGGGTGCAGGATAGGGAGCAGCTGTTTCTTGGTCAGAGCAAAGCTGGTTCCTGAGGAAAACTGTGTAACTTCATTAAGATTCATCTGTTCTACACTTGGTATGTACATGTAGCACGTGTAGCTCTCATAGTGCAATCCACTCAAGAAGCAACAAACTTAAGTCTTAAGAAGGGGGGAAAGAGAGAGGTTGGATGCTCACTCGTGGCTTGGTGCTTGGTTTGCCTGCTCACCCCAACATGGCAAGTCCCTGAAGGCACAGCATGTGCCAGCTCTGGTACAGGGTTATGGATAACGTGACTCCAGGGAGCTGTAACACCTTGCTGAACTCCAACATCTCAAGTGTCCTTCCTCCCCCTTCTCACAAGCTCTTTAAAAAGAGTATTTGGTTCAGTTGATATTTATTATTGCTTGGAATGTACATTTTTTGATTTACAGACACATAGAATATTATTTATAACATTTTTACAAAGCTTTTGAACAATAAAATTATTTTACATAAATACGATTTTCAGTCCTCTCACCACCTGTTATTTATAAATATTTACTTTCCATATTTTGTTACTATTTCCCAGGTCTTCATAATTCCTCAGATTGACAGACAGTAGCTGTAGCAGCAGCTTCATCACAGTTCTTTAGTTACCCTTTTCTTCACTGGAGCTACTGGACTTGTTGCAGCACTGCAGCCCTACGATGTTTCCTCTTCTTCCAACTTCTCACCCTTCTGAATTATCATTTTTTAGAAAATCCCTCTCAGCATGAAGGAATCAATTAATGAAGATCCACTAAAACTATTCCTGCTTCTGACAGTGGTGAACTCCTTTGATTTGCCACTGTGTCGTTCCTGGGGAACATTTCCTGATGTGTCCCATGTTTTCACTTCCGTGGTTGTTTTTCATTTGTTTTTTTTTTTTTCTTTTCTTTCTTAATGAGATCAGAGAGGTGTCATCAAAGTAATAACAATAACAAGGTCCAGAGTGGCTGAGGAATGTACAGTGACCAGATCATTAATACTTGGAAACAAAACGAGGCTTTCTGGAACAGGTGGGGTGTTATTTGGTTTTAGAAGAAAGAAAGAATGATCAAACTTAACATAATGCCAAAAACAAACACCATTTTAAGGATTGTGTGATCTTCTTGGCAAGTAGGTCTTGTTTTAAGATAATGATCCACAGAATCAGCGAATGAGAATTTCTTTGGTTTGTAACCGAGTTGATTTCGTGCCTTGTCTATTCGGAAAGTGTGAGTTACAGTAACGTTCCACACCTAAAATCCAAAAGGACACTTAGGGAAGTGACTTGAATAGCAGATTTTCTAGAACTCAGATGAAAATATATCAATAATGATATTAGAATGGAAACAGAACAGAAAACAACTCTAAAACAGAGAACCCTGTCTGCATCCAAAGGGTGTACCACGTACTTCATGAGAGTTTTGGTCAGAAATATATCAACATTCTCTCTTTTTATATATTTACCTCATTCCTTGTCAAGAAAGGTGTAAAGCTGAAAACTGGCTTCAGTATCAGGTGCAGATATTCCATCACAGTGGCTGTGAAACAGAAAGATATTTAATGAGACAGACAGCTGAATAACAAACTGAGACAATGCTGACATTGCACATCCTGTAATTCCTGGGGGTATCAGAGGATGCAATTGGGGTTGCAGAAGGCCGGGTTTAATGTATAAAGTACATGACAGACTCAGTTTATGAATAGCCTTTAAAATTTATCTGGTAATTAATGCCAAATGGCACAAGTGATTATTATTAATTAGAATAATGTTAAATTACATAATTCCTACAGTTTGGTCTCTGCATTTTATAAAACCACTATGCAGCTTTATAGGACTAAAAAAACCCCTCCAACAACCCACAATAATTAAGAATGTATTTTATTTTTTTACCTGCTATATGGACCAGGAGAACAGGAATATGTATCCAGGGTTTGCTGTAGCCTAATTTTTCAAACTAGAAAGGGGATAAAAGGAAAGAATAACAGAGAACTTGTACCAAATGAGGGTGTCAATGAAACATGAAAATGGAAAATGATAAAAAAGAATGTTGATAAAACATGTATCTAAACTTTTTTGTCTGGTTAGTCTTCCTGTCAATACAGATGGTAAGAAATGCAATTGAAACCCACCACTCATTCTTTGGTGCCCACCTCCCACCCTTCAGCTGCAGGATAGTAAAGGGGAAATAAGACTCTTTCCAAGGGGCAAATCACCCAAACCGGAATTCTTCCCTACAGTTAAATACAGGCCCATTGTTCTACTGCAGTCATTTTCCCAGAGAACTTCTCTGTGTTGGCATTGTAGGATCAAACATTGGCATGCTCCTAAAATCCCACCCTGATGTTTATGAAAATGTTGCCTCCTTTTAGCTTCTAAGATAAGACTCTGAATGGGTTGGCCTTGTGTGCTGCAGCTGATGGCAGGACAGAGAGAAGCAATGGCTCTAAGAAACCTGCCAGATGCCAATGGCAGAACGTGCCCTGCACTGGGAGTTTGCTGCACAGAAATGCTGCTGTTCTACAGCAGGTTCTGTATCTCTTGTCTAAATTAACTCAGAACAGTAAGGCCAAATTCCACAGCTATGTGTTGCTAAAACTTCCCTTAAAGCCAGTGGAACTTTGGGAAATGCAGGGAGAACAGGACTGAGTTTAATGTTAAGTAATTCAGTAATTAATGTGCCCTGAGCTTCATTGAGTTCATGTGGTTTTTAGTCAGCAGTAGGAGCAGTGCCCATGTGGTGCATCCGAGCTGAGCGTGAGTGCAACACGTACCAAGGGCACGACCCACTCAGAGAAAATCACATTTTCACCATCGTGGATGTAATATGCCTGGCCACTCTGGTAAAGAAGCAGAGAAAAACAGTTAGAAAAACACTATACATAGGATGGCATTGTTTTTTCTCTCATACCTATCTCTGTCTTGGTTTTGTGAGAAAACACACATGCATATGGTGAGTGTACCCAGGGCAGCTCAGCAAACTGCCTGCACTGCCCTTTGCTGTGCCCTCAGACACACTTTGGGTAACCTCAACATGGTGAACCACAGTGTACTGTAGATCAGAGCTTGATTCCACCCTGTAGGAACCCAGCTGTTCTTCAGGACGTGCAGGGGACAGAATGACCTTTGTGAGTACAAAGAAGGGGCAGCACTGGCAGCATTTAACAAACAGCTCTGAGGTCGAGTTCCAGCTGTGCTCTGGAGGAGGAGCCTGTCCAGCTGGGAGCACCAGGAACACCTGAACACCCGAGCAAACCCTGGGACCTTGGGAATTATGTGAGTCTAAAACAGCTGCATATGATGGACACAGAGATGTTCACCTGTGTCTGTACTTCTTGTATGTTCCTATCACTGTAAATTAGCCTTCCAGAGCTGTGAATGCAACGCTGTCAGTTCTGTGATGTTTCACAGTCCTCATATTGCTGGTGCAATTATGACCAGTAGAAGAAAAGGAAAAACCTTTTGAAAGTGTTCATTAATTTTGTACATCTCTTTTTTGAATTTTACAACTCTGAAAATTAAACTGTCTCAGAATGGTTAATCTAAATTTTAGATGTCTAGGATAAGAATTTATTTCCAACAGAATAACAGGATATATTTTATGATGGTGAATATGGTAAAATTACTGTTTCCTTCAATAAACCAGGAAATTATATATTTTCAAAGCAGAAAAAAATAATCAAAATATTAGCCAAATGTATTTGCATTTGCACTGTCCATGTGCTTCTGGAGCCACACACCATTTTTGAGAATTTAGCATGACTTTTTGGAGACTCTGATCTCAAAACATCAAAATTAGACCTCTTTGAGAGCTAAAGCTACACAGTGATTATATTGTTTACTTACAGCTACATAACCCTTCTCAGAGGTGAGAGCCTCAGCAGCCAGTAAGTGAGCTTGGACTAGATTTCCTATGTGAACCCAGTTCATCTGAACTTCGTGATTCCCAAACTTGAAGTTAAAAAGTCTGCGCTGGATATTTATCTGTAGAAACAGAAAGCATGGGATAACTATGTTATTCCTTTATTATGCAGTATAACAGTAATTTTGTCTCAGCCCAAATACTTAGAATTTGCTGTGTTTGTGTACAATTACAGCACGTGAAATGTGCCACAAGGAAAAACCCAACTAGTTGGTGGTTTCCTAAATCAAAGACTGTTGCACTGATAGACAGTGGCAAAATAAGTTGATGTTATAGTGTTTAGCAGAAACTGAAGTGCATATTTAAAAGACAGTATTTCTATTAAATGATCAGGGATGCAAACCTAGTTCTTCTACCATGGCATTTCAGCCTTGCACTTTTTTCTTTTCCCTGAAACTCAATCCTGGCCATGTCTGCAGTGCTCGATTCCTGCTCTCTGTCACCCTGCATCACATCACCTGTCCCCGAGCTTTCACAACAGCCTTCCTGGAGCAATGGTTAAGAACTGCAATCAAGGTACTTCCACTCGTGTTATGCCCTTACAACTACTTGTGGTGTCCTCCAGAGCTGATTACAAAACACATACGGCTACTCGAGGCAGGTGCCGCTGCTCTTCTGGTCCGTAGATGCCCGGGGGGCGCAGCACACACGTGTGGAGCTTGTCCCCTCCTGGGAGAGAGAACAACATGGCACTGTCAGACAGCCTGGATATCAACATATGGCTGACACACATTGCCTGAATTTTACACTGTCAGAATTAAGGCTCAGTCTGACCATTCTGTGTGATTTGGCTTTCCAGGAAGTTGATTTCATTTCCCTGTAAAAGTGGGATCAGAAGCAGTGAAAGACCTGAGCTTAGCAGCCTGAAAAACCAAATCCCACACAGGAGTTTGAACAGAAATGGCACAAATCAAACTTTCCTCCTGGTTGATTGACTCCTACTGTTTTTCACAAAGATGAGTTTACAACTTATATCTGTCCATCCCTGTAGACACATGCAATACTGGCAGCGGAACATTCTGTCTGCTACATCCAGACACCTCTACCTGGCTCTCCTGCTGCTCCAGGGCACTACCAAGGAAGAGAAGAGGTCTCCTAAACTGAGGCTTTCAAATGAGTTTGACTATTTCAAATCAAAATGAATACCTTAAGTTTGGCCTGTGAATCAGTCAGCAGACCCCTCTGACTCCTGAGAATAGGCATAAGGATGGCCAGGAGTAGCAGGTGGTAGGGCTTTGCTCAGGAGTTAATCAAGGATGCTAAAATTGAATCCCCACCTAATTTACCTTTGCCAACTTTTCAATTAAGAGAAATCAGTAGGAATGGCAAAATATTTATCTAAAAGCAAAAATAAATATTTCCCTTGCCATGTACAGTTAGATTTTTAGCCACAGCTATTCATGTAGGTGTGACTTTAGAAGCCAACATGCTGATATTGTCAGTCTGTTAAAGAACTGCAGCTGTTCTTGCCAGACACTCAAACTTTTGGGCCTTCAAGAATGACCCACTGGACAGTGCTTACAGATTGGAATTATCAGAGAAGCTAAAATAATAGATTGGATGGGGAATGAAAGCACAAATCCTGTACCTCTCATAACACTGGTAAACTTTTAAGAGGATTCAAAAAGTGAGGTTAAAATTTCTGAATTGTCTCATCCATTGTTTGCATATAATCTCTTTTCTGTCCAGGTACTCACAAAATTAATTATCCACCAAGGGGGAAAGTAGAAACAAACAAAATAAATCCTTATTTCAGTTAATGTATTCTATTTATTGATAAATGTGCAACTGAGAAAGGAATACTCATTAGCAGTACTAATGACAGGAAACCCCCAAATGATTTATATGTACCTTTGAGTAAAGTTCCATTAGCAGCAAGAACCATTTGGTCTGCAATTGCCTTGGTTCTAGAATAATGATTAAATTGCTACAAAAAAAGGCAGAATACATTCACTTTAACCACATTATTGCATCTGTAAAGGCAAACACTGTTTATGACTGATAACATTTCAATCTAGCCAGCTCCTAGATATCAGCTGAGCAAAACAGAAGTAGAAATAAAAACAAGATTTAGCAAATATATACTTTGTTCATGGCAAAGAAATTTATCAGACATATTTTAGTGGCACAACTTTAGCTTCAGAGTGCATTTAAGTCCATTACTATTTACTTATCTCACTTTTTGTGCTGGTTGTAGTGAAAAAATTACTCCCAGGCCAAATGTTCTGGTGGGACAGATATTTTTTCAAATTATCCATTTTGAATTGAAAAAGTTTTTTTTAAACAGTATGTTAAATATGAAACTAAAATTTTTGACTTTCCAAAAACCATTTCCATTTCTTATTGATTTGAGAAGTTATAAATAACTCTCTCCCAAATAGTGTCTTTTAGCATTAACTTTAAAAATTGCACCCAAGTGTGTTTAAACAATAGGATTCTGGACACAGTTGGAACATTCTGGTTTAGTGATTTCCACATGAGGCTGTTTATCTCTTAGCCCTTTATAGGTGTTTTATCATCTCACATCTGTCTAGTTAGAGCAAATTAAAACCACTGTGATTCGATTATTTCTTCATTGATCATGGGTCAGTTTATATTAATGAAAAATAATTTCATGGAATTGGCTGTGATCTACAGCAAAGCAGCTCCTGCCCTCAGCACAGCTCTCACACAACCTGCCCTCCCAGGCACAGGAATCCACACCCTCACTGAGCAACAGACCTTTTCCAGTGGAAAATACGGCACAGTCTCTTCATCTCCTTCCTCAATAGGATTCCCTCCAAACACCACGTTCACTGTACTGGTGTATATCAGGCGAGGGATATTTCTTTGTTTGCAGACTAGAGTGAGAAACAAAATAAAGGATTTTAAAACAAAAACAGAGAGTGAGAAATAACACATGGACCAGCAGCTTTTTTTTTGAAAATAAACATTACACTCACAGAAAAAAAGGTAATATTTTCATTTTAACAGTAACTTACAGTTTAATATAGTATTATCTTTCACTCAGCTGGAATTTTTCATCTCAAATATCTGCTCTGCAAATATTACATTGTGGTCACCAAATGTGTTGTGATTAGGTAATAACTAATCACACCCCCACTGCAGCCACCAATTGGATAGAGGAATCTCTTGGGGGGGAAATTCCTCCTTCCAAAACATTCCTTAAAACATGTTCATTTTACAAATGGAGTCAAAAGGACATGAGTAAAACATCCGTTGTGGTACAGCACTGCCAGTGTATAATCAGCAGTGCTTTAAATACAAATGAAACTAATGTTCTTTACAAAACAAAGCCTTAATTAGGGATTCCAGTCTTGTGTTAAAATATTCTAGCTAAATTCTGCTGCATGTATATCATTGTAAACTTGAATAACACAGATTTCCTTTTCATTTAACAGTATTTCTAAAGCTCAAATGAATTAATATTCAAAATCAGGACTTTTCAGCATCTGCAGAGCTGTCTGTCCAGCTGGCTCATTGGCTCCTTTGAAAATAATGGATATAATTACAGTGTTGTAAATATTTGGAACAAAATACAGTAACAACATCTGTCATTACAATGTTGATGAATAGGTTGGTGCTTCTCCCACATTCTTGCTGAGAGCCTGTGGAAATTTGACATGATGTGTTTGGGTGGGTTTGGAGGCTGTGGTAGGAAAAAGGGAATATGGGGGAACCTCTGCCCTCCAACTCAGGTAGAATTTTACTTGCCTACTATTCCATTTTGCTTTTTTTCAGTAGTAACACACAGGCAGCATGAAAATTGGTCTAAATAAAAAACTGCTTTTGCCATTTTATTTTTTCCTTTTCTTTTTCCCATTTGGTTTTTGAGGGAAAACAAAGCAGCTTTGGTATTTATAATACACTTCTTTCTGGAATTGAATATACAGGAAGAAATCCACTGGCATTTTCCAGAGACAGTAGTTAAAAATCAATATATAATAAAAAGGATGACAGAGGAGTAGAAAGGATAGAAAGTTTTCTATATTAATGTGATAAAATAATAGTTAAATACACTTCAACATCTGTGGGACCTGTTAGTTACCAAATGTTTACAACACAACAAACAGCACAACATCTCTCATGTTATTTCTGTGAGAAAGAGGGCACTGCACACCTAGTTTAGTTTTGCATCATGCTCTGCAAGGAGGGAGAGAAGACCCTCATTTTACTGCCCAATCTTCACAGGGAACATCCAGTTAGAAGGTTTTTTAATTCAGGATTTGGATCAGATGCAAAGAAAGAAAAAGTGAGTACTTACCTTCAATTATTATTTTTGTGCCTCCAACATTTATGGATTCAATCTGATCTTTCTTTTGAAGCTGGAAATGGAGTTTGCATAAGATTAATTTACTGAACAAGTCACATTCACAATACAATTGTTACAATTGCCAGATCTAGAACAGCCGAGGCCTTTTTGTGATGGATGTGTCACAGTTCTCTGTCTCTCTCACAGGGGTGTCCAGCAGTTCTCACTTTTTGTATCTTGTTCAGTTGAAAAATTAAAGGTAAAATGAATCTAAAAGGAAATTATAATGCTTCAATATTTTGTCACCCCTGAGATAATCCATGACACAGAAACAAGAATTACAGGTGTGGGGTTTGCTCCCTGAAAGCTCCCACAAAGTCTTGTTCCAAACTCTTCTGTTTCTGGAAGTAAATTAGTAGTTTCAGGACGTTTTTAGTAAAAGCCTCTGTGATTGTCACTGTTACTCAGCACAACACACTGATCTGTTGTTTTGGCTCCTCATGACTGAGTTCACAAGAAGAAAATGCATCACCACTAGTTCTAGAGCAAGACTGTCACACTTCTCCAGAATAGAAAAAAAGAATAAGCTGCCTTCTCTAAGATCTTAAAACCAGGATCTCATTTTTCTAGAATATTTTGTAGTACATTAGTTTCATGCTTTGACATTTATTACTTAAGAAATACCTCCCTTGTTGCCCTGTTGACCTTTCTAACCAACTTCTGTCTGACATAAATATCACAGAATTACATTCCTTGCTATATGCAGACAATTTTTTCTTTCTCAAAAATAACAAAATGTTAGGAAAATGGTACTTGCTTGTTCTAATCCTGACATTCCACATGCAGCCACATGAAAAACACAGTCCACCCCTTCACATGCTTTGAACACTGCATCATAATCCCTCACATCACCCTGCAAAAGGAGAAAAGAATCAATTTTTTACAGGTAGAGATCCTTACATTCTACATAGAATTATTTTAATGCTGGCTATTAATGAAAATCCAAAGATATTCTGATCTATTTTCCACATTAGTATTAAATAAACCATTATAAACAGAGTGAAAAATCTATGACTAAGAATTTTGTCAGTGTTTTGCTGCAGAGCAAACGTGCCTCTTGTTGGCATGTTTTGGCCCTGAGTGCTGGCAGAACTTGTCTGACTGGAATGGGAGCAGCACACGCTCCAGGGCTGCAGAGTGAAGGCCCAGGGACACAATAATAAATAATAATAAATCACAGCAGGAAGGGTTCCATTGTTTGCCAGGGAATCACCAAGTAAGAGAACCCCTTTGTAGCCACCCTGACAGGTGACTTGTGCTGTCTTCACAAATGTCTCTGTCCATCTAAGATTTATTTTAGGTACTTTGTATGATAACTTTAATTACAGCTTAAACTGAGATTTAAAAAAGCAGTATACACTATATGTATTGCATATTTTATTAGTGTACATTAGTGTATTGTAATCACATTTATGGAATTCTGTATATCACTGAACACACACTGTATCCTATGCTGGGGTTAGAATATTATATTGTATTTTTGTATACCAGATAATACTGTATTAATAGTACTCCACATACATACAGATATCAATAAAAATACACCTTTATTTTCAGAATTACAATATTTCAAAATATTAGATGTTATTTAGTTTACTGTAATAAACTTGATAGAATAATCCCGAAAGAAATGGCTGGAGGTAATTTTGAGGTAATCTAATCAGTCTTTAACTCTCAACTTTTTCTTCTGAGGTTGCAAAAGTATTTTACAAGAATGGCTGATTTACACTTCCCACCCTTAATCCAGTGCTAAAATAGCTAATGAGAATAAACCATATTAGCAATCTCCAAATCACTGATCTCAGGTCTCTGAAGTGACTTATCACTTTATTTACTAGAACTCCATAGTTCCGTTTTTTCAGGTAACTCACCTGCAGTTTGTAATATTTATTTTTTTTAAATTGAATTACTAAAACCCCCTGTTCTAGAATATCATTTGTGAGATCATGATTCTCCTTTAGCAGATGTAAATTGCCATCACTCCACCAGCTCAAATTGTTAAGAATCAAAACCAATCGGTGCTCACAAATGGGTGCCCTGGGAAAAGCACGAACAGGACAAGCACGTGTGACACCTCCCCCCTGAACACTCTTCTAGTCTCTAAGTGTCTTCATTCAGAAGATTTCTTGAGCCTAATGGAGCTTACTTACTCAGTGATCTCCAAACGAGGTACATTTTTGGTGAGGCTTCGCACATGCCTTTTACCCACCCACCCACTGCAGTTTGTACTGAACTGACTCCTCCTCATGTCCCCTGGTGGCCCTTCCTTCTTGTTCCAGGAAGGACAGTGAACAGTCAATCCCGATCCATCTCCGTGCCGCTCACTTTGGAGAGCCATCCCAAGTCTCCTCTTTCCCATGCTGGAAATCCTGGTTTCCTCAATCATTCTCTGCACAGCAGTCATTCTGCATTTGTGAGCACTTTTATTGCCCTGTCTTTGCTCTCACCTTTTTCCTTGAAATAATTTCCCCATCAGCAAACTTTGTGCCCTCCCTGTTCAGTGTTTCAGGGGGTGATCTCCGAGTATGCTGAGTGGCAGCTCCCAAATATCACCAGTGACACAGGCACTGACCCCAGGGACTCTGTTTGCCATCTCTTAATCAATTATTTATACACGTGAGGACCGTTTACCATGACTTCTTATCCTTAAAGGCTTTTCAGGAAATGCTTTAACCAAAGATCCTTAAGAGAAAGCCTTGATAATGTGCATCCAAGTAGTAGAACTTTGTTTCACTGACATTAAATACATAATTTCAACATACCTTGAAAAAATCTGCTCCGGTTGGGATTTCCCACTTGGGTTTCCGTACATCAAACAGAACAACAGCAATTCCTGACCTAACCAGGGCACATCCCAGGTGGTATCCCAGGTAGCCTCCACCTCCTGTCACCATTGTCCTTGTGCTGGTGCTGCCCAGCTGCCCAGCAGGCTCCTGTCCTGGGCTCTCACATGCCTGGCTGCTGTGGAGCTCCTCCGGGGATCCCTCTGGCATCACGGCTGCAACAGAGAACATCTCATGGAAACTCCTGCACAACACTCTGAGATCTGGGTAATTTCAGTAACTTTCACATTACAATGCTCCTTTTGTACTATACTACTTTTATTATCTGAACATGTTTAAAATGTATAAATTAATTTTGGTGATGGGCTTTCTATGTCTGAATACTTTTATAGTCCAAGACACAATTTTTCCTCATACTTAGATGTTTCATATAAAGAGATTTTAGATCCATTGTAATTACCTAACCTTAACAGGTATGATTACATTTTCAAATGCTTGGTTTAATCAAACATTTTAGTCTTGAAACCTCACTGACTTCTGATATATTAATTCCAAATAGATGTTACCCTACGAGTCAGGAAAATGAACCAATATATTAGATAAGGAATATAAAAAAGGATGCATTCTACTTATAAAATCCACTTTATTTCACATTTGGGTCACAGTTCTTCAGCAATGATAAAAATAACTTATAATATATATAATAAATAATAATTTATAAAATAATTTATAATTTTAAGGTTTTCTGGTTACACACTAAATACATTCAGTTTTCTGCCCAGTTCTCTCTAACTTATCGATATTGTTCTCATTAGGGCATTTATATACAGCTAAATCAGTGCAAAAATTAGTGTAAAATACAAACTCCTTATGTTGAAAAATATCCTGACATTTCAAAGTGAAAAATAATGCACATTTCCAAACAAAATTTTTAAAAAAAGCATCTTTTAATACACTGTAAAGAGAACTGAAGTTTATCACAAATACCACAAAAAGACATTTGAAAAGTGGTTATATTTGAATACTTGTAATCAATATCTCTTTACATTTCAAGTAAGCCTGAGGTTATATAAAAAAGTTACAAGATTTTTTCAAGAAATCTCTTTCTTAAAAAGCACTGATGGCATTAATGTATTAATCTGCCTCATGGAATTAGAAAATTACTAATTTTTGAACATAAACAATTTTATTTAAGAAATACTTCTTTCCAGAATCAGTAACTTTATTTTTTTCTCTGAGTTTATAGGAGCTATTCTGATTTATGAATGTATTCTGCACTGTGAGCATAGTTACATCTCAGGCAGTGTGAGTTGCTCTTGGCTCCCCTACTGTCATTTCAAACATTAGAAATGCACCATAAAAAGTTAGAGAGTCAAACATTTCACGTTTTTAGAAACAGATAAAGAAGTGGTCAGTACCCTTGGTAGAATGCTGGCTGTCAGCTGTCCCAGTCCTTCCTGGCCAGGTGAGATGCTGAGCTGTCTCTTTGCTGGACAATCAGTAACTCCAGGGCATCAGGAGCTCTCGGGACAGGGATGTTCTCGTGTGCTCAGGCCCTTTTGCTGTTCCTGCTCCTTTGTAGCTGGTGGCTGGGCTGGGAGCCAAGAAAGGGCAGGGCTTAATTAGTACATAATTTACGTTCCTTTTTGGGAAAAAATAAAATATTTTCTCCACATCAGACCCTCTCACTGTTACCTGTTAGAAGTGTAAGACACTGGGCAACACAAATATACTATTGGTCCCACCATTCTGTAGATGAAATGTCCTGGAGAAGGCACAAAAACTGCTTTTTGGCAGTGGTACCCAGCACTTCCATCCTGACTTTTGTACCTCCATCCCCAACCCAATTCTGTATTTATAAAGAGGACTAACTGTAGGCATAAGGGTTGTTCTCTGGCTTCCAAGATGAATGAGGGCAGTAAACGGACTCGTAGACAACACAAAAGGAAAAGGTGATTTACTGTTAATGCATTTAAAATGAATGATGAATTAATGAAATAATAATTATACAAGTTCTCTGATCCTAAGATTTTAAAGCCCTTTTAAAACACATACCCTTTTGCAAATTAAACTATGAGAAATGAAAGCCAACATTTTTAAATGGGTGTGTCTAAAATGAAGTCTCAAGGCAGTGGTTATGATGCTAAAGAAACACTCCCACATCTAAATATAAATGACTACAATTTTCAATGTTTGCATGTTAGAAATATCTCAAGTTCATAGGTGGCCTGGCAATTTAAATGTAATTTAATGTTCATGTGCTGACAAGAACTCAAACTGACACCTAGGCAGGTATATTTTAGCATAACATACATGTTCTTAAGTCCCTGTAGTTGGCATTAAACCCAGAGCCTTTGAACCTGTGACACTAATCTGCACTTCTCAGATTGCCAGCTGAGGACAAACCCAGCTCAGAGTAAAACCCCCAGAACACCAAACTCTCTGACTCTGTTTTGAGCTGTCCACAGCACTGAGAGCTTTTACAATCTAATGCAGGAAATAAAGTGCCCATTCTATCCCAGAACTTTCTATCCCAGAACTACTCCAGAACTCCCTCACAAGTCAAAGCAGCTGCTCAGCTTACTCATGGAGATCAATCCCTTATTTTTCAGCTGAATTCAACAGAACGTTCTACCTTGGCTTTGGGTTCCACCTTGGCCAGAAGTGAACACCTCAGAGTTTTCAGAACTGGTATTTTGTACTCTCTTATCTTTAGTGAAGAGGGGTGGCCATATTTTATTCAATGCTAAGTACTTTTGACAGAAACAGAAGCTAAAGTTCCATGGAGAAAAGCTGCAGCATGAAAACTGGAGCTTGCTTTTTGAATCACAACTCTATACTGCTTTTCCTCCTATAACCAGTCCCTGTCCATGCAGGCACACAGAAACAAAGAAAACATCCTGTACTTGTAGGAGGCGACTGTATAAAGTACAACTGGAAGGTGTCAGCAGGTTTGTCTTACACAAGTCGATTTAAACGACATGCTGATAGATCCAGGTCTGAATTGAGTAAGAAGGACTTGGCCCAAGACAGACAGAACAGCTCTGGTCCTGTGGGCAGTGCTGGGCCACAGAGAGGTGTCAGACCCTGGCACAGAACACAGCTGTGTGGGACTGGGTCTGTGTCCCTTCCGCTCAGCAGGTCCCACTGACTGCACAGCTCTGCATTTCCAGGCCACAGAACAGGAGCAACGCTCCAGCTCTGAGGTAACAGGAAGCTGAAGGAGGGTTTTTAATTGTGTGGAGGACTCTGTGCAGAAAGCAGCCCTTAACAAAGTGTGCACAGCTCAAAGAGGTGTGAGCTGAGGTGACAGACGGATGTTTGGCCTGAGTCACAGGCAGGATGGGAGCTCTGCAGTGCCCAAGGGCAGAGGAATAGCAGAACAGCTTGAGAAACTAAGCTCTCCCTTAAAGCTACTCAAGGATGGGATTTTGCTGAAGTAACTGCAGCATAAAAATACCCTCTCTTCATTTGACTTATTAAAAATTCTGTATCTAAGCCCTAAATAAGTAGAGTTGTTCAAGCTCATCATGTGTTTGAATACCTCCTCGAGCACTTGTTCCCATCCAGATGCCCCATCACAGGTACTGACACAATCCATGAGCTCAGAGTGGTGAGACTTGTTTGGACACTGCACCAAATCACTGATCCCCTCTGCAACCCCAGAGAAGTCTGGACAGATATGTCATAGGGTGGAAGTACTTTTGACTAAATGCACTTATCTCTTTGTGACTACAAAAACAACCACCCTCATAACAAGGACTGAGTCTAAACAAAGAGCTGAGAGAAGGGAAGTGTCAATGGTGAGGTAATCACACTTTAGGGAGAGAAGACAGGAAATGTTAAAAAGCATTTAAATCAGAAGGTCTTGCAATGCTAATGGAAAACAGGAAAAGAATGGAACCCTAATTATGTCTTGCCATGGGTAGAATTTGTGGTCAAAATGATAAATCATGGGATCTGAATTTAGGAAAGGAAACTTAAGAATATTTATTTTTCATATAACCAAATGCTAAACACAAATATTTCTAAGGCATGAACTCATCCTTAAAAAAGTTTCCCAATACAATATTAATGCAATAACAGATGTAATTTAATATCCAAAATATTATGATAATACCACATTCTTCACAGTCCTTGCTAAGTTAGAATAGTAGGACACAGAGGCAAAGCAACTTACCCATGCCATGCTCTAAGTCCAGGCCAGAAGGGAAAAGAAGATGCAGATCCTTATTCCAAGCTGCAAAGCTGAGAGATCAGGTTCTTCTTAAATCCCTCCATTCTTCATTAACATACATGAATAGTCTCACTCTATTCCTTCCTTTTCCCTGTTTCTCCATGTATTTGGGTTATAATTCTGCACATTTCACTATTTCTTCATGGAAGGAAGAAAGCACACATAAATACAGCCCTGGAATGTGTCACATAAAATGCTTTTCCAACGACTTTGTTCTCATTTGCTTTGCATTCGTGTCTGCTTTGCATGTTACACAGATTGATTTACAGGTCAAATGAAATGATAACTGTGAGCCTGCATTGCCAAGTCAGGATGGAATTACAGGAAGAAAAAAAGCAACTTCTCACAGCTGCAAAGAACATCCCTTTATCAGCTCTTAGGTCTTGTTAAAAAAGGGGGACAGTTTATGAACTATGTGCAGGGAAAGAATAGAAATGCATCATAAATAAAAATACTGGATTAAATTGTACTAAATAAAGGCAGGTTTCTATATAATTAGCATGGATCACAGCTTGGCTTCTTACACACAGGAATCATGGAGAAAACAAAGAAGCCACAGGAACAAATTATACAGATGCAGGTTTGAGAAAGACTAAGACCAATTCCAAAGGTTTCCTTTTAAGTCAAAGGTTTTCTAATGGTTGTTGCACTAGAGAGTTCAGATTACCATTACTATTCCAGGGCTTGCTTCCATCCCCAAAACCACTGGAGGAGTTCTGAGGGCATGGGAGGTGGCTTAGGATGGAAGAGGAAGATGTTTGGAATGTGCCCACCAGGTATCATTTAAAATCTTGGCATAACTTCTACCAGGTGTCATTTGCAAACTTACATTCACCTTTATGGTTGTTATTAACCCAGAAATCATAACATAAACTGCAGAACTTCCCAAGCCTGAAAGGAAAAAGGAAGAACACTCTAAAACAGACTAAGTTTGTTATTTCTCTATTTAGAAAGAGCCTTGGTACCACATTAAATGCCCATACTACTGAACAGATGCAAACTTGGGGCTTACAAGTCAGCCTAATCTACCCATCAAATTCTGGGGAGAATTTAAGGTTCTAACTGATGAAGTCTCACATGATACAAATTAGAGACTCTTACTCTCCTCATACAGTAGTTCACCAGTGCATTCAGTATAGTTACCTAAACTCTAAATTATCATTATTGGAACAGTGACAGGGAAGGAATACGGTGTTTTCTCATGCTGGCGGGTTTCTGGAATTGAATTTTCTCTTCTCTCTCTTTTATTTATTTAAACTAATCCATAACCAAACATCTCATATGCATCTGTTTGAGATGGTTTCACAGAGAACTGAAGTTCAGTGGAAAGAGAAGTATCCAATATACATCTGACTGACACACATTAAATGATCAGTGAACATTCCTGTGACTTATTTGCATTGACACACTTGGGTGCCTGAAGTCTTGGAACTTTGTGTTTAGATACATGCTCAGAGCAGGCAAAATGCTTCTAAAGCACAGAGAAATTCTTCCTGAAATCAATTCTAAAGGACACAACACTCACTGCCATTACCTTCCTTTGAAGCAGCAGGAACTTCTGAGGTTGCCTCAAATTCAGGGTATTTAGGTGGAGGAATTTGTTACTATGCCAAGCTGTCCCACCTTTATTCTGGAAGTTGTTGTCCCCTGAATGAAGCAGGTATGGCTGAACCACACACAGAGGAGAGCCTGAACTGCCAGTCCATACTAAGGTTTTATGAATATCTGCACCAGTTAAACACAGCACAGCAGCTGGAAACTGTAAATCATGGCAGTGCATGAGCTGTTCCACGTGGCAGTTCCCCACAGCACCCTGGGGGGGTAGCACACACACTCTGGGGCGGCAACTGGGGAAGCCATTTAATTCATTGCATGCAAATCAACATGTTCAGTGAGTCCCAGGAATGACACAACTCACAAACAAGCTGGCAGAAAAATATGCAACTTGGGTCAATTATAAAACTCCTCTTTTGTTACATCTTGAATACAGTGAACTGCATTCCAGGAGGCATAAACCAGGAAAAAAAAGGCCATCTACCTGACAGATCAACACTGGACTCACTCAGAGCACTCCATTCCTCAGGTGGTCCCAGCTGAACCATCTCCTTAAAATGTGTTCCTGGTAGCCTCAGATTGATGAGAGCAGGTAGGATAGGACCTTCAGGTAGGTAGGAAGAATAGTTTTTAGTTCTTTATAGAGACAAAAGAGATGGAGGCACAGAAAAGATCCTGTCTCCCATATCAAAGTATATCCAGTCATCCCCATCAGCTGGCACTCAGGACATGCAAATGGTCCTGAATAAATGCAGGTCAAGTGTCTCAGTTTTGCAGTCTGAATCCATTTTTATTGTATTACATACATTAAACACCTGAGATGAACTTCTAATCCTCTGAAAGACAACAATAAACACCTACAAAATATTAGTGAGCTGTCCTTACACAGCATACCAGTAAAAAAAAAAAAGTGTATTTCATAAATTAACTGATACTGGCAACCATATTTTTAATCTTTCTAGACAGGAAATACATAAGAACTTAACAGAATTGCTTAGAAGGCCAACAGTGTCTGTTTATACAAACATAACCAGGCTGTATCAGCAACAATATATCACTTGTTTGCATGTCTGATCATTTCTGAATCATCAACTCTAAATACTTGCGACATAAAAAGCAAAGCATTGAAATAATTATTGGCAAACTTCTCTTGATAAAAACATGAATTCCAAGCTTTGTTTTCTGCACTAAGGTTATTTCTTGGACTTTCTATGCAAAACTGGCATAAGGAATTCTTTTGCTAATATCCCAGCCATCTGTCCCATCTCTTAGGGATAATGAGCACCAGCAAAGGAGTCTCAAACCAACTGCCAAAAAAGACAATTTGGACGTACCAGTAACTAATTGAAGAAATTATTAATATGATGCAGTACAATAGAAGAGAAACAAGAGTCAGCCCTCTGTAGCCCTGTATAACAACCAATTATATTGGAAATACATACACTTTGAAAAGTTGTATTAGCTATATTGAAAACTGTTCTACTTAAACTTTGGAGAGTCCAGGGCTTGATTTACGTTGAGTCCTGCAAAGTCTGCAAGTGGAGCCAATGCAGCACTTCCCATCTGCAACTTCTGCCAGTAGTTGTGACAACAAAGGATTGATCTCTCTGCTGGAAGCTTTGAGCACATTCTGGAAAGAGGCAAGTTAGTGGTCCGACTCCAAACCTCTTCAGCATCTTATCTTCATCTAAAATTTAATCCTACAAGCGAAGCACATGAATAGTTTTTAAAATACAACTCAAAATATATAAACTGCATAGATTCATTTATCACCCTTGACAAAATGGTAGTGGAAAACCAATACAAATTAAATGGAAAGTTTCCTTACATGTGTAATGGTGCTACAGTGCTATGTACTTTCTGAAATACTTTAACAGGAGTGTAGTCCTAGACACTTTATGAGCAATAGTTTTCCTTAGAAGGTTGAAAGACTGAGATGGTTGTGGGACATGAGCCTTTATCTCTGTAACAACTTCCTTGCTACTACAGGATGGTCATATCTGTTTCCTGCCCAAGCGTCTCCCTTGAGTGATCAGCCCTTAAATGCTGAATTCCACACATACTTGACTGGGTTCCAGGTTCCACTCTCCATGAACAAGCATTCTTAGCCAACAGGGCTAAGTTTTTTTCTCCTCTTTGAATGACTGGGTAATGTTTTTAAACTGAAATACAAACTACAGCTATACAAACAAGGATTTAAAACCAGCCTCACTATGTCTGCATTACCCAGTTCCCTGGGGAGTGTCTTGGCAGGCCCATGTTCCCTAGTGCAACTCTCTGTCTGTGTGTCCACTGTGTTCCCTCAAACAGCTCTGTGACAAATGCTTCCGTCTTGTTTAACACTGAGAATGAACTTCCACCCAGCAATTTCTCTTTTCCTGTGATTTTCACTTTGACAAAAAAGCAGCAGGTTGGCTCTGTGGGAGGTTTAGTTTGCCCAGCTGCCTCTCCCACCACTCTGTGCCAACAGTGCCATGTTTGCCAAGGCTGTCTCTGCTCTTAGTGGGGTCTTTTCTCAGTCAGCCTCATTCATTTCACACACAAATCATGCAGCCCATGCAGCAATTGTTATTACAGCCATTACAGCTGGTTCTAACCTCTAATGTGCTTCACTGCTCACTCTAAGAATGAGCTGGACCATTGACAACTACAAATACACATCTGCCTTGCTCCTGTCACCCCAAACAGTCCTCTTTGAGCTGCCCTTTGGTTGTATTGGGTTATACTGTGGAATAGCTCAGCTAAGAATTAAAATCGTTACAAATTATTTCAACTTTTGAAAAAGTCACTGCTGAAAATTAATACATTTAACATTAAGTTGTAGGGAGAAAAATCACCTCTTTGCTTGAACAGTTTTCCTCTTCTTTTGGCAATGTAGCAGAGGGAACAGATACAGTCTTTGGAGACTTCTGGTTTACTGTACCTATTTAGGAAAATGAGCAAGTAATATTGAGAGCTCTAGCTTAAAATATAACACTTTTGAATCACGTATGACCAATGATTAAAAAAGCCCATCCAGACAAAAAAAACCCAACAAGCAAAGCCCCAAACCCACAGACAAACATTTCATACACAATTCCACATTTGAAGAAAACATGAAGTTTCTATGTATCAAAGTATCTCAAAAAAATCACTTATTTTTACATTTGTCACCTTCAAAAAATTCTAACCCAAATCTTCTGTAATCATCTAAATCATGATGATAACATTTTAACTTAGAGCATCTTCGACCACAAGATCCCAAAGGACTTTAAAGGGAAAAAAAAAGAAGAAAAAGAAGGGGAAAAAAAGAGCCACCCACCCCGACCCAAAACAAAAAATCCTTTCCTCTATTTGATAAACTCACTTCCAGTCCCTGCTTAAAGCACACTACTTATCAGTGACTTAACATCCTGACAGCCTTATAATAAAAATGCTGATAAGAAAAGGGCTTCACCCATCCTATCCTGGTAACACATACCCACATTTCTTCCTTTATCAGTGTAAAACACAGACACAGAAAGCTCTGGCTGCTTCCTTGGTTTATCCTTTCTTTTATTCTCAGTCCGAGGCCATTCCTTTACTGTTTGTACTACAAATAAATAGTAAATTAAAAAAACTTCACTTACTTCTGCTAGATAAAACTTTTACATGAAACCTTGTTCTTCACTTCATATATTCCTATTATCACAATTATAAATACTTCATTTTCTTAGATACTTGTTAAGAAAAATCGTATTACAGAACTCCTTATGTGGCTTCCATGGAAATGGAATCAAAACTTTTACAAACGCATAAATTACCATCAGGAAGAATGTCACAGGAGTTAATCTGAAAATATTAGGACTTGAATAAGCACATTTGTTGGAAAAAACAATTCAGTTTGCACAGAGAACCTCATATGCAAATATGAATCCAGATTTGCAAACACTGCTACATATCAATGATATAATTTCAATGAATCAGGAGATCTGAAGACTCAATGTAAAAGAAAATAAACTGCAGATGTCAGAAAAGATGCAAAGGAAAACCACAGGAAAATTACAAAAAAAACCAACAAGGATGAGAAATTATTTGGACTTTGAGGGACCATCAGTAACTGGAATCAATTTAAGAGTTTTTCATATACCAGGAGCAGTTGGAAGAGTCAGCACTTCAGATAAATTGACATTTGTGTTGTAATCTTCCTTCATGACCAGATCATAAGTAAATCAAGTGGTACAGCATATTGATTACAATGGGATCTAACAATAATAGAGGACATGTATGTATTGAACTAATAACATAATAAATCTCTGACTTGCTGAGCCTTATGGTTTCTAGTGTGGACAAAGCTGGGCTTTATTTTCCACCACACACATCAGACATTTCCTGACACAGGACAGGTACCATGAGCGGGAAATCATGGTACAAAACAACCACAATATCTAAAAGCTTCAATTAAATCTCTAATTTAAATACTGTCTTTTAAGCAAAACCCCAAAGAAACTGAAGACAAAAAGCCCCTAATCCATCCAGACCTGGTGGAATTCCTGCTCTGGCACTGGGAGGACGCCATGCCAGGACTCTGACCGGAGTTTTCCTCCCTGCACCACGGCTGTCTTTAACATCCTTTAAGCACATAAAATAATACAAAAAAAATGTAACAAGTGTTTTGCTTGGATCATAACTGCATTATTCAAAACTAGATCTATCCTTCATTATTCTGTAATTCCTCCTTTGCTCTGGCTTTCTGACAAGTCAGAAGACTGCAATGATGACGTGTTAATTTGTAGTTCCTTGCTGGGTGAAGCAACTCTAATTGCTCTCTTTTAATTATCTTGACAATGTGATCTGATACCATAAAACTGAAGACTAACATCTACAGGCAGAGGAATTTGGACCACTTTTGCTCCTTGAAGGAGCAGGTTAGTATGCTAATGGCATTGTTTTATAGAATAGAGTATCTTCCTCAGCATTTTATTGAATATTGGAAATCCAGTGTTGACCCCAGTAATTCTTCCTTTAGGGAAATGGCTCATCCCTGCAGGGGCTGAGTACTCTGCTAAACATGA
The DNA here is from genome assembly GCA_035583235.1 of Hafferia zeledoni. Classification (NCBI taxonomy): domain Eukaryota; kingdom Metazoa; phylum Chordata; class Aves; order Passeriformes; family Thamnophilidae; genus Hafferia; species Hafferia zeledoni. Next base: position 9,237,864 of record JAWWEV010000034.1, on the reverse strand, counting down.
GCACTTGTGTAACCTACTGTAGGGTAAGACTTTTGTTGAGACACTGAGCCTGTAAGGCACTGACATCTAATTTAACATATAGCTCTACTATAAATATCCCCAAACATGTACAGACAACCCTGTACCAGTTTTCTACCCTGTAAAACTCTGCTATGTAGTCACCTGAGTAATTACTTTCTTCCTGCATTTGTGAAGAAGTGTTGAGAATGTGCTGCTTTTGATAAAATGGCCTGGAAGGCCTTTGGGAGCTTACCTACAAGGTCTTTGCAATATTCCCACACCTACATTCCCATTCCCTGCATTCTCACACCTACAATGCTGTTCCCATTTCAAGGGTGAGAACTGAAAATTACAAGTGAAAGGTTAAGTGCATCCTTTGCAACAGAAAGCTCTGTATCTAGTCATTTATACACCACAATGGTCAGCACTGGCACTGGCCTTTTAGGGATTACAGATTTGTACACCCACTCAATCCAGATGTGTGCCCAGTGAAAAACAACAAAGAAAACAGTAACAAAATCCCAAAGGACTCAGCAGTGTAACTCCATGGAAATAAGCAGAGCAGTTAGGAAATAAATCCTGAATCCTGTTCTTTTATACTGGACATGCTACTGAGCTGCAGCTCAGCTGTAAATGAGCAGAACACCAAAAAATTCAGTACCTTCTAGAAGGACTTGCAAAATAGGTGTATTTGGTAAAACACGTTTCTGCTTAGCCTTTGTTTTCATTAACTGTTGAATTCTTAAGGTCAGAGGAGGGATTATTCAGACACCTTTAGACACTACACTGTGGTTCAATTACGTTAATTACCCAGCAGGAGTCAGTAAGATGTACTTTTTGGTATACACAGCATTTTGAGTGCAATGTAAATTCAGAGTACTGTTACAGCGGTTTTAATTCCCTCAAATTTTCAGCTGAGCACCATCCAGTTGCTGAGTAGGATCACTAATTAACACCCAGCACATTAACAATTCCAAACCATTCTAGGCGGGCTTGGAGCTGTAGGTTTAGGAGATGGCAACTTTTGTGGCCCTTTTTTCTTGCTTTTTGTAAGCACATTTGAGTCTCCTCCTGGTGTACAGGGAGTAACCGGCCGATTCACTGAGCGCTGCTTTAAGGATTCCACCAGGAATGCACACTGAAATGGAAGGTCACACTGGTTAGGAATTCATAGACATGAAATGTAAGTACATGACATTTCAAAGACAGATTTTTTTAATTTCTTACTTTAATAATAAATAAAATTCATATCAAATGTATCAATCTCTAATTGAATAGAAATCCCCTTGTGCTGTGCTTGCTCAAACACAGAGGATGGAAATCCTTCCTGCTCTGAGCAAACATTCCAAAAGAAAAGGCACACCAAGGCTAGAACAAATAGGAAGATGATGAACTAAGTATATGCAACTGTCAAATGATACAATATTTTAAGATATCATTGAGTATCCACTGACACTTCTTTAAAAAAATGCAAACCTTTGTGACTCAGACTTGCCCCCAACAAGGTGCTCAGCCCTATGGACATGTATCTTCCTGTATATCTCTTTCTAATCACACTTTTATAAGAAACAACCACTGTAGTGCCAGGCTGACTACACTGCCTCTGTTAGTTAGTTAAAAATCTTTGGAAAAAAGTCATGTGCTTGGATATGGAGAGATAACAAGCTAATTCACTTAGTACACTTCAGAGAACAGTTTTAGAATTGAATAAAGGTATTGTACCAATGACAACCCTCACTCCACTGTGAATTCGACATCATAATATTGTATGTTTGTTATATAACACATACAAATTTTAAGTATATTTGTTCATATTATTAAAATGAACAATTAATTCTATTTCAGAAGAATTCATTATAAGATTAGCAAAAAAAAGGAGAATCACTTCAACCCTAAACTCCTTGTATTTGGTAAGGAATCATGGCTGCTCCAATACCAGTCACTGCAGTACCATTGTACAACTGCCTTCTAGTCCATATTTACTCTGTGGTGACTGTTCTCATACTCCAGAACATTCCTGCCGTTACAAGGATTTTCATTTTGTTCAATCTCCTGCATTGTCAGCTGATCAAACACCGTTGAATTTTTTTAGAAAGAAACACATAATTTAAAAAGTTACATATAACTCATACCTTTTGGGAGTAGTTCTTTGCTTTTTCCATTTCAGACACAATACTAGTAATATCATCACTTTCAAAAATACCTGATAATCAAATAGATGCCAATGAGGGGGTTTTAAAGTGAACAAAATATGCATTTATTTTTAGAATATGCCAAATATCAACGAAAAGTATCAAAAAGCCTTTGTTTCCTGCAAGCCTGACTATCTGGACCTATCATATTAGTAACTATGTTTGAAATGCTCATCTTTAGAAAATCTAACAGAAAACAGTGAATTCAAATAGAAATAAACAAACAAATTTCTGCATAAAGGCTGCATTATAATATTCTGCAAGGCAATTGAAAGTCTGACAACTCATGTTTATATCTCAGTGCTGGTATAGAATTAGCATATCCTAAAAACAGCAAACTTCTTGGTTTAGGAGTAAAAAAGTATTAATAAATATTATTTCATTAATGAAAAAGAAGTATGTAGTGACTTCCCTTTTCACATACCTGCTTCTCCAAACCAGTGAAATCTCCCACTGGCTGCCTGTACTATCTCTTTAAAAGCACTGGCAGTTTCTGATGGGCTGGCAGAGCGGGCTGGAATGGCCCCACTGGACCCAACGTCCTCCATTGCACTGAACAGACAGACACGAAGGTGTAAATCAAAGCCTCTGCAAACCTCAGCCACATAAGCACTGATTGTGTGCTGTAAGACAGAAAAACCCCATCAGTAGTGACCCTCTACCTCAGATAAGCTTCTGTCTTCTCCACTGGTTCCTGAATTGCTGTGCAAATCCTCCCAGTGTGAGCAATCAGCACAGGAACATACCCTGAGTAGCCAAAGACTCCTTAATTAATGCATAAACACAGTAATTGTCACTAGTGACAGTGGCAACAGCAGTGCTGCAGGTAGGAAGTGAGATGGGGTATCTCTGGGAATCTAAGAGATCATGGACTTCAACTTAGCCATGCACTGAAGCAGAGAAATAGGGATGAAACCATCCATTTGGCTCTTCTAATGCATCCTTCATTGTCTTACTAACCATGTGGGCTTTCAATGATTTCTTAGGTTTGCCCAGAATTCCCAGAGGAATTTTAACAAAAGCAAGAGACACCTTAGTGAACGCTGATGGTCAGGAACTCTGGGCTGTGCAAGTGGCTCAGCAGCCACAGAGCAAACACTGGGAACGTGTAACCAAGCAAGGGATTACTGTGATTAAAAACAGGAGCTCTTTACACAGTGTACTGTGGAGCTACACTGGAAAATTATCTGTGTCTTTATTCCCATGAGTTATAAGGAAATTATATCATGCCAAAAACATCAGAGTTGTTCAAACTCAGAAATTTGCAGTGAAATGATGGCCAGAGCTGAAGTGGGAAAGGAATCCTAAAAGCAAGTTTTGAATTTTCTCTGATTCACACATTATTAATAATTGCTACCCCAATACATGAATAGCAATTGCAGAAATGGAAGTCTGAGATCCTGACAGTTGAGCTGCCTTAGAGATGTAAAGGAGGAGTATTCTGCCAATGAACTGTGAGGACTAGGCAGAAGGAAAAGAAAAAAAGACAGGAAAAAAAGAGAGAAAAGCAAAGTTGAGATTGATTCTGATAGGAACTTACAGAAGAGTTGCAAAACCTGTGATGGTACTTACTGTTTCCTGATCAGGTATTCCAGTAGTCAGCAGGTAAAGTCCTTGTGATTTGTGTTTATCTTTGTCTTTGAAGTCGACTTCCACAGCTCTCCTGAGAGCACTCATGAAATTTCTACTGCCCTTGCACTGCAAGCTCAACACCCACCTAAGAAAGAAGTTTACAGTTCAAAGAATGAAGAAACAAAAGCTTTTGTTTCTGCTCAAAGCAATAAAGAGAACTAAGAATCTTAAACAACACTCTACTGGAGTCTAAAATTTTTGAGAATGACAGAGGTCAAAATGAGATTATATAATGGCCCAAATTCTTTGTTCCAGTTTATGTACTGCCACCATAGAAAACTAGTTTTTAAGGTAAGATACAGAGCATAGAGGAAACAGTTCTCTCAAGTTTATATGGAAAAATGTTAGTATAGTAGAACTTAAGAGAAATAAAAATGAAACCAGAAATATAATGAAAACACTGAGGATGTGACTCCACAAACAGAAACCTGGGATTTATTTGCGAAGTATGTGGGGGAAAAGCATATTTTAGCTTTCACATCTCAGTTGTATTTGAAGTAGCTTTCGATTCTTCATTTAACCTGTGCATATGTACATTTCTGTATGTGTCTACATATATAGTGTGTGTGTATATATGAAATACAAAGTCACCCAAACATATTAAACTTTATAGTGGAGTTTTCACAACAAACCATCACAAACAATCAGAGTAGAACATGGCGACCTATCTTTGTAATATGATCAACATACAAATATTTGTAACTGTTCACAATTATTCTCTGTTCCATTTACCCCTGTGCTCACTTAACTCACATAATGGTGATTATTTCATCCTACCTCCAAGCCTTTTCTAAGTTTTCTGGATGGGAAGGAAGCAGTTCCTGCTGCCAAGGCACAATGTCACTCCCAAATCTTTCATGGAAAGATAACGGTAATTAATTTTCAGATTATTGTTTAGAACAAGGAAAAAGATAGAATAAATTCACTGAAAAAGAAAAATCTCATTTGGGGTATTGATACTGTTATGAACACTATAGCAGGATGAGTATTTGATTGCAGGTATGATGCACTAAGTTCAATGAGCCAAACCCAAAAGAGTGATTTTTAAGTACTAATCTGGTCTCTGCACATCTGATCCATGGACCCACCCAATAAGGACAAATCAGTGCTAGTCTTGCCATTACATCACTAAAAAAATGTTAAATACAATTAAAAATCTAAAATACATGCATTAGTAACTACAATCTCTCAGCAGACTTCCTTCATTGCAATGCATTACCAGTATTTTACAAGAACCTTAAATAGTTACTCACGCTATAATATTGAAGCAATCCTTGTCTGACATTTGTTCCTCAAGTAAAAGTCTCAAGGAATGTTGGATATGGGTGATGTACACAGAGTTTGTCACTGACATATCAACAAGTATAACCACCCTATATAAGAAATATGTTATTTGGCAAGAATAAAAGAAAAAAATCTTATTTCACTATGCATTATCTTCACTGCACTCTAACTTGCCAGGGAAAGTATCTTCCACCTATGTATCAAAACATATAAACACTGAATCTGTATTTAAAAACATTCTGCAAAATGTAAGGTGAGATTTTAGAAAAAAAAGAGCAACTGTGGAGGTTGGGTAAGGCCTTAGACACACTGGAAATGAGCATCATCCTCACACATAGAATGAGATGAAGACTTCAAGCCTCACACAAAGGGGCTATCAAACACAATACCTCCTTTCACAAACACTTCCCCATATTCCTCTGCTAGCAATGGATAGCCAGTCAATTCGTTTCTCATAGATTTTTACCATTTTAGTAAGGAGTTTCTATAAATAAAATACAGAAAATTTTATGTTAAAAATAAAAAGTTCCAGACTTTTATCACCAAATGCTTAATACAGAAGTAATGTTACAGCATAGTAATGAAAAACAAGTATTTTCATTCATTTTGACAGCAGCATTTCATTCTTAGTAAAGATAAGAGAATACAGTCCATGAGAAGAACAAAGATCTGAGACAGACAACTCACCTGATAGTTGTACAGTACTGGCAGGTCAACATTGATATTTTTCACAGTTCCATCATACCATTCAAACTGCATCATTATTTTCTACAAGGATAAATAATAATGTCAGCTGTTTACAGAAGCCAATATGAGCCACACTACCATGGAATTTCTTCCTGAATCATTCTTCAGAGTGACATGAGTATTTGATTTGAATCCATGACTCAAGTTTCAGTTAAACCTTGTAGAACTTCACTAACTTATAAACTACTGACTTTAATTAGAAAAATGTAGCAATAGAAAGAAAAAAAAACCAGAAAAGAAGTTCCTCATCACTTACCTCATGTAGAGTTGATGATACTCTTTTCTTAAGAATAGGTATAAACTCTTCCACAGGAGAGAAAGCATTGGGAGCCAGAACTTGATAAAGGTTTAACTTCTTAGCTATAGGAAGAAACAAATACATTAAGTAAAACACATCCTCTCACTTTAATTAATGTTTCATACCTGTTACGCTTTTCTTTCTGTGCTACCTTTCAATCCATAAGTCTTTAGCCAGTCTGCTGAGGTTTGGGCCAGGACACTTGGTGTTTGAATAACTAATGGTCCTTGGAGCTTTGGAGGCTTTGGGAAGAGGCTGGAAGGTGCTGTATTTGAAAACTCTGCAGAAACCTAAAATGGATTTTAAGAAAAGCTCTTGCAAGTTTTAGCGTAATTTTTTTATGCTCAGTCCAAAATATCCATCATGGAATATTGGTGAACATAATTAAAACTAAAGTTCTGTGATTTCAACAAGCAAAACACTGAAAATATCTGATTAATCATACAAACTTTTTTCATATTGTGAACACTAAAAATTTCTAATATTGATTATTCAACATATATCTGAAATTAGAAAGATACATACATCTGCTGTTTGACCACTGACTGAGCCACCAAGTCTTCTTTGAAAAGTCTGTTTGATGCTTTTGAGCAGGTCCTTGGCCTTCAGGGACTCCTGAAGCAGCAGATGAAAATCACTGCTATCAATACTCTGCAAATGTAAAAACAAATTGGGAAAAATAAGATCACTCCTATTGAAACACCAACCCAAACCAGCTTTCTTACCTTAGTGTGCACACATCAATACAAGACTGGTATAGCAGAATTGAGTGTAAATGTATTGAATGCACTTCATATAAATTAATCATAATATATAAACAAGATATCTTTTATTATTTTGAATCATTCTACAATAAGCCACTGCTTTCATCAGTTATAAGTCAGTAAACAGTATCTGCAAAATTTATTGTGCTTTTAGGAACATTTTCAGTTGCAGAAAAAATTAACCACAGGTTTATTGACCACATCCTCAGCACTTCTGTGACAGAGACTGTCAGCACCAAGTCTTGCTATCAACTTCTACTCAGATGATAATTATTTTACAGACTCAAAGTGAAGAAGCATCAAAAAGAGAGAGAAATGCTTTGCCTCTCTGGCTGTCACCCACCTCTCCCTTTGAAGAGTAGCAGTGATAACGACCTCTCACAGCTTCTGCAAGATCCTTCAGAACTACCTGCATAGAGGAATAGGAAGAAAAATAGTTGCTTTGATTTGGTAGTCTCTTTTGGTGTCATGGGTTGGTGGTATTCAATTCTCAGCTAGAGACAGGAAAAGAATCTCTGAGGTCAATGTAGTGAGAAAGCCAAAGTAATTATGTTTCCATCATTTGCTTACCAGTCTTATTTTAATACGGCTGAAAAACTAACTCAGTAAAGGAAGTTACAAGATGATGCTCCAAACAATTTTTTTCATATGTGCAAATCTATGCTAAAGAAAATATAATTCTAAATCAAGAACCCTCTGACTAGGTCAGCCTCCCCACAAGTTTATTAGAGAAGGCATTACAGCTGAATAGGAAAAAAACCAGGACACTTAAGGAAGTATTAACACAATTACTTACAAGAGAAGCAGGACTGCTGCAATCGTATATAACAGTGTGAATCTGCAGGTTTCTCCCCACCAAACACTGCTGAGCATAATCACACAGTATTTCAAAAGACTGATCAGGGCTGATATAAAAAGTAAAGGAAAAAAGGTATTAACAACGGCAATAATTAAATGATGGGGGAGGAGGGGGGAGGAAGCCAGGGAATAAAAAGGCCAGGGACGAAAAAGGCAGGGAAGAAATCAGAGTGGGAAATAAATAATAAATCATGGGAATGATGCAGTCATTTGGCATAACCTGACCTCCTCTCCCTCTTTCAACCATTAATGAGGTACCATTCCTGGAGTTTGGGTCTGTCCTGAATGGTAACAAAAGCACTGAGATTCTATTCTGATTCGTAACAGCTTGTGGATGAAGAGTTCTGAATTATTCCCTGTTAGCTCTGAAAGCTAAAAATTCGGAGTTGTGGCTTTGGCTCCTGTGACAAACTGTGATGGAAAACTTTCCAACTCTGATATGTAAGGATGTCCAGTGCCTTCCAAAGGCACCAAAGAAAGGAAAACTTTGCTTTGTGTTTTAGAACTTAGAGGCCCACACAGCTTTCATTTCCTGAGTTCTGATGGTTCTTCGTGGCTAGTAAAAACCTTTCCTTCTGCTAGGGATAGAAATTAAGGAGGTTTTTCACTTGCATATACTACAAACTTTTGCTTTCTGTTCAAAGCAGACCTCAGCAAAACTTGGTACCTTTAAATCAAGACTGTGTGTTCAATAAGTTACCTGAAATGTAATTTCATTAACCCTAAATATCAATGCTGCCAAGCTTACACCATCCCTTTTTACCCATTTAAAATAAAACACAATTAATGAACTAGGAGTAGGGTAACACTCCTAGAATATTTACTGTAATATTTTTCTTGTAATCCCAACTCCAACATTGCAATTTCCAAATTATGACAGTAGAACTGCAGATTTTATGTCCATAATTTATACAGTCTCAGCCTAGTTTGATTTATGAGACATTTTAAGTTTTCCATCAGCACAACTAAGATCACAGACAGGAGACTATCTTGGAATGCTTAATGCTGCTTTACAGCAAAATCTTATCATCTAATCTTCACAGAGGCAGGGACCCTTTCAGTGACATCCTTAATGATGCTGAAGGATTTTTATTGATCTAAAATTAGACTTAGCAGACTCTCAATAGATTCCTGTGATAACTGAACTGCAAAGGAAAAAGCTTAAAAAAAGGTAGACTTATAAATAGTAAAAAAGGGAACAAATAAATTAATTCAATGGTATGAACTAAAAACATATATAACCTGGACCTTAAATTTTCTATTTATTTTTGTATCAAGTTAAGTTTCTTGCAGCAATTCTGTATCCAAGTTAGAGCTGGTTGTTAAGAGAGATGATGCATTTACCAACTTCCTACAACAAGAACCAGGGAATTCAGTTCTTTCACTGTAAGGATGTGCTTTAAGGCTTTCAGCAAATTGCAGCCTTGACCAGGCTCCAGCTCTTGTATCCACTGTCTTGCTTCATGTAGCCTAGGAAGGGATAAAAAAAGGAATACGTATAGGGGCTATAAGATAGATCATGAAGATCACTACAAACCACAGGAGCTGCTAAAATATATTATACAGGAACAACCAGCTTGAAATCATTGACCACATGTTGAATTCATTGCTTTTTCTCCCCTCATAAAATCACTGCAGGCACAAGGAGAAAAATGCTATTACCTACAAGAGACTGTTCTAATCAAATGGAGACTTGGTTTGAAACACCTTTATTTTTCAGAGAAATGGACTTACTTACACATGAACATTGATGTTTTTTGGACTCTCCCACAGTTCTGAAATTTCCGTACTGAATGAGAGGCAGTACAATTGCTTCTTATAACAAAGCTGTTCATCTATCAAGCACTAATAAATAAAAAGTGGTTAATGCATTTACTATCCAGTGGTAGGGTTATTATGTAAAAGACTAAAAATATTACTTTTCTAAAAATAGTTGACAGCAATATTTCAGCTACCACTGACAAAACCTTTCAAGGAAAACTCATAAGTATTCAAATATTTGGTGAGGAGAACAGAGGCAAAACCTGCAAAGCTGTGGGGTTCCAATCAATTTGTTCATGCAACAGGACCCAAAGAATATTTGTTGTACTGGTATCAGTTTTTCTCTGAAGTTGAGGAGCACATGAAACAACACCAATCTGGAATGCACATTTTCACCCACCAGGCATTTACTAAAAATGCTTTGTACATATTCATGGATAGGGCTCAACATCAGTTCAAATACTAAGGCTAAGAAACTGAGTTTTCTCAGAGGAGTTTTATTTGAAACACACAAATGAAAGATGCAGATAATATAAATTTATGTTAAATAATTTTTAAATATGAGAAATTCAACTGTACTGAGTGTGAAATTTAGATAGTAAACCAGCTACATGAGACTTCCTTCCTTACTAGAAAAGTTTTCTAAAAGTAAAGAGCACAATAAAGGACAATTTTCTTCTGAGAATTCAGAAAATTATTAATTCACCAAGGTTCTGACCAAGATTGTTAAATGAGCTTTGTGACAAAACATAAAGGCATAAGAAAACTACATTTACTATAAACAGCTCTATGTACAACTTGGCTCTGCCTCTTTCAGCTGTTTCTGTTAGGCAAGTTTACCCCATAGAGAATGTTGATAGAATTGAGAAACTTTCATAATAAAGCAAATTCTGGCAATTCTAATATTATCTTTATTAAAGTATTATTACTTACCAAAAGGTCCTTCTGAAAATCCAGTAGTCTGGGTCCGTAACTCATGTGAGATACATCAACCAAAAGTCCAACTTTGGTTCCTTTTACAACACCAAACACCTTACAAGAGAAAGGTAACTGTAAATACTAGGTCATCTAAATAAATACTGTTTGTTCTGTACAACACACTTTTATAAATTGAGTATTGGATATTTATTTTTATTTTTAATTTTTTAGCATAAAGATGATACAGTGACAAAGTCAAGGAAGGTAAAGAAAGAAACAAAAGAAACAAAAGAGAGAGTGTTGTACTGGGTGTCTCAGCTAATCCTCCCCAGGGAATCATATTACCTCCTTCCCAAGACAACCTATTCATTATTTGAGAGGATAAATAAAACATAACTTTGTCTATAGCATCTCCTTCAGGCCAAATCAAGCAACTTCGTGGAAATCAGATTTTGGGATGGTGCTTCTTTCTCTCTCCCCTTGGACAGGGAGTCACATCCTGAGCACAGCTGGGCACAGGGAGTGCAAACCCAGCTGGGCAACAGAGGGCACGGTGCACCAAGGCAGCTCCACCCCAGTCAGAGTAAAGCTCAGCATCACCTGCTCTTATTTAAATTGTGCTGGGAGGTCATGATGATTAAGACTGCTAAGAGAAAGAAAAATACTGGATCTGGAAAGAAGAAAACTGCATGCCAATGAAAGATGGAAAAAACCAATCCACTGTCAAGATCACTGCCTGTGATGTGGAACTCACCGTAAATAATGTAAATGCACAAGCTTTCTAGAAGTCACTTTTCACTAGGATTCAAAAGTTAATTTATTCTTTAATGCCATATACAGTTCCATTCTAAAAATATACTGCAAAGTTAAAGTTACCTTTCTGCTGTCCTGCAAGAGCCACTGAATTCTCTGCTGATAAAGTTCAATCACTCTGACAAAAGGCATAGCACACATTTAGGTAAGGCATTCTCTTGCTTTGTGCTTCAGTGCAAAAATCAACCATCTGTCTTCATCACATCCCTTTTCTCACAGATGCAAAATCTGTGAGGAACAGGTATTTTAAAACACTTTCTAAACACCCTTTCTAAAACGAGCTGCCTCACATGAACATCTGGTTAATAGATATCTTCATTAAAAAATGCCCAAACTTCAGCTGCAGTGACATACAGATATCACCCATCCTAAATCTCAGCAGAAAGGATTTAATGCTGAGACACTCTGAAGTTCCCAGAGACAACAAATTAAAATTTAAGGTGGGACTTGCAGTCCTGGGGAATGGGGATACAGAGTCAGTTGCACATCAAAATCAAAACCAAGATGGACACTTACTCAGAAAGCCTGGACTCAATGTCAGCAACAGTCTCCTCTGTAAACTCCATCCCTTCAACACCATTTCCTGAATTCCTGGAACACTATGCATAATTAACAACAGAGATGCACACAAATTAGGACTGACTAAAGAAAGGGCGGTGTGGTACTTAAAAAATAATATTGCCTTGAGTTACCAGATGCTCCAATGCTAATGGCAAGGATTCTGAATTGCAGTTTCTTATCCATTCTTCTGTGGTTTGCACCATCTGAGACTGTATTTTCTTCATTTGTCCTATCTATAGGTCAAGTAAGGAAAAATCACATGCAGCATAAGAAATTAAATGTGCTGTTCAAATGTGACAAAAAAATGTCCTAAGGAGAGCTGCTGGTAGGCAGGACATGTCCAAGAACAACATAATTTTAGGTACTGGAATACTCTGTTGGACATGGAATGCAAAGGAAAAGAAACTTTTAGAATACTCCCAGATTGTGAGCTAAAGGAAGGGTAAGGAGAGCTTAGTTTGGAAGAGACAGGAAGAAAGACAAGAAATAGGAGAGTTCAGTAAAAGAATTAAAATAAGGACCCCAGTGATTTACCAGAGAGGAAGACAAAATAAGCATCTCCAAAACATGACTCAGAGGTTGAAGGGATATAGTCTTCCACTTTTCTGAATTAAAATGCATGATTAACAGTTGATCTACAATAGTTGTTCTGCCTGATCTGTTCACAGACTGATTCACCTCTGCAGAGAAACTACATGTAGTTTCATCACTTCAGTGATTGTATCTATCAAGTTGCCTGTGTATATGCAAATATATGTAAGGAAACATTAGTTGTCTATCAGCTTATTTATTTCTCACTCTGTATTTACAGTGAGTGTGCATTACTGTTGCACTTCCTCTGTTTAGCAGGAAAACTCCCCTACCAGCACGTCTTGTGTCTTGCTGGTGTGTGTTGCCAGCAATCCATGACCTGGTCCTAGATGAGACTCAGCAAAATCGTGCCATGGTGGATGATCACCCTGGGGATGGGATTTTGTGCTCACCCTACGAGACAATTAATTTTATGGGTTTATTTCATTACCCACAATGTTCCTGAATTGTTGCAAAGTCACTTCAATTTTTTCTGTAGAAACTGTTTTATACTTTCACATTTAATATATGATAAATGTTTTGAAGGGGCATAGTACATTGTTTATATGAACCATGATTTATTTTATATCATATGAAGTCCCAGCAAGATTTTGCAACAATTTCCTCACCCAGTTTTTTCCAAAGATTGATCACTGTCCAACAACCACGCTGTTCTCCTCAAGTGTGTATCCATTATATGAATAGCCTAAGCCTTGCTACAAATAAAAGCAAAAAGATAAAAAGCACAAAAGTTTAAAACCTCAGGAATAAACACTATTAAAACGTATTAATATTGTCAGCAACTTAAATGATAATTTATATTGTATGTGGGACAACAGTAAACTAAAAAACAAAGAGAAGTTACAATTATCCATTTATAGAAAATGCTTTTAGGAACTATTCTGCAGGAGCTGCTTGTCAAGGGATTTTATGCAGTTAATTATATGTATGCACAGCTGCCAGGAGAGCAGCCAGGAAAAAAGAGATTAAGCACAGCAAAACCGCGCGGTGGGAGCTGAGCCAGCCGGGCTGGCAGAGCCGCCCTCGGGTTCAGGCGCGGTAAGAACAGAGAAAAAACATCATAAAATACCAGTTTTCACTTCGCTGGGCTCCACCGCCTCACCCCGGCCCGGGCCCTGTCGCTCAGTCCGGAGACCCTCCCCAATACGGGGCACGGACCCCTCTGCTCCCGCACCTCCCCACAGACCCTCCCCAATACGGGGCTCCCACACCATCCCACAGACCCTCCTCACCGCAGGGTACGGACCCCTCTGCTCCTCCCCACAGACCCTCCCCAATACGGGGCACGGACCCCTCTGCTCCCGCACCGTGACTCGCCTCACCGGGTGGTGCTTCCCCGCTCCCCGCCCTCCCCGCCCGTGCAGGCCCCGCAGCACTGACAGGGTCCCCCCTCGGGCCCCTCAGCCCGTCCCGGTCCCAGTCCCGCCGTGTTGCGGCGTTGCCGCTGGAGACGGAGCGGCCGCGCTGCCCCCGCTGGGGCGCTGAGGGCGGGAGGAGCGGGCCCGGCGGGCGGGCCGGTCACCTGGGGGGACACCTGAGCGGGGACAGCTGAGGGGATACCTGAGGGGAAGAGATGAGGGGACACCCTGAGTAGGACACCTACAGAGACACCTATAGGGACACCTGCAGGGACACCTGAGGGCACCTGCACAAACACCTGAGGGCAGGGACACCTGAGGGCAGGGACACCTGAGGGCAGACCTGAGGGCAGGGACACCTGAGGGCAGGGACACCTGAGGGCAGACCTGAGGGCAGGGACACCTGAGGGCAGACCTGCAGGAACACCTGCACACGGAGCAGGGCTAGTTCCAGTCAGCGCAGCCAGAGCCAGTCGATTTAGTAGACAATTTATTTTGATAAACTTGCTCAATAACAAAAATACAAGTGAAGAAAATTATGTTCATTTTATACAGTTTGTATTAACATTTGTTCGGAAACAATTAATTGAAAAAATGCTCTAACCAATTAGAAAACAACCCTCAGTAAAGGCCGGGGCGCCGGCGGCGGGTCCGGCCTCGAGCGGGAGCGACGCGTGCCCAGGCAGGACAGCCCGGCCGCAGACACCGTTTCCTTCATGTGTTCATCCTTCACAAAGGTTTCGAAGGACAGCTTCCATCATCTTCCTGTGTGTGTGTGTGTCAGGGCAAGCAGGAACCTACAGCTGTGCTCTGGAGGGGTCCGGCAGCGGCTCAGGGACACAGGGACGGCAGGACGGCCCCGGCCTGGCGGTGCCACCTTGGCCAGGGACGGGGCTCGGTGGGGCGGCTCAGACGGGTGTCCTCAGGACACTGCGATCTTTCCCCAGCAAGGTTGACAACGGAAAACCACATTAAATGGTTAGACTGGTGGGCTCAGGGAAGCACACCCTCCCCAGGTCTGAGACAAACACCTTCCAGGCCATTATTTCAGCTGAGCCCAGCGACAGCATTTGTACAGACTAACTAGTTTTGCTTCTGAAAGTATTTCAAGTTTCCAATCATATGTATTGTCAGCCAAATCAATGACCAGTGTGCACAAATTCCATTGTGATGGCACATCAAACCTCCAGGGGAACGTTGAAGCAAATGACTAAATGAGATTCCCTGGTGATGTATGAAATGAGCTGTCCTTCACAAAGTTAAAAATAATGGCTGGCATGATCAGAAAAGTTTATGTAAACACTCAACACAAAGATGGGATTACCTTTGGAGAAGATTCATATGGAAACATTTGCTTTTCATGAACTGAAAAAGTCTACAGATGTTTAGGCATGTTCAATACGAACTTTCTGTAGTTTAGAACAAACCCTTGTGCAAATAAAACCCATAAATAATCTTCAGCAGATTTTACAGTGATGCTCTTAGGTATGAAAAGAATGCACACAACTTTAAAACAAAAGTAACAGACATAAGTTTGACAAATGATTGCACCATAAAACAGTGTTTTATATACAGTTTACAAGATATGATTTTCTGCTATAAATTAATACTGTACTATATAGTACTTAGTGACCTTATTAAAAGCAACTGTTGACAGCTGTCTCTTGAATTACTGGGTTGGGCTTTTTTTAAATGCAGATGGCTGCATCTATTTCTGGACTTAAAATGCTCAAATATTTAATAGATTTATTTGTTAAATCTCTCTTATCAGTTAATAATTCATAGCAATAGCATTGGCAGATCAGATAAATTTCCAGTCAGCCAACCACAGTCTCGGTATGCTCCAAGATAAGTGTTTATTTTCTTTTTATTAAATGCTGATCCATTTAATCAAAGCCTAAATCCACATGGTGTTACTATAACTGAAGTAAGTAGGCTGGGGGGAGCAGGGAAGGGGAAGAAATCTTAGCAGCTGAGAAACTTTCTCAACCCCCCACCTGTGTTCCAGTTACAAAAATCTAGAACTATTTACAAGTGTGACATTTCTGAAAAAAATAACAGCCTTTTTTTTTTCTCTAACATAATTTATAATCTAAATTTTAGTGAATACTTTAGCTTAGGACACAGCAGTGATAACACCAAAATTTTGACACATATTCAGCAGCTGAACCCTGCCCTTTATCTCCACCAACATCACTAGGGACCTCAGACTTAAATTAGGAACCAAATCATATTTAAACCACTACTTCAAAGTAGGTGCCTGGCTGTATTTACAGATTAGTACACTTTAGAAAAATTTAGTTATCCATAAACACTACATTCTACCTGTGAATGAACTGACTGGAAAAAAAAAAGTTGCTTATAAACCATTCCAGTGACAAGTTTGTTCAAAAATTTCAAAAGAAAAAATACTTAAACCAGCAAACAATCATTTTGTTTTACAATACCTTGGGAGGGGGAGAGGGAAGAGGTGAGAAGGACAGGAACCCATTAGGGTCTGAATGGCACACAGTTTAAAATAATTGTGCAAATTGTGTTATTTTCAAACACTTCAGCTTATCAGATAAATGACTAATTTGGGAACCACTAATTTTATTTTAACAACCACCTCATTTTCAAATACACTTTCTGTAACAGTTTAGGAAAGTGTCTATTCAGAAATGCAGTTCCTCTTTTAAAGTCCTCTTTTAAAGTCAACAGCGCTCAAAACAGATTATTTCTTTTTGTTTTCCTAATGAATCTCAGGTAAACTTTGTATTAACTACTAAACAAATACTGATAGTGCAGGCGGCTTCCCTGGAACACCAAACTACTTTCTGCAAGGTTAGACTGAGCAGTGAATTAGGATGTCTACGGATTCAATGGTTTATCATTGTGTTGAAAAATAAAACTACTTCTAGTGAGGAATATTTACTCCAAATTTGGGTGGCCACTAAATCCACATTTAAAGTAACAACTTCAGTAAACAAGGCATACCATTTTCAACAGTTATATTGCTCATTTTTTTGGCAAAGATGAACTAATACTCAAGTGAAAATAAGTTCATCCATCTTTGCAGTGGAATAGTGTTTGCATTACTTTAAATATTGTATTTCACATGTGCTAGAGAAATCCTTACCTATGGTACAATGCTGTGCTTGAACATGTATGAATGCTAATGTAACAATGCAGTAGAAAAAGAGATTTTCTGTACAACAGTTGCTAATAATTTAAATAGTGTCAGTTTCCCAAAATTAGGATTTTAAGGTATGACATGATCTCACCTTCTACCCTCATATACAAATAAATTACCATAAAAAGAATTTTAGCTTAACTTAAAATTGCACCTAGAAAGGCATGGGATCGGTTGTACCTGTTACAAAAAACTGTTAAAATCAAGGGCTGCTACAAAGAATGAGGTAAACTGAAGACTCTCAGCTATGTGGCCTTCAGAGAAATGGCTTTTTTCTATTGAGTTCTAGTTTTGCACACCACAGTGTTTTGCTAGCAAAGCGTTCTGAGTTCTTTTCCAGGAACCATTTGTGTGTATATACATATATATACATATGTGTATATACACACACACACACATACACACACACTGGATACTGCATCAGCAAAATATATATATATATATTTATATATATATTTATATAAATATAAGGAAGAAATCCCCCTTTAAAATGTTCCTTAGTGTTTCCTAGAGCTTATGGGGGAGGAGGGGATGTATGTCTTCTGCTCTTACATACATTTAGAGAACATGTTTTGATCTATTGGCTTCTTGGTGCAGTAATGCAGGATTGATCCACGTTGGTTCCAAAGGCTTTGCTCATCAGAAGGAAGATGTAAAACACTAATCTCCTACACAGTGAGGCCAGCCTCACTTGAATTCCTCCACAACCCTCTGGTCTACCACAGAGTTCATAAATACTTTGACTTCCAAATCGTTAGACGTTAAAAACAGGAACAGTCCAGTAACGTGGGGCATTTATGCTTCTCAGTGTAAAGCATTCTTCACTAGTTCCTATCACAGTGCAGACCTGACTGCATTAAGGTATGCTCAGGAGATTAGTCAGCGTTGTCTGTATTTGGTTATGGGAAAGGCTCTCCTTTTTTTCATCCAAAGTGCATAGTGAGAACAAGTCAAAGCATTCCTCTTTTCAGTCAGTGTTTGATAGTCTGATTTAGGCATCCTCCTGAGAATGCAATTCTGATGTCTTGCTCTTTTCCAAAATAAAGTCCTGCAGTTCAGACATTCATCAGCCAGGTAAACAAACTTTGCCAGCAAATAGAAGTCCCACTATTGTAAAGAAAATTGATAATACAAACAGTACATACGAAGACCCAACCACTGTGTTATTGGGTAATTTATATGGTTGACCTCCAACTTCATTGATGTAAAATCCTATTGGAAATATTAGGGCTGCCATGCAGAATAGGATCACTGCAAAGAAAAAAGAAAAAAACAGTCACTGCTGTGTTAAAGTGCAAATATTTACCCATTCACAGAGCACCCAGAAGAGCAAGCAAAGTATTCTAAGTGAACTAAAGGGTTCTACTGTCTCACCCAAGGAAATGAGTTCCAAATATGGCTCCTCTGAGAGGCAAGACATTATTCACAATAAAAAGGATTAGCTTTTGAATTGGTTTGATTGCATACACAAGAATATACAATTGGGGTTTGAATCCACATTAGAATAACATAGAATTTTATCCCATTCTACCAGTTCAGCTTTACTTTTATTTCACTTCTATGCATTTCAACTTTCTTTCAAACATTATTTATTGTGAGTGGAACATGTTGGCCCAACACCTATTATTCAACCAAATCTAATTAGATCTGGGAGGAGAGAGGGGTTGAACCTGCTCTGTTCTCCCACCCACCCCATAAATCCACACACCAATATCTCCTAACATGATGGACAGCTCACACTGAAGCCTCTCATAGTCTTCAAACTCTACCTATAACCCAGCCATGCAGAAGATTCAAGCCAAGTTACAATGCTCCTGCCTGAACAAAGTGCATTATATGCTGAATTTGTTCAGGCTTCTCTCAGTTAACACAGGCTTCTGCTTTTAGTTTGCTAGTAAAAG
The DNA here is from genome assembly GCA_035583235.1 of Hafferia zeledoni. Taxonomy (NCBI): domain Eukaryota; kingdom Metazoa; phylum Chordata; class Aves; order Passeriformes; family Thamnophilidae; genus Hafferia; species Hafferia zeledoni. The sequence continues at coordinate 9,219,014 of JAWWEV010000034.1, read as the reverse complement.
GGTCACAGGTGCTGTCCTTGTCTCCCTTTTCACTTCTCCACCACTACAGGACAGAACTAACTCTGGGGATATTGTTTCCTACTTAAGCTTCCTCACAAATCAAACAAATAACAGTAAAACCCACTTGCAATGGTAACAGCCATCACCCACCACTGGCTCCTGTGCAAGTCAGCAGTGCTGCAGCTTCCTACCTTCCAAAGGTAGATAAAATACACTCAGGAGCTGGCCCACCTCCTTGTGCCTCACCTGAACAAAGTTCCTACTCTTTACAAATGAGGAAACGACGGGCTGGGGCAGCCTCAGTGTTTTTTAATGTAACTTCACTACTGCTCTCCCCGACTAAACACACATGCTCCAGTTTCTCCAGCTACAATGTTACATGCCCACACTAAAACCAATTTTTAATGGTCTCCGTGTTTATCCAAGACTAATAGTTTACCATCTATTTTATATCTTAGTGCTGATGATTTCCACAGCACAGGTCTCAGCTCTGAGGAAAAACACTCATATTTCCAGAAAGGTACTAGTTGTGGGCATGATGAGTCTGAATTGAAAGTGTGTCCAAGTAGGACTTGGGCACAAAAACCCGACAGTTTCATGAACCATGATCCACATCAGAACATCAGCTGCTCCCTGATTTCCAAAACACACAAAGCAGCTTTCCAACACCTCGAGCCAAGAGCAACCAGCAGCAGGCAGGATCAGCCTTTCCTCAGGCTGACAGCACCGAGCAGGAAAAAACCAGATGTTCCACTGGAGGGGGCTCGTGTCTCGCTCACAACATGCGCGAACCGGCGCGTTATTGCTCGAAGGGGAAGAGAAGGAGAACCAACAGAAAACATCTGGCGACTGCACAGTTACCACATTGCTGCTCAGTGCCATCTATTAGAACAGAACCAGAGGCCCAGATCTAGAAGGTTTTCAGCTACATGATTACTGGTCCATGTAATTCCACACTACACAATCTAATCCTTAAAGAATGTCTCCCTTTTTCCGATTGTATCTTAACAAACAGCTGGTCCATCTGAGGAAAGCATGGGGGGGTATGTATGTGCCTCTTGTACAAGCTCTGTCTGTACTTGAGAGGTCCAGAAAAAAAATGGTTGATGTGTGAGTAGGAACACAACATACAATTAGTAATAGTTTGAACAATATCCTGAGGATGAGACACATTACCATAACTCAGCAGGTTTCCCATTACATCCAGTTTGTTCATGACAAGTGTTTCAGTTATTTACAAACCCTGACTAATATTTTAACAAAAACACACTTACAGGAAATAGATTTTGGATTCTGAAAACAACCTGCCCTTTCAAGATTAAATCTCCTTTTTTACATTCAAGGTCTCCACAGCCGGAAAAGTTCTGATGGCCTCATGGATATGGCTGAAGAACAGATCTTTATCCCTCTCTACTAAACCAGTGCTCTTGAGGTGTGTTGTCCCTACACACAGCAGTGCTCCTGGGTCTGGGACCTGCTGCAGCTCTGTGTGTGCCAAGTGGAGTGTGCCCAGGGTCTCCTTGTGCTCCTGCCTGAGGACAGGAGGGTGCAGGTACCTCAACTCTCCCTCAGTTCACAGCAGAAGAAAAAATGAATTCTGCATCTGCAGGCAGGGTGCAGAATGCTGATGTGCATGTGCATTTCAAACACTTACTACAGAGGGAACCAGCCATCTTTTCAGCTGGGAGAGTGTCCAAGCAATTTTCTTTGCATGGACTGAATTTTTAGTCTACTGAAATAGCAAATAAAAAAAGGATTCATCAAAGTCTCTGGCAGATTAGGAAGCCTGGCAAAGGAATTGAGGCAAAGTTTTGAGAAGTCATTAAGAAAGGACTTCATGATAAATTTATTTCAAAAAAAGAAGAAGAAAGGAAAGAGAAAATCCAATATATGAAGCGCTCATTTAACATGGTGTATATTCTTTTAGAAGGAGATTTTTAAGGCAGTGGATAGGAATTTCTTATACAAGCTGTAGTCCAAATGTAGCTCTCCATATCTGGTTGTTTCAACTCAGTGAATTTCCAGCAACCCATGAAGAACTTCCTCCTCAAGAGTACTTGATTTTGATTTCAAGTTCTTCCTTGTGCAGGAAAATTTGCAGAAAAGACATTTAATGACTACAATTTCTGCTAACAAAAATAATAAGGCAATAAAACACAGCAATTTCTAGTTTGCATCTGAATGGTGGCTGTCAAAACCCCCAACTAGTTCTTGTAATTCTTTAGCTTGAAATTGTTTTGAGCATCTAATGACAACTGGAAAAAATCCAGTCTTAAAGAAATGGTCTAATCTTTTGAGGGCTCACTGCAGTACCTGCTCACCTCTTTAGAGACACTTAACATAGACAGCAGCACCTGGTACAAATGTTTAATAACTCAAGAAGCATTTTGTTCACTGGGGAACACCAGGGACAGACATTCACAGAATAGCTACTGCTAGTTAAGGATGTGATTATCCTGCCCTATTTTCACTTGCATTCCAGAAAGCAAGTCCATTATGCTCATGAACTTTTAAATCCTCAGGAAAAAAAAAAACCAAACCAGACTGTCTGGTAACTGCTGGAAAAAGGGTAGAAATATGATTTTTCAGTCTAACATCTCCTCCCTTGATACGACTCAGAGAAGCACCTCATTCAGTGGTAGCAGACACTGAATTAATTCCCTTTCTAGTGGTAGCAGATGGTAGGAGACCTGAATCTGTAAGATGTAAACAGATCTTGAGGGAGCTCTGTGAATTCCAGCAACAGCCGAGATTGTTACAATATACACAAGACCACCTAGGAAGCCTCCCCACGGAATAAGCTCTGGACGTTGTTGCAAATCATGGAATTAAACAGTACCTGTTCAAAGGTCCATGAAAATCACAATGTTAGAGATTTACATAACCTTCACCACACCCTCTCTTTTAGAGTGTAAAACTGCTGTAACATCAGTGACATCTTGCAGTATGACAACATGACAACATCTATCACATCAGTAGGAATACTGTGATTCCTGAAGGACTCATCTACAGAAGGTGAAGGAAAACCTTCACATCTGCCTTCACAAGACTTTAGTCACTCCTGCAGTATGACCTGGAGGACAGCAGTATCTCTCCTATCCTCAAAGCTCTTCTGCAGAAAACCCATCCATGGCTGGGGAATGAGGCAAATGCTCTGTTTGTAAATCCCCTCTCAGGTGTGTCCCTTCAGAGGTGGATACAGGACAGAGAACCCACACATCCAACTTCTTTCACCTGTCTCTTCCCTAAGCAAGACAGATAAGACCATTCTCAGCAATAGTTCATATTTATAGGTACATAGTTGAAAAAACCTGAAGTCATCCAAGACACCGAGCAAAACCTGCATGAGCTATGCAAGTTATGCATTTACATCCAAATTCCAGCAGGAACTGGCAAGTGACCTCTCTCCAGGCTTCCCTTGCTGCTGTCAGAGCTGCAAGGAAAGGGCTGAGCAAGAGGATTCATTTGCCCTCAGAGCTTTACTCCAGACCCTCTTGCCTGTGAAGGAATGGAGCTGCCAGTCCCAGAGCTTCCCTGGAAGTCCCAGCAGACTTCCCTGCCTGCCTAGGATGGCATGTTCTGTGTGGGGTTCAGACAGTTCTGTGAGAAGGGTATCTGCCAGCAGCCTGCACGAGTCTGTTCACTCTTGAAATCACGTGCAGATGAGATGGAATACAAATATGAAGTTTTCCCTACCCCCTTGTAATGAGTTACACACATTTTCATATAAACAGCAATGGCACTTCATGGGAAGGACCTGCTTGTGGTATTCCAAGCTGATTCCACATGGCTGCATGTTTCCTAATACTGATCTACAAATAGGTTACTAATTTGTGTTGCATCCAATGAAGCACAGATGTCACTCTTATCAACTTTTTGAAAAATATAGAATTCTTCCTTCCATTCATTTCTGGTTTCCAATTTTTTCTTACAAGTGAGTTAAGCAGTAAGATTTCCCATCACCATTGTTAACAGAAATGCAAAGGTCACAGAGTTCTATGTATGATGAATATCAAAGAATTGAATTTTATAATTTTGACAATGCAGCAATTATAATCTTAATAGAATTATGAAAAATTCTGACTTGGAAAAGAACAAATTAGAATGCCTCATTATTAAACATCTCATAACAAAAGACAACTGCCCAAATAAAAGAATGTCCCTCTATACTGAGACATCTAATAATGAACCTGTTGTAAGCCTGAAGAAATCTACAGGAAAGAAACCCACCAAAAGAAGACAAAAATGAGCCTTAGGGTACCAGACTTTTTGGCTGAGCTAATAATCACAGTCGTAGAAAACCAAAGCTGCAGGGATGCAACAATTTGAGATATTTAAGAAAAACATTAATATATAGTACTTCAAACCCCCTCTGTGCCTTAGAGCTTTGACTTCAGCTTACTGAAAGTATCTTAGTTTTATACAGCATTTTGAGTTTAACCCCCCTGCATATATTAGACATACATGAAATATGTTCAGATAAACAAGTGCCCTGGAAAAATGGGGGTGGAATATTCAGTAATACTCATATCTGCTATTTCAATCATTCACCGGAAAATAAATAAAACTTAATCACAACGGATACAGCATTTCAATGGCTCCATTGTCTGCAAGAGCTGCACTAATAATTTAATATGCTGTGTAGCAAAGTTGTCAGAAGGATGGCTTTGATTGTACAAGTGCCTCAGTGAAGTACCTTTGTTGAAGCTGAGCACTTTTTAATATTATTCCCTTCCCCAAACAAGGTTAAATCTTACTTGTATTACACATCATTAGATGTCACAGAGTTCCATTAAACCTTATTTATGCTCCTGTAAACCACAAACTTGTATTTTCTAGTTAGTGTTCACACTACCTTTAGTGGCATGTCATAATTCAAGTCAATTTAAAAGCCCTCAGGTTTTGAGTTTTTTCATGCTGTCATCCCCACCATTAAGGCACCATTTCACAGTTGGGCTAAGCCTGTAACACACACCAAGAAAAGGAAGGTTGAAAGTTATTCCCCTTGCTTGTTAGAACTGTTTTTCTCCTACACTGAAGTAGCCATAGGATATGTTTCCTTGTGTGGAAACACAGGGCTGCTGGAGAAGGCTCAGCTGTGAGGAGTTCCACTGGTGCTCATGCAGAGCAGAGCCAAGGGAGGCAGAGAGACACTGGCACTGCTCCCTCAGGCTAAAGCATGGGGCAGGTCACTCGTGGAAGCAGAATCTCAGTGCTGTGAAGCACAGCAGGTGCTCTGCAGTGGGCAATCCTCCTGCATAGCCAATTAGGATGCAGATATTTTGAATGAAGCAGATGCTGTGAGCACGGAGCAGGGCTGAGCCAGCACAGACCCCAAGTGAGGTGGTCACGAGACCTGAAGGAGGGATGGTTGTCTCAGATGGACCAACTGCCTCCTCTGCCTCGGGGAGGGAATCTTCTGTCATTCCATGCTGCTAGAAATAAGTCCTGGATATATGGGAGTGGGGAAGTATGAAATACTACCAGACACTCAAAGCAACACTGACCTCTTCTATCCTTGCTCATTTTCTTACGTCAATCAATGGCACTGCCCAAGGAAGGTCAAGGGGTCAGGCCTTCCCTTCTCTCACCTTAGGCCCAAGGCTATTACTCCCTCTCAGTTATAGTCACTTAAGACACCAACCCCTTTATTTTGGAAGACTTACTTTTCCCTCAGACGTGGTATTTAAAGAGAAGGAATGTTTTGTGTGGTAGGAGCCCTAAGAACTGCTCCTTAACAACACTGCAGTTACTCCAGACTCCACCAGTTTATCCTGCATACAGGGCAGCTGTGCAGTTGAGGTCACTTACTTCCAGTGAAAGCTATCCAGCGGGCATATTTAGTAGCTTCTCTTCGCCAGTGCGAAGCCACCAGCAAACCACAAGTGACAGTTAGTGAAATGATTCCCATTATGATGAAAAATAACGTAGTGACCCACTCAGGAGGCAGCCGTGGAGGAATACAGGTCCTGTCACGTCCATGGATGGTTTGACACTGTCGCACAAGGCCAACTGTGAGAGCACCTGAAAATACATAGCAGAGAGGCAAGTAAACTTTCAAAATCCTCTCTGAGGGGCGCTCAATCGCAAACCAAAGCTCAGAATTGCCCCAAAATAAGGGATTCTTTCCTTGATGAACCTTAATAAGCCTTTCAAACACAGAGGATGGGGGTGGCATGCTTTAAATGTCTGTCTTCAGGTTCTTTCATCATATGCTTGCCCAAGGTGAAGTGAGATGGCTGCAGCTGTATCTGGTTCCTGAGTGGCAATCAGGGGCCAATCAAAGGGATAAAGCACTCATAATAAAGCCTGCCAGTATCAGCTAATGTGGTAGCTGAGTTGTATAGAGTATCACTCCCTCATCTGTGCAAGATGAAGTACTTTTATGATCTAACAAAAGGAGTTGTAGCCCCCTAAAATGCCTTTAATTGCCTAATACCTTCTTCCCCCATCTGTAAATACAGCTTTAATCCTCTAAGTCTTGCAGCAGAAACTGCACTTGTTTCCTCTATGATCTTAAAAACACTAAAAACCCCCTGCTTTCTCACAAGAACTCTCTAAGAGTCCCTCTGTGCAAGACCAGCCAGTCCTTTTGAAGACTAACAAAAATTACTACACACACAAACTGGGATATCTCCACGAAAGATCTATCAAAAAGATCCTAGAAAAAGGGTAAGACTGGTACAGGAACTACAAAGATTTACACAAAATTATGTATTTTCTGTTATATAATAATAATAAAAATTCTGCTTTAAAATCCTATTCAGTGCTTTTGAGACTCATAAAGAAGTCTCTTTAATAAGTTATATTTGTTTGGAAAATTTTAACACCAATTTAACATGCAAGATTAAGACCCATTTCTTCCAGTGTCTCTTTAACAGTAAGTTCTATATTTCTTAATTTTGTCCCTTCTTCTGAACAATTTTCCTAAATAATCACAATTATCCTTTATCTAAACTAGCAAAAACCACCAGTGGATAGCATTAGAGTCAACAACTTTCTCCACAAACTACTGCAAGTAAATACTGGTTTAGTTGACCTGTTTGAAATAGAGGGCAACTTAGAAACAATTACTGCAAGACTTGGAAGCTTAAGTTTAGCATGTCCTGTGGAGGGGGAAACATCCGTCATACTTTTTAGTGTCTTTTTGGAAAAAAAAGAAGTATGAAACAAAGCAATAAGCCAATAGTCAAAAGGGTAACCAGTCCTAAGGCACCTCCTAGAACCCTGAAGCCAATTTCTGCAGATCCTGCCTGCTCACACCTCAGCAATGAGTACCCCCAGAATCAGTCTGACCTTACAGTCACTGGGTTAGGAGGCAGCATATCCTGTTCTATCAGGTGTAGGTGCTTCACACACACTGGCAGAACCAAAAGGAAAAGTGTTACTGCATCAGTTCTGTTGAAGCTTTCCTGTAACCTTTGTTTAGACTGCAAAATTTGAGCCCTATTCAAATACATCCTTTTAATTACACACTCATCAACTGAAAGATTCAGAGATGAATTTTCAGCTAAAAGTCAAACAGCTACGAAACCCCAATGAACTCTGAATTCTCTACTCCAGACATACAGCACATTGCTGTGCCCCAAGATTACACAAAACTGAGCCAGAACTACACAAGCAATCCTGCACAGCTCACACTCCTGTACAGTGCAGTTTTGCATGAACTGCTTCTCAGGTGGATTTTCACAGTCTGCAATGTCTCCATGTACATCAGCTGCTGTGACAGAGGGGAGATGTGCCTGGGTCCATAAAAGACAAACTCCCTGAACACACACACACACACACACACACACACACACACACACACACACACACACACTGCAGAACCTCACACAAAACACTAAGCAGTTTCCTGTAGTTTGGGGATAAAGGGGCCATTCACTGCAGTGTCATGGAACAGGAAATCAATCCCAATCACTCTGCAAGAACAGGAGTTAACAACAGTTTTACTGTACTTACAGCAAAGTCAGTTTTTTCCAAACTGCAATTCTAATCAAAGAATGACTTCATAAAAATGACATCACAGACTCAATAGATGTTTTCTGAATTCAAAGACCTCTCTTAGCTTCAGTGGTGATAATTTAGTGCATTTTTAATTTTGGCAAAAGCAACAGTGATAAGAGCAACTGTTTTGGACTTAGTTCCATTTAGTGTGTTAACTGAAATGGAAGAACAGCTGCTATAGATGAGCATGGACCAGCAAAAGACAACTGTTTAGTTTTTAGATGAATTTACAATTTATATTGAAGATATTTTTCAATTAACATGACCACATTTAACATGTCAGGTTCATCAAGAACTCAAAGCTAAGCCCAGTAGTGCCATATCTAGAGGAAACAAGAGAACCCCATCTTGAACTATTATTTTTCAATGCAATTTTTTTACTGTCAACATCTACTTCTCCAAAGGGTCATTTTCTCAAAAAAGCCCACCCAAACCAAGAAACTCACAACTGAAAATGAAAAAAAGAGGACAAAAATCTCTGAATTGTGAGTCCCAGAGTAGCATTCCTTTTTAATATACAAATCTGAAGTAAACATACTTCATATTGAAGGTTTTGAACCCTGAGTCTGCAGACTCCAAGAGGCAAATGGAGGGCAAGAGGTCTGTGAACCACTTCTGAAAGTTCCACAAAGGTAACTGGAAAAACAACCTCATTATGTACTCATAAATTCAGTTATAGTTCAAGTTGAAGTTGACTCTACAGGAATACCTCACTTGTGTACATAAACTGGGCACAAGGAAATTAAACCTCAGGGCTTTCTCCCATAGTGACAAATATCCTGTTGAATGCAGACTTCAAAAGAAGTCTCTGGTGTGGAAAAAGCACATTTATTTGCCATGAAATTAAAAAAAAAAGTGTGTTTATATGGCATTTTATTGTGTTGGTCCCATTTTAAAGCAATCAAGCAAACAGTTGCCAGGCAGCTGCCAACAAACTACCTTGTCACAGAAAATCTTGTTCAACCTTATCTAGTTTACCACTGAAGGAGGGACAGAGATACCAAACTGAACAGCCTCCTTTTGCCTGGAGCCAGAGCACAGCCCAAGAGTCCATCTCAAACCAGTCACCAGGTTCCACTCTGATCCACAGTAAAAACAGAGGATTTCAAGTCATTCTCTCAGAACAACTTCAGCATAATTGCTGCAAATCCAAGCACCTACCACAGGCATGAAACAAATGGCACAGCCAGTAGATTAGGCAGCTTAAAGATGGATCCAGCCCTAAACCATGTGCAGTGGAGTGGAGGAAGGAGCACACCTGCCCTTCCTCCACCTCCCCATTCCCACATGGCACAGCCCTCGGGAGCCACAGGGAGGTGCAGAAACTGCTCCTGTGCTCCTGTTTGCCTCCCTCCTCAGAGCTTCCAACACTGGCGTTGTCCAGGTCAGCACAGGCAGTGCAAGGTGATTAGGATATATATATGCACTAATCACTAAAAATGACATTCAACCTTTATCAAATCAGAGAACGCTGCACTGAGCAAAGGTTAGTAAAGTGTCCTTAGTCTTTTCCAGTAAATCTATTCCCTGAAGTGCCAAAGCATTTCAAACACATTGAACAACCTTCCAGCAGTGACAGTCTCTGTCTATAACCAGGACTCCAGTTAATACCAGAGAAAGATTTTGTGATCATCCAACTCCTCCAGACTGACAGTAATGCTCATTTTCTGACACTGCATATTTTTACTAGAATTGGTAATAAAGACTCTTTAACAAATACACCAACACTGGGGAGCATCACCTGTTTAACAATTTCCACAAAACCACTGAGGAGAAGAAGGAGAAAGGCACTAAACCACTGTAGGGCAAGTTCTTGTCCTCCCCCTGGGTGCAGAGGAGCAGCTGCCAGGGAGCAGACCCCCAGGTCCCCCTCCAGCCCCGGGTGCTGTGCCATCCCTCTCCCGTTTCCCTGGTAACCACAGAGCCACCATGGAGGAATCACACACTACAGAGAGAAACAAAGATTGCTGCAGCCCTTTGACTCCCCCTCCTCTACATCACTTCTGAATTATTAAAAGTGGCACAGCAACACCACGGCTGGGAAGCTGCAGCACAATAATGGCCATTCAGATGCTCGCTGTTCATCTGTTCCTTGACTGCAGAACATGTGGGATCAAGTGTGCCAGATGGACACAGGAGAGGTGCCAATGCGATGAGGAGCTTGCCCAGCACAAGAAACAACTAATATGGAAAAAGCACAATGCAGTGAATGAGGTGGGGCTCAGACATCAGAAGGTCACAGAGCTCAGCAGTTACACTGTCACACGAGCACCCTGAGAGCTGCTGTTTCTCTACTTGGGGTACCTGCTCCTCCTCTGTCCTCTCCTACTGTCCCCACTTGAAAATGCCTTTACTCTTTCCTATCATTTTAGAGAAAATGCTATTCCTTGTGTTTAAATGCATCTGCAAGCCCTTATATTCCATGACAACAGCTGCCTCACCTTTATCTTCCATACATCAACCACATCCTTAGCAAAATGATTAACATTAACATTAAATAAATATTACGGGCCATTATGGCTGGTGAGGAGGTTAAACCATCCAACCACTCCCAGACAGGTGCCTGCTCTCCCTCCCTCGCTGTCCTGATGAGATGGGGGGATTCTGCTCGAAATGACAGTTTTGAGTGCCAGACAATTTCTGCTCAAACAAGATGCTTTCCTGTAGTGTCCTGAGGACTTGTTAAACCATCTCTGCTAAGTGAAGAGCTCAGTGTAGAGGGTTCCTAATGAGGTGCTGGTGACAAATCTTAGCACACCGCCAACGTGGCAAGGACACTGGCAAGTTCCATGTTTTAGTAATGAGCACAGAATATGGAGCTGTGTTATTTGGGCACACTAAAACATTCATTGCTGCTGGTTAGGTAACAGTCACATGCCAGGGAATGACATTTGTAAAATAAGGGCAGCTCAGTTAAGCCATTCCCTGTAGCTCTCATTGTGCCACAGACAAGGACAGTTTGTAGAAAACTTCTAAGTTCTATTGAGCTTATAAACTTAAATGGGAAAAGGTGCAGGACCATCTAAGAGGAGGCACAGGCTGCAGCTGTTCAGTGCACAGCTGTATCTTGCTACCAACTGAGCTGGAAACTTGAAAGGTCTAAAGAAAACGCAGCGATTTGGTCATGGCAGACCAACTCCCTGTATCAGTGTTAGGGATAACCCTCAAGTTGGCCTCAGCCACCTTGTTCCTCTAACACATCTGCTGCTCCTTCATTGCAGCCAAGCCCCTCGGACACAAGACTGTTCTCAGTGAGCAAAGCACAGCTGAGGAACTCCTGAGAGAAGCAAACAACACAGCGTGGTGAGAATAGTTCCAACACACCTGCCTGTAACAGCAAACAAGGAGGAAGTATTTCCAAGAAGAAAATTTTCAGTCATCAAAGCAATTTGGCAGTTCAAGTGGGATGTTTCCCATTCTTAATATATGGAATTTATTTTCCCACAATGGGCACTTGAAGTGATGTAGCTATACAAAGGGGGAAGAGAGAATGACTTATTTAGGTTTACTTATATGTATTTTGTTTTGGGAAAAATTCCTATTAATTCTATATTTTAGGTAGTGATCCTGTGGAAACAGAACATGCTCTCCTTTCTGCCTTTCCTGAAATCCAGGGAACTGACACTGCTAATCTTTCCCCACCACAGCCTTGGGGTACTTCACACAGTTAATTCTACTTATTCCAGTGCAAAACTCCATCAGGAATCAGGCCCTGTACCCTCTCTTATGAGGAGATTAGTCATGCTCGGAGTAAGCAATGCAGCAGGTTAGGGGAAAAGCTGTGCCTTTGTAGGCAAAGAACCACCTCTGGTGAGAAGGAGAAAAAGATAACAGCATCCCGCTGGTTTGCAAAAGCAAGGAGGAAAAAAGGATTAGCAATGCTGGGGAAGGGCACTTGATTCTGCAGGGCACAGTCCATGTTGTAACAGTCATAATGGTCTGGTCTCTGAACAGGCCCCACCAATGATGCCCCACGGGCAGAGCTCACAGAACTGGTTTGTATCTCCAACCACTCACAATCAGAGCCTTGTAAAAGGAAATGTGGTTAGTCTTCATCTAAATTTTCAACCACTGACCCATTAAAGCAATTTCAAACAGCCTCAAATAACGTCATGTCAGAGCATTTTTCAAAATAGCACATACAGATAATGCAGCTAAGTAACTATAAGCAGGTTGAACACCTTCCTACACATCTGTGCTTAGGTCTTAGTTGTAGGACAATACAAAAACTGAATTATATCTCAATAGCAATAAAGGGTATCTAAAAGGATCAAAAGATAAGATAGGATCAGCTGCCAGTTTCTAATCAAGTATGAGAAGACCATCTCTCTTACTGTTCCTTCATCAATAATTCCTTCTTTTGTGAAGGATGGAGGTAGTTTGAGTAGATGCTCTTATGCCACTAAAATAACTTGGAGGTTACCACGCAGGATGATACTCAGGATGTGGCATAACAGATTGATTCTCTCACTGCGGATGTTCCAGTATGTTGTTCAGTTAGTAGATTCACAGGAAACCAAGTTCAGACTCACTATAATAAGATTTATGAATGTTAAAGGAAGGCTGAAAAGAATAACAGAGGATCAACTGCAAAAGCACAGAACACAGAGGAGTTCAAAACAAAGGGATTATGAATTATCTTTCCTGCCCTTTGTATGTCAAAGCTTATGGTTTTGGCACTCACTCCAATTTGTCTCTCAAATAATCTAACAGGTATTGTAACCCTGGGAAAAAAGCTTTGGAGTTTCTCACTTTGAAGCAGACCAGATGCAAGATCAATTCATACACTCACTGGATGTTTATTGGCATGAAAGAAGCAGCTAAAAATATTTCTATAATGTTAAAAGGTAGTTTTCAATAAAGACCTAGATTTACTTGCAAAGTCCCTGCGATATCTAGGGGGCCTCTTTAAAAAGCAATTCAAGTTAATGTTTTAAGATTATGTTATATAAGCTGCTATTTCTCTTCTACTCCATTTATCCACACCAACTTTGAAAGGCACCATCCCTCTTGTTCTAGAGATGCAAAGGGTGTTTCCCTGTTTTAGGAATTAGTTATTCTTAGAAACACTCATACAGGTGAGGCAACATCTCCAGCTTCAAACACAGCCATAGGGAACCTACCAGTTTAATTCCATTTAACAAACTAATTTCCTGAGAATTTAACTTATCAAGTACCATTTTTTGTCACTCTTTAGAAAACTTTCTGACTTTTAAAGAGAAGAACGCAAAGTTTTGAAGTCTAAAGTCAAAATTAGAAGAATTGTGGTATGTCAGCAGAAAAACCTGCCTTGCTGCTGAACAACATCTGGCACCTGAGTTGCCTCAAAAGTTTTCAATTCCATGTTTGTATCATGCCTAATGCAAACCAAATCCCCTCTTCACAAAAAACACAGTCCTCTCCCTCCTCCTTAAAAAAAGAATAAAAATTAGGGGCCATCTATCTAGGAAAGACACACATATTACAACAGTTTATTACTATAGATGACAATCACTGTGATGTAGTAGTTGTAAGTGATGCTTAAACTGCAGACATTTGGACTAATGAAAACAAGTTTATTTCTGAATCCCAACATACAAGTTTCAATGCTGTGCTGCTTCTGTATTTGCTTTATTGAATCTTTTTTTCTTTTGCACCCCTTACTTCTTTTTTTTAATACTTTAATTATTTTTTTGAGATGGACCACAGAGTCTGAATTATCCTCAGGCAGCAACACAGGAACAACTTCCCTGACACAGCAAAGGCTCTGTGTGTTCTCACATATCAGAACCAAGAAATCTGCCCATTCTGAAGGTATTCTTTCCTACTTCACATGTCAGCATTAGTTAAATGTTGCTAAGCAGGATCTCTAATAAGCTCCATCCTTCTGGTTGTTCATTTTCTAACACTAAAAGCATTTTCACAATAGGACAGTGTTGTCAGTGACCAGAATCTCTAGTGGCAAGGGCCTAGAAAAAAGAGAGAAATTTTTAAAAATAAAACAATGTTTTATTTAGCTTAACAAACCAAACAAAACCCCATAGTTATTCCCATTTTTCCACTAACCAAAATAGAGCTACTCAAAGTTGACAAAATTCACAGCCTAAAAGAAAGATCAAAGGCAGTGTCAATATTTAAAAGTGATTTTTCTAGTCAGCTACACCAGTTTATGCCATATGTTCAGTTGAAAGCCACAAGCTCTGACACCTACAGCTGTTCTGCCATTTAACATCTGATGAGCCTGTGTTCTTTTTAACAGAGTTAGTTATATTTGGCTTCAGAGAGAGCTGTAAAATGATCCTCTCCATCCAGCACCCCACATGACCCTACCACAAGCTCCTCTGGTCTGCTCATCACTTCCCCACTGTCTGGTTGATGTGCAGGTCTTTGGGGCTGCAGGGACAGGAGTGGCCAGGCTGGTCAGGAACGGCAACACCAGAGTTTGCCACGTGGTATGAACACAACACAACAAGAACAACACACAAGTTCTGGCTCTTCACAGTGCAGAGAATCACCTTCCACACAGGTGTCTTATAAGGCACAGCCTGGCAATAACTGGACTTCAGAGCTCTCCATTTTTAACTTCTGCATATCCAAACCCATCATTTCATCAAAGTCAGCTGGGTTTCAAACTTAGTTCAAGCAGATCAAGATAGATACACCAAAATCCCCAAACCACACCAAATAAAGTATCCTGTAATTTGTGGAGAGGAAAATCAGAAGAGCATCAGCCCAAAGCAATTTTTCTCACCTAGTGACAAAGGCACTCAAGGTAGGGGGAAAACTGAGGCCCTGGCCCTGCACTCAAGATTGCTTGTGCATTTTATCAAATTAAATTCAGGAGGAATAAGGATCATCTTCCTCTGTCAGACATAACTGTTGTCCTCTGGGCTGATCTCAGCTTGCATCAGACACGCTCCAAGGACACCCACTGACCTGTCTCTTCCATGGCCTTGTGAACCACCCAGTGGACAAGGTGAAAAGGGAAGTGTTGAAATGCCTTGTGGCATTTATATTAGAAACATATTTGCAAAGTTTAGGCGTCTGTTCTGCAAACACTCAGCCCAAACACACCTTATGTGCTTGAATGTTTACTCACACCTGAGCCTGACTTTCTCTTGGTCCACCTCTGAGAGAACATGTTAGGCCCAGATTGCCTGGAAGTACAACAAACAGACTATGCTAAATAAAGAACAAAACATTCAAAAAGCAAACAAAATGTACTAACAATTGTGGCAGTTTCTTCAAATCACAAAACTGATGGCAGGACTGTATTTATAGCAACGAGGACATGAGAAGGGAAGTTGGCAGG
The DNA here is from genome assembly GCA_035583235.1 of Hafferia zeledoni. NCBI lineage: Eukaryota > Metazoa > Chordata > Aves > Passeriformes > Thamnophilidae > Hafferia > Hafferia zeledoni. The sequence goes on along the minus strand of JAWWEV010000034.1, from coordinate 9,203,716 downwards.
TAGAAGTAATCTTTTATTAAAACCTCTAGAATAACTGGAAAGATGAAGCACATTTCTGGTCTTGCAAGCCTTTCCTTGTACACACAAGGTTCCCTCACTGTACTAGCTGGGGATATCAAAGATCCCATCCCTGTCTACCAGACTTGGCTTTATTCCATAAGGCATCTTTGTCAATTGAAGAATGACACCTATTTGCCCTAAGACATATTTCATTGCAAGTGGAAAAATATTTCAAGTAGCATAAAACCTAACCTTAGTTTTTATTCCCAAGGGCGCTTTTTAACTGTTGCTAAATCTGTGTATGACAAGCTTGTAACAACCAGCAATACAGGTTAAACTGCACCTTAAACAGGGACGAGGTGCAGGGCCAAAGATTTTATTGTCTCCAGTAACAATTCATGTGCTGAAATACAGACAGACAGACAGACAGCTTAACTGCACACAACCTGTCCTCAGGGACTGCTGGCACAGTTAATATTTTAAGCCCCCCAGTTTAAATAGTAGCTTTAACTTTTCAGGCAAACTGGAAAATAAATCAAACCCAAACCCAACCTTCTTCTGCAGCAATAATTCTAAAATTTAGGCATTTACTTGTTGTTCCCATCACAAGAAAAACATTAAAAACAAAGAATAGGAAGGCAGGAAGCATATTCAGGATTTATCCTGAAGTTACACTTTCTTATCCCTTTTGCTAGGGCAAATCCTTGTTGTAGAAGCCTGCATAATTTAAGCCTGAATTATTTGGGCAATTAACAGGTGCTGTCTGTGTGGTGATAACACTTTCTCTCTTATCACAAATTGGCATCTACCAAAATAGACTCAAGAGTCTGGAGACTTCTTTTCTTTTTTTTTTCTTGCTAGAATAAGAGAAGACAGACCATTCCTGAAGAACAGTTAAATTTACACTTTGCTGAAATGAAGTACAACTTTATTGAAACGGCAAATCTGAGCCCTTTCTGAGCAAGGGGGACTGTTCTTAACAAGCAATCAGAAGTTATATAGTGCTCCAAAGAGTCTATCTGTTAACAAATGTTCATACAGTTGTTATATTGACATTCTGAAACAGAATTCACTCTAATTTTAGATTTTATACAAACAACTAAGAAATGGTCCGTCCTTAACACCAACTTCATCCTACTGAACATCTACTTACAGAGAGCATTTACTTCAGATTCCACTGGGCATAAGTCAACAGACTTCTGTTTGTAAAACAGCAACTACTTCTGGCCTTTACTCTCCTATTTCACCATTTTTCATGCATGAAGCTTCAGGTACTTCCTGGAACCACTGAGTGACCCACTAATATTCCACTGGAAGAATTTACAGGACCACATTAGACAATCTTTGCCTGTCAATCTTTCCAGGTTTCTTGTACAATCTTGTGGCATTAAGTTGAATTAAGTGTGGGTTTAAAAAACAAAGTGAAACATGCTTCTTCCCACATGAGTTTCCACAATGGAGAGCACATCATCAATGTGTGAGTTTAGGTGCACGATTAGTTTCAGAACAGAGTTCAGCCTAAGGAAAAAGAAGTTCTTCCTTCACCCCTGTGACTCCTCCTCCCCCACAGCACACAACGCCCACAAGGCTCCTCACATCCACAGGCACAGAAGCAGCAGTGCATTTTCTCCTCTGCAAGAAAAGAAATCAGAATCTTCCACTGTGGCAATCCTGGAGCTGACATTTCCACTGACTGTGGGAATACTGTTGGACTACTGTCTGTGCTTAAGAAAAGATACCTCTTAATGCTGCAATTTAGAGCGTTTTTATTTTGTGTAGAGAAGACTGAACATCAAAGTATATTTTCAAGTCAAACAAGTCACCATCTATACAAAAGTCATTCTACAGGAAACTTGAGGTCCATGACAACCCCTTACCAGTTTTCTTCACTTTGCTTTGGTATAAAGACATCCCAGCTAAAGGTTGTGAATGTTTGATGCAATCAACTCACACCAGTGAAGTTACAGATTAAGCCATTCCCCCTTACTTGTACATTTCCCTGGCCTGTCAGTGAAGTGAGGATTTATTCCAGATGTTATATAAAGATTTTATTGCAGCAAGCAAGCAGTTTCCCTAACACAGCCTAAGAATGTATATATGCCATCAATGTGAGAAGAGCAGAAAGAATCTGGTGTCAAAGCAGCCCTTCTGAAGCATTCACAGCAAAGCAGTTCTGAGGCACACACTGAATGATCAGTTGTCCTCTCCTATTCTGGCCTCACACCTATTCTTTAAAATACAACTAAATGACATTTCTGCCAACAGCTGAAAGTAGTCACAGCAAGAGAAGTGGAAACAAGGCAAGAACAACCTGGGGAAAAGAAGAGAAAATCCAGGAGTAAGAACTGCAACACTACAGACACTACCAAGTGGCTCAATGACGAGCACTACAGAAATAAACTACTTGGCTTTACTGTTCATGAACACTGTAATTTGATTATTAAATTCTTGGATGTACCAAGCTCAGACACAGCCCAGCCCCACCAGTGCAGTGTCCAAACAACAGCACAAAGAATTGCTCACGGTCAAGTAAGTTCAAGGCCTAATGTGAACTGTCTTCAACTGGACAAGTATTTAAACACCTAAGTGGGATATTAATCACTACACCTTGAGAGACTGTCATCCTTAATAATCTCAAAGTGCTCTGTGATTTATGGCACAGAACTGCAGCTACCATGAGGTTCTTGGGTAGCAGCCAACTGTTGCTTACCACACTGTGCTGTGTGGATGGGAAATGCTGGCTCTGGATACTGCACTGAATCCCTGGGAGGCTTTCCATGCCTTCCAAGGGAGCATTTTAGTTCATCCCAAGGACCCAGATGTAACACACTGAGGGTGTTTTGCTCAAAGACAGGAGTCAGACTCTACGTGCTCTGTATGAATTTTGAATCCCTAACTCTTGTCAGCAGGTATTTCATACTGGATTAGCCCATCCCACAGACAAACCATCACACTCAGGTGTTTCCCAAGGAACCCAAGAGAGACCAAACTCTTCTCATCAACTCTATTTACAAAATTTAGAAAATATATACAAGATAATACATCAAACAGGAAATCAAATGATATCACAGGAAGAACCCAAAAGCTTCACCCTGAGAAAGGAGATAACCTATGACTGTTGGCTCCATGTAGATTCCTACAGAATCAGGCCAATAGAAGTGCTTTTCCAGTCAAATGCTCTAGGTTGTTTCTGCAGTCCTTAAAATAGACACGTACCCTGCACAGATCCTCTTCTTGGCCATATCTCCAGTTTTTCAGATCTGTGTGTATCTCCATCAGTCAGAGGCTTGGGGAAGAAAAGTAAAATTGAGCAAAGCAGCTGGAGCACATGTAAGGGGATTGCTGCAAAATTACCACAAAACTCTTTCCCAGCATATAGCCCTTAGTAATAAAATTGCTATAATTATCAATTGCTAAATTTGCAGGCACTCTGAATTACAATAGAAACTTATAATTAGGTAATGAAAAATTTATTTTTGAATTTAAAATTGTAGATACTATAAAATATCATTTTCCCAAATTATTTTGTACAGGAATAAAACAGTGTCCATATTGTATTTGTTCCACCACGCTACAAACATCATTTTGTATTTGTTTATAAAATAGAGAGCTGCATTTATCCACTGCAAAGGTCAATATTCCTCCTCACCCATGAGTCACTTCAGTTACCTTCTGAAATACAAGTCTCAACCACTGCTGGAAAAGGATTCAAGGCGAAAATCCTACACACTGCAGCAGACAAGAAAAGTTAGTTCTCTCCACTTTGTTTCAAGACTAGCATGAAAATAAGTGGGAAAAAATTAAGCTGTTGTGAAGCACCTATAAAAAAGTAGGTCAAGCTTAAAAGTTTGACCTACTGATCTTCTTTGCTTTGGCAGAAGTACAAATGAGTTTATATAATGCTGCTCACATGGAGAGCTGGCTGGAAACAAAACCATACAAATGTTTTTAATCAGCCTTGGCCATTAACAGGATTCCTTTTTTATTATTTCAGACAATTTAAAATCTTTGCTCTGCAGTACACACTATCGAATCCTTACTTCTAAGATTCACATATTTAGGTCACTCTCGTGTTGATTTCAGTGTCAGTTTGTGGCAACTGATGTGACAGACACACCTAAAATCAGCTCTAAGTTGATTTAAGAAACCATCACTGTGGAACACAGGTAAGTTCCTGAAGCCACAGAGCTGAAGTCTCAACAAGGCACTTTCCTCACAGGTTTTACCATCTACAAAGCAGCTTTACAGCCACCTCCTTTGAATCTCAGCATATTCTGAGCTGGAAGGGACACACAAGGATCATCAAGGCCTTCTTGAGTAAAGCACAGGACAGATAGAAAACAAATCTGTATCTGCACATACTGAAGAGAATTTAATTCTATAGTAACTTTGCATACTGCTGGAAAGTAAATAAAGACAAAAAGGTTATTCCCAATATCTGAAACTCAAGTACCTTATCAAAAGCACCTACCATCAGAAAAGACAAATGAAATGCCTGTTCTTCTGTGATTTTTTCTCCTCAGTTTAGTAACGTAAAACTGTGACAGGAAAAAAAATTTAAAAAAAAAAGAAATTAGAGCTTTGCTGCTAATGCTGACAGGAGCTTCTGTGATAAAGATACCACCTCTTTTTACAGAGGAAGAAACTGAGGTACTACCACAATAACTTGCCAACACCCAAAGTCAGCCGTGCCAGAGGGGAGATTGGACAGGTAAATACAAGTTACTGGCTCCCAGATCTGTGCTCTGTAATCAAAGATTTCTTACCTAATACCCTAATTAGAGAATGAGGAATTCAACATCATTTGGTGGAAGGCAAACTATTAATTTTTTACTTTCACATGCTAAAGAGAAAATAAAACATGCACCTCACAAGAGCAGCGTTAGTTTGTATTTGTTAAAAAGCAGATGTAAAACATCAGTTCCTCAATGGACAGAAACAATTGGCTCTCTCATCCCTGCTCTGGCAGGCTCAAGAAACCAGCCTCACACATCTCTCTTTCATGGGATTCTTCCTACACATAAAATAGTTCCATATGTTTAAATGTTGAGTGGTTGAGTAAGCACAAAATTAATTCACGACAACAATGCCTTTCTATTGATTTTTCTTGTGCCTTAAGGCCTGGTCAATTACTGAACCCAAGCACAATTCAAACACTCTGCTTTGTCACATTTTTATATCCACTTGAAAGACATCTACAGTCCCAAAGTGGAATGGAAATGTTCCTTTTCAAGAGGGCACTGACCCTCCCAGTCCGGGCAGACCTATTAACAGACTACCCTTAAGAGAGTATTCAGATTATATGAGGTTTAGATTCTAGTTCTTATCTGGGTTTTGTATTGTTGTTTTTAAGGCACTGGCAACACCTCCAAAATGCAGGTAGTGAGCAGTGCCTGCATCTCAAGACCAGCAGGTCTTGATCCCCTCACTGTGCAGGTCAGCAACAAATCCCCACACACCACCTTTCCCTCCCTGCTCACACACCTGGGACCATCTATCAAAGCAATGTGCTTTCCTGAATATTTTGTTCCAGAACCTAATTTTAACACTCTGATGTTCAGATGGCTTTGGAGATTGCTTTTCAGCACTCACCTCTTTCTAGGACCTGATGGTACATAATTCTTCATTCTCTGTATCATCATCATCTTTTTTTTTTTTTTTTTTGTATTCTCAGCATGTAATCCAAATAGGTTCAGGAAAGGGCAAATAACTTCTCCTGTCACAGTCACTACATGATAGCACAAAAAACATTAGGAAAAAGTAATTTTATAGAATTGCTTCCAATCATGACCCATCATTCTCTACCGAGAAGAACTGGGAAACTCTTGCTGTGTTTTGAGTGTGTTGCAAGGTGCTTAACAAATGATCACCAGAACCCTTTTACAGACAGTTTTTTCGAAGCCAGCTATGCATACATAACCAAAACAAAACACCATCTCCTTCAGCAGACAGCACAATGGCTGCTCTATACCACGGCTCCTCCACAGAGGAGTGCTGTGCATGAGCAGTTCCTCAGCACAGCCCTAAAGGGCAGAAGTCAATGGTAATCAGCCATACTGATTTTTACATATCACTAGTTTTGGAGCAGCCAACTGTACTAAGAACAGCAGTGCTAGCTGGAAATCAGTTTACACTCTCTTTAAGTTGTTGATGCTTTATTTATTTTATCTATTCTATTTCAAAGTACTGTTTTGTTCAAGTACTCTCATGTGGTCTTGGGTTTATTCCATGTATAGTCAGTGCTCCAACTTGAGAAAAATATTTCAGTGGCCTCAAGCTCAGCAGGAGCCAGGAATCACTGCTTGGTCATATCACCTGTGACAGTTCATTAAGCTGGTCCCAACAAAGCTACAGTTCCTGCTGAAACAGTGAAGCAAAAGTCCTCAGGAAGAGCTACAATCTGCAGAAGAATAACACTGAACATCAGTAATTTTCCACTTAGTACCAGACAACTTATTTCACAGAAGCAGGGAGTTAAGTGCCTGAGGAGGAACAGCCTGCTGCGTGTGGCTGGCTCTTCCAGAACACCACAAAATCTGGAATCATGCTTCACAAACAAAAGTGCACCTGAGTATGCAAACCCAAGAACTACACATCATCTCTGGAAGACACATGGAAAGACAGCATTTGTAAAGGGACAATTTAAAATAAGTGGCATGTTGTAGATTCACAATTCACTGTCATACTGTTACTGCACAGCAAGACACAGAAGGTTTGACACAGAAGTTCCCATGAAAAGTAGAACTCCAAGTGACCTTGTGCCTGTCACAGATGCAAGATGAAACTGGAAGCTCTGCTGAACACCAACATCACCAGGTCAGGACTGCTGGGCATATGCTGAGTGGCCTGGCCATAACATTATACTCTGTGCTCCCTGGTGATCTGTGGATCAGCATAAGAGGATGGGATATACTCCTGCTTTAGGAGTTACCCATCAGAGTTAAGCACCCTTAAATTCTGACATCCATGTCAACTTAATGACTGCTATAAAAAAGGTACACCTTGTTCTGTAAATTGGAATCAAATGAACAATCATGCTACATAGGAAGGGATGACTAAATCACATAAACAAACTGAGAGCTTAGCTTTCTGAAGGGAGATTCTATTTGATTAAATTATCCTCTTGAATTATTTGACCTATCCTAAAAGCATTTCAAATTGCCAACCTCCCCACATGTAGAGCTTTTAACATCTCTAATTTCAACTGTACAAAAGGGTTGAGAGCTGAAGCTGGAGCAGCTTCTATCCCCCTTCCTTCCCTACTGAATACAAAATAACAAAATCATTAAAGACCCTCCCACACAAAAAAAGGAACATATGGAGACAAAACTATCAGCTTATAAAGTTCTTCACAAAAGAAGTGTAGAGATGATACAGGAGCAAAATTCCTTCCCACTGAAATCAGTGGCACTTTAGGCACTGGTTTAAATTAAAGCCAACTCTGTCCTTATTTCTCACACAGAGTGTCAGTTTGATAAGAAAAGGCTGTCAGTGCAAGAATACTGAGCAGCCACTGGTTTCCAGATTGGTTATCAGTGTCCTGCACTTGCACAGCACGAATAACGAAACCTCACTGAGAACTCTCTGAAAGAAAAATCCATTTTATTTTCACCTTTATAATCTTAAAGATGTATGAAATATCTGAAACCAAGTGAATGAACAGTCCTTACAAAACTACAGAAAGAAAAAGCCCAATGGAGACTTGGACCCATGTTCACAAAGGTGTAGTTCCTCTGGCCTAAAGACAGATAAGCATCTGAAACCTTCAATGATCTTGGTTGCACTCCTTTGCTCTTAATTGCACTGCTGGAGAGAAATTTTTATAGCCAACATTTTTCAAGAGTAAGATTTAGGACACTAATCAGCCCTTCTTCTATAGTGATTCTGCAGAACATAAGCTCCTTTAAAAAATATTGACAACTATCTAGATTTTTCAGAAAAGCATTAAAGCCACTGATTTATTTTGCTATCCAATTTAGCAGAAAACCATCATTATCTCTGGAGGAAGAGGTTCATATTGTTTAGCATTCAAATCAGAACAGAATTTTTTTTCCCCCTGAAATGTAAGCTCAGGTTCCCAACCTTCACGGCTGCAAACAAGCTCTGCATGAGGCAATGCAGGGCTGCCTTCCCAGGGCTGCCAAGACCTCTGCTCTGTGCCATCCTCAGGCAGCTGCAGAGCTGAGCACACCAGGCCGTGCCACGCTGAGCTGACCAGACTGTGCTGTGTGAGCACACCAGGCCGTGCCACATTAAGCACACCAGGCTGTGCCACACTGAGCACACCAGGCCGTGCCATGCTGAGCACACCAGGCTGTGCCACTGTGAGCACACCAGGCTGTGCCACGCTGAGCAGACCAGGCTGTGCCACTGTGAGCACACCAGGCCGTGCCACGCTGAGCACACCGGGCTGTGCCACGCTGAGCGGACCAGGCTGTGCCACTGTGAGCACACCAGGCCATGCCACGCTGAGCACATCAGGCTGTGCCACATTAAGCACACCAGGCCGTGCCACGCTGCCTTTCACAGCCAAGCACAGCAACACTATCACTGCCCTTCCTCTCCAGCACTAGGCTGACTTGTAGCAGCAGAATAATAATTCCCAGAGGAGATGAACCTAAGAACACAGAGATAAAGCAAAGAAGTATTTTCTTTCACCAAACAGTTCCTTTCAGCAGCTGAGTGCAGGATGCTTTACAAACCCTGGTTCTCAGTGGCACATATGGAAGCTGGAGGCCTTGGATGTGCTCCAAGCACAGTAAGTCTGCTGGGAGTGCCTCAATGTCACCAGCAGCTGGGACAGGTTTTACCATCAGGGCTGTGTCCTTTGCCAAATCTCTCCCCAGCAGGCTCTGGGTAATGAATGGCACTCATAAAAGCTTTCACTTCATAATTCAATACCAGTGTTTGCCACAGGAAGTCCTTGGTTCAATGGGCATCCTCTCACTTCCTTTCTTTACAGTTTGGGCAAAAGGCTCAGTTTAGAGACAGCCTAAGCACTAGAAATATACATTTATATTGCCTTTAACCAAAAGTCTTACAATAATGCATCAAATCCGATATCAATAAAAATCTACAAAAGAGTCACTAAGGAAAGATGCCAGCTGGCTCTCCTTTATGGTTTTATCAAGACAGCAATGTTTGGGCTTCAAAATACAGCAAAGAGTTAAAAAAAAGGCTTAGGTCTGTCAAAACAGTGTTTGACTAGTGAAGTCCTTCAGAAAAATCCACACAGATTTCATGTTTGCTGGCCTAATTAAAATTGTTAGTTGCACCTCAGATAGGGCAGATGATTTTTCAGTCATCATCCACCAAGTAACTAAGAAATAACGATTTGTACTTACAGTATTTTAGGAGACAATGATTGTATTATAAAGAGATATCAAACATTTTTCTTTAAGAAATAATGTAATGGACTGTGCTTTGTTCCCAAGGGACCTTCTTTTTCCTTCAGCACTTTGTTCAGAACAGTTTTTGTTTTCTCATTTCTATATGGGCAGAAAGAATCCAACAACTTTTCACCTGGCACAGGATCTGCTAATGTGAGGCAGGACTTCAGGAAGACATACTGAAATATTTAAAATTATTTTCTTTGACTTTAAGCCCCTGAGAAACTCTAAGAGGAAAGAACCAACTATTTTATATAGCCACAGGCAGGAAGATCATCACAATTAGCTACAGGAGGAACGGTGAAGTCATTGAGGGAGTTCCTGAATGCTGCACTTTGGGAAGGGAAGGGACTCGTTCCTCTGCTCTGGACCATGAAGGAAAGGCCAGGTTCTAGAACAGGTAACTAGAAGCAAATTAAACAAGCCATTAGGACAGACTGATCAAAGGGAATACCCCCTTATCCATCCCTAACAGCCAACATTTTCAATATTCCACTGGAATAAATGAAATGTAACACAATTTGAACAAATTCAATCCTTTGACATGCATTGAATATTAGGCATGGAAGATGCAAGCCACTGAAAAAAAGTTTTTAAATCCTCTGCAAGAATTTATGACAGAAATCTTTACACTAAGACCATTTCTCTCCACATTAACCTGTGGGTTGCTTGGAAATTATAAGTATAGGACAAGGTCATAGAATCTCCTGAGTTGGAAGGGACCCACAGGAATTGTTAGGTCCAGGTCCTGGCTCTGCACGAGACAAACCCAAAAGTCACATCCTGTCCCTGAGAGTGTTGTCCAAACGCTCCCTGAGCTCTGTCGGGTTTGGTGCTGTGACACTGCCCTGGGGAGCCTGTTCTGTGCCCAAATACCCTCTGGGGGACGAACCTCCTTCTAACGTCCAACCTAAACCTGCCCTGACACACCTTCAGGCTGTTCCCTCGGGTCCTGTCCCTGGTCAGAGTGGTTAATTGAATTTTAGCCCCTCCTGACACGGAGATCTGTGTTCCTCTGGGACACCAGACCAAAAAGCTGCTCTCCTCCTGTTCTCTCCCTGCTCCGCTGATCAGAGCACGCAGGTCTTTATCAACAGGCTGAAATAAATTGGTCATACAAACAATTACATCGCCAGTAAAAAGACAGATGCATTGTTTCCTTTCAAAGGAAACAATGTCACACTCTAAAATAAAAACCACACGGGCTCTATCAGCTTAGAAGCTTATAAAAATCAGCATGCAGAGGGGAAAAAATGAAGGAGAGCAAGAACTTCTCTGCAACAAAGGAAACGTCAGTGTAGTACGATAGACTGAAAACCTGCCACGGGCTGAGCGCAGACAGCTCTGAATTCCCTGTCCAAGGTGGCGGCACCGGCGGGGCCGCAGGGTCCGGGAGGGCGCGGGGGCTGTGCGGGACCCCCGGGAGGCACCGCCGGGGCCCTGCCAGGGCCGGGGGTCCCTCCAGTCCCCTCCGGCCGCCGCCGCCCCAGGGGGGATCCCGGGAGTCCCCGGGCCCGGCCGGGCCGAGCTGCCCCCCGGTTCCTGCCCCGGGGAGCCCCCCGGCCCCGGCCCGCCCCCGCCCGGCCCCCGCACACCCTCCCCCGGCCACCTGCCGGGTCCCGCCGCCGGCCGCCCTCACCCGCGGACTCGCCGGTGTTGATCCAGTCCGGGTTCGCCAGGCTGGCGATGGCGAAGATGTCGGCGGCCAGGAAGAGGCATCCTGAGATGATGGTCAGTTTGTCCATGTCCTCCGGCGCTGCGGCGGCTCCCGGCTGCGGCCTCCCGCCCGGCTGCCGCAGCGGGCGCGGGTCGGGGGCGCCTCAGGGCCGCGGCTCCATCGGGCCCGGCCGCGCTCGGCACGGCGGCCCCGCACGGCGCCGGAAGCGAACCCGGCGGGCGGGGGGGCACGGCCGCTCCGGAAGGGAACCCGCGCGGCCCGCGAGCCCCGGGGGGCGGGGCCTCCCGCGAGGGCGGGGCCTCCACGGGGCGGGGCCAATGCCAGTGGGCGGGGCCTCTAGACGGGGCGGAGCCACAGCCGGGCGGGGCGGGGAGTCTGCGGGGCCGCGGCGGCTCCCTGGGCGCGGTGGGTGGGCGGGGCTTGCCGGGTGGGCGGGGCTTTACCACAAGTAGGCGGTGCCTCAGTGCCAGTGGGCGGGAATTGGGGCGGGGTTTGCCCCAGGAGGCGGGGCCGAGCGCCACCGGTGGGTGTGGCCTAAAGGAGGGGCGGGGCGGGCGAGGCCTGAGGGCGGGTCTGTCGTGGAGGTGGGCGGTGCCTGAGGGCGGGTCTGTCGTGAGAGGCGGGCGGTGCCCGAGAGGGGGTCTGTCGTGAGAGGCGGGCGGTGCCCGAGGGCGGGTCTGTCGCGAGAGGTGGGCGGTGCCTGGGGCTGCCGCTCCGCCCCGTCCCCGCCCGGCTCCGCCCTCGGGGCCCCGACACTGCCCGGTGCTTCCCTGCCCTCATTCCCCGCATCCTGGGCCGCCAAGGTGGTGTTGAACCGAGAATGAGCCGCTTGGTCAGCACCAAGGGCTGGGGAACGGTCGCAGATCTGTCTTCGCCACAGAAACTGCCTCCTGCTTTTCAGCTCACTGCTCTCCATCTCTGCAATGCTGGGCAGGACCCCAAATTTCGGGGCTGCTCCTGCAGCAATGGTGAGGACAGGGGAAGGGAAGGACTGAGGCTGTGTGGCTGTGGAGCCCCAACACGGACACACGGTGTGTCTGTGCTGTGTCTGTGGAACAAAACCTAATCAGTCCTGGCTAGAAATCTCACCCAAACAGAGCCATTTTTGATGACATGCTTTCCCATGGATTCAGCTGTACAGAACTGTGGGTAATCTGCAGCCAATAAATGTACAATGCACCAAATGTGGGAAACCAGCCCAGTTTTGGCCACAGTAACTCTGTGTCTTCGATACTGCCATTCTGCCATGGCAATGCTGCAGTAAATGAACCCAACAGCCCCCTCATCTACAGGTACTTGGAAAACACCTAATTACTTACATATTTTTTCCCTTCCAGCAGTGAACACCCACCTGTTTTTCCCAGAGCAGCATAACTGATCTATATGGAACATACCAGGAAGCCAAGTGGGCGATTGTTTTTTTGGTTTATTTTTATGTAAGTCTTTTAGGTACATGGGAGACTACACAAACAAAATGCAGATGTTAGTAAAGTAATCTTAGAGTGTTCAACAGCAATCAGTAGGATTTATTATTTGGAAGTCAAACCCTGTACTTATGTTCAATTGAAATCATCTATACTTGACAGATTTTCTTAAGGGTGGAGAAAATAAGGGTTTTGATGAAAAATGGCTGAAAAGATTCCTTTTAAACCAGGAAAAATTGGGGCATAGAAGAAATTTTGATTTGAAAAATCCATTTGCTATAGGCATGCAATATTTTCTTTAAGTCTTGAATAGCTGGAAACTCCTCTGTTTTATTATTTTGTGCCCTGTTCCTTACATTCCCTGAATATATTGCTATTAGCAATGAATACTTAAGTAACAGCACTGTTGCTTTTTGACTTGGCAAAATTTGTGACTTTTTAAGAAAAAAGTTTGTAAATAAGAACAACTTCCAGTATATTTATTGGCAGAAAGATAGTTTCTGGAGAACACTGAGTTTTTATAAGTATTGCTATGACAGCTTTTTGGCAGCAACTCAGCAGGCAATGCCTGTCTACAGAAGCAAGGAAGGATGAGAGGCTTAACTGCTTGGACAATTAGGAGTGGGCACAGCACCTGCTCAAATGTCTCCTTAAAACTTTTATTGAGGAATGATATCACACTTTCAACTAGCAAAGTTTTCCTTTCACTTTTCAAAGGGCAGTCCTCAGCACTGGAAAATCCTCTCAGCACACACAGATTGCAGCACTGATGGCAAACACTGGATGGGTGGCCAAGGCTCAGCTCTCACAATGGTACAGGATGGGCCACATCCCCAGGTGACAAACCTTGCTGAGAAGAGCTCTGCAGGTAACAATGGAAAGCTAAAACCAGGTAAAAAGGATCAACAGTGATATTCAAATGTAAGAGCACTGAAAATATTCTTGTTCTGCATTTATGCTTTGAGCCTGTCTCTGATTTATTTACACTTTCACAGATCAAAAGAAACTCAATTTAAAATTACTGAGAAAAGAAGCCAGCACAAACTGTATGAAGCTCAGTGCCAGCATTCCACTGTAATGAAATACCTGTGATCTTAAAATAGTGATATGGTGACTGTTTCATAAGCAGATCAAGATTTAAGACTAAACAATTTTTTCCAGCAAAACCAGATTTCCTATTCATCAGCAGGTTTGTCCAAAAATAGTTTGACTATTACCTTTATGCAGCAACTAAACTTGAATAATAACATTTTGTTCACTGTAATATTGTTCAATTTCATTCTGTAAGTAACACAAAACTTCCCAAGGTTTGAAATTAATTCGCCTTATTGTTTGCTTTTTATTTCTCTTTATTACCCAGAGTAGTTACAAAGTGGCAATGGACTAATCTCTGTGCTTTAATAATCCATGCAGGTGTTCATTTGCTAAATGCTTTAAACCTCAAATGAACCCCATCAGTACTAGCAGACTATTACCAGTTATTAAGGGTTTCTTGTGGAACATCAGACACCTGTATTAAACTTGTAATTGAAAGCTCAGTAAATGTGACTGTTTCACATGGGTCCCCAGACCAATTACATCAGACTCTTGGATACAGTTTGGGGATGATACTGGGCTGTATTAATTCCAAGCATTAAATTGGCTCTAACATTGGAATCTATGAAGCGAAGACTTGAGTGTAATGAAGTCATTTAGAAATTCACTGTCTGTACAGTGAAAATGCGTATCTTGGAATTAGAACAATTTTCCCTGCGCTGCCTTTATAGTTTGGACAGTCCTTTCTTCTTGTACCTTTCAGAGAGAATTAGTATTCCAAGCACTAGGAAGAGAAATCTACTTGTTTGATGAAATAAAAAAATATCTTTTTAGGAAAGGCTTTGCCCTCTTGATCCAAGTTTAAAAATCAGTGAAAAAATCCAGAGCATAAAATAGAAATGGATTTGGATTTGAAATAAGTACTTTTTAACTATTTTCCTGTGAGCTATAACTTTCATCTACTCCTTAAAAAAATACCTATGGCATACAAAAGTATATGCATGATATTGATTTGGTTGTTGGTTTGTTTCATTGTTTGGTTTTTTTACATCTATAATTAGAATACTACTCACTGAATATTAGGAATACACATCACTGAAACTCACCAGTTCTATTTGCAACAGTTTGAAGAAGGCAAGCCCCAAATTAAGGCTACAAGAACAAGGAGTAAAATTATTTATGGCAAGTGATGTTTGATGGCTCCTTGCTCTGCCTCGTCTGGCAGCAGATGCTGCTTGTTTAAGCCTAGTGCTGGTGTGTTGCAGTTCAGTACATAATGTTTACTGATACTGCTCCCCTGTGCAGTTATTTCTGCCGTGCTGCTGGCAGAGCTTTAGTCTGCTACACACTGATTCTGCTGCCTTTTTCAGTCCCCCAAAGTCACAGGTTTACACTGTAATTGCAGCTCCCTCCGTACCCATCCTGCCATACCCCATGGTGCACAGAGGTGCTGGGCCCCTGTGCTCTGCTGTTCTTGGCTGCAGCACAAACTGCAGCTCTGCTTTCCCCTGGCAGCCGGTAGTGAGAACGTTATCTGCAGGTTACCCCTGAAAACACACAAACCTCATCACCACACTTTCTGCTGCAATGCCTCAGCCCTTGGAGGCACCTCCAACTTATCCCCTGGCCTCTCCTGACAGTGTCTTGCAACCTGCCCATGTGTGGGTTGTTTTGACATGTCCCCTCCTGCCTCCACAGTGAGCATAAAGTCTGGCTGGCAATAAAGCCACCCAAGTCAGAGGCCGTGTCCTCTTGTAACAGCCATGGGTCAAGACAATTACAAGCAGCTGCTGATACCCAGACAAAGGTCTTGCTCAAATCCTGTAAAAAGCTTATCTGTTTTCATCAGTTTAACTACTGACAGTGCTTAAAGATTAGGACTTTTAAACAACAGGAAAAAAGAAGCCCTTCCTGTGAGAACCATGGCATACAGCTTTTCAAAATATATTGCTCCCAATGCTTTGTTGAAAGGCAAGTTTCATTTAGCTGATATAAGTATGGTGGAGCCACTCTGTTAAGAATTATTCCTGAACATACAAAAACACATGGATAACTAGTGGTAATTACAGTATTTGTCTTCATCACAGTGATTACTTTTTATATATTTTTTACATTGACTAAAACTCACCTCATTTTCTCCCTCTAGTTTTTACCTTCACTGTACAGAGCCAGACTTACCAGCCTTACAAGCCTACCAGTTTTTTCAGTGAAAAAACACTCAGCACAAAATGTATGAACTCAGCACTTTATTTGATGAGTGCAAGCTCACAATTACTCCAGATTAATTTTCTTAAAGAACTGAATTCATAAATAACAAGTTAGTAGTAATTTCTTTAGAACATGGGTGACTTAGAGCTCAGGTCCATCTTGAATCTGTACCCAATTTTGTTTTTACAGCTCATCAAGGAAAGGAGTATTTCCCAAATCCCCACTAGCTGCCATTGATTTCTTCCCACTGATGAACTTCTTTGCAGCCTGAAAATAAATCAGGAAAGTGGCTATGAGGAAATACTCACTACAAGAGTTTATCATGCTGCTCACAGCCTCAGCTTCAAGTCACTAAAGCAAACAACAAATCCTGATGCTACTTTAAAACATCATCATCTGAGCAATCTCCTTTTCCTGTATAAACCTAATTGCTTCCAATCCAGCTCCTTGTTATTTTATAATCTAAACAGAAACGGCAGAATGACAGTTGGATATAAACAGCATAAACTCTAAAAATGGTTATTCCTAGAATAATTATTACACCACAAAATACAGATCTCTCCTCACTACTAAAGCTATTGCTATTTGCTGCTGGAATACAAATAAGCAATGACTGTGAAAAAATTCAAGTTTTGTATCTTGGAATTTGTCTTTCTGATGATTTCTGTATGAAATTTGCTTCATGTAAAAGGACCAAGACAATGTGCAGTAGCAATGCAGTTAAATTGAAACCCTATTTGTTTTATTAAGCACATCAAATATTCTAGACTCAGGAATCAAAAAAGCCTTGACACAGAATCACCTGCACTGGAATGAATATAAAGTTTTCCATGAACCTTACCTGGAAATTTTGGTAAATTTGAGTGACGTAGATGAGAATTTTATGTAATTGCCAGCTATGCTACTTTTACAGTGTATTAAAGGGTCTTCTGTCAATCAAGTAATTAAAGACATCAGGTGGGATTTGTAAATGAGTTGCTTTTTTTTTTAAGATACTCTATGTGTGTGTTTATAAACACACATAAATGAGCATCAGTTTTCCATTCAAAAAACAACCTTACAGAGTGATTCAGGAACACCTGTAGATGCCAACACATACTTACATTCACAACATCAGCAGTGGCTACAGAGTCGATTTTCTGAGCAACAACAGATGGTGATGTGTGTGTGCCAGAGACGAGGGACTCGGCACCAATTTCATTCAGTAACCCTTGAGAAGTCTCCACTGACATCAAATAGTTGGCCTTCAGCTGATTTCTGCACCAAACAAAGCATGAAGAATGAGTGAGCATGTAAGTCCTGCTATTACCTCCTTTCCACCCCTGTAAATACAAAGAGATTTCAGTGCTTTCTAAGTTTTCAAGATTGCTCTCCGTTTTTAACTTTTCCTCTTCCAGTATGGAAGGGTTCCATAGTTTTGAAGGAGGCACCACAAACAGCCCAAGCATCAAAATGACAGGTACTCGAACACCTCCTGCCTCCCCACAGTCAGATCTCTAGCTCAGGATTTGTTTCTGTTTGAAGTAACTAATGCAGTTACACAAACTAATCCATCAAGTTTACACCGAGTGTTTCTCATCAAGAACAGACGCATGGAGTGATTTTGTTTTAAATGACAAAAGAACTAATCATATGTTGGCTATCAGGTTTTTTAGGTGGAGTCTTGTAAGTATTTTACACATGCAACAGACAATATTTTGCTATGGGGTGAATCTGAACTATATTGTTGTATTGCACAACTGCAGTTTCAGAGGCTCAGTACAGTTTAACACTGCTTGGAGATCAAGCACCAAATAAAGTGCACAACCCTCTGTAAATCTGAAGATTTAAAACTTTGTTGGTGTGACTGTTTCCCTAACAGTAATTTCCCCCAACATCTGAAATATCCCTTGGGGTGTCTTGTTTTGAGCACTTGGATGTAACATCACTAACTCAGTGCTTTACTCCTGCAGACCCTCATTACTATTATTCTTTGAAGATGACACAGATTGCTTAATGTAAACTCTTTTGGGAATTGCTGCAGTGCAACTGTAAAGGGAAATACCTAAATAATGCAATTTAGGATTCTAATTAAAATACATCTTAATACTACAGAGTATGATTAAACCAACAGCATCTGCTGACACTTGCTAATTTCTTACATTGAAACTGTTTTCAGAAAACATTAACATTTAATGAACAAGTTTTTATTAGGAAATAACACTACTGGATAATCAGTACAGCTTTGGAAACAAGTATTGACAGCGCTTTAGTTTTAATGCAGGACCATGAGCAGTTCCCCAAGGAAATACCCACAGGATAATGAGCTCTGCTGTACAGAACAGTCTAAGTGTTTGACAAGTAGCTACATGTTAAGAAACTTCCCTTTACAGCACATGAGACAGTTCTTTACACACTTACTTTGCTGTTGTGACTTCAGCATCAGTGACACCACCCTGAGCAACTGCCTTTACCTGGTTCAAAGCAGCTTTAATGACCTGAGGAAAATTAAATCATGTAAGACTTCTTTCCACATTAAATTTCAGCATGTTATTTCTATTATCTGGGATCCTGGAAACTTCAGGGGAGAGAAGCTGACAACGTTAGGACTGTCTGCCCAAACACAATTCTGAAGAGCTTTATAACAGAACTAAAACCACTGTAATAAAAACCCAAGCAAGACACAAAAACCAGTACAGATTTTAACTGCACCCCAACATTAATTTATATGGTCTCACCATTTTTCATGAGAATTCAGTTCTGCCAGCTTCAAGAGCCAGCATGTTCCTCATCATATACTTGGGTTTACAAATGTAAATCAGCAATTGCAGTCAGCAATTCAAGGTATTTTCCTAGTTCTAGTTCCTATTCAGACAGCAAGTCTCATTCCCATCTTACAGAGCTGGGTCATAACTAGATATGCAGCATTCTTATTCAGGAAATCAAATTAATTTCCTTTTTTCAGAT
>JAWWEV010000034.1:9068331-9167063 GCA_035583235.1 Hafferia zeledoni | reverse complement strand
GTTTGGGGAAAGAGCAAGAGTGGAGATGGATTACCATGCTCTGAGCTGCCTGACATCTCTGAAGGGGCCAAGTTGGGATATGAGCACTGAAAATTCAATTGGTACTGTGACCTCAACTAGATAGCACACACCCAACAGTTACATGATGGCCCTGGAGCTTGAATGTCACACTGTGGGTGTTTGGGATGGGGAATAATTCCTGTTCTACCCAGTTTGATCATTTCCTGTGTCTTCCTGTTCCCTTGTGAAGTTAATTTACTGTTACAACTGAAGGTGCCTTCAATTCTTTTTCAGGGATGGCAGTTGAAGATGCAGTAGCAGCAAAATTTGTCTATGACTCGTGGTCAGCTGCAAACTAAAGGGAGAAGCCTAAAGTGCCAATGAAGCCCAGAAAATCGTTTGCACTTAGTTTCCTTGGTCCTTTGTTCACAAGAAAAGCACCAGTCCTGTATCAATATGGCCCTTCTAGAAGACTCAAGAATGGAAAGTAAAATTTCAGCACTAGACTGATTTCTAAAGTTCTCTATTTGCAAGTCTTAGATCCTTGCAGTATTGCTGAGCAATGTATGTCTCTTGTAACAGCAGGTATTAGATGTTTGCAGTGACCCTAACCAGGGGATCTTTACTACATATTTTGGTATCATTCTGGAATCAGTGTCTTTCCTCCCTCATTATTTATGTAGCCAAAGTCTGTCTGTAGATTTTGTGGTTTTTAGAGGTAATTCATACTGGTGTGAAACACATCAAGTTGGAGAATGGACTGTGGCATCGTGTTTACCTGGGATGGTACTTCAGACACAGCTGTGGGTTTCAGTGCTCCAGGGACAGTAACCTCAGTCTGCTGGGAGGGAGCACAGCCCACCCCACCCCAGAGTCCTGGACACCCCTTCCCTTCCAACTTACACTGGGATCTGGAAGTCACCATTTCTAGTTTCAGCCCTTGCAATCCATCTTCCCTACACTCAGACCCAGTGGTTTTTCATTTAGGAGCACAGTACTGAGTGGGTGTTTATATAAATAATTATATCTCCATACTGTTAGATTTCTGCTCAGTACCTCTCTTAGTGCATTCCTTGGTGAGATATTGCCATTTTCATTTTGCAAGGAGTCACACAAAATGTGAGAACTAAAATGTGTTTTGATATAACTGTTATCTCTGTTCTGGAGGGAGATTTTGCTATTAACCTATAGTACCTGTAAGTTCTTCTTCTAAGCTTCTTGAAGGTTAGAACCACACAAACAGATTTCAGTATGATAAACTTCAAGTATACAGGCAAATATTTTCAGTTTGGCTGTACCATACATCAAGTAGTAATTGTTCTATTATCCCAAATATTAGCTGGGACAGGAATTTTCATGATCCTTCCCTGGCAGAGAAACCCAGTGACATAAGGAAGAGTTCCAGTTTTGTGCTGTTATGCAACTGCCTTTGCAGAAGATTGAGCATCTGCTGAAAAACAGCTATTGCCCTGGATACAAGTTCCTGTCTCAGGCTAGAGTTGAGCCTTGTGAAATTTTATTTCTATTTGCATATTATTTAATGCAGGCTATTAAGTGTTTCTTCATGCTGTGGAAGAGATGGATGAGACGGTGCCAGTAGGACAGAGTGGAGCAGCAGGAAGGAGGTTCAGAAGCAGTTGGCATTAAAGCCCTTGGTGGTGCATAGGTAGGTGTGGAGGAGGCTGAGGAGTGCAGTGCAGGTGTGATGTAAATAATACTCCCAAGTGTAAGCCTGGTGTAAGCTAGTTGGAAATAAGTAGTAAGTGGCAGTTTGGGATTTGCAGAGGTAACATACAAGGGTATCAGACCAGTAAGAGAGTAGGAACAAAGGATGTGTTTGTGTGGAATTGAACTCCATTGATCCTGTTTATTCCATCAGAAAAAAAAACAACAGAAATTTCTCTATTAGCTTTTGCATTTTAATTGTAGCAAAATCACCCTGTTATTTTTATGTGTCTTGTTTCTTCTTTGTAATTTCTGAAGTGTTCAGAAGTGTGTGTGTTGACTTAGTTTGTTACTTCAGTGATGGAGAACTCCACTAATGTGAGGCAAACATGAAAGCTGTTGATGTTCCATTATTCAAGAACTGTATGGAAACATATTATTTATGACAATATTATCCCAGTCCTGTGCCTGTGTAACACAAGATCTGTAATTTGAAGTGAAGCATCGTGTTTGGGAAGAAGACAAGTCTAGTTTATTTTCACAGGGACTCTCCTACAGATCATGCACTTTAAAAAGTAGATGGAGCCAGTCCAAAGAGCTGGTTCTGAAAACACACAGTGTTCTCAGCTTTCACTGGCAGTGGGAGGCTCCGGGAGCCTGAGTCAGTGTTGCACCTCTGTCATGAAGAGGAACCAGATCAGTTACAATGGGAATTGCTTGGATGGCATCTTTAGGGTTTTTGAGGGGAAAGAATAGCACCAATTTCCATGTTTCCTTCTCTTACAAATTAGAGGGTCCAGAAATTGTGTAACTTGCATTTATATTAAAATTAAACATATACTGCTGTTTTTCTTTGATTTCATTTTATTGTCTATTACTTTTCTGTTTTGGGGTTGGTTTTCGGTTTTTTGTTTTTTAAGACAAGAATTAATGTATTCAAGTTGTTGCAGTGACTGCTCTCGCAGTAAATGTGATCATTGAATGTAAAGGGGGAAAATAGGGACTGCTTTTTTCCTGTGATACTCAGTTTTGCAGTCTTTGATGTCTGTCCAGTGCAGACTATTAAATCCATAAGGAAGGAGAGCCTTGTGCTTGGCAGGGCTGTGCTCCTGTGAGATCCCAGGGTTGTATCTTTGGGTTTGGGTTGGGCTATAAGATTGCACATGTGATACATAAAGTCTCTCCAACTGAACTGAGCTATACAAATGTTACCAAGGAACCACAGCTAGGATTCACTAAATACTTCCAAATTCCAAGATTCAGATGCTATTCCTAACATCCCAGCACCAGGAAGAGCAGTTTGTAGTGATCAGAACAAACAAAAGTGAATGGAGAAAACTCAAAGCTCTCAAGTGCTGAGAATGCATTGTGGTTTGGGAGAAAAAAGGAAGTGCCTTATAAAGGAATGTAGTGTGGCTGGTCTTCACTGATATTTTAAATTATCTGGACCAAAAGAAATCCCCACAAACAGTTCAATGAGAAAAAGCTTTGGGGTTTTTACCTTCACATTCTTTCTTTTTGACAGAATATGCTTAACTTATATCCTGTTCACCACAGCTGTCTGTTCAGAGAGAAAAATCTTTGTCCCTGCTGTACTTTCTAAAGCAATTGGTAACCTCTCTGCCTTTTGCTTTAGCAGACATCTGAAAAGGGTTACACTCCTTGTAAAGAGAAGGGAAGGAATCCGTGTGCAGGTTACAGCAACAGGTGTGGTAATTTATAAGCAAGTATCTGTAGTTTTTCCAGGGTTCTCGAGTGCCTGTTTTCTTTTGTTCACAGCATTCAGGACTTTCTTCCTTGGCCCAAGCTCCATCTGAATGCTCTGTAGATCTTCATCTGAACAGAGCATCAGGGCATCTAAATCAATTTTTTCCCTCATGAAGACTGGAAGAAACTCATCCAGCATCTGTGATGCCAGAAACACTTCAAGGGGTGTGTTCTCTGCTTCCTCATCATCCCAAATGACTTCTTCCTCATTCCAAGGGATATCAGCACCATTTTCAGCATCATCTTCCCTCCCATTCTCAGCATTTTCATACTGAAAGAGGTCACTGGACATTGTAAAGCTGATGCCTTCTTTCTCAGAAGACACAATTTCAGGATTTACATCCGCAGCCAAATTCCTTCCAAAAACAATCTTGCCAAGACCTGGCCGCTGAAAAATGGAGAGCTGATTGTCATTATCAGCAACGTTTTTCTCTTCAGGGTCACTCAGTAATTCATCCTCCTCTTTCTCATCAAACAAATGCATCACATTTCTCCGACCTGTGTCCTCCTCTCGGTCGTTTTGTGGTTCCTGGCTTCTCGTGCTGCCAGCTGTCTTTTTTGCCTTCAGTTTCAAGGTATCTTTCAGGTTTTTGGAAAAAGTACCTGTGGTATTTGAAGCAAACAGACTGGGCATCTTCACTTTGGAGTGTGTTCCCCTGGAAGAATTCACCGTGCCAACCTTTTCTTTTATATAATTCCGATTCATCTCTTGCTGGTGTTTCTCTTGGCGCTTCTCGCACTCCTTGATTTGTTTCTCAACGTTCCTCTGGGCCTGTGCTTTCTGTTTGGAGACCTTCTTGGGGTTCAGCAGGTTCTGCTCGGTGGCAGCTTTGTCCAGGATCTGGACGCACTCGCTGCGGTCCCTGCTGGCCGCCGCCTCCAGTGGGGTGCGGAGGTCATTGTCCAGAGCGAAGATGTTGGCGCCGAAGTGGATCAGAAAGGAAAGACAGTGGAGGTGGCCATTGCGGGCTGCGTGGTGGAGGGGCGTGTTCCCCCAGATGTCACACTTGTCTGGGTCACCTCTGGGAAGGAGAACAGCACACAGTGAGCTGGGCGTTCCCACACACAGCCACAGACACTCAATGGTTCACTCTGCTCTGCTCTGAGCAGAACAGCCCAGTGCCAATGGGCCAGCTCAGCCCCAGCCCCTGGAATGGGGCTGCACCCACTCACTCCAGCCCCTGGAACGGGGCTGCACCCACTCTCTCCAGCCACTGGAACCCCTGGGGCTGCACCCACTCACTGCAGCCACTGGAATGGGCCTGCACCCACTCACTCCAGCCCTGAGCTGCGTGTGTGGCACAGCCTCTGATTCCTGCCTGTCTCTGAGTTAAGCAAGCTCAGAGGGCTGAGCCTGCCTGCATGTACATCTCTCCATGTCAGACCCAGGGTGTTTCCTTTGTCATCCCACGGTCTGGCAGCTCAAAGTGGGCTCAGGCTGTGACTTGGTTGTGTTGGAATTACTGGCAGCACTATTTCAATAGGTTTTGCATGGAATGTTCTAAAGGGGTTTTGGTGACCCTTCCCTTTTGCATTCCAAATACAGGGGCAATATTAGGAGGTTTCCTCACTTGCCATAATGATACAAGTTTAATGAGCCCATGCAGTAACTTTTTGAGTAGGTAATAGGTAAATGATTGGGAGTAAAACCCTGATTACACATTTGTCTCCATTGCTATTAGTTTAAGCCCAGATAGATGCCATTGTTTTTCTTCAGATCTTTTGTTCTCTTTTAGCTACTTTTGCTCATGGGGGTTTGAAAAGCAAAAGCTCCCTTGAAAATAAAATGCCACATTTTTCAATTGAATTTAAAGCCTGTGAAAAGGATTGCTGTATTTTTAACCCTTGCACTGACTTCACACTGAACTACTGCCTATAGACAAGAGTCGGCTTGAGTATTTCAATACACATTTGACAGGATCAACACTAGCAATGGTCAGAGCAGAGCTTGGGCCTCTTGTGACCAACAACAAAGGCAGCCACCACAGCCCAAAATCTTTAACAACTTCAGAGCCAGGGACCAAACTTACAATAAGAATTTCTACTCATTTCAAGCATTTCAGTAAGTTGGTGGTTGGTGGCATGTCAGTTTTACTATGAAAGAAGTGCTACATCCAGTCACAGAATGTCCTTCAGGCACTGATTTCTGGCTTTGAGTCTCTCTGAAGGAAAGCACCACCAGGTTTGTTGAGGGCCAAATCTGAACACGTCCTTCTTCCTGGAGTGCCCCAGGCAGGAGCCAGGCCAGGGGACCCTGTGAGTGCTGCCCTGCTGGGAAACAACAGCGGGTCTGAGCGGCTGTGGGAGCGCAGGCTCTGCTGTGAGGAGGCAGCGGCTGAGCATCAAAGCTTCTCCCCTCAGACATATGGAAACCATGTGTACATCCCTCTGCCTCTGTGGCTCTGCCCTGGGGAGCTGCCTGACTGGGGCTGGATTCCTGAATTCCCACATCAGCAAACAGGCTGCATTGTCCTGAGCCGCGGAAGGGCTGGGTCACCCCCAGCTCCCTTTGCTGCTGTTTGTGGTCTCTTGTGGAACCTGCCAGCCTTGGAGTCTCAAACAATGGACAGACTAGAGTGGCTGCTCCCAGCTCAGTGGGACTGCGGATAAGGTTTGATGTCTACTTTGGGTTCTCATACTCCTCCTTCTCCTGCTTTCCCAAGAAAAGGCTCACACAAAAGAGAGCAGATTCTGCTGCTTAGTCTTGCTTTTATTCGTATACCTGCAAGGCAAGCAGAGAAAATGTCTCCTGATGCCTGGGAAGACAAATTACTTCAAGATGAAAGGGGGTTATTGTTAGTATTGCTACGCTTTCCAAGTGTTGCAAGTTTGAGAGTGCTAAAATCTGCAACCACTCTAAAGAAACCCGCCCTGTACCTCAGAGCCTTTGTCAGGAAACCTCTTCAAGGAAAGGATGAATTTGTTAAAAATAATTAAAATACTTTCACACAAGAAAACAATGACTAACTGGAGAACAGATTGAAAGTCTTCCAAAATTGAGCTTCTCCCAGGAAAACCAGTGAGGCTACAGCCATATCCCTGACAGCCACAGCTTGCTGATCATGTCAAGTAATCTTAAATTAAAATAGAGGTGAATGCATATATTTGAAGATTTTTAGGGCAAACTGTCCTAAAACTGTCCTCTACTAAGAAAACCAGTTAGGAATTATTTTTCTTATTTATTCTTTAGCTAGTTGTTCTGTCTTGTAGGTGTTCAGGGACAAACTTTATTGACTATTTCCTTGGAGCTGCCTTAACTCTACAAGCTGAAAACTGCCAGTCTATTTTTGCTTCTCCTGAGGACACAGCAATACCCACACAGTCCAAAGGTCTTTTTTACTGTAATAAATGCAGCCACACCTGAGCAAAATGAGCTATAAAGCAAATCTATGAGAAACCATCTTTTCCAACTCCATTTTAAATTGAACTCAAATACTTCCAAATAGTTATTCAGCTTTTCCCTCCAATTTTCTTTTAACTATTATAAATGGAAATACAGATCAACTTAATCTTCATCTCAACCCAGAAAGAACATTTCATTAATTGTATCTCTACACAGGAGCAGATTTTCTTTTATTAGATCTTAATACAGAATCACAACTTAAAATGTGGGCTCTGAGAGTATGGATGGTGGGGAGGTAATTACCATTTCAATAAGACATGTTAATCATGTAGGACAATTAAATGAGACAGAAATATTACTATAAAAAATAAACTTTTTTCCCTTTTTTTCTTTTTTTTTTCTTTTTTTTTTTTTTTTTTCTGTTTTACAAGGGTTTTATCATCGCTTTAGCCTGATGGTAGTTGTTAATACTATAAAAAGCAGACAAATAACCACTGTAGATGTTACTGTCTCAAACCCCTCAGTTTTGACTTTCCTATGGACAACAGTAAATCTTCACAAGTGTCTACTCACTGTGCTTTGGAGGCAAATGGGAGGTATTTTTTGCTAAAAATGTTTCCAACATTGCATTTCTCTGTAAGGCCTGTCTCAAAGATACCATCCCAGGCCACCTTCTCCTCCCCTACAGTGAGAGAAGGTCCCCCCCAGGCCCCTCTCCCTGCGGGCTCCACACAGTGTGGTTGTGCTGATGCTGATGGGGCTTCCCCAACAGACCTTGGTTCTGCTCACAGGCTTTGGACCGAAACTACTGCGAATAAACAATTATTGGCAATGGATTGAAAGAAATTACTGTGATGTTCAGCCTTTTGGGTCTGAGCATGTCAGAGCATTAGAAACATGACTCACTAATCATAGTTTTGAGGCACAAGCTTTATGCAGAGGAGCCTGGCTGACTTACCCCCTGCGGCAAATGACCTCCAGAGCTTCCAGATACCCATGGTACGCTGCCAGAAGGGTGGGGGTCATCCCATCTTCATCAGAAGTGTTGAGGTCTTTCTTAGTGGCTTCTTTCAGGAGGTCCACGTTGCCATCAGCTGCTGCTTTGTGATACCTGCTCGACATTCTCAGGAGCTCCTGGTTCCCCAAAGCAGCTCTGAGCAATATCCAGGCTGTACAGTCACCCTTCCATGACAGGGATAGTTCATTAATGATTACAAGTTGAGACGCCCCTGTGAGGAGGGGAATGAGGAGGCAAAGTTCATCCTTGCAGGCGACTTCTCCAGAGCTCTGCATGGATAATGAGGCCATGGTGTGGGGAATACTTTGATTTCCTGGAAGGCACCTCTGCTGTTTGCACTTTGCTGCCTATTTGACATTTAAACACAGAAGAAATTCATTCATCTTCTCCAAGTCTTTGCCTGACCCAGGAAACTGCAAAAGGACCTTGAATTTCAAAGCAACCTTCAAAAATTTCCAAAAGCATTCAAAAGGCCATGAATGTCAGTGGGAGCAGGTTTCACCCTTATAAAGTATCCCTAAGTTTGATAGGAGGAAATGCATGACCAGTTACCTTTACTGGTGAAGTCTTTTGTAACCCATCTTTTACTGGGATGCTGCATTTGAAAACAAGCCACTCCCCTGCCAAACTGGGCCACTTTGTGTACACAGACTGGTGTGGGGATGGAAACACACCTGTCAGGAATGGGCTGGTGTTTGGATAAAGCTTCCAGCAGGTCTGCAAGGCACAACTGGCAAAACCACAGCCATGTAAATGGAATTTCATCATGTCATCTTCAGGAACTTGCAAATAGAAGGCTCATCTCACAAGTACTGGAATATCTGGTTCCCATGCAATGAAATGTGCAGTATTTCCTCAGGATAGCACAGGGAATTCAATAAATGGAAACAGGATGGTTCTGCACCCATTGCCCCTGCCTGGGCACTGTAGTCCTTGCCTGGAATAGATGGGACCAGTTCCCATCACATGTAACCATTTCCTGCTTTAGAAATCATTCCCCTGATTTCAGTGACATTAAGGGCCACCCTTACAAGTAGAAACTTACAGAATTAGACAGTAATTCTGATTTTTGGTTCAAAAGGATTACAAGAGCAAGTCACATAAAAGATCAGTTTTCAAACAGCAGCTGAGAAGCTGTTAAGGTTTTACCTGCAGCCTCATGCGGTGCTGTGGGCTGAGGTTTATTCTGGGCACATTCACAAGAGCTGCCAGATAAATGTTTTCTCGCCAAGCTGTTTTCTGTGACTCACTGAATTAACCTGGACCTCAGAGCCTCTGCCCTCAGCAATTAGCAGTGAGATTTTGTTTCTTGTTGTGCCCCCATTAGAGAACCAGTAGCAATACAAACCAACTCCTTGCTTGGTGCAACCCCTGAATGGAGTTCTGCCACCTCATTTACATCCCATCATGCCACCCCAGTAACACACCACAGACCTCTCCAACGGGGCTTTCTCTCTTAATTATTTTCTCAGGCAGGGATTCAAGAGCTCTTCAGCAGCAAACTTGTACCAACATTTTTCTTCCCATGAGGACAAGGGGAGTCGATCAGATCCTGTGGCAGGTTTGAATCTTCAAATAAACAAGTCCAGGAAGGACTAAACCAAAGCCCTCGATTCCCTTCATGTCACCCCCAGCCAGAGCCATCCTCAGTGCCATCCTGCTCTCAGGGCAGTGAGGAGGGGCTGCCCTTCACCCAGGCCAAACTCCAGCCCCACATTAGAAGGCAGTTTCACCCTCAGACCTTTGTCAATCTCCCTGCCCTGTGTCAACACTTTCCTAATAAAAATGAAGGAATTTATTCTGTTTTCTATATAATCAGGCACTCAGCACTGAGGTAAATTCACAACCACTAGAAAAATCCAGTTGTTGCAGAATCAAGACAGATAATATGTGTACACACACATACATATGTAGGATTAGCTGTTTCTTGGTGCCATTTCCTCTGCTGAGCAGTGTAGGCTTTTTTACTCTCAAGAGTAAAATGATCACCAAGGAACATACTACGCGTTTCACCAATGCCTGGTAGGAGACAGGAAACAGCCTTTTTCTTGTGTGTTGGTATTCCACATTGTTAGATACATCCAGGAAAGTGATTTTATGGCAGAAGAGTCCTTTTCATTTCCAAGGTTTCTGATTTCTACTAAAGAAGTACCTTCATTTGCTTTTTTCTTAATTAATTCAGCACACAATCTGTTGATCTCAGAGTGAGAGTTATTGTCCAAAGTGTGAAAATATTGATTTTACAAGAAAGTTACTCTGTATAATGGTAAGTGGAAAACTATTGTCCCAAGTTTTAATCAGAAGTAAAGAAAAACCCGTGTCAGCTGGGGAGAAGCTCCAAGGCTTTGCAAGCTTTATTATTATTTATGTCACAAAAGTGGGCATCACAAAAAAGAAAATAAAAAAGACCAAACAAAATCTTCTTCTGCTTTGAAACTCCTGGTACTTGTTCATCTTTGTCTCATCCAAAAAGCTCAACTTGAAATGCAATGTATTCAACATCAAATGAGCTAAATTCTCAGCCTGAATGGAGATTATTCTTTTGAGACTAAAGTTCAAAATTGTGAACTTCTTAAACTCCCTGGGTAGTTAGAATGAAGCTTTTCTTTTTGGGTTTGAAAAGAACTTCAGAACCACTTCCAATTGAAATGTCTTACCAGGCTCATGAGAAACTCTGTTGTGATGGCACATGATGTTATAAACTAATTAATTGTTTAACTGTCAGCTTTGATTTGTTATTGGATTTTATAATGTATATGATTATTGCTCTATTATTTTGAGAACCATCTTAAATAAAATATTATCAGTTAAACAAGTTATTTAGATGGAAAAGCTGCAGCATCAATTATGTTGTTCTGGATAACTTGGAGCCCGGTCTGCACTCCGACGTTGTTGTGCCATCTGTTTTGCATGAGGAATTATCCAACCCAACATTTCCTCAGCACAACTTTTATAAGCACCAAATGTGGTGTGGCAAAGGCCATGCAAGGGGAGGCAAGTAAGTCCCTGCTTGCCTAATGAGATCTTTGGAACTAATGGGTTTGGAGAAGGGTGAAATTAGTCACACTGGGTAATCGTGGCTCCACAATTCAGAGATTCAGAGATGATGGCAACATTTAAACAACAATAAAGGATTATTTCTTCATTTCTTAGAGAAGCAAAACTGCTGTGCCCCAGGACACTGTGGCTGGATGTCCTCTGGAGCAGCCAGTTCCCACACCAGGCTCAGTGTGACCCACACCAGGCTCAATGTGACCCATGTCAGGCTCAGTGTGACCCACGCCAGGTTCAGTGTGACCCACGCCAGGTTCAGTGTGACCCACACCAGGCTCAGTGTGACCCACCCTGACAGGATCACTGCTCAGATGAGGGTCCAAGGACATCCCTCACAGTGCCTGCACATGTCATTTCAGGAGCAAGGCCCTAATCACAGGGAGCAATAGTCAAACCTGAAAGGCAACAAAGCCAACTCTGCCAAAGCTCTGTCTCACCTGCACACCTCGACACCTGGCCACACTGGGCACATAAAAGCAAACTGAGGGGTTTCTGTAGGGCTGGAAGCAGTGACATTATCTATTGTGTCACAGTGACATATGAAACAAGTATTTTTGCTGTGAGTGCTCAAAAGTAGAAGTCCTATCCTGGTATTCTGGCTCTTTGATTTTTTTTCCCCCATGATATCCTCACCAGTGCTACAGCCCCAAGGAAAGCCACGTGGAGCAACTTGGTGCCTCAGATGCTGCGCTGCTGCCAGTGTGTGAGGGACAGGGACAGCAAAGTGGCACAGAAATCTCCTTTCAAAAAAAAATAACTGTGAAAAAGATGTACATTTTTCTATGCAATATTTGACAACAGTGTAAAAGGAGTACATGATCAGAGCAAGAAAAAGATGCCTTCAAAACAGAGAAACAACAATCCCTGCCAAAGACTTAATATCACCTTAAGGCCTCCTGTGAGCTTTCCCATCTCAACGAGCAGCAGGTGCAAGTGCTCTGTTCCCTGGGCAGCAGAAAGGTAGCACCTGTGTGGAGCCAGACCCTGGTCCTATATAACCCTCCCTGGGCAGCCAGAGAGCAAGCTTGTGGTGCTAGTGAAGAGATGGGATTGTCTGTACAGCAGCAGTGCTGGAGGATGTGGTGAGTGGGGTGTGGAGTGGGATGGGAAGCTGGTTCTTTCCTTGCTGTTCTCTCATTTGGTTCTCCTCCTTGCAGGTTGCTGCTCCTGTTTGGATTTTTGCTGCCTTTAGTCCCCCGTGCTGATGGCCTGGGGGATCAGGATCTCTTGGGTAAGGGCCCTCTCTGGGCTGGCAGTGTTGTGGGTCTCAGCTTTGTTGGAGCTGCTTCCCTGCTGCCTTGGCATGGGAGGGGGCTCTGAAGCAGGGCAGGCTGGAGGCTTGTAGGGGGTGAGCTTCAAGCAGGGTGATAATGGAGTTTGTGTTGGTCCTCTCTCTGTAGAGAATGTGACCTGTCATAGGGATGGGATGGAAGTTGAGTTTTCCAGAGAGCTTGGCAACTACTCTTGGCATCTGTGTATTGTTGGTAGGTATTGCTACTGCCCTGGCCCTTCCTGCTGCATCCTGAAAGCAGGTCCCTGCCTGCAGGGCTAATCTTCCACATCCTCCCTAGATGTGCGCGGTGAGGAGCTCATGTCCTGTGACCACACTGTGGATTATGAGAGGCTGATGCTCAGTGTCCTGTTTGACAACTGCACTAGCCTTGAGGTAAAGGGGTCTTCATTCGGGGAAGCTTCTGTTATGGAGTGTAGGATTTTTTTTTTTTGGACAGGACTGGGTTTAAATAGAGTTTCTAGTTCTGTCTTAAAGACTGAAAAATACTTACACTTTTGATAACTTAAAACTCTCATAAAATAATAGTTCATGTCAGAAGTTGAAAAATTATCAGAATTTGTATTCTTTCAACTGTGGATTAAACCTCTCAGAGCCTACAACAACTGCTGTTTTCTCCTGTCGAGTCCTTAAGCTACTTCACAGGTTTTCTTGTAGGAATGTGGACCAGGTTCAAGAGTTTAAGAGCACCACTCTATTTAAATGTGTGTGTATTTAACAGACCAATTAACATAGTGGTTGAGGTAGAGTAGTAAGTGGGAGGCCACAGCCAGAGGCTTTACTAGTATCTGTTGCTTTTCTGGTATTTCAAATGCTTAAAACTCTTAGTTTTGGTGTTCATTAGCTTAGTTTTTTTGACTAGCTGACTCTGACACTACAACCTGCTTGTTCTTGGAGCTTTCTTCTTCTGCAGTTATTGCAGTATCTTCTGCTCTTCAACATAATTTTCCCTCCAATATATCTTGTCTATAGAATGGTCAGCACAAGTTAATGTTGAGGCTGATGGTGAATGACACAGTGGGTGAGGAGAGGAACGTAACCTACAGAGCTCACTGTGATGGTGTTCATGCAGATGAACTTGTTACTCCTGTCTCTGCTGGTGCAACAAACTGTACAAAAGACTTCATGGCAGTAAGTAGAGGAATGGGAGTGCTGTAGATAATGTTTAGCCTTGCAAGGCATCATGACTGTCTCCTGGAACTCTGGCTGGGATCTGGGGAAAGCTCCAGTCAGCCTGGGGGAGGTATCCTGGCTGCATGTCCATGTTGGCACAGCTGCTGGCTCTTTGGAGGGCTGGTTTGCCAGTGTTCATTAATGATGCACAAAGCCTGGCCCCTGCCCTGTTGCAGAGGGAACTGGGATGCTGATGTTGGTGTCTGCTTTGGGGAGGTATAGTAGAGATGTTTCTTTGTGATGACAGCCCTGCAGTCTCCTATTGGTTCCTGTAGTCTAACCCTTGTGCTGTGTTTCAGGTTGCTTTCCTGGGACTCGTTTCAAGCCTCAGCAATGAGCATATGGTATGAGCCTTCTGCCTTGCAAAGGGAGCAGGGGGGAGTGGCTGGGTGTTTTGGTCTAATCTGAGCCTGATGTCTCCAAGCTGGAGCAGTTATCTCTGGTGTACTGGTTGGGAAGTCTCATTCTATGTAGTCAATAGAGGGTACTTGAATGCAAAACCTGTGAGTGGCAGCCCTGCACGGGGGGAATGCCTTGATATTCCTGTGCCTTTGTTCCCTAAGCAAGGGTGTCTTCCTTTGCAGGTTCCAGCAATTCCAGTGTCCTGGGGTCTGTCAGTTGATGATGGAACCACAATACACCAACTGAGCTTTGAGCAAGCATTGCAGCAAGGCTACAACTTTCTAGTTGATGGCCACAGCCTGATCTTTCAGGTGGCCTTTACTGCCACTGGAGTTGTGTCCTACAAGGTAGGTGAATGGAGAATTAGCACTGAGGAGTCAGTGCTGCTGGGTAACCTCCCTGTAGATCTGTGGAAAGCATTTTCAGGCTGTGGGTAGAGTGGATCTCAAGCTGATGTGTGCAAAGCTATTTAACTTTTCATGCTGTCCCTGAACTGCCTGGCCCAATGAAATGGGGAAGCAAAGTGTTGCACCTCAGACAGCAGCACAGCTATGGCCTGTCCTGGGATCATCTGACTGGCAGTCTCATGAGCAGCTTTTCTCAGAAAGTGAGATGGGAAGGAACTGCTGTTACAAACACAGACAGCAGCAGTTCTGGACCTGATGTGGTGCATAGCCCTGTGGGGTTGGTCTTGTGATGGATTGCAAGCTGAGCACTAATAGAACTCCATCTTCTTTGTCAGCACAATGATAAGGTGCTCTACACTGTGGCACTCAAGCTCATGTATGGCCCTCCTGAACACAGGCTGACTGTAGAGTCAAGAATGCTTTGTGCACCAGGTAATGCATGGAAAAAGTCAAACCTGACCTGTTTTGCCCCGAGGAAACTGGTGTTAAATATAACAAAAAACGTTGTTGCAGGTCCAGCAATCTGCAATGCAACACACATGACTGTTGCCATCCCAGCATTCCCAGGAACCCTTATGGCTGTGGATGTAGAGGATAAGACCATCCCCATGGATCAGCTGCAGGAAAATGGAATCACTCTGGACACACAAAGAGGGGTCAGGCTGTATATTAGCAAGGGAGTCTTGAAGTCCAGGGTGAGTTCTGTGATTAAATGAATGCAAATTTACTTTCTAGAAAATGGGCATCACTCAAAGGTATCTTGGGGTTTTGTGGAGTCTCTTGGCAGAAACAGATGGAATAGAAAATATTCCTCTTGGAGGGGACAGGTATTTTGCATGCCTAGATCAATGGTAAACTACCAAATAAGCTGAGTGTGAAGACCACCATGGCCTTGGGGAGCTAAAAACCTCTAACACATATATGTGTTAAATGAGCTCTTGTAGTTCCACTCCAGGAGACTAACTCTTGTCCTTCAGCTGCGTGGGGAGAGCTGCTCAGGACTTCAGTTCTACATGTCCTCTTTGAAACTTGCTTTTCACTTCCACGGGGAGATTGTGGCAATGGTGATGCACCCAGAGTGCCCCTGTGACCAGCACACACCGATAGGTGAGTGAGTGACTTCTGCAGTGGCCTCAGCCCCTGTGCTGCTTGGGGGGTGATCCTACAGCACAGCTTGTTCTTGTGCTTTCCTGTGATGGACTAGTCTAACTCACCAACAGCTCGACAGGCTGAGCTGTCACTGACTAGCATGACAATTTATGTGAACCTTTGTTCCAGCTGCTCTATGCACCCAAGATGGCCACATGGATTTTGAAATTCTTGCTGATAGTACCACACCAGTGCTGGATCTGGATACACTTCAGCTCAGAGACCCTGCGTGCAGGCCAGCCTTCAAGTCCTCTCTGAATGACAGGGTTTGGTTTCATGTCCCATTGAATGGGTGTGGGACCAGGCATTGGGTAAGTCAGTCTGTAGCCAAGACTGATGGGGTGATCTTCATGCATTTGGGAATGCCCTCACTAATACTGTTATTTATCCACAGTTTGATGGGGAGAAGATTGTTTATGAGAATGAGGTGAGGGCATTACAAACAGACCTTCCACTAGGCAGGATCTCGAGGAATAGTGAACTCAGGTGTGTCTGGAAACCTCTTTAGGATATCCAGGACTGAGTATTACTCATATATTCATATAAGACTTACCTGCTCCTTCCTTGTTACAGGCTTACAGTCCTGTGCTCCTTCAGCAGTGCTGATGCCTCCCTCTCTGTAAAAGTACACAACCATCCTCCTCTGGCTTCTTCAGTGAACAGAGGTCCCCTCTCCTTAGCTCTTCTGAGCTACCCAGGTAAAGCTGCCTGAGCTCCATGGCTGGGAAGCAACTGGAACTTGAGGAAGAGAGGATGTATGAGTGAACTGTTCTGGTGTATATGCTTTCAGTGTCCTGATGTTCCCTCTCCTCCCAACCATGCCACTTGCAGCAGATGCCTCAAATCTGTGGCCCTAGGAGAGAATGCACATGTTCACCCAGCTGTTGTTGAAGAGCTTGGGGCCAGAGTTTTCTTCAGGACCCTCTTTGCACACTGACTTATCTAACCAGGCTTTGGTTCTTGCAGAGGACTCGTACAGGCAGCCGTACCGTGAGGATCAGTATCCACTAGTGAGGTACCTACGGCAGCCCCTCTTCCTGGAAGTTCAGGTCCTGAACCGCAATGATCCCAACCTCCATCTGGTTTTGGATGACTGCTGGGCAACAGCTTCCCACGAGCCAAGCTCACTTCCCCAGTGGAATATCGTTGTTGATGGGTGAGTGCCCTGCTGGAGAAATAGAAGCACTTTTTGCAGTGAGTGTGGGGGGGAGTATTCCTTAGTTCTCCCCTGTTGCCTCTAAGCCCCAAGAACATGGGCTTCATTTGAGGGGGTCTTCCAAGTACTGCCCTGGCATGATAGGATTTGTGGGGAGGTGGTGGCACCTCTACCTTGACCTCTAGCCTGCTGCTTTAATAACAAACAAAAACTTCAACAACCCAAACCTTCTCTGCCCTGCTATTCTGACTTGCTGCTTTCTTATTGGCAGGTGTGAGTATGACCTGGACAACTACAGGACCGTGTTTCATCCTGTGGGGCGTGGGGTCAGCTATGCAAACTATCGCCAAAGGCTGGAAGTGAAGACTTTTGCCTTTGTCTCTGGTGACAAAGCCCTGTCTGGCCTAGTAAGTGACACATTCTCACATTCTTGAGAGCAGTAGTAGGAGCAGTTATTGTCTTAAAATGCAGGGACTTCTCACTCTCTGTCCTAGGTGTACTTCCACTGCAGCGTTCTGCTCTGTGACCGTTTCCACCCAGACTCCCCCCTGTGCTTGGCAAGGTGCCCGAGGCCGTCTAGAAGCAAGCGAGGTAATGCTTGAGTGGCTTTTTAGGTTGCACTGCTCTGAGATAACCCACTGCACTACAGGGCTCAATTGTGCTGTGTTTCTGTTGTAGAGAGTGGGATGTCAGATGCAAATTCTGCCCTGGTGAGCTTGCAGGGTCCTGTTCTCTTTGTGCCCCAAGGATGGTCCACAACCCAAGGTACTGAGCCAGTGTGGTGCTGGGGGGTGTTGTGTGGGGTTTGTGGAGACAGCTCTTCACTAACTGCCTTTCCCCTTGCTTTGTAGGGAGCACTCTCTTGAGCGAGGATATATGGGCTGTCTTTGCAATGACTGCTGTTGGTATTCTCTCTCTGGTGGCCACAATGCTACTATTTTTGGCTCTTTTTAAATGCCTAAAGAAAAGAGCATACATGGTAAATGTGGTACATTAATGTATATTTCCAAATAAACTTGGAGTAATCACTCTGTCAATTATGTCTGTCATGTTCTTCTCTCTATGTGGTCTTAGGTAATTCCATATTCCTAGCTCTCTGGGTATCTTCTTAGTGTAGATTTGGCTTTAACAATGACTATAATATTTAATTTCCTGAGTGTCTTTGTTCTGAAATTGCCTTGTTGCTGTGTTAAATTCCTCCTGGACTGCACAGCCAATTTGCTTTTTAGAAGTGCTTATCCAATGCTTTTGTTCACAATTGTGATTCCATTCAAACGGGTTTTTAAAAATCCATGTTGTGCCAATATCTGCAGTATGTGTAGCTCCTCTAGATGTTGAGCCCTGTGCTGCAGCTGGAAATTAAAACTTGGCTTTATTGACGTGGGTTAGCAATACCCAGCACTTGTATGAAAACATTACTGTGGAAAAAAACACCCCCATTGGAAAGTTATGAAAGGTCTTCAAAGGAGGTCTGCAGTGGGGCCTCCCTTTTCTGAGTATGGCAGTCTAGGAGGACACTGGGAAAACCCAAGTGGACCAGACTGTGCTGCCGGAGCTGATCTTCATGATGGCCACTTAATAGGAGCATCAGGAATACAGAATCTGATGTCTCTGAAAACTGGGTGAGAAGAAATGGGTGTGAGTATCAGATAAAGCTGTTTTGTCGACAATCAAGTCGCTTTACTGTCTGTTAGAGGTTAGGGTTGAAATGGTTACTTAGGCTACTGTCCAGCAAACCACCTACTATACTTAAGTCCTATTGACTTAGCACTTAGCTGGAATACAAAGTATTCCTGGAAAAGTGGTGCTTAATGAAGAGGGTTCTTGACAGCTTGTTGTACTTACTTGTGTTAGCTTTTAGCTCTTCTGACCTAAACAAAGCTGATACTCTTAATATCCCCTTTCTTTCTTCTTGTTCCACAGTATGGGAAAAGTTCAGTGCATATTCAGGCAGAGAAGTTTCTTTGTTATTGCCAGATGGTCTGGGCTAGGATGGTTGGAGTTAATGTTATAGTGACTGTTGTGTAAACACTGTGAAAGAAGTGCTAGTTTAACATCCCAGTAAGCTAAAATATTTGTCACATAGCTTGCATATACAAATCTGGTGACTTGCACTAGTGAGGGTGCTTAAAATACCTCATGTATCCTTGCTAAGGGAAGAGGTGAGAGCTTTACTTTTGTTCTTTTGACTTCTGTATTTTGACCTATTTTTACTACCTTGGGAGGTGAGACAAAGGTGGTTGCACACAATGGTAGCCAATCCAGGTCAAAGGGAAGGTGGTTCTTGCCTGGTTTTCTCTCTGGTTCGTGCTGTCTGCCTAAGGGAAGATTGTCACACGTGGCACATGAGAAAAAGAGAAATCTGTCTCTGAGAGGATTAAATATAATTTTCCCAGGGTGGCTTAGTTGTGCTTTATTTGTGGACATTACAGGAGCAGTTTGAATGAAGACTTGTACAATTTAGTTAAATCAAGAAAAACACAGGCTTTTATTCTCTAATTTGTAAACAATTTACCTTAGAGCCCAGCCACATGGGTTCCTTCTCTCTCTGTGTGCTGCTGCTTCACTGTTTCTTTTTCAAGTGTGTCACCTGGAAAGTTTAAGCTCCTCTTACAAGTACTAAGGATTCCTTTACTGCACTCAGGCCTGATGTCCCTCTCTCCTGAGACAGGGGAAGGCAAGGTGGGAATGATGGTGCAGCAAGAGCAGGCACAGGAATTAGTCAATGAACCTGGTGCAGGTGTAGGGACTACTGGCTCTCTGCAGCCTGAGCTCAAACAGCTGCTTCAGAAACTGTAGTGCAATTGGTTCCTAAAAGAAAGGCTTAAGATGTTTGGGGTCCCCCAGGATGTGGGGATTAGGGCCCCAAGAGTGGCTGCCCATTAAGGCATGTTTGTGCCTAAAGTCAGGGAGGGGCATTGAGCCAGACCTTTAGGGCTGGGTGTGCTGAGGGCCTGGTTGGGAATGGTGCTGCTGGGGTGGAAAACTCTTCAGCTAGTTCCTTCCTGGGCTGTTCTGCAGGAAGCTGAGAGAGCAACTGAGAAAAAGGGGACTTGGCAGTATGTCCCCAGTCTCCCTGGCTAAGGGCTCCTTAGCTCTACTGCAGAGTTTAATAATTCAAAGAAGAATACAGTCTATGCTCTCATTTGAGGGATGGACTTGCTGTCTCCAGTAAAAACACCTATCTATGCTGCCCTAGTTTTTTCCTTAGCATATCCCCATGGAAAACCACAGTAATGCAGTGATGGCACAGCACAGAAAGCAGCCCTGACTAAAAAGGCACAATGAGAAGCCTTGAAATGACAGACTGATAAACAAGTAAAGGTCAGGGCAGCAGGAGTGAAACTGCTCCATGTTCACCTGCTGGTAAGTGAGAATTCACAGCTTTAGCTCCTGGTAAGTGCTGATGATGGAGTGAATTATATAATGACAAATTAATTTAAAGTGCAGAAGGAAATGGTTCATATGGGGTCAGACACTGAGGAGGAATAAATTAACTTGCTTTAGCATCTGCTGATTTTATTAAGTAAGGCCTGTTTCCTCCAGCAGATGATGAGGGTATAAAGGAAATTTAAAGGAAAGGATTAGATCTCTTCAGCTGTGTATCAACATCTGACTGTGGTATAAAGGCTTTGAGTGTTGTTGAGAGATGTTTAAAGGCTTTTACTGCTTTGTCTTTGGAGGCACCTTCCAAAAAGCCACTGCAGGCAGCCTTACCTCAGGGCTGGGTGGCTTTGTAATATTTGCTGAATTAAGGTGCTATTAAAACAAAGGGCTCCAGGACATCTAAAGATTATTTTACTCCACTGCTGAAGTGTGGGGCCAGCTTACCCTAATGGCTGAAAATATTACCATTAATACTGTGTGGAACACATTTCAGCTCAGACTTGGCTTCCAAGTTGGAGTCAAACGGCATGTTGGTTCATGAAAAGCTACATAAGCCGCTCAGATCTTGGACTTCTGCATCTCCTTTACAGGTATGAGAAGGGGAGTAATGTGCAGTTTGTGACTCAGCAATGCTGGTCAGCCAAAATACTTTAATCAGGGAGAAATGTGGCCTTCCTTGAAGCAAATGTAGGAAAGTTGTTTTTACTGTAGAATAAACAGAATAATAAGAGAACCTGAATAAATGAACAGCATTTTATTAAAATAATAGTTAGATACTTAATGCTTGAAAATATAACAGCATTTGCAAAAATGAGAAAAAAACCCTTTAAATAACATACAGAAAGTTACAACTGAGAAGCAAACTTAATTTAAATACCTAAACAAATATGAAAAAATGCCACATGTGAGTATACCCTTGATATGATGAGGCAATTAGAAAAACAAAAATATCCCTTTGGAATAATGCAACATCTAAAGGTACATAAAAGCTTAGACCCTGACTTAACATATGACAAACCCCAATTTTCCTTGTATAATAAATATAAAGCATTAGCATGGTCTGCTCATACTATTTTAACAAAGGCTGTTAAGGCTTGCAAATACTTTTCCACATTCAAAACATGTTTCTGGTGTTCATCAAAATGACCACTGCTGCATACAAATTTCTTGAGAATATGTCCAGAACTCCAGTAACTGAGAAGTCAAATACCTACCTACCCTTTCTTTCACCTCAGTGCCACTGACTTAACAGTACCAGTTATTATTACAACCCTTTACCAAACTCTGTGGAACATTCCATCATGCACATTACACTTACTATTGCAATGCACTGCTGCTCAATGGTTACTCTTATCTGCATTTTACAGTGACTCTGTAAGATGTATGTTGATTCTTTTCTTTCCCAGAAGGGGTACACAAAGATTGTATGCTCACCAAGTAAACAGTTACATAAAAAATGCCAGAATTGTACAGGTAAGTGCCTGTGGAGAAGTGGGGAGAAACCCACTTATTCGCTCTTGACATTATGGGCAGACACATCCAAGCCAGGCTTCTTCTGTGGTAAACTTCCATTAACATCTTGCTTCTTCATCTGACCCCTGTATACATGAAAGAAGAATGGATTTACAGTCTGTTCTTCCCTAAGATTATTGTATTTTATCTCTTTCCTTAAGAAAGCTGAGTAATATAAGATGTAAACCAGGCTCCTAGAACATCAGCTTCTCCCAAAAGACACAGGAACATAAAAATAGCAGGTATTATCTGTTTTAAGATCAGTGCTGTAAGTCAATAGGGCAGGCTTGGTTGTGTATTTGGATATGCTATAGAAACTGGAAGTCTTCTGGAACTGGTGGGCAATGTTATGGACCTGGCAGCAAGCCCTGGAGCAGCTGTGAGCACTGTGGTTTTGTCACCCTGCTGCTCTTCACAGGGAGCTTTGCTGAAGGGGTAAACTGAGAAAGTTGAGGAGGGAGCAGCTGTTTCTTGCTCTTACCTCTGCTTATGTATTACAGTGATTCCTTCCTGGGTAGGTATTCCAGGAGGCCAGAGGTGACACTCCAGCACAACTTGCTGGTGCCTCCTGCTCCCAGCCAGGTGCTGGCAGAAGCGTGACTGAAACAGACTCCAAGCCCACAGTCATGGGAGGCATGACAGGCAAGCTGCACAGGTACAGTATCCTGAAAAACTTGTTTCTATTTTGCCTACACTGTCCCTTTAAGGTACCTCTCTGCCTATCCCAAATCTACCACTAATTTTGGTCTGTTACTTTATAAAGATAGATAAGCAGGGATCATGCAGGAAGAGCTGCAAAAAGTTCATCCTCAAACTAAAATTCAATTTGACAGTGTGTTTTAATGACATTTAAAGCAACAAACGGTAGTGAGACAAAGTTGTATTTTATTGCATGAGGATGTGTTGTGTTAGCACAAACACATGTAAAGACCACTGACCTTTCCCAAAAAGGAAAAAGGGCGTGTAATAACTCTTCCATTGGTGACCAGATATCTGTATACTGCACATTAAGCCAAGATTCAAAGCATTCAAGATATATTGTTAAACTAAGCAGCTCCCTTGGAATAGTGAAGCAACCAGTGCAATAGTACAGTTGCAGAATTTGAAACACAAGTGTAGATCAGGACACCAGTACTCACCTTGAAGCACACCAGTAGTTGACCAGAGCTGAAAGTGAAACGTAAGAAACACTCAGGACTCCAGAAACTCCCAGGGAAAGTGCCCCCAGGCCACACAGCACACAAAGGAGGGTTATGCCACCAATGGCTATTACAACACCTAACAAAACAAAATCAGTCTGTTATTTAGATAAGTTTGTGTACAAGTAAATTAGAAGAGCTGACATTCTGCCACAACACCAATTTCAAGCTATCTGGGAAAACAATCTTCCTCAATCATCTGGCTGGCCTCTGTAAAAGCCAGTCATGGTCAAGATAACTGGTTTAGGCACATCCTGGTGGCTGGGACTAGAAAGTAAAATAGGATTTCCCCTGTATAGACTACACTTAATCAGATTACTGTTCTTGTATTAATAGTTTTACTACTGCTGAGACCTGGGGACTACACACAGAAATCCTCAATTGCTTGGACTCAAAATTCCAGATGGAAGAAGAAAAGGAAAAGGTAACACACCTTAAAAGGTACCAGGTAAGTACACACATGCATATCATACCTTCCATGACTATCACACCAATGCAGGCCATCACAGCTGTTGTAACAACAAAAATCAGGAAAAATGCAACAGGGATAGCAGACACTGCAATAAACATCAGGAGTGACAAGGCAATAAAAGGATGGTCATCTAAATATTGGCCAATACGAGAATTCATAAATGCGACAACCTGTGGATGAAAGAAGAACATTTCAGATTTTATCTCCTGTCACAGGTAACTTTCACAGATCACAGGCACTGTAGTGAACTACAGAGAGAATCTTTTTGTGAGTCTGCCCTTGAATAGAGGGCAGGTGTTGTTTATTTTAAAAGCATGGGAACTTGCTGAAAATTTAGATAAATTCATAGCAAATATAACTGTAGCAACAACAGACATGTTCTCTTGGACTTCACAATTCCATTCTTGAATAAATCAAAAAAACCTAAACCTACAAAACCCCCAACCAATCTGAAAACATGTAAAAAAACCAAATCACAGTTTAGCTGCAGATTTCAGTGAGATCTCTGCAACTATTATTTTGATCTGGAAAACAGTATTTTTTAAGAAAAAAACCCTTGTAACATTAAAAAATTATTTTTATCTATGGCTTAGTAATATCTGCAACCAGCTCATTTATTGAATCCAAGTACAGTGCAGGCATGTCTGTGTCACAGAGTTGTTAAGAATTTAATTATTATGTTACTAGTAAAAAACCACATCCTTTTTACAGAGACAGTCATAGCTATACACTGGAATTTTATTGCAGTAGTTTCCCATCCCTTAAGGAAATATGTACTATAGTTTTAGTTCTTTTTATAGCAGCACAACTGAAATGCCACTGTCCTACCTCCAGTGATTATGCCACTAAACTACAAACACACAGCACAGGCTTCCCCTTTTTCTTGATTGCTGAAGGTGTGGGAGGACAGGCCTTCTCACAGCCCTCTGTGTTCACTTTGAAAAAGAAAGTGTGGTTCAATAAATTTGGGGTGTGACACCCCAACAGTCATTAAAGGAGTAGCTTAAGAAATACATAAAATTATATTCCAGACCCACATTTGCATTGCTGTGGATGATTTGCACCACGGAGTGCCATTGCCTCTGAAGTTCCTGCATTTCTTTGGACATGCTAGAATCCTCAGCCACGACCTCTTCTTTGGAACAACCACTTCTCACCCAGCCATCCAATTTTCCTTAAAATTAAGGTACAATTAGTAACGGGTTTATACAGATGTTTTTCGAAAATGAAACATTTCTTTTGCATGAAAGACAGAATGTAGATTTCAGATGTTGATGTGACACCCAGTCTCAAATAGTACTTTTATGAAAGTACAGCTAATCTGAAGGGCTTGTCCCTGCAAGCTTTGCCGAAACACCCAAGGCCAAGTATGGAGGCACAGGTACCTCTCACCTTCTTCCTTCACAACATTAACCCTGTGTTTCACTGTGAGGGTACCGATTTACCTGTAACAAGCCTGGTTCTAACTCTTGCATGGACAATTTGTTGCTACCAGTGCTGGAAACCAGTAACACACTAATAACACTTGTTTCTGTGCGTATCCCTGTGCCCTGCACAGCTTCAAAACTCTGCAGATAAAGGCAAAACGTGCCAGCTTAAAGGCCCCTCAGCTCAGCATCCTCCCGACACCCCCTGTGTGGCTGCAGGGGGAGGTTAACACAGCATTTCCCAGTTTGCAGACACGAGCTCCGTGTCCTGTGCCTGCAGCGTGGGCCTTGCCGTGACTTACACGGCGCTTTCACCTCCAGTGCTGTGCCGGGCTGTGCCGTGCTGAGCTGTGCTATGCTGGGCCGGGCTGTGTTGAGCTGGGCCAGGCTGGGCCGAGCTGTGCTAAACTGCGCTATCCTGGGCTGTGCGGAGCCGCCCACGGGGCGCGCCCGAGCCCCAGGCGTTACCCGAGCCCCGCGGCCGGCACGCGTTAATTAATCCCCCCGTTAATCACCGCTGCAGCCACGCCGCCAGCTCCCGGGCCCGCGGCGGGTCCCACTCCGAGGTGAGCCGGGGCCGCCGGATCGGGGCTGCCCCACGCCCCGGGACCTGCCCACCCTCTCACCTGCGGCCGTGCCCGCCGGGCCGTGGCCCCGCTCGCTGCCGGGCCTGCCGGGCCCAGCGAGCCGCCAGCGCTGTCTCCTCCCTGCGGGGCCGGCGCGGAACGGCTCGGCCCGCCCGGCGCGACGCGGGGAGAGCGGGGCGGGGCCGGCGCGGCTCCACGGGGGGCGGGATGGCAGTGAGGGTACTTTGGGGCTGGCACTGATGGCACTGCGGGGCCCTTTCACGTCCCTCCTGCCGTCGTGCCCCTCGACCCGGTCCTGCCTCAGCCGCTCGGGTCCGGGAACCCTCAGGGGTGTGCAGGGGTTTGTGCTCTCTCAGGACGTGCAGCCTCGAGCGTTTCGGAAGGGAGGGCACCTGTGGTGGCCGTGCCGCTGGGTGGGCTTGGCCCCGGGGCACAGGGGGTTGGGCACCGCGGCTCCGAGTGCCGGGGAGCGCTGTGTGTGTGTCCGTAACCCAGGAATAGCTCAGTGTGTGTCCATAAACCAGGGATCGCTCCCTGTGTGCCCATATCCCAGGGATCGCTCCCTGTGCCCATAATCCCACCACCCCCAGGCCAGGG
Organism: Hafferia zeledoni; assembly: GCA_035583235.1. NCBI lineage: Eukaryota > Metazoa > Chordata > Aves > Passeriformes > Thamnophilidae > Hafferia > Hafferia zeledoni. Next base: position 9,141,457 of record JAWWEV010000034.1, on the reverse strand, counting down.
GTGCTGCCATCACGGTGAGGGGCAGCGAGGGCGTTTTGCCGTGAGTGGTGACTGTGCAGCCACGCCATGAGGAGCAGTGGAAAAGCAGCTGTGAAACATCCCGAGGCAAAACCTCCTTCCCCCGTCCTGTTCCCACACGTTTTCACCCTGCCCTGAGGCCTCCGCAGGTGTTTTGGTGGCCACATGGCAAACCTGTCTGGGGAGATGGGCCATGTGAGGAATAATTACTTAATAAAAAATCAGCTGTTTTCCAGACCCACCGTGATGGTGTTATCAAGGAAATGTGGGGCTTTGGTGAATTCCCAGCTTTTGCTACATAGAATTTTTTATGCCATAGAATAAGTAAAATATTCACGTTTCTCATGACTGCTTTAATCATTCTTTTTGATTGCTGCCACCTAAGAGAGTATTGAGAGGATTTGTGTAGACATAAAAAGTAAGATTTGATATTAGTCTCTAAAAGCCCAGCACAAGATACCTGAAAGAAGAGGATGGTAAAGGCAAGTGTATTTTGTTTGAACTCTTAAAGTGTTTGCCTCTCATATTATTAAAGTGCATATTATATTGATATTCCTAGTACACTAGGGTATATAATAATGAATTTGAATTTGTTGATTTTGTTTTTGTTTTTTTTTTAAGTGAGCATAGGGAAAAACTAACTGGCAAAATTATAGTGTGACATAATCCAGTGATAATGGCCCTATAAAGTTTAATGGCTCCACTGAGTTGAAAGTATAGTGAAGATTTTACATTTCTGGCTATTTTCAAACATGCAATAGCTGCAGTTTTGAAGATAGTCTTGTACATCTTAGTATATAATTTTTCTGCTATGCATAATTATGTCTTCTGTTAATTCATATATAATCTCCTTCTATATAAAGTAACTGGTTTTAATGTTTCCCAAGCAGCATAAGTAATTTATTTAACTTCAAAGGGCATGTATGTATGAGCATCTGAGTTGATGTGCTCAGAGGAACAGTAGTTGCCCTGACTGCTGCTTAACTCAGCTTTTGTTCATGCCAGTGTTAGCTCCAATTAGCAGGAAAATACTTGTGTTATAAACCAGTACTGAAATATTTGGAGAGTTAGTCAGGCACTAGCCAAGCAATTACCAGCACCAGCAGTGCTGGTTCTGTACCCCACACTGCTGCCTGTGTTTAAAGAGCAGCCTCCTTTTTGGTAGGAACTTTCACGTCTGGCCAGGCAGGAACAATATTCCATTTGTAGCTGGTATTACATCAAGATATACAGAAAACTGTGATGTTAACCCAGGGATGTCAGCCATTCTCACAGCTTACAGAAAACTGGAGCAAAGAGAGCATCCAAAGGAGGTGGGAAAGGGTACAAGGCCTCTCTTGAGAGTCGGTAGAGAGACTCTGCTAGATATTTTGGGTGGTAATAATTGCTATTTGTGAAGAAATCTGATGGAGGGACTCTTTTGGGACATAGTGATGACTGTGAGTGGAAGGCAAAGGCATACAAGCAGATTTAGAGGAATTGGGAGGATCCCACCTGCTGTCTTTGGATCTTCAGGGAGTTTGATTCTGAATGGTGGAAAAGTGGTGGAGATGTTTGCGTTCAAGATTTTGAATCTTTAATATATATTTTTTCTAATTATTTTAAAGAAAGTTTGGGTTTATATAGCCTTTACTGCTGTGGGAACTACCTTACTCTGTGCAGTGTTTTCACGCAAAAATCAGAGTATCTCAGATGTCTTACAGCTATATTTTTATTAGCTTTCAGAGGTAAAAGGAGTCTGTGCAGTTCCTCACTGATTCCACAACTGAATCTCCCTGACCACAGCTTGGCACAACACTGTGCTGGAAGGGGCTGTTTCCTCTCTGGTGGGGAAGGAGGGGGAGGAGGGAATTCCTGTCTCCAAGCACCAGCAATGCTGTAACTGGGGCAACAAAGCTGAGGAGTGAGAGACAGAGTGTCAGAGAAGTTCACCAAGCTGGGACAGACAGAGAGACAGGTAACCTGCAGGTAGTACCTGCTCTTACCCTGCTGCCTTGTGGATGTGTAAGGCATGCTGGGCATCTCTCTTTTTTCCCCTATTCCTTTTGACATGTGCTTATTTCTCATGGCAATTAATATGTGGCTCTGTCTGCTGTAAACCACAGCTGGGGGCCCAGAGCCCCTGGGACATTAGAAGAGAACAGGCAGGGGAAGGAAAATGGTTTGGGAGAAAGTGCAAAGAGTGAGTGGAAAAAAAATCTAGCTTGAAAGACATCTGGGGAGAGTTAGGAAGATTATGGTGAAAAGTGACCTTGAGAAGAAGGGAGAGAAAAAGAGAGCATGGAGGTTTGGAGGGAGGGAAAGGTTACTGTTGTTAACAGGGAAAGGGAGAGCTGGGATTTTTCCTCTTCCTGGCAGCTGGGATAGAAGCTGATGGACACCTTGTGTAGTACCTGAAATGAGTCTCTCATTCTTTTCTAGTGCATATAACAACAAAGACGTTTCTGAAGGACTGAACAATTCTAAGCACAAAAGATCAAAGCAAAATGAAGCCAACACAGAGCCTGAGCCTCCTGGGTGTAAGTCCTTTCTGCAGTGACTGTGAAAGATGGGTAACTTTTTCAGAACTTCAGATGAAATTGGCCTTTACTGGTGGTTAGTGGTTTGACTTTGGAAGAACTCTACTTAGAAGTCACTTATTGAATATTCTTTAGACCTAATCCTTTATAATGTACTTCTTATTAAGGATTCCTTTGCTCAGATATGTAGCTGTTTGAAATGTAAGTTGGCATAGAAGTCAAGAGTTTCTTCAGAATGAACAATGGCTTTTTTAATAATTGTTGTACCTTTAAGGATGAATGACTCTCCTGATAAACTGTATAGTTTATTTGTTTTTAAAGTACCCTAAGGCCCAATTGTTTAGTCATTAATCAAGAGCAATTCATGCTGTCTTTAATGAATTATGTCTGGCAGTGATAATGTCTTGATTTCTGCATGTGTGTGTGTTTGCATGCACACTGGGGAATGCCAAGGAGGTAAATCAAATCAGTCCTTTCTCAAATTTTATTTCTAAATGGGCTCTAATTGGATATTGAGGAGGGCACAATTTTGTCTGCAGGAAAACTGGGTTCCAGCAGCCTAGTGATATATCATAAAGCAATAACCCACGTGCTAAAAATGTGTTAAAATTATGTAAAAAAAGATTATATGTTATTCAAACATAATTGTAATAATTTCCTCTTTCATGGTTATTTAACTCACTCATAATCAGATACCACATACTTCCACCTCCTTTTTCTGGTAGTGTCACTGTGTATTCAGAAATTTTTTCCTCATGAATCTCCTAAACAAATCTGATTTAGGAAACTCAGAGCAGACCATGGGTGAGGCTTTGGCCTGTACGAAGGAAAGATGCCGTTCAAGAGCATTTTGGAGCACAATGAGACTAAATAATTCTGAGAAAATGTCCTGAGAGAAATTTCTATGGAGTCCTGGAAAGCCATCTCAAAGTATTGCCGTTTTGAGGAAGTGGAACATAATCCTAAAACATAATCAGTTATCCTGATATTTGCAGTAAAACACTTTGCAGAGTCCTTGTGAGGAATCTGTTCTTCCAGCAGCATCCTGCCAATAGCTTGTTCTGGAACTGGGTCATTATAGATTTGAAAAAAATCTAGTGGGTTTTTTTTTTCCTGTCCAGGAGTGTGGTCCACACAACTTGGACTGTATCACTGTCAATTTGGCAGTCTGGTAGGCTTTAATATTTTACTATCCAGAGTTTACACTATTACAAACTCCATGTGGAGTTTTTAGTATAACTTAATATACTTAAATAATTTAAAATTATTTTCAGTATTATAAAAATAACATGATTTTTTTCCTTTATCTGACATTTATTGGTGGTTAGAAGTTTTATCAAATGACTGCAAAGAACATGTTTTGCTGAGGAACCCACTCCACAGAATGTCTGTTGCCTTAAAATTGGAAAAGTTGCAATATGTAATTTTCGATAAAAATTGAACACAGCTGTTCTTCCTTCATTAATCTCTTTTGAAACAGTTATTTCATAAATATCTTTGAAGTTGGTTTTCATTTCTGTCTAGGCACAAAGCAATTCTATGAGTCATGCAGAACAGTTCTCAGACTTACCATCCCCACCTTCTTCTGCTTCAGCTGCACCTGCGAACTTGCATGAGGTACGTGTCCTCTGTCCTGGTCAGTGTTTCCATTACGTTCCCTTCTTCAAATTCCCATTCTTTGTGATGTGGTTCAGTGGTTATGGTGGTTCTCAGGCAAAGGTTAGACCTGGTGACCTTGGAGATGTTTTCTGGCCTTAGTGATTCTGTGGTTCCAAGAACATTCATGATTCTGTTTCATGTACTTTTTCTCTCTGAGGATATCCTGAAATACAGCTCTTGATCCCATAGCCCTTGTGCCTGTGAGCTCTCATTAAAGCTGAGACATCAGGACTGATGACAGTCAATCAATAGATACCAAATCACCTGAGAAAACATGGAATGAAGAGACAGAAGAAATCCTGTACTGATGTGAGAGAGAAAGATGAAAGCTGAATTTGTTAACTTGTACTATTGTGCAACTATTATGAGGGTTGTGTTAAAAGCAGACAGGTCATTAACGAAAGCTTGAGTCAAGAATAGGAATTTTCTAATTTTAGGTAAGAGTAAGAAGAAGAAGAAAAGCAGTAAGATGGATATGTGGCACAGTGGAGAGTACTAGATAATGTGCTAATGTCTACTCTTATTTATAAAAAAGACCTTGAGTATGCAAAAAAACGCAGGAGTACTAATGAAGTGTTGTGTAAAATTATCCTTATGTATGTACAGAACATGGTGATTGAAAAATAGATTGGTGGTCAAATGTCTCTGCCTGACGTGTGTATTTGCTTTTTATGCTAATTGATATTTATCCCATTCTAGCTCTGAGAAGGCTTTTTAAATTACTGTGTTGTGTAAAACTTTTGCCATTTTTTTCCCAATTTCAGCTTCTCCTTAAGAAGAGCTCCTATCCTCCTTTGATGCAAGAGGCATCATGGACTTTGGCAGCTCCATTCAAAGAGCAGAATCACTACCGAAGCCCCAGTGACTCCATAGCCAATAACTACACTCCTACTGCACGGGACTTAAAACTTAAAAACATGCACAAAGTAAAGTCTTCTTCAATGACAGACTTATCAATGGCTTTGGGAGGGCAGAGGACACCCTCACCACGTATCCATATTTCAGTGTGTTCATAAGTTCAGCCTTGTTTGTTATTCATTTTTGTCTTTATCTGTTAGATCATCGTCCCTGGAAAAATCCCTTATCCCTAATAATTGCTTATAAGCTTATCACCTCAGAGTCAGTACAGACAAATTTACCAGTGCATGTAAAACTGTAATAAATGAAAGACCATTTTCTGATTAACTGGTTAAGTTCATCCCTCCAGATATTATATCTAATTACTTGGAGGGAATTGTTTGCAAAGCAGTAAATTAACAAACTGCAAATTAGCTTTTGTTATTGCTCGAAGTAGATGTTATTACCAACAGGAAAATAGAAAAAAATTCAATATGCATCCTTAATATGCTCATAATTTTGAGTCTTGCCTACCAAACAAATAGGAGACAGGCAGTAAAATTATGTGTGAGGATAAAATCCAAGTAGAATACACTTTTTCTTTTAAACCATGTAATTGATGTGTTTGTTAGCAAACTACATTCTACATTATGAGATATTTTATGCTGTTGAATCAACACAACATGTGCTTATTAAAGCAAATAAGGTTAAGATGTAACACTTTTGCTACCTAAGTTTAGCAACATTTTACAAGAGCAAGTTGTTAAGGCTTGAAGTATATTGCCAGTTGAAGATATCAATTTAACTCCATAGCCTGAAAACTCCAAAGTGAACAAGTCATTAATGAGCTTTATTTCCTGATTATCTAGTGAAATGTCCTCTGTATTAAGGACCAGACATTCAGAAACTGTAGTTTTCTACATCTTATCATTCTGTCTGTGAATATGCTCATCCCGCATTGTTGCTTTGCTTCCCTGACATTTCTTTAATTTCCCTGGGATAGATGAGACAGCAGCTTCAATATCTGCTAAGTCCCCTTGTGTGCTGCTTTAGAAGGGTTTGGTTTTATTGATTAGGTCTCTTTAGCTGTTTTTTTAAATCATGCATCTGATTCTTTACTCTGGGTACTTCATTGGTACATGAGTGGGATGTGGGAACCAGTTCCTGGTATTTGGAAAGGCATGATGTGTTGATTTGGTTAAAAGACCTGTTTATCTGTGCTCGGAAAAGCATATGGTAATAATTTGTAATTCTCAGATTTTCATGTGCTGTACATTTGGTGGGACTGTGCATCTTATAGACGTGCTTTTATATTCAAAATAGAAAGTTCCAGTGCAGAAAATGTAGTTTGTGGAGGGAGGTAAGTAAGCACTGAAGTCTTAAGCATGAGCTGAACATTTTTCTGAAGCTAATTTATAGTCTCAAAATCAGCAAGATTATTTAACACATGATTTTAATGTCTTGCTAAATGCTAAGTCAGACCAGAATACTTCTTTGTGACATTGTCGTTCTCTGTTATTTCATTATCTGATTAATTCTCTTAGCTCTGTTTTTCACCAATCTGACATAGTCTCTTATTTGAAAAATATATTTCTATATGATTTTTCTTAACTGGTACTTAAAGCTCCCAGGAAAAAGCTGAAACATACACAGAGACGATGGAATTCTGATAGGTAATGTACTGTAATGTTATAAAGATACAGATTATTACAATCAGTCTAGTTTGGGATTGTGATTTAATATTTCTTTTTACTTGGATGCTCTGTTAAGCATCCAAGCATGAAATGTTAAGTCTCTACAAAAAATGTCTGTGCATCAAAATTGACTTTTGTGTCATAAGATTTCAGTAAGATAATCACATGAAAATCTTGAGCAACACAAATACCTGTGCTAGCAGGTTTGACTCTGATAGAATTGGTTATGAAATACTGCCCTAGGGATGCTGGGCAGTTGTAAGGTTTACATGGTAGTATTCGTTATGTTAAAGTTGTGTATTATAAAAATTTAATGAGGTTTTTTTATTGAGTAATTGAAATACTTCCACAGGTCATACTTGTCCTCAGTGTAGCGCAGGTGGTTTATTTAAGGCTTGTCATTTGTCCATGTCCATTATTGCTTCATTATTCACTAAACTTGTATTTTTTTTCCAAAGTACTTTGTTAAGCACTTTGAATCTCATTTCACTGAGTGCACCTGCTCATGTGCCAGACCTGCATGTCCTAAATTATACAGACAACCACCCACTGACTCCAGAAGAACAATTTGCTGTCATGGATTTACACGAGAAGGAGACAAGTAAGCGAGAAAAGCCACCTTCAAGTAATGATATAGAGGTACTTAAAAAATTTCTTTTTAAGATAGAGTAGCAGCAGACAGTAATATCTGCAATATACCTGTAAACTGTTTACTAAAGAATAGTTGAGAAAAGGAGGCAGTGCATGAGGTTTAGAAGCTGTAAATATTCAATGTAGCCAACTGCTGTCAAATATTGGCAACTCCTTTCTCATTTTTTCCTAGCTACTCTGATTTTTGTTCTGAAGGGTTTTTGGGATGAAATATTTCCCAAATTCTTAACCTCTCACGTTGTTTAGTAGTACTTTTTCTTTAGTAATTTAATATGCTGCACTCAGTTCTAGTGGTACATGTACTTACATCAAAACAGGTGAATGTATTGAAAAGATCTCAGGCACTGTCAATGCTTTAAAAAGAAGCAAGAATTGGATAGCCAAAATCCATTACATTCCAACACTTCTCAGTTACAGAAAAGGTTCAAGTGATAGAAAAACTAAAAATATTTTACACTAGTTTATTATCTGTCAGAAAAATTCATACAATAAACATAATATTGTAAACATTTTTTAGCGGTACTGTTACTACATATATAATGGAGTACAGGAAGACATGGTGGCACCTCAGGATAAGGAAGTGATGAATGAAATTTTAAGCCATGTTCCAACTCACATTCTTGCTAACCCGGGCCTGGAGAAATTACTTGCAAAGTTAAAAGAAGAGATTAAGGCAGACTATTATATCGGCCTCATGAAAGCAATTGGTAAGACCCAAAATCTCTGAGCAGTTCCAAGTATGTAGACATTGATTGCACTTTGAAAACAAGTCTTCACTCTAATCTTAGTATCCATGGAGAATTCCTTAGGGTCAGTAGAACTGCAATAGATATCTGTGAGAAAATTATCTGTGAAGATGCTAAATAACATTCCAGTTGATCATGCTATGTAACATTCCAGTTTCAACAAATATCTCTTTAGTTCAAAACTGTACGTCCCATCAGCTGGAAAGACACAACAAAAACTTGTTTGTCCTGCCTCCTATTTTTAAAATCAAGGCCAATTCTCACTTGATTTTTGTGCTGTATTTTACCCTAAAAATATACAAGTAACATTATGACAATGTTAGTTTTAAATGTGCAGAATTCTGCCACTTCCTGAACTGTGAAGACAGAGTGGGTTTGAATGCAGGTTTTGACCATCCTGCAGTGTCACCATGACTTGTATGATTTGTTGCAGTCGATTACGTCCTGATGGATCCAGCTGAGAGGGAGAGACTGTGGATCCGAAGTACCCCACGCCCTTTTCCCCGGAGAGTTGTCTGTGCACCAGTCCCATGGCACAGCTCCTATGGAGAAATGAAAACTTGGAATGAAAGGAATCTATTTGTAGTGAATTCATTGATGCTCACTTTGCAAGAGCTCTGGATTTCTCAGTAAGATGTCTTGTTCACAGGATCTTAATGAAATTGAGGATGTTTTTATGTAATGACTTGGTTAGAGAGTGTATTTACACAAGCTACAAAGGTCCTGGGGGAGCTCCTAGAAAGAGTGGCAAAATATGCCCGTTTTCTACATAATTCTTTTTCCTGAGCCTCTAAGAATTTCAGCATAAAATGTTTGTTTCCTGCAGCCTCTGGATGCAAACATGAACATATTTTACATGTCCACAGTGAAGAATGGAAAATGCTGTGGAAAGATCATCCCCCTTGTTAAAAGATGTAATCCCTATATTAAGATTCAATGCTCAAGTAAATGGTGATTTGGAATTCTCATCCTGATTGCTGAAATTAACAAAATAAACTCTTAAAATTGAGTATCTTTTGAATGTCTGTAGTTGGAATGTGCTCTGGGGACATTTGAAAATTGAGATCTTAGGAAGTTAAATATGGTGGTTTGTAATCCTGAGAGCTGGATTAGCATTTAAGAAACATTTTCAGGAATTTAAGCTCTTGTGAGTTAGAGACTGTGATATATGCCCTGCAGAGTCAACAGGAGAGGCACTTATTAATAAGGAATAGAAGCAGTAGGTGTCATTCTGTATGTTCTTTAATGGCTGGATACACTAATGAATCTAGGAAAAGACCAAGACAATTTCAGCAAAAAATTCAGAGTTTTAAATCCAGCAAGTCCAAATTAGATTTATGAAGCCTTTTGTTTTGTTGATCACAACAACCCCATTAGAAATGCACTTGTTGAACAGCTTAACACTGGAGTAATATTTATGAATGGCATATTTTTAGTGTTTATAAATACAAAAGACCTTCCTGACTGTATTTCGTGGGTGGCTTTTTTAAACAGGGCTCCATAAAAGTCTGTTCTTTGTTTTACTTGTGTAGGTTCAGCCACCTGAGGTTTGTTCGCACTGCAGAAGTGCTTGGGGGACACCTGCCACTGTTGCCTGAGCAGTTTGAGGAGATCATTCAAAGACACTGCCTGGAAGCTCGAGAGATCCTTCAGAACAAGTCAGTGCCAACTGCAGTGGATGTAAATAGAGTCTTTTAGGTTCTGATTTACATGAAGGCCCCTTTTTAAAGCAGACCTTAAACTGAGATGGCACTAGTCCCAGTCACAAGGCTGCCAAAACAAAGGGGTAAATGGCAGAGAGGAATAAACACCTGGCTGCTGACAGAGCCATTGGAACTGCAAGAGTGCTTGTACAAGAGCCAATGATAATAAACTATGAGTAAAGGTAGACTGGAAATCAGAGGATTTCTAACCATGAGAGGAGTAAAGTTTAAATCTGTAAAAATGGTGACACAAAACTTTTGTTTTTACTTCAGAAATTGAGCAATTTAAGATTTTATGAGGCACATGATAGGAGGTATCTGCATTCTGCCACCTGGGGTCTCTTCCAAACTCATTTCCCATTTAACACTAATAACTGAATTTTGGTACTAGTATTTTGTCTATTACTGTTAATTTAAACTCATAGTAACGACCCATTATAACAAAATTCCTTGGCTGTAAAACTCAGGTTTCCCCTAAGTCCTGGTAGGCACAGTTTTGTTTCATATCTAGGTAACAATTCTCTTCCAGCCCTTTGAATCTTACTCATTCTTTGGGTAATTTCTGACCTTAGATTTCATTGCAAGGACCAAAGTAGACTTAACAAGATTCTAAAAACTTTGTCTCTGTATTATTTCATTGTAGGTGGATCCCAACCTGTGCATCTGTTTTCATTGATCAGAAAAACAAATGGCTTCATTTTGCTCCTGAAAAAGACTCTGATTCCTCCCAGAGAGTTGAAAGCTATTTTGGTTCCGTGGCAGCTCTAATGTCACTACAGTTACGTGAGATGGTTGTTAATTCCTTGGAAGATCTTCTTGGACTTTTTATGATCCACAAGGTATGTGCTGTGAGGTATATCTATATGTGGCAGATTAAATACTCCATCACACTTAATGCAATATACTGTCAGACCTTGGTGTTCCTGATGGTTGGGATTTTAAATTTTTTACTTCTGTCTTGTGGGTTGGTTTGGATGGGTGTTTTGTTTTGTTGGGGTTTTTTTTGTTGTGTTTGTTTGTTTGTTTTAAATTATTGTAGCATCTACATTATGAGTCTAGTCATGGATTAGGACTTCACTATTGTAAAGGCAGTTTGGGGATAGGGCAGTTCTTACAAACCATACAAGTCAATTAACACCCCCCTAGGACTCCAGATTTTATTTCTGATAGGTATTATGGATTTTTTTCTTTTTAAAATTTTGGTTCTGTAATTTAAGTGTTTTACTTCTATTACTTAAGGGAAAATCAAGGCAATTAGGCTTAAAGCCAGTATCCTAATCCCAGCTTTTATAGATTCATTTAGAAGTCAGCTCCTTCAGATCTTGTTCAGAGCATCAGATTTGGAACAAAAATCAGGGAAGACAATCCCACTGGTGCTGTGCAGTTCAGATATTGGGGGGAGTTTGAATATTTTTAAAATTATTATTCTTATAGCTCACATCTTTGTTATGTAAATTTTTCCTTCTTTACCCTAAGGATGGAAATGATTTTACAGAACCATATCGAGAAATACAGTTCTTTATACCTCAGATACTGACAGTCAAACTGTATGTGAAGGAACCTGATATTGTCTTTGAGCCACCTTTGGGAGCATGTTGGGATTTAATCAGTCATTCCTTCAAGGAGGTCCTGCACGGTGCTGAGGAACTTCCAAAGGTACTGGATGAGTTATAACTTCATGCAAAATACAATATTAATAAAAAGTATCTATAATACAGCAATGAAGCTGAAAACTGACAAATAGAAGATAAAGATGAGGATTGTGTATCACAAACTGTGTGAACTTTTGGGGTTATAGAAGATATTTTTCAGATTCAAATTATATTGAAGCATTGGTTTGATTTTTGTATAGTTTTCACAAGCAAACTCTGTGTATAACCAAGTGTTTATTATGGATCAGAGCCTTTTGACATCACAGTGTTTGTACCAAATAATACTTTTTTTTTTTTTGAGTGGTGGACGAATGGATACTAGAATACCTTATTTCCACTATTCTGTGTGTTATTACAGTATTTACAATGATTCCCTTTAGGTAGAAAGACTTCTATTTCCAAAATTACAGAGAGATGATCTCACTCTCAGTACAGTCAAACCAGAGGAATCACTGTTTTCAGAGTATATCAACAAACTTGAAAAGATCTTTGAGAGCAACGTAGTCGGCCCACAGAAGTAAGTTCTGGCTGATAACTCCATTGCCCTTCCAAACCCTCGGTTTCACAACACTATCATTTGACACAAATAGATAGTTTAAGTGTGTTTTTTTCTTTTTATAGAAAAACTTCACATTGGAATCTTATGTTTGTTTTTATGATCTGTGTTCAAGGTATTTAAACGTGTACAGGAAATACAGCAATCTCTTGAACAGTGAAGCACAGCAAGAGGTCACAGATTTCTGGAAAAAAGGTCCTTCTTTAGAAGCTTTAACTGAGGTAACATGTTACAGTCCACTGCAACATGTTCATACAGCAGCTAGTACATCACACTGGACTTCCTAATATATTGCCTAAAGAACCAATCACTTGCTTTATCCTCAGGAATGCTGGGGAATATTCAATTTACATAGCCCCTTACTGCAGGGCTGCTGTGCAAATGGAGGAGGAGGTTTCTTTATGACCATCTTCTATGAGTTCTGTTGTATTTTCTCAGCAGAAATGCTGTGGAAGTCTGCCCAGAGTATTGATCAGTCTGCATCTTGCTTGTCTTTTGAGTGTCTTGTCCTCAGTCAGCCTTATCTGCTTTTCTCTCTGCATTCTTGAGTCAGCATATGGGTAAATCTTTAGGTATCCTGTGGTCTTCCCTACCATGGCATATTACTGTGCAAAGCTTTCAACCCCAGAATCTGGGGGTAGGAGCAAAGCTCTGGAAAGATAATAGAAAAATAGTTTTTCTTCTTGTGTTTGGAATATATTATCCATTTGTTGGTTGGAAACTCTTAGTTGTTTAGCATTTTTCATCTATAGACTTTTAGGACAAATAACAGATGTATTATTTTCCATTTGTAGAAGATTGACAGCTTAACAAAACTGAAAGCAGAGATTGCTTCTATGAATATCACTGTTCCTCTGGCCATGTTCTGTCTGGATGCTCTACAGCTGAATGAGGAACTCTGCAATCGGACCCAAAATCTGAAAGACACATTAATTGAATATGAAGTGGTGGAAAACAGAGAGCTGAATACGAGGTACCTGTTGTTTGCTTACATGTTTCTCACTGTCTGCCTGAACTGATGCTATCTATGGATGAGATAACTTTATTCATCTGTTGGGTTTTCCAGTGCTGAACAGATATGTGCAAAGATACCACAGTGGGTATTTAAAATTAAAAGGAACAGAAATCATTGACAATAAATGTGCAAATTAGTGTGTGTGGAAAGTAACTTCCTGGCACAGCTGGTGAGGGAGCCAGCCAGGGGGGATGCTTTGCAGACAGAGAGGGACATTGTGGGTGATGGAGTGGTTGGAGGCTGTCTTGGACATAGTGATCACAAAATGATAGAGGTTTTGGCTCTTGGAGAATTAAGGAATGGGGTCAGCAGGACTGCTGCCTTGGACTACTGGAGGGAACTTTGGCCTGTTTAGGACACTGGTAGGTGGAGTCCTATGGGAATCAGTCCTGAAGAAGAGCAAAGGAGTCCAGGAGGGCTGGACGTGCTTTAAGAAGAAAATCCTAAGGATGCAGGAGCAGCCCATCCTTGTATGCCAGGAGATGGACCAGGGGAGGAAGGTCAGCCTGGCTGAACAGAGAGCTTTGGCTGGAACTCATGGAAAGAAAGAGTTTAATTTATGAAGAAATTTAATATTTTTGTTCTAAAGACAAAATGAATTTACAAGACCTTGCATCTCTTTTCACTTATGGTCCCAGTGAAATGTCTGGTTTCTTTTTGTTGTAGAATTTGTGATGAATTCAGCTTCATTGCAAAGAGATTGCATGAGGTGCCTCAGAACACTGAAGAGCTTGTGGAACAGGATGCATTCTTAAAGAAATCCAGTGAAGTTACTGTGGTTCGACTGAAAAAGGATCTCGAGAAAGCAGCACGCAGACTGCAAGTCCTCATGGACTATGCTGATCTCTCTCGTATGTCTCAACTACAGGATATAAAATTGCCATATGAAAATTTTATATATAGATAATGGGCTCTGCATCCCCAAATGTTGCATCTTCTAGAATGCTAATGGAACATTCTAAAAGAGACAGAAAGGAAATAAAAATAATTAGAGATGAAAATTTACCAGTGCTGCAAGGAATGGTAGAGAAATGGCACACACCACAGACAGGGCTTTCTAATGTGTTTTAGAGAGTGTTATAGGTATTATCAGAATAATGTCATGTAATCTGGCCAAACGATGTCACACCTTTAAGTTATCAAGTAAAAATTCTTCAGAGAAAAGTCATCTAAAAAGCCATGTGCCTGAAGGCTCTATGACAGCATGTGGGAAGTGTGAGAACCTGCATGTCTGCAGTTGAGGATTAGATCAGAGCAGGCCTTTTGTTGTTTGCCTGTGATGGTTTGCTGCTCTTGGGTAATATACTCCAACACTGAAAAAACATCTGTAGAAGTTGCTTTTAGTTTGCACTTCTATTCAGAGCAAAACTGTGCCATTCACAGATGCTGCCTGTTACTTGCTGAACATAAAGAGGAAGAGCAGTTCTCTGAATGCACACCCATTTCACTGGCAGGGGGATCCCTTCTCCTTAAGCAGAATATACCCTTGGGTCAGACAGCCATAGAAATAACCAGACCATGCCATTTTTATTAGACCTTATTTATGATAAAAATCAGGATGCCTGTGGAAGCCAGGACATTTTTGTTTTCCATTGGGACTGGAGTGTTTGCAATTACAGTATTCCATAATTACATATTCTTTGTATCTGGGTTTATAAGCATGTGTCCTGCATTAGTTGTAATGATCTAAGTGCACTGAGCAAACAGACAAATAGGAAGGTGGAGTTGTCTGCTCATTGTAGTTGTTATGCTCTAGCTTTTGTGAATATAATTTGGCATTTACACATTGTGGGCTAGAAATGGCTTAGACTTTTATCCATCTGATGAAGGTATAATGCCTATTTAGTTAGGAGTGGTCTGTCTCTGTGTGTGGTTGAATGGAGTTTATATTCTGGAATATCTGTTCTTATTCATTGTCTCTGCCTAAGGTCTTCTTTAGAGAATTTCACATTCTTAACTTGATTTTACAGTTTTGCTATTAATCTAACTTGTTTTAGGGAACAGTTTTCTTTGCAGTGAAGATAATCCAGCCACCAGTTTCTTAGATTACTCCTAAACATGGTTTTAGCTATTTTGCTTATTTGTAGGCATTCTGTTATATAATAACCATTCTCTTGGATCATTGGTTAAAAGGTATTTTCTTTTTTTTTTTCTTAGATGATGACATAAATCTGAATAGCTCAGTTTTCCATTGGCCTGATCAGATTAAGGAAATATTTGAAAGCACTAAAGACCTGATGAGTAAACGGAGGGATAATGTAGAGACAATGTTGCTTGAAAGGTATGGTATCAAGTAATTTTTTTCTTCACTGTGTATTTTTAAAGAAAAGAAAAATCTCATTATCTGTAGAAGGGAGATAATTTCAAAGAAGGAAAACTTAGAAGAAAGCTGAGGAAGTGAAGAAGAAACCTAGTTTACAGTATTATGGAGATTTCAGGAAAATACTGTGATGAGAGTGGATTAAAATATTCCTGTGCTTAAATAGATCTGAAAGGAGGAATGGAGGACTGGTCCAGAATATTCATAATTTTATGTTGCCATATTTGTTAGTACAGCATTACACATAGTTTTGTTGCATTGTTCTCACTCTTCCTTTATTTCCTCTAGGTAGTAAAGGTAGCAAAGGTAAATAAATAAATCAACTTGTGAAGTTTGAAAGTGAGCCTTGAATTCTTACCCTGTGAGCTGCATAGTATTGATGTCACTGATTAGTGGGTTTTCACTGGCATCTGTGTTCACACAGATTTCATTTGACAAGGCTTGTAAAAATTAATAAAATAATTGAAACTTGAAAAGAATGAAGCCATCATATTCCCTTAACTATCTCTACCTCAGGCGTTCTGAGTTTCAGAAAACTCTTGAAGTTTATAATAAAGGCCTAGACACCTACAAAAGGAGGGACGTCATGACTGTAGAAGAAATGAAGAACAGTGCAGTGTATTTTGAGGAGTTAAATAAGAATCTAGAAAATGCACTAATGGAATTTGAGGTTAGTGTTTATTAGTCAAACGTGGAGTGTGTTGCCATGTGCTGTATGAGCAAAAGTTCCTGCCCTTGATTTTTTTCCCAGGGTTCTGGGGTCAAGATGGCTTTAAAATTTCCAAATTTACAAAAGTGTGGTAAATATCTTCTTGTTCCTGTGTGCTGAGTTGTCCCAACTACTGAGTTGTAGAGCATACTTTTAGGGGAAAAAAAAATTAGGAAGCTTTTAAAATTGAAATATTGAATTTCAGTATAGTAACAAGATGCTACCCCCAACTCTGGCAGAGTTGGCAGAGGCAGAATGTTGGGGAGGTGGCATTTTCCCTGAACACTGTGCACTGGAACTGTGTTGTCAGTCCCTCTGCTTGTTCTCCAATTAAACGCAAATGTTTTCCAAAATGGAAAATGGAACCAATTAAATGAGCTTAGAACTTAAATAGTCCCACATAATACTATTAATCTGATTTAAAGGCATCTAGTATATTTAATCACTGTGAGTTAACAGCACTGATAAGCTGTGAGAGGTAGATCAGAACAAGTAATTAAGTGTAAGTTTCTTAATACATGAGCACAATGAGAGGTGTATCCACACAATGTAAATGACATGATAATTAGCTTAGTGAATACATGAATTTAAATATTGGACAGTGGATCTTTATATTTCTTTATATTTTTCTGCCTGCATCTCACATTGAATGATGACGACAAGTTTTATGGAAGGACTTTTGGCATTATAAAAGCACAGACTTGGGACTCAATCTGAATTCAGTGTCTGCATTTCAGACAACATTTCTCTGGGCTTCACCTCCCACCTGCAAAATGAAGAAGGCAATACTTTTTTTAAAAATCTAAATCTTTGCACACTGATTTATACTGTAAAATCTTTTGGATAAAGACAGTATCTTACCACGAATAAGCACAGCAACTAATACCTGTTTTGGTTGGAACTCCGTAAAAAAAAAAGCAAACCCAAAACTAATCACAAGTTTAAAAAAAAATCCTGTAAGCCTCTCTGACTGAAAAGCTTACACCCAGATTTCAAAGTGGATTGGAAACTTGTGAGCCTTGGTTTCACTGTGGTGCATCGTCTTATACCGAAATGGACAGAGATTTCAAAAATTATTTCAGTTGTAAAGGATGCCAACAAATACCTGGTTAGTAGTTGGACTGGATGATCTTAGTATTGTTTAGGCTGGGAAAGACCTCTATGATTCCTTGAAATAAACAGGGGAATTTTCAAGAACAGTTACTTCATATACTTAAAATCCACAGTCCTATATCTAGAGATCTGTCTGGCTTTAAGACATGTAAAATAATTGTATTTAATATTACCTGTTTAAAAGTTTAAACAATGTAGGGATTTTTTATGGAAATAATACACTTTTTTTCCCCCTCAAAGGCTATTACTAGAGAAGAAGATTTACTTGGGCTGGAGAAGAGTCAATTTCCTCTATTGCAAAGTATAATTGCAAAGAAAGAGCCCTTTGAGCAACTTTGGGTAACAGCCTATAATTTCTATACCAAATCCGAGGAATGGATGAATGGTGAGGCTTTGGGGTTCATTTGATGAAACATGTTATTTTCAGTGAGTTAAGTTGAAGCTGAAAGGGTTGATTAGTCCTGAGAAAATAATTTTGAAGAAATGAATGCTCTTAAGCAGTGTGAAACAGAGTTACTGACTTGGTTTTGCATGAAGATAATTTTTTGTAACACAATTGGTTTCCAGTTAAAGGAGAATGATTATGAATAGCTGTAATTAAACGACCCTAGAAATCCCTTTGTGCTGATGTGCCTGCTGTGCTTTTTTCATACTGTTGTGTTCAGGAACTCTTCAGCAGTTCAGTGCTGATGAAATTAATGAAGAAATTGGAAATATGTGGAGGATTATTTACAAGGTCTGTAAGAGCTTCCCAGACATGCCCGGGCCCAGACGCTTGGCAGAATCGATGAAATATAAACTTGATAAATTTAAACAGCATCTCCCTGTCCTGGTAATTGTCTGCAATTGTGGAATGAAGGAGAGACACTGGGAGAAGGTACTTTCGACTCTACTTTAACCATGGGAGAATTGTGCCACAGCAACTGGCAGTTCAATATGCTGCTTCCCCTATGCCATAGTGTGAAATCCAGAAACAGTTCTGCATTTCACCAGAAGATGATCTTTTGTTTTGTCGTATGATAGATCCAGTTTTGAAATTTGTAATGCTACAGGCAGGAGCTTCTCTGAATTAATATTTTATGGTGGAAAAGCACTAATACTTCTTTAGACTTTATTGATTGCTGTTTGAGAAGTCTTTTGCAAAAATGGATTTTGATAGTAGATTTCATTTTTACTTTTTTTTTCAGATTAGTGAAATTGTAGGATGTGAGATCAAACCTGATGAAAATACTACTCTTAGAAACATATTGGACTTTGGACTCTCAAAATATATTGAACAGTAAGAAGCTTACTCTAGTCTCATTTTTAAGACACTGTGTTTCATAGGTCAGATACCAAATGTTGGTTATTTGGGGTTTTAGTGATGTCAGAATGTGCTGTAAAATCAGCTGTACTTTATCAAGCTGTGAACTATGAGTTGTTCCTGTAGCACAGAGATTAAAATCCAGAGTTGTATTCCTAAACCACTTAATTTGCACATTCAGAATTTTCTCTCTATATTTGTCTTCCAATTAATATCAGTATCTCTAACTTGATGAATCTGAAAGTGTAAAAATATTCCTTGAAGTACAATTCTATGACACTACTAACAAATTATTATTAGAGGTAATCTGATGCACAACTCTACCTGCAACTGCTTTATTTTGCTCTTCAGCTATGTTATAAAAACATTTCAAAGATATATTTCATTTCAATTTAGACTGGAACCTGTTGGAGCAGCTGCAAGTAAGGAGTATTCCTTACAGAAATCAATAGAGAAGATGCAGTCGGAGTGGGTCAATGTGCAGTTTGTTTTGGTGAAGTACAGGGATACTGTAAGTAAACACCAAATCAAAATATATAGCTGAAGGGAATTACTTTGATTCTGAATGGAAACTGAGAACTCTTAGATGGAGGTTATTGCTGATTCATTGTGAGACGATGGAAAGTTACATCCATACCCCAGAGCTGGGCAAATGTCTCCATTATTATATATCCCTTGTATTTGGGCCTTAGTATCTGGACTGCCTGTGATCTCACATAGTCATCCTACAAATCTGTAAACTCCAGACCTTCTCCACTGTTGTATGGAAAGCTGGACAGTAGTGGAATTTTAACTTGCCCTGAAGAAACAAGAGTCATAGTGCAAAAGATCTAGTTAGAAGGCACTGGCTTCCTATTCACAAAACAGTCTGTCTCTGCACCTTTGAAACAGAGATGTACAGAGATTCCATTTGATACCTTCACACTTTTGCAGGCTTTCTCAATTCCTTGCTGCTTCAACCATCATAGAGAAGGGAAACTCAGACAGGAAGCTGAATGAGTGTGAGGCTGAAGGGGTGAAATGAAGTGACTGCCTTTTGCCTTAACAAAATGTGATGTATTTGCAGGACACCAACATCCTGTCGTCAGTGGATGATATCCAGCTCTTGCTGGATGATCACATTGTGAAGACTCAGACAGTATGTGGCTCTCCCTTCATCAAACCAATAGAAGCTGAATGCTTGGTAAGGAAAAGCCAGTTTGACTGAGCTTGCATGTCTCATGATATGCTTTCCCTGAGTGCTTTAAGGTAATTTGACATGATAAGATGTTACGGAGTTTTTAACTGTTTCTGAGAACACACATTTGTATTTCTTGATTTATTTCTTGATGTAAGTTGGCTTAACTATTAAATATTTTCATTACAGGCTTGGAAAGATAAGCTGTGTTTAATGCAAGATATTCTAGATAGCTGGCTAAAATGTCAGGCAACATGGTTGTATTTGGAACCAATTTTTAGCTCAGAAGACATTATAGCTCAAATGCCTGAGGAGGGCAGAAAGTTTGGGATTGTGGATTCATACTGGAAAGCCATTATGGCAGAAGTGGTAAGTGCTTACATTTCATACCTTTTTATGCACATCTGGTAAAATGATTATTAATATCCTGTACATATATTGTTTTTTTTCTGCAGTTAGTTAGATAAGATAATGAGGATAGTAAGTGCAATTTGATACCCTGTTCAATTCCCTTTAATTAAGAAGTTGGGTAAGAGGACAGACACTTAATGGTGGTGTGGGCTGAAATGTGTGTCAAAATTGCTGGGAGTGTGGGATTGTGTGGGAAAGGTGTTGAAATAGCCAGTGTAACTAAATAGGAGTTGGGACCTGCCCAACAGCTCAGACTCTGTGAATGATGAAGCCTGTTCTGAAATAGGACTCTCTGAAGAGGACTGTTGTCAGAAAGAAAAAATGCAACCTAGATAGCAAGAGCAGTGAATAATTGTCATGTACTGTGGCTCTGTTTGACAGAACTTATTTGTGATGGGAAAACAATGTAACGAGCCCAAGGCACAGAAGCAAGTTCCAAAGATTTTAGTTCCTGATATTTCCTTCCTTACTGTCTGTAAATTTCAAGTTGGTAAAACTGACAGACTGCAAAGTGAAATTATCAAATAAAGCATACATATTTTGTAACATGAAAGCACACTACAGAGAAGAATATTTAGCTTTTTAGGCTCCTGCAATGTATGTGATTGATTATAACAATTTGAATATACAAACTTATTGCAATGTTAAGCAATTTCTGCTGTGTGTTTGTTTCTACAAAGGTGAAAGACACAAAGGTACTTGTAGCAACTGAACAACCCAAGATGTTAGACAGACTTCAGGAAGCAAATATTCTCTTAGAAGACATTCAAAAGGGGTTGAATACTTATTTGGAGACAAAAAGATTATTTTTCCCAAGGTAAATTAATTAAGCAGGCCTAAGTTAGAAACAAGAAGCCATAAGCTCTTTCAAACCACTTCTACT
Organism: Hafferia zeledoni; assembly: GCA_035583235.1. Lineage (NCBI taxonomy): Eukaryota > Metazoa > Chordata > Aves > Passeriformes > Thamnophilidae > Hafferia > Hafferia zeledoni. Next base: position 9,120,491 of record JAWWEV010000034.1, on the reverse strand, counting down.
GAACTGAAAAGTCTCACTTTATAACCACATGTGGGATACAGTCACATGCAGCAAAAGATGAAAACCTATTCTTATCTCCAGACATAACTCATCTGCCTCGGCTCCAGTTAAGAAATGCCAGGGATGGGCTGGGGTGGGGAGGCAAAATCTGTCTAGCACAGTGTAAACTCATGATTGGGAAGGCATTATTTCCTACAGGGTGTTTTAGAAGGAATTTGCTGCCTTCCCATGGCTGATGTGCAATTATGGCCCTGCCCTACTCTCTTTCGTTAGAGGTGTAGGATATGTGGGAGTGGTAAATGCTCCTGAGGAGCAGGACTCTGTTTTGGCAGGGTGCTCACTGAATGCATCTGCTCTCTCCTGTGTGAGTTTAAGAACCCTTATTTCTTCCTTTGCATAAAAGGGTGGTCACATTGAAGTTCTGTAAAAACAGATGTAATGAGTTTTATAATGTTAGAAATTGCTTAAGGAAAGCAATTTGAGATAATAATTTCCTCTCTGATAGAGTGTCTTAAGCAGCAATAAAACCAATTCCATCTATCTTGCATGGGTAGATTATTAATGACAATTTTTATGATTGGAAAGTAATTGTATTTTTCTGGCAGATTCTTTTTCCTCTCTAACGATGAGCTGCTTGAAATACTGTCTGAAACAAAGGATCCCCTTCGAGTACAACCACATTTAAAGAAGTGTTTTGAAGGAATTGCTAAACTGGAGTTCACAGAAGATCTGGAGATTGTAGGCATGATCAGTTCAGAGAAAGAAATGGTTCCTTTCATAGATAAAATCTATCCTGTGAAAGCAAATGTAAGGTTTTTTTTATTTTACTGTATGAAATTAGATTAAGACTTTACCTAAAATGCACATTTTTAAGTGAATTAGGTTTAAACCATTTAGGTATAAAAACATCATGAAAGTTGTTTAGGAAGTGAGAATGCAAACTGATATTCTAGAATAAAAAGGGTTTCCTACAAGAAGGAGTAAGACATAGCAATTTTGCAGTAAATTCCTCTAGGCACTTCTCTGCAGCTTTATGCACCTACTACTTTTAAGATGTAGATGGATGGATAAGAGAGACACACACAGACATACACATATATAAAAAACCGGGCTCTCTTCCCTGTGTGTGTATGTAACATTTCATTGCATGGCTGAAACAGAAATGTGGGAAACGATGAATGGTTGACAGGGAAGAAACAGAGCATTAGTTCAGAAGGGATCTCAGCAGAAATAGTAACATTACATGTTTTGAAAAGTATCTCAGCTCTTGGTATCTTCTGCTGTTCTCAACATGAAGGTGGAAAAAAAAAAAAAGAACTGAAAGATGGGAAATGAAATATATCCAGCTGTTTCTTCAGCTGGTTTGTCCTTGGAATTAGCTTAATATACCTGTTCAGACATTGTAAACTGCAGTATTGCCTGTCAGAATTTGGGAAATTTCAACCTTTATTCCTTTTATAAACAACACCCAGAGCAGAAGGAAGCACATTTAACCTTAAAGCATTTCAAATAATTTGCCCTTTAAGTGGACATAATCAGGAAATGTGTATTGACTCTGCCTATTTTTCTTTCTTGAAGGGCATGGTAGAAAAATGGCTTTTTCAAGTAGAGGAAATGATGTTGGCCAGTGTAAGACAAGTTCTTCAAGATAGCATAAAAGGATATATCGAGGTAATTATTCCTGAACTCTAGTATAAATTAGATTTCACAAGCAAATGTACATGAATAGGTTGCTGAAATTCTTGACCAAGGAAACATATTCGAAACTAAGTGGAATCCAGCTCTTCTTGTTCAGTAGAACCAGTTTGAGGTATTAACTCTGAAATTCATAAAGAAAAAGTATTCAAGCTTTCCATGCTGATTCTTATTTATTTACAGCATGAGGCAAAAGACATTTGGAGAAAATAATTGTTATCAATGCCATAATCTAATGTGTTTATATGACTTCTTGGGTCTGGAGTGGATCTTTTTGTTTAAGGTTCCTCGAAAAACGTGGGTACTTCAGTGGCCTGGGCAGGCAGTTATTTGTGTTTCATCCATTTACTGGACAGAAGAGGTGTCTGAGGCTATAAGCAAAGGAACTTTACAGGTAAGATTTTCTTCTAACTTTCTATTTCTAAGCTCTGAACTCTGATTAACTAGTAAAAACCTCCTTCTAGCAAAGAAAATCCCTATTGCAATTTACTCATGTAGTGTGTTTTATTTTCTGTTTCCTTTTTTATTGTCTTGGCAGAGGCTTTTTCCCCATTTAATTTTGTGTATCAGGAGAAATCCTGATGCAGGAAATTGTATTACTTTATTTACAAGTGGTACTGATGTAAATGAAGGTACCAAACAAAAAGGGACAGCCTGTTGTTAAACACTATGTGGTTTTATTTTAAACTCCTGTCTTTCCCTGGGAAGCCTCAGGGAAACATGCAGGCAGAAATCCCTCCTTACAGCATGGCACAGTTATTGTAACTATCACCTCATTGAGGTTTTCCTCAAATGCATGCTCAAGTAATGGAAATTATTTGTGATTAATTCAATAGGCTTTTCTCTGATCCTCTTTAAGCTGGGTGGATGAGGATTTATTGGAGATTAATTCTGTCAACAGAATGTTTGGGCTGCTTTTTAAATGTGAAAATAGAAAAGCATTAATAAACTTGACACCAAATACTACATTTTAATATCAGCTCTTTGTTTCTGTATCCTTACTGAGTGTCTCAAGTTTAACTTGCCTGTGTTGTTTAATACAAATTGAAGATCTTATTCTATATATCTAGTCAGAACTGAAAATATTTATTCCTTTTAAAGAAAATACCCACAAACACTCCATAGCTGAAAAATTAAAAGGAATCATGGAACAGTGAATCACAGAATGTAAGGGACTTCTGGGCATCATGTAGTCCAACCCCTGTTTAAAAAGTAGGGCCAAACGAACCAAGTTGATAATGGACTTGGTCCAATACGCCCATTCCCATCTTGTTTGGGGGAGTCAAAACAGAGAGAATCTGTTCTTCTCTCATTGTAGAATTCTGTCATTTCCATTAGGAAGAAAGACAAGACTTCTGCTTATACAACTTTAAGGCCATGAAGACTTTTGAAGTGTTCATAGTAAAATAAAATGCCAGTATTGGAAATAGAATTTCAGATGTTTGTGTAGTGCCCAGACTTCCATTATTATGGAAGGGCTGTCTCCAATGACTGCACCCATGAGAGCATGGGAACTGCTGGCTGCAGCATGACACTAATGCCTGTGTTCTATTTCTGTGACAGGATTTCCTGGAGAAGAGCAATCTGCAAATTAGGGACATCGTGGAGTTAGTGAGAGGGAAGCTCTCCAGCGGGGCCCGCCTGACATTTGGGGCTCTTATTGTCATTGATGTGCACGGTAATGAGCAGCTCCTGGTGCTCCTGGCACATCTGGGGCAGTGCTGCTGTTGAGTTGGGTGAACTTTTGGAGAGAGGCACCTAAAATGCCCTCTCTGCCTTGAAATAGCCTTTGCAGAGTTATTGCACAGTGTCTTTGGGCAAATGGGGATTACCCAGTACTGCACAAAGATCTCCCATCCCCAGGCACTGGAACCTAGATCAAATTAAACTGATTAACTATGCGAAACAGGTGCAAATTCCTTTCTCACATGAAAGCCAGGTAACTACTCTAAATGTTGATTTACTCTAACATAACTATAAGCAAATGTTACTTTACTTATACGCTGCTTGAAGTAAACTAACACAGTAGAAGTATTTAGATTTTTCAAATAATCTGTCTCTTACTCTTCAGCTCGTGATGTGGTTGCAAAATTGGTTGAAGACAAAGTCAGAGATCTGAATGACTTCCAGTGGATTTCTCAACTGAGATACTACTGGGAAGAGAGTGATGTAATAGTGAGAATGATTACAACAGAAGCCAAGTATGGTTATGAGTATCTGGGCAATTCCCAGCGTCTGGTTATAACCCCACTGACTGATCGCTGCTATAGGTAAAGCCACATTGTTTGTGAATAATGATTTCTTTTTTGGCTTGATCTGTATTTACTTTCATTTGTTATAGTTAATCATAGCAGGAACCTCAGCAGTTATTATTTTCTTGCAGATTTTGGAGGCAAATCTTGTATCTCTTCTTTGCCCATAAATGGGTAAAAAAATATTTACAATGTGTAGGTTTCTACACCAGTAGAGTAATAATCTTGTGGTATCCAGGAAGGTGCTTCTGAAAAGAGGTAGCAGCCCATGGCTCTGGAACTATAAGCAATTCTACAGTAGCATTGGTCAATTAATTTATCAGAAATAGGACACACAGGTTGGGTGTGCCTGCCTGTAAGATGAATGAGGCAATTATAGAACCCTTCACAGATGATTGAATGCAGTTAACCTCCGGTTCCTCCACTGCCTTCCGAGTGGTTGAAATGGAAATACTTCATTCCTCAAGGCTGAAATATTCAAGGGCATTTTGGTATTGCATTTCTGCTGGGCCCCAGAGACACTGGTCAAAGCCTTTGAATGAGTGTTTTGTAAAATAATCAGATCACTGCAGTGTTAACAGGGATCTCATTTTAGTATGAAGTTCACTTGGAGAGCAGTGCCATTCCCAGGTTTTTAAAACAACCTTTATGCTTTCTCATCCATTTCTAAAGACTGGCTTGATTTCTAAAGCCGGCTTGAAGTTCTCCCCAGTTCAAGTGCCACTCGAGGAAAATGTGTGTTTTATGGACTCTGCCATTTTGCTCATATGCATTTTTTAGTGTAACTGAGGACAATTGGGAATCACTTATGGAAACAATACTTTATTTTTTAGGGCAAGCTGCAAAGTCTGTAGAGAAACAAGTAAATTGTTTTCAGGGGAACCTGTATAGAAAAATACTTATCAATCCATTTAGAAGCAATCTACAAATTACTATTTCTAATGCCTGTATTCTTAATAATGTAGGACACTGATGGGTGCCTTGAAATTAAATCTCGGTGGTGCTCCAGAAGGGCCTGCTGGAACTGGCAAAACAGAAACAACTAAAGATCTAGCAAAAGCACTAGCTAAGCAGGTACTTAACCCCCCCCATTTTTCTTTTCATTGTTTATGTTCACATATGTAGATATTTCTTGAAATGCCATTCTTTAACAAGTACTGCTTGTTTTGTAATTATTCATTTATGGTTGAACTCAAAGATCTTAAAGGTCATTTCCAAACATCATGATTCTGTGATTCTGGATGCACAGAAATAATTGAGAAGAAGCATAAATTTAGGGCTGTGTCTATATGGCATCCTGGTCTTGTAATGTAAAACTAGCAACAATAATCTCTTCTCCTTTTAGATGCTAAGAATTTTGTAGTGGACTTTGTGTTAATACTGAGAAATGTTCTCTGTGTGTTTTTGTTGTAGTGCGTTGTCTTTAATTGCTCCGATGGTCTTGATTACAAGGCAATGGGCAAATTCTTCAAGGGGCTGGCACAGTCTGGGGCATGGGCCTGCTTTGATGAGTTCAACAGAATTGAGGTAACTCAGACAAATAAAATGAAAAAGCTTTAGTTTAAGACAAGAAGTTTTCAATTTAGACGTGACAGCATTATTGCCAACTTTCTGCTTTTACTTGTGGTGGAGCCTCTCTGTGTTTGATAATCAGTGACACAGAAACAGGCACTGCTGCCTGCTCTGGGACAGGCGCACATGCTTACCTGTGCTGTGTTGCAGCAGTCTTTTTTTCTGGGTTAATTTAGCTGAAAAAAAATTATTCCTGTACAATTTTTTTTTATATGATGCTCGTTTTTTCGGAAAGAACTGTTCTTGTATTCTTGAGAAATCAGTCTACACTGTGGGGTTGCATTGGCCTACAGGACAGACAAATCCCAGTGGAGGGGCTCCTATGGTGACTACCTGAGTGTCCCTAACTCAGTGACCTGGTTAACTGGCTGTGTAAACAGGCACATCTAATTCCCCCCTTGATCTTATTCTGATCTTTTTGGTTATGTTTAATTTGGTCACTTTTACCTTTGGGTAAGTTTCCTTGTTGTTTTGGTGGATTTTGATTTCAGTACATGCTAGTAAATGTGGAAATTTCATGGAATTCTATTTTGTATGTATTAGTATCCTTTAACTCCTTCATTTCTCGATTTTTTTGCTGTAACTTGTGTTCTACTGAATTAAGCATTAGCACTTCTTTTTCAATATTCTGTTACCTCGATACTTTAAAACACTGAGGATTGGCACTGGGCAGCCTTACCCATTCCTTACCCTCAATTTGGGGCATTCAGTGAATCAGTCTTTCTGAAGAGCCTACACTGTGTCATCTGAGTTGAAGGGAAAGTGCTTTTAGAGGCCTCCAGAGGGAGTTCCTGTCCAGCTAACTCAGATGTCTGCATTCAGGCACATGGTATTTCCCTGTGGAGGCTTTTAGAAGTCTCTGTTGGTCAGTCTGTGTTGGTTGAGTAGAGAATGGCTGCACTAACTTCAGAGGATCCCTTCAACAGGCAGCTAATACTTAGCCCCAGTTATCAGACACAGGGTGATTTTCACCCAGAGGAATGCAAATACAGCCATCAAAATATATAAACAAAACCATTTTATATTGTCTCGAAGTGTCTTATGTTTTCCAATCTGTTCTGCCTGTGTTAGGTTGAAGTATTATCTGTAGTTGCCCAGCAAATCCTCAGCATCCAGCAAGCCATTGTTCGCAAGCTCAAAAAGTTCATCTTTGAAGGAACAGAGATCTCTCTCAATCCTACGTGTGCTGTGTTTATCACCATGAATCCTGGGTATGCTGGACGGGCAGAATTGCCTGATAATCTGAAGGTAAATGTGAAATCATGACTGCTTGTAGAAATCAAACAGAATTTGCAAATTCTAGTCTATTGTAATAAGAAAAGCCAGTAATTGAATAATACACTGATGTGTGTAATGGTTTCTTGGGAAGAAAAACACCATCACTCTGAATGTCCCCTCCCTTGCTGCTTCTGCTGAGCATGACACCATGTGGTCTGGAACATCCCTTGGATCAGCTGTCCTGGCTCTGTCCTCTCCCAAATCCTTGTGCACTCCCAGGCTTCTCACTGTGGAGTGAGCTGAGGAGCAGAAAAGGCCTTGATTCCCCGTAAGCTTTTCTCAGCAGTAACTAAAACACCCCTGAATTATCAACACTGTTTCCAGCACAAATCCAAAACACAGCCCCACAGCAGCTACTGTGAAGCAATTTATCTTTACCCCAGTCAAAACGGCCATAACTGATACCCTGTTCAAGTGTATTCTGCTGTGCTTTTCACTAAGGTTTAGGAAGTACAAAATGCACAGATCTTAGTCTATTCATACTGGTACCAGTTCACAGCTTTAACTGTTCTCTCTCTAAGTGGAAATTCTCCTGGTTTATAATGGCTTGGTGATCTCAATCCCGGTTTAAATTTATTATGACTTGGTGAGTTGCTGAGGCACTACAGAGAGATTGATACAGTCCTAGTTCTTTTCCTAACTTTGCCACAATTCTTTGCATGATCTTTGACAAGACATTAACCACACCATGTGTTAGGTTGTCTGTTGGGAAAGTGAGATGAATGTCACCTCCTTTTTCCTCTATTAATAGTTCTTTAGAACTGACTCTTTCTAAATGTTTGTTCCTGCAGTGCTTAGCAAGGACCTCTTGAACCTCTTGGTAAGATCAGAACAAAATAGAATAGAATTTACTCTATTATAGAATAGAGTAGAATTCTAAAGCAGTGTCATAGATTTCAGATGATTCTTGAATTCTGTAAGTTCATGAAGTTATGAAGAGATGATATTCCTACAAAATGGCACAATTTCTTACAATATTCCATAGTCCAAAGTTGGTATCTTACTTTTCTCCTTACAGGCACTGTTCCGAACAGTTGCCATGATGGTTCCAGATTATGCTCTGATTGGGGAAATTTCACTTTATTCAATGGGATTTCTGGACTCTAAGAGGTAAGACATGCTGAATTGTCCATCTCAGCTGAGTCTGATTTACCTCATTCCTCTGTAAGGCATATATGTGTGTTTGGGGCATATAATTCTGAAAGGCTGTCCATGTTCTGTTTCTCCAGAAAGGACTTTTTAATCTCCTGTTTTATCATAAATTCCCATTCACCCCCTCATGGTGACAGATACACACTTCTACGCAAGATCATTTGGAAAATGAAACATAACATCAAACAGAATTCCCAAATGGCACACACATTTCCTCGCATGGCATAATCTACAGTCTTGTTCCCGGGTGATTTGGGCCATCTTGTCCTCTGATATGTCTTATAATCACTGCAGTTACTTTGTGCACACGGTATGTAAATGGTTTTCCTTGCACAGTGATATATTTTCATTCTACATGTTATATTTTACCATGCACAGTCTTGCCCAGAAAATCGTTGCCACGTACCGTTTGTGCTCAGAGCAGTTGTCGTCTCAGCACCACTACGACTACGGGATGCGTGCGGTGAAATCCGTCCTGACAGCAGCAGGAAACCTGAAGCTGAAGTACCCAGAGGAAAATGAAAGTGTCTTGTTACTCCGGGCTTTGCTGGATGTTAATTTGGCCAAGTTCTTGGCACAGGATGTGCCGTTGTTTCAGGTAAGTTATCAGGCCAGTCTGTTTTAGGTTTTTTTATGGGATCCATTATAAGAACCTGCAGAAACGGGTCATTATCTTCATAATCATTCAATGTGATCTAGATGATGCCATATTAGTGTAGAGCTTGCAATCCACTGATCTGGATGAACTCTTTGGTTCTGTTAGGATTATTTTGAAAAGCAAGCTTTCAGTGGTGCTTCTTAAATTATTATTGAAAATGTTTTAGAAGATACCTTGGTAAAAGTCACCTTGTGATGTTCATGTGTGGAAATCATTCTTTGAAGTTAGTATTCTGGTTTCATACTGCATAAGAGATTTGGACAATAAAAATAAGGTCAATTAGGATTTGAAGTCAAAAAAATTATGAAGTTTCTGTTTGCATGCTGCTTTAATAGAAAATAAAGACTATGTTAACCTACAAAACAATCTTGAAGACTAAAAGCCAGGGTACAAGTATACACAGTCACTGCTCTGAAATTTTGGAACACATACCCTCCTATTTAATCACTGCAATTCTTTCAGCAACTTTTACATCCTTTCCTGTAATACTTTTGGGAACAAATTTGCAAGAGGTTGAACTTCTTTTCACAATAGCAGTATGTTAATGAAAAGTGCAGGCACTGTTTTCTGTTTCATGCATGCAGAATACTCCATGGCTACAGTCTGCCCAGAAGTTAGTTTTGTCCAGTTGAGGACATTTGCTTGTAAGCTCCTGTTTTCTGTATGACTGTTGTTTTACTTGTAGATTTTTATGCTTTGGGAATTTTCCCTTTTTGTAACCTGTATTTAAATAGTGTTCTATTCTCTCTTTCCTTAACAGGGTATCATATCTGACCTGTTTCCTGGAGTGGTTCTTCCTACACCAGACTATGACCTATTTATCAAGGCACTAACTGAAAATATTGAAAAAATGAATCTTCAGCCAGTTCCATGGTTCATTGGAAAAATTATTCAGGTTTATTTTCACATACTCCTGTGGAAGAAAAGCATGAGAGCAGAAACACTCTTTGTTCACTGTGTCATGAATAGTTTCCTGTATCAATTAGTGGGCTATACAAATGGGGTATTTTTACTGAGTAAAAATCATGGAATAAAAGCCTGCTTTGCTCATAGTGATTCTGTAATTCAGCCAGCCTGTGAAAGAGCTGATGTGTGCAGCTTCATTGTAGGTGTTGTGGGTCAGGATAAGAACTGAACAGGGTATGTTCCTAGCTGAGGCAGGGCAGCCTAGTGAACAGAACTGGACTGGGAGTCAGGCCCTGCTCCCAGTTCTGTTCACAGTGTCCTTGGGAAGTCTTGAAAGGGGTGCCATTTCTCACTTTGCTTATGCTTCACCTCCAGCTGTGTGTTCCCACTGTCTCCCATATAGTACTGGTGACCTTTAACTTTTGTTTCCTTGTGATTAGTGCAGCCCAGTGACAGGGTGATGGCAAGGGGAGCCATGTGTGGCCTGGGGCAGGGGCATGAGTGGCCTCTCCAACAGCATGGCTTATGTTCAGACTTGCCTTATTCTGCTTTGCAAACCATGCTATTATCTTTGTTTTCAATAGACAAAGTATTAATTGGTTAGGAATTTAAGCTAAACCAGAAAATAGTAGCCTTAACCTGAGATTAAAAAAGAATCTTCTTAGACTTTCTTACTACTGGTCTGTTTGAAAGCGTTTTGTGTGAAGACTTTGCCTTGAGGTTTGACAAGATCTTGTGGGGTGACTGAAGAAGTCACTACTCTTGCAGCCCAAAGTCTGTGGGACCAGCCATATGACAGATCCTCAGAGCTGCAGTTTCAATCCCTTTGTGTCAGATTCAGTGGTAACCACTGATTTTCAGTTCAGGCTTTTACTGGGCAATGATCTGCAGTATGTGGTTAGTGCACTGAACCCTGTACAAGGATGCTGTTACAGCTGAGGGATGACATTTAGGAAGGAGAAGTGTCTGGGGGAAATGACTTCTTAAATTATATCAGTGAGAATTGCCATAAAAATATAACTGCCCTCTGATTTGACTTAAGGGTTTGGTCAGCCAACAGAGTGCAGATATTTGACTGATATTTTGTCCTGTCCCATCTGAATGCAGGAGAGAGACCTGTGATTTCATGCACATAATGCTTGTTTTTGTGCTGTGCTAAAGAGTGGATCTCTTGCCCCTGACACAGGTCTATGAGATGATGCTGGTGCGCCATGGGTTCATGATTGTTGGAGAACCTTTGGGTGGGAAAACCTCTGCATACAAAGTGCTGGCTGGAGCCCTGGGTGATCTGTGTGCAGGTAACATTGTTCAGTCCTAAAACTCATTAAATTAGGTTAATTCTATGACTAATATTTTCCTTTGCCAAGATGTGACTGGGTTGTTCATTGTCCTGTATTCTGCCTTCTTGACTGCAAGGTTTCTATTCATTGAACTGTTTTTGTCTGGTATATTTGTCTGAAAGTATTTTTGTCTGCATCTGTGGAACAGATAGCCATGCTAATGTGTTTATGCTTTTCTGAATTTTGTTAAACACAGCATTTGTGAATAATACTCTTTAAAAAACTAGCTGTGATAGGGAGATTGTAAGGAACTTCCATAAATACATGAAATCTATGTCACTCTGCTGTTTCTTTTTTTATGTGTTTTTGTACAAGAGAACGTCTTACTTCCCTTGTACAAATAATGGAATTTCTTATTTACTATTACCAAGCTGCCAAATGTCTGTGTTTTTTACCTTGAGCAGCTAAAGTAGGATCCTTGGGAATCATCTTGTTCTGCACTTCCTTGTTGAATGAAACTAAAATATGAAATTCTCAAGCTCATCTATTCGTGTTTTCACACAGCAAAAAGCATGGATGAATTTGCTGTTGAATACAAAGTTATTAACCCCAAAGCCATTACCATGGGACAGCTGTATGGCAGTTTTGATCCTGTAAGTCACGAGTGGTCAGACGGAGTCCTTGCAAAGGTCTTCAGGGAACAAGCGTCTTCTACCACAGAGGATCGCAAGTGGATCATTTTTGATGGCCCAGTGGATGCAGTTTGGATAGAGAACATGAACACTGTCCTGGATGATAATAAAAAGGTAGCCCGATTCTTGCCTGTAACCTCATCCTTGAATAAATATACTTTATTTCAGTGGTAGCAATATTGTTACTATGTGAGGCAGAGATGTGAGACTCAGGAAAGGCTGATGTGCTTAAAAGCATCTCTTTATTTCCCTAATTGTATAAGAGGGTTTGGATGGTATTGGATGATATTAACTTCCTACTTCTCCCTACAAGCCTTGTCTTACTCCTTCTTTACTGAAATGAGGTTGCTCGGTGAGGATCTTTTATTCACCCTTTTAGGAAACTGAAATGCATGAACTCAGTTCCGTAACTGAAAACTGAATTTGCTTAAATTACCTAGTGAATAAATTAATTTTTAAAACAGTTACCGGTCATAGTTGCTTTTTCTTGCAGAGTTATTTAAAGATAGAGCATTGTTCTCTGTGTCTCTGCAAGCCTTTCAGTAGCACATGGAAGAGTTGAGACAAGGTCAGAAAACTGTGAGAAGACAAATGAGTGAATGAGGAGTGACATTGAGTAGAATGTTCAGTGATTTTATGACAGACATTGCATTGACTGGGTTGATCAGCACTGACATGACTAGACCATGTTTATGTGATGCTCTTCTTCTAGCTATGCTTAATGAGTGGTGAAATAATTCAGATGAGTTCACAAATGAGTTTAATCTTTGAGCCAGCGGACTTAGAGCAGGCATCTCCAGCCACTGTCAGCAGGTAATGTGAAAGCCCCTAAGCTTGAACTGTCCCACCGTGCACATATATTCCTGTATCAGAGCTGTTTGTCCTTTCCAGGTGTGGTATGATCTACATGGACCCACAGCAGTTAGGTTGGCAGCCACTGAAGGATTCCTACATGAACACTCTGCCTCCAAACCTGCAGGAGGAACATCGAGCGCTGGTGCGAGACTATTTTTTACATAGGTTCAATTTAGAAGATTGACTATCAGGTGACATTCACAGTTTGCCTACTTGAAGACAGGCATGCAGAATTAGCACTTTTTTGTTATTATAATTAACAGCTTAGTCTTCAAAGTCTTTGTCACCTCATTGCTTGCAGGAGTGAGAGCTTTGTGTTGTGTTTTGTGTGTCTTCACTGCAGATGCAAATAAAAATAGGTGTTGGTGAGAATCCCTTCTCATCAAAATTTAAAATCCCTATTATTTGGAATTAACTCTAGTAAAAGAGTTGAAATAACGTTAGAATTGGAGCTGTGGAAAACTTATTCTTGTCATTTGACAAGACCCCCTTTGAGTTTTTGCAGGAAATTACAGCTGAGTTCAAAACAAGTACCAAGGCTAGAAGAGCTCTTTATGGACAGTTTTAGTTCATCAAAGCAAAGTAATTATTTATTAACCAGCAGATAGCCTGACCCTTTAGTGCTTCTCCTTGAGTACTAGTTCCTAGGAAAAGGCCAGGTCATGATTCCTCTCCTGTTTTCCTGTTTGAGGTCACGGAGCAGACACCACGGTCATTGTTTACCTGGTGGTGGCACTCCTGCACCTCCAGCATAGTGCAGTTTCTGCTGTACTGGCTCCTCAGCAGGGGCCTGTCCTTTTAAAGGGAGGATGAAGCCCTTACCTTTGTTTCTCTTGGAATGATTTGTTGTTGCCTAAGCAGAGCAGTGGTCCCTCTAGGCTGAGCTTCTGTCTGGATTAGTAACCGGGTAACAAAATTCCCACTGAAAACTTCTCTGTGGTAGCAGCAACTTGTTTTCACCATCAGATAATGATGGTGTGACTTTGTGAACATTTGAGGATTGCCTCACAGGTTTTTTCCTGACCTTCTCTCTGCCAACCTGAGGAATTTCTGATGCATTATGTTTCATTGAGAGCAAATTGAGGGACAGGGGGAAATGTGGCAAGTCCTGCATTGTTATACATCCCTTTCCTTTTCTCCTGGTAGGTCAATGACTTGTTTATGTGGCTAGTCCAGCCCTGCTTAGATTTTATTAACCATAATTGCAAAGTCATTGTACAAACATCCTCTATTCATCTGAGTTACAGCTTGATGAAACTCTATACTTGTCTGCTTGGTAAGTACCCTGAGCCTTTTTATTTCAATTTTTATTTTTTTCCCTACCATGTCTCATGACAAATTCAGGGTACCAGATGCAAGGAAATACCAAAAGAATTCCTTACTGTTGGGTTCATACAACACACTCAGTGTTAATAATAGTTTTTTGACCAGCATAAAGAGCTTTCACATTTGGAAATTGGTGTCATTGCAAAACTGATATTCCATATGTTTTTTCTTGCTGTTTGCTAGGATTGGAAGAAAAGACTGAAGACCTTTTGTAAATATTTTTCTTCTAATTTTATTTTTATTTGTAAACAGTATTTTACACAGACAAGATCTTCAAACTTTGTAGATTGGCTTTTTTCCACCGAAGACAATGCTCTAACTTTGTCTCTGAATACTTTTGCAAAAATATATTTTGAGTTGGAATTATGGTTGTTATTACTGGCATTTAACTAAAATTCAAAATATGTGTTTTAGATGCAATAAATCAGTCTGATGAAGAGGAGCAGGAAAGCATGTCTAGTCAGCAGATCACCTTGTGGCTGCAGAGCCTTTTCCTTTTTGCTTTGGTGTGGACAGTTGGTGGGATCATCGACACAGACAGCAGGAAAAAGTTTGATTTGTTTTACCGCAACTTGCTGATGGGAATGAATGAAGAAAATCCACGCCCTAAAAGTGTGAAGCTCACCAAAAACAACATCTTCCCAGAAAAAGGTGCTGCTTCATAACTGTACTTGCCTGGCCTTTTCAATAAGAAAACTTGGCACTTTAAGGGAGAATAGAGGGCCTGGCAGAGGTAAAGTCTGCAGCAGAGCCACCATATGCCAAGCCTTAGGCTGCACAGTTGGGTGCTCTTTCCTGGCTCTTTTAACCAGGACTAGCATATGCCTCCTGTTGTACTCAAACAGTGTAGCTGAGCCTGACCTAAAATAATTTGGTGATGATAATGGCAGGGGTTCAGATGAGGGTGAGAGTGTATCTTGTGTAGCAGAAAACTTCCATTATCTCAAAGTGTTGGCCATCTCACACTAAAATAACTGAAGTCTATTATTTAATCAGGGATTTTTCCTATGTTGTGTTTTTCAATTAACAGGGAGTGTTTATGACTTCTATTTTCACAAGCATGGCAGTGGGCAGTGGAGCTTGTGGACGGAGTACATCTCAAAGGAAGAGCAAGTTATCTCCCCTGGGGCTAAGGTTCGCATTGGTATCTTTATTACAGAAAATAATTGTTTGACTAAATGTTTTAGAGGTATAATCAACTAGCCTAGCTAGCTCTGATTCTACTGTATTAGGCTGTTTAATGATTGATCTGCAACATTTCATTAATCTGTGTTCAGCGCTGCAGGTGTGCATGGAGCCCTGAGGCTGCCTTGTGGTTAAAATTTTGGTTCTACTTTGTTTTCTAATAGCATCTGACATTGGGGCAATCATGGTGGGAAAAAAACAAAGCCTGAATTTCCATTCCTTCATTTTTGTTTTCTATGGTTGAGGTCATGATATTATAGTATGAGTTACTTAGAGAAAGCAAGCAAAGAGATTTACTACTGCTTTAGGATATGGAGAGCAGTAGTGAGAGCAGGGGAGCAGAACTAAGCCATAGTTAACTCTGCAGTTCTCCTTCCAGGCTTTATATAATGTCTGTGAACCATAATATAGATAATACTGGTTGTGCTACTTACTGTGCAAGCACTGAACAAGAAGTGGGGCCATACTGGGTACTAGAACATTGTTATAGCCTAGGTTTTCAGAGAATGGAATTTTTAAAAAACGCATTTGTGCTACAGGATTCCTGAATTTACTTGCAAATATTCATGCTGATTAAGTTAGTAGATGTTTGGTTTTAATGTGCTGTTTTACTTTCCTGTGTAACAGGTATCTGAGCTGATCATTCCAACAGTAGAAACTGCCAGACAAATGTTTTTCCTTAAAACATATGTGGAGCATAATGTCCCTTTGCTTTTTGTGGGTCCCACTGGCACTGGAAAAACAGCTATAACAAATAATTTTCTACTACAACTCCCAAAGGAAAAATACATCCCAAGTTTTGTCAACTTCTCTGCAAGAACTTCTGCTAACCAAACCCAGGATATTATTATGTCGAAGTTGGATAGGAGAAAAAAAGGATTATTTGGACCTCCTGCAGGGAAAAAAGCCGTAATATTTGTGGGTAAGATTTTTTTTCAGATTTGTTTTATTTTTATCATTCTAATTCTGGCTTTAGGTAAAAGAAGTAGTTCACTGTAGTAAATTTGGATTGCTTCAGTGCTCTTTGGCTTTTTTCAGGCACCCAAAGAATTGTAGAATCTCCTGAGTTGGAAGGAACCCCCAAGGATCATCGAAGGATTAGCACTGTCCCCTGCTGAGAGGTTTAAGTGGTGGTTGTCTTCAGAGTAATACTTAGAGTTTCACGGAAACATGACATGAAATAAAACAAAATCCCCAACCACACTGAGTTAAGCCATCACCCCTAATTATGCCTATGAGTTATAATGGCATTTGATTCTGATTCGTTTAATGGAAAGCAGGAATAACAACACAGCCTTTTTCTACCTCTGCTTCAGTTATTTTTCCTTCTTAAAAGAAAACTAAATTCCTAAACACTGAGGTTTTTTTATTCAATGTCCATGTTCTCCACAGATGACCTAAACATGCCTGAAAAGGAAGTGTATGGAGCCCAGCCAGCCATTGAGCTCCTCAGACAGTGGATTGATCATGGTCACTGGTATGACAAGAAAGATACATCCCAGATTAATATCATAGATGTGCTGTTTGTTTCAGCTATGGGTCCACCTGGAGGAGGCAGGAATGATATTACAGGTAGGAAATGCATTGCTATGGACAGTAGTTATCTAGTTGACTGAAGTTAAGAGTTGAGTTCAGTTTTGCTGATGACAAACACTGCATTTATCTATCTGGACCTACAGATTAATTCACTGTTGGGTCATTCCAAATTGAGGTCAGTGTGTTGAAGTTCAAATCTGTACCTTTTCCAGGCCGACTTTAATCAACAGTAGAAACAGTGTTTTTAATGTTGATTAACGGTGAACCATGAAAGCTATTCTAAAAGTAGAGAACGGATACTTTCTGTGTTCTATTCTTTGGAAAGGAGAGGGAACACATCTTGCAATTCTCTTCTGAAATTCTGTCTCCTGCTGCTAACATGGGCTGCCTGTATTTAATTAACAACCCTGTTACCTGTAAGTCCATGATTCCTGTCACAGCAACATAAGGGAGGTGATATTTTCTAATGCAATAATTACATAAATAAAAATCCTAATGTTGCTGCACCTACACTCTTATAAGGCTACTTTGCTTCATAGAAACACTCTGATACAGGTTGAACTGTATGTACTCTGAGGAGGCTTTATGAAAATAACTATTCTGATATAGCTAAATTTGTAAAGTTCACTAATGTATAGACTGATTCTTTTTAGATGAAAGCCAATAACAAGGTACTTGATTTTGTAAAGTTTTATTGTGTCATATCACAATCAATAGAGCTGATGTGAGATGAAATTTAAATTTGGGTAAGAGTGGCCTTGTAATGGAGAGGCATGTATTACATATTCAAAACAGTTATTCCAAGTGAAACACTGATATAAATAGGAACAAGTTTATATTTCTTTTGCATCACTGCTGGGGAAGAAATTTGACAGAAACAAAATGATGGAGCTGAAGCCAGTTTCAAAATGTTGTTGTTTGAGTGAGGTGGAAAAATATTTGGACATTTGAAATCTTTCTACATCCTTCTGTGTGTTCCAGGACGCTTCACACGGCACTTGAATATTGTATCTATCTGCTCTTTCAGTGATGACATATTAACCAAGATTTTTACTGCAGTTACTGACTGGCACTTCAGCAAAGGCTTTGACTCTTCATTTCTGAAGTAATGTGATCTATTTCCTGTATAATCTTTGTCATCTTTTCTCCTGTGATTTATCTGCAGTAGTTAAAATTTCCCTCTTTTCCTTCTTAAGGCTGGGTAAGATGATGGTCCAAGCGACATTGGTGATTTATAAAATGGCAGTTGATAATTTTCTCCCAACTCCTTCAAAATCCCACTATGTCTTTAATCTACGGGATTTTTCCAGGGTTATTAAAGGAGTTCTGCTCTGTCCACACACTCATTTGCAAGTAAGTTGTAGTTTAATTATGTTCATGTAAGAGAGAGCAATGGAAAATTTAAATTATTTTTATAATATTATTAAGTAAATATCTCAAAATACATGACCTGTGATTTCAGTGGATTTACACAGTTTAAAATGAGAATAGTCCCTGAATACCTTGTTATATATTTTTTGTCTGTCTCTGAGGGAAACATTTTGTTAGTATTCTTTAATGTGTTACATTTGGACCCAGAGGTCCAAGATCCTCGTGTTAAAACCTGTCCATCACAGAAGAGAGTCCCCTCTCCTGAACTTGCAAACTTAATGCACAAAAAAACCCCCAAACACCAAAGTGGGAAAAGATTCAGTATCTCTTTTTCAGAAATGGCCAGTTTATCATGAACAAGACTGAATAATTTAGCCCTGAGCTTGCCCATTGTCACAAACTACAAATGAACACTTCTACTTTTTTCATCCATTTCCAGTAAAATGTCATGTTAAAAGAGTACTAAAATTTTTATTTCTGTCAGGAGAATGTTTTTGGTGCAGAAACAGAACAAAACAGCCACAAGGTATTCAGGGGAAATCTTATCCCCAGGACAGACTTTGAGAAGGGCTTGGGTTACACCCCATGAGCCATATCTTGGAAGGATGGGCAGATTTGATGCAGTAGAGAAAACTGCTTTGACATAAGAGTCCCAGCTTGTATTGGCAGGAAGGGCAAGATGGTGACTAGGTGAGGAATCCAGTTAAGTTGGCAGATGCTGAGCCGTGTGCTGAATGGCTTGGAATTGTGAGATTCCCACCGAGTTTAGTACAAGGTATAGCAGGGTCCAGATGGACATTTCTAACCTTTTCTTTTTTAACAAATCCTGCTTGAGCCATATTTACCCTTTTTTTTTTTTCTTTTTGTATTTAAATTTTCAGGATGGAGATAAACTGATCAGACTTTGGATTCATGAGGTTTACAGAGTTTTCTATGATCGCTTAGTTGATGAGGATGACAGGAAGGTGTTCTTTCAGATGGTGCAAGATACCACATTAAACAGCTTCAAGCAGAACTTTAATAAGGTATTTCTGGGTAATGTGCTGGGACTGAGAATGAGACTGATGCATTTTCAGAAATACTTAGACACTGAGATTACATTAGTATGGGAGACATTTTGATTTATTTCAATCAGTGCATTTTAAAAGTATGGATGATCTATTCAGCATTGAGTATTATACATATTTAGTGAAGTTCATACAAATGACTTCATATGAGAATGACTGATAACTTCAAAGGGATTCTCCGCTGGTACAGAGGACCAACTGGAATGCAATAAATGTCTTGCATAGCATTTATCTGTGCTTTTACTTAATTATTTGGATAAGCCAGTGGGTGTAGTGGGTACATTTCTGAGAAGCCTCTTGGGAACTTGTCCTATATTTGACAGCAATACTTCCTTGTGAGGTGTGCATATGTGGAAACTTGCATTCAGCCTGCAGTATTCTTTCCCAGACTAAGGCAGTAACTAGAACAGTGGAAAACAGTGCTTTCTGCACTATTAATACTATGCAGATAAGGATTATTATGACTTTAAGGAAAATAATTCTCTAATAGTTAGAATTATGTGTTGATTCTTGTCTTTTCCCTAGGTACTGAGTCATCTCTCACCTACTGGAAAAGTCTCTGATGACAACATTCGCAGCCTGTTCTTTGGGGACTATTTAAAGCCCAGCAGTAGCATAAAAGTATATGATGAAATCACAGACTTAAAGCAGCTGACAAGTGTCATGGAATACTACCTTGAGGAATACAACAATGTCAGCAAAGCACCAATGTCCTTAGTCATGTTCAAGTTTGCTATTGAGCACATCTCAAGGATATGCAGGGTACTGAAACAGGACAATGGCCACCTGCTGCTGGTGGGGGTCGGCGGGAGCGGCCGGCAGAGCGCGACCAAGCTGGCCACCTTCATGAGCTCCTTCGAGCTCTTTCAGATTGAAATCACCAAGTCCTATGGGATCAATGAATGGAAAGATGACATTAAACAAGTCATGCTGAAAGCAGGTGTTGGTAACATCAATGTGTCCTTTTTGTTCTGTGATAATCAAATAAAGGACGAAGCCTTTGTGGAAGATATCAACATGCTTTTAAACACTGGTGATGTGCCCAATATCTTTGCAGCAGATGAGAAGGCTGATATTGTTGAGAAGATGCAAAATGCAGCAAGGATGGAGAACAGGAGAATTGAAGCCACTCCCCTTGCTATGTACAGTTACTTTATTGAAAGGGTGAAGAAAAATTTGCATATTGTCTTAGGTGTGTATTCAATGTGTTGTTTCTTAGCAGGTTTTTACTTAGGTTTTGGGATTTTTTCTATTTCTTGACTGCAAAGAAACTTAGGTAACAATTATGATTTTATTTTTGTAGCCATGAGTCCTATTGGAGATGCATTTCGGAATCGATTACGGATGTTCCCTTCACTGATAAACTGCTGCACCATTGATTGGTTCCAAACCTGGCCTACAGATGCTTTGGAAATGGTTGCTAACAAGTTTTTAGAGGATATTGAACTCAAAGATGACATTAGAAAAGAGTATGAATTTATCTGTCAAGAAATATATGAAGTAAATGTTTGTTCCCCTGCCCCTTGTGCCCCCAACATGTTTGATCAGGACAGTGTCCTTATAAATGTCAGTGCAAGTCAAAGATCCCCAGATGTATGTATTTGATGTTTCTCTGTAAGGAGTCCAAAATATTTCTAATAATGGGAAAAATACCCTTCTGTCTGCCCTAACACTAGTATGACCTCATAAGCTTAGAGTAATTTTCTGATAGTTAACATAAAGGCAGGCTGTACTTTCAAAGTGATGTGGAAAAATTTTCTCCAGGGTTGTGTCACTGTGCAAATATTTCCAAGAAAGTGTGAGAGATCTCTCCATCAGCTACTATGCCACACTGAGGAGACACAACTACGTGACACCAACTTCCTACGTTGAGTTGATTCTTACCTTTAAGACTCTGCTGAATAAAAAAAGGGAAGAAGTTGACATGATGAGAACTCGTTATCTTGTGGGTCTTGAAAAGCTTGAATTTGCATCATTACAGGTAAATTTCAGATGAAAATGCTGGATGTGTGGCATATGCACACTTTAGTATGGGGTCTGTATGGTTAAAACTTACAGAAATAAAACTTAGTAAATTTGCTCTTCACTGCATTCATGATGCTATTGATTGTTTTCTGTAGAAAGCCAGTAGGAAAAGCTACATTACTGCTTAGTCACTTTAAGAAATTGTGATCTCTAAGTTTGGATTATAGCACTTAATAGAAAATTAAATTAAAATCCACTTAAATTAAATGGTACTCATTAAATGTTGGAGGAATAGCCTTTATAAATTCCATTATTTTCTCAAAACCTTCTATGGAGTATCCATACCTCAGCATCCCAGCACCTATTATCCTTTTCAAAATAGGTGAGAGATTGAAGAATGTTGTAAGACAATAATAAACATTATTTCCTGAGTAGATTCCCAGTAGGAAATTGGTCAGGTTGTAGAGAAATAACTCACTTTTCCAGCTCATGTGATCCAGGGATTGATCTTTCCAAGATGCAAAGTAAAGGGGCTTTCAGATACTTGCTGAATGAAGAGCATCCAGTTTGCAGTTGTTACTGTCACCAGCTCTGTGTTTCCTTCCAGGTTTCTTCTGGATTTTGTTTTCCACCAGTGCAATAAAGGATTATTTGGGGTTTCATAAATTGAAACTGACTGTGAGCTAAAAATGGAATTAATCCATTTATTCTTCATTATTGAAATGAAGTGGATCTTAAAAAAGCAAGTGTATTGCATAGATGATGATAATAATACTTTAAAAGAAGTTATTCAGTTAAATCAAACAGCTCTTAGTAAAAATAGACTAGAGAACTATTAATAATTCTTTAGATCAAATATCCCTTTTTAGATTGTATTAATAGAACGTCTTCTGATCTTTCTTCCTGAGACATCAAGATGTGAAATGTGTGCAATGTTTACACAGATCTTTACTTGATTTCCTGTTGCATTCATCAGGTTGCAGAGATGCAGAAAGAACTGACTGCCCTTCAGCCTGAACTGATTCAAACTTCTGCTGAAACAGACAAAATGATGATCAAGATTGAAAAGGAAACAGTTGAAGTAGATGCAGTAAAGGAAGTTGTGGCAGCAGATGAAAAAGAGGCCAATGATGCAGCTGCGGTTGCCCAGGGCATTAAGGTAGTGCAGGGGCCGAGCCTGGAGCAGGATGGGCTCCCAGGAAATGGGAGCTGTGGTGATGTGTTAATGGGGTGAGCCGAGCTCTGCAAATAACTGAGTTACAAGAGATGATGATGAGTGACGTGTTCCCAATACAAACATGGTGAATTTTGGCTGTTTGGAGCATGACCGTATCTCATAGTACTGCATAGCTTCCCTTTCTAGTCCACTTTCCAAAAGCTCTTCTATACTAATATATTCTTATTTTCAACAGATTGAATAATGAGTTTATACTGTCTCCATGTCCAAAGACACTTCATTTGGAGTTAGCTGAGGTCATCTGGCACAGGGCTGCAGGGACCCCAGTTAGGCGTAACTTCAGAGATAATGCCATAGCCAGACCTCCATAACAGAATTTCTTGTGGGAAGCTCCACGATGCCTCAATACTTTTTTTTTTTAACTAATTGGAAATGTCAGTGATAGATAAGATAGGTAACTACTGAGATCTGAGTATATGATAAGAATTTCAGCTACACAGCATCCATTTTCCACCTGATCAGCACTGTAAGATTTAGCTAAGAACAAGTGTATCTAACCTTTATTTTAATTCTCATTACCAGACCAGAGAGACTTTGATATTGAAAGCTTGTCTGGCTTTGTCAGCTATCATTTCAGTTTATGGAAGTTACTAATTTCTCTACATACCTCTCTTTAAACTGTGCAGTCAAATTATGAAAGTAAGTTTTCTCTCCAAGAAACATGATGTTGTGAAGAGTCTTTTTATTGAGTACTTAACAAGGGAGAAGGTTCTCTGAGGCTGTGTGGGGTGATCAGACTGCTGAGCTGGTATTGTATGAAGGTTTACATGTTTCTGCCCCATGTCTTAACAGGATGAATGTGAAGCAGACCTTGCTGAGGCCCTGCCAGCTCTGGCTGCAGCACAGGCAGCTCTTGATACTCTGAATCCTTCAGACATCTCCCTTGTGAAATCCATGCAGAATCCACCTGGCCCTGTTAAGCTCGTCATGGAGAGTATCTGTATCATGAGGGGAACTAAACCAGAGAGAAAACCTGACCCAAGTGGCAGTGGTAATGATGTGGCTTTTGTTATCCCTGCCCTAGGAATGAGTGGGGTAGTGCTGTGGTGTGCTGGTGAAGTGCTGCTGGTGGGAGTGCAGCAGGTGCACATGCACTCCAAGTGTGTGTTTGCTGAGCAGTGGTTTACACTGCACTGAACAGCCAAGGCTGCCTTGGCCATGATCACATCCTGCCCTTGCTCGGTGCTGTTGGCCAGGCTTTGTAAATATGATCCCAGTCACCAGCCCAGAGTCATCTCTTCAGCCTGCTTTGTCCCAGTCTTGAGTTTTGCATTGCCTGGGTGAACTCTGGGAGCTGAAGGGTGCTGTGCACCATTCACCTGCATTTCCCCCTGTCATCCCTGCTTCCAGTATGTCACTTACACTGGGAAGCAGAACACGAGTTTTAATAGGTGACAACTCTAACAAGCTTTTTCTGTGGGGTTATGTTGTTATTGTGGGATTGCACAGAATTTGTAAGGTGCCATTACAGTCCAACTCTTCATAATTGAAAATAAGAATTCTATAAATGTCTTTCATCCTATAAATGCCTGTCTTACCTAGATTAGAAAGGACTGCTTATACATAGCTACTGATTTCTCTAATAGACTATGTTGAAGAAGACACTGTAGTAATTTGTTTCCCTTAATGCCCTTGGTTAATTTAGAATTCATATGCAATTAGTAAGTATTAGATTAGTTAGTGATGCTGAAGTTTCTGTCTGAATTCCTTTAGGAGTTTTGTTAAACTATTTAACAGTTTTTGCACAGTAAAATTCCATTGCAAAATCATTGATGTTAATTTTATGTTTCAAAGTATTTTTTCAGTTGAAACATTTATGTATTAAGCCTGATTGTAGTCTTATTTGCAATATAGGTAAAATGGTTGAAGACTACTGGGGACCAGCTAAAAAACTTCTTTCAGATATCAAGTTCCTTGAGAAGTTACAGAAATACGACAAGGATAATATTCCTCCTGCTATAATGAAGAGTATTAGGGACAAGTTTATTGATCATGCAGATTTTAAGCCAGAAGTGGTGAAAAATGTGTCATCTGCCTGTGAAGGACTTTGCAAGTGGGTGCGAGCCATGGAGGTGTACGACCGCGTGCAGAAGGTGGTGGCCCCCAAGCGTGAGCGTTTGAAGGGGGCAGAGGAAATACTGGAGGTTCAGATGCAGAAGTTAAGAGTAAAACAAGCAGCACTTAAGGAGGTAGTTGATCGCCTTCAAGCTTTGCAAGATGAGTTTGACAAAATGAATAACCGGAAGAGAGAACTGGAAGAGAATATTGAACGTTGCTCGCAAAAGCTCGTGAGAGCTGAGCAGCTGATTAATGGTCTGGGTGGAGAGAAGGAGAGGTGGACAGAAGCTGCACGGTTATTGGGAATTCGGTACACAGACCTTGTGGGAGATGTGTTGTTATCATCAGGAACTGTGGCCTATCTGGGAGCCTTTACTGTCGATTACCGCCTGAAGTGTCAGAAGCAGTGGCAGGTTCTGTGCAGTGAGAAGAACATCCCATGCTCCAGTGATTTTACCTTAAGTAATACTTTGGGGCATCCTGTCAAAATCCGAGCATGGCAGATTGCTGGGTTGCCAGTTGATTCTTTTTCCATTGACAATGGGATAATTGTTTCTAACTCAAGAAGATGGGCTTTGATGATAGATCCTCAAAGGCAAGCTAACAAGTGGATAAAAAATATGGAGAAAACTAACAAGCTGTCAGTTATCAAATTATCTGACACACATTATGTGAGGACATTAGAAACTGCTATTCAGCTTGGAACACCAGTCTTGCTAGAAAATATTGGTGAAGAATTAGATGCTTTTATAGAACCCATTTTATTAAAGCAAACATTTAAACAACAAGGAGTAGAATACATGAAATTAGGGGAAAATATACTTGAGTATTCAAGAGACTTCAGGTTTTACATGACAACCCACTTAAGAAATCCTCATTATTTTCCTGAGGTGGCTGTGAAAGTTTGTCTACTCAATTTCATGATTACACCTTTGGGTCTTCAGGACCAACTTCTTGGAATTGTAGCTGCAAAGGAAAAGCCTGAGCTAGAAGAAAAAAAGAATCAACTCATTATAGAAAGCGCAGCCAACAAGAAACAACTGAAAGAAATAGAAGATAAAATCCTGGAGGTCCTTTCCCATTCAGAAGGAAACATCTTAGAAGACGAAACAGCAATTAAAATTTTGTCTTCATCCAAAGTGTTATCTGAAGAAATCTCTGAAAAGCAAAAAATTTCCTCTTTAACTGAGAAGGAAATAGATTCTACTCGAATGGGGTACAAGCCTGTTGCTGTTCATTCAGCTGTTGTCTTCTTCTGCATCTCTGATCTGGCAAACATTGAACCTATGTACCAGTATTCATTGACTTGGTTCATTAACTTGTATGTTCAATCTATTTCTAAAAGCAAAAAGAGTGGAAATCTAGAACAGAGAATTAAAAACATAACTGAGCATTTCACAGTAAGCATCTACAATAATGTCTGCCGTTCACTGTTTGAAAAGGATAAGGTGTTATTCTCCCTCCTGCTGACAGTGGGCATCATGAAAGGAAAAGACCAAATAGACGATGAGGTTTGGCGTTTCCTGCTGACAGGAGGTGTTGCTCTGGATAATCCTCACCCCAATCCAGCTCCAGACTGGCTGTCCAACAAATCATGGGCTGAGCTCGTACGTGCATCTTGCCTGACAAACCTCCAGGGACTAATGGAACACGTAAGAGACAACTTTTCCAAGTGGAAGCCAATCTATGACTCGGTGAGGCCCCACGAGGAGCCCTTCCCGGACGAGTGGAGGCGCCTCTCAGGGTTGGATCGCATGGTTATCCTCAGGTGTTTGCGGCCAGACAAGATCATCCCAGCAGTGCAGATGTTCATTGTGGAAAATATGGGAAGAACATTTATTGAACCACCCACATTTGATCTTGGGAGAAGCTACAGCGATTCAAACTGTTGTGCCCCTTTGATTTTTATATTATCACCAGGGGCTGATCCTATGGCAGGTGAGATTGTTATTAAAAATATCTCTTTTTATCTGGTTAAATGTCACTGATTATGACTAAACTGATAATAGGCCCCTTCATTTGATCTTTAAAGTCTCTTTAAAATACAATACAGCAATGATGGAATATCAAACATTTGCATCTGCCCATATATAAACAATGATAGTAAAATTGTTGGAGGGTGGGATGAATGTAGTGGTGATGAAATGTCTTGGTGTCTGAGCAGCAATTTAGGGATCTAACAGATTGTAGCATCCAGACCAGTTTATAATTTATACTTGCATTACAATTCTTTCAGTGGGTGTTGGAGACTTGCCCCAGTCTTTGTTGCAACCCCTCCTCCAGAAAGTTTCCTCCCTCTCAGTTACTAATTAAATGGTGTATATGGCCACACTTAAAACCACATTTCTTAAATGTCCTTTAAAGTATAACCATCCAGATTATTTTTAAATCTGGTTTTCAGCCAAAAGAATTGTAATATGGAACCATACCATAAGGATGTATTTCCAGAAGGTGCTGGTTTTGGTAGCAAAGCTGGAGGGCTATTTTTAACCAGATCTAAAGATCCAATTTGCAGCTCAACCCCCGTGAGCAATTGTACCCAGGCAACAGAGTTGAGAGCTGTAGTGCTGGCTGGAACTGAGCCCTTGGGACCAAGGGAGAGGAGAGCCATTTAACTTGCCTAGTTTTTGCTTTGAGGGGTTTTTTTTGTAATACCTTATTGCTCTAAATAAATGATATCCCTAACTAAATAAAAATAATTTAGTATATGCCTCAGAAACAGACTGATGCAGCATTTGATACGACTTCTGGGTTGTTGAGGTGCTTTTGTTTGTGTTTCTTTAATTGAGTAAAATATGTGTTGACTTTTGTCCCTTTATTTGCATTATAGAAATGATGAATGTAACTCATCCTACCTTCTAATAGACTTTATCTTTGCATGTATAAAAATTGCCATCACAGGTTTACTAAAATTTGCTGATGATGTCAGCATGGGAAGTATGAGCATTCAAACTGTTTCACTTGGCCAGGGCCAGGGCCCAATAGCAGCAAAAATGATTCATCAGGCTATTACTGATGGAACCTGGGTAGTGTTGCAAAACTGCCACCTTGCAACTAGCTGGATGCCTGCCTTGGAAAAAATCTGTGAGGAAGTTATAGTGCCTGAGAATACCAATGAAAAGTTCAGGTAGGGGTTTTAGTATTTTGCATATCTTAATGGGAGTGTTTCTTGTTTGCTGAAGACACTACTCAAAACAAATTAAACTACTTTTGTGTGAATGACTAAGTACATAGTTTATATTCTTTATGTGTAGTGACAAAATAAAGATCCATAACTAAGATGTCATCTTTTCTGCCTGTCGAATATAATCTACTTTATGCCTGCATTTCAGAACAAAGTCAGATGTTATCATTGTAGTTAAGCAAGTAGTAAAACGTAGTCTTCTATAGATCAACATACAGGATTTGTCAATATTAACGATTTTTTGATAAAGTACTTTTCGAACTTTCTTTTAGGTTGTGGTTAACTAGTTATCCATCAGAAAAGTTTCCTGTTAGTATCCTCCAGAATGGCATCAAAATGACAAATGAGCCTCCAAAAGGTGTCAGAGTGAACCTGCTCCGATCGTACCTGAACGACCCCATCTCTGACCCCGTGTTCTTTGGCAGCTGCCAAAAGCCAGTGATGTGGCAAAAGCTGCTGTTTGGCCTTTGCTTTTTTCATGCTGTTGTGCAGGAAAGGAGAAACTTTGGCCCACTGGGTAAGTTTTAGATTATTTTGCAGTTTGTTTCAAAAAAGATTAGTGGTGTTGAAATGCATTGTTGGAGTCCCTCTGCACAAAGGCAGTGTTGTTAGCAGTGGTACAAGAGTGCAATCTGCAATGTAATAAAGTTTAAAAGCTGTTATTTGCAGGGATTCTTATTCAGGCAAAGCTACTCTGGAAGGTACTAAAAGTATTACCCTGGGGGAAGACTAGAAAGTACCATTTTTCCAAATAAATATATTATGCAGTAAATACATTAAATTATAGCTTACTAAATTATTAATTTATTACTGTAGTTTTTACTAACAGTCAAATCTAGTTCCAGTTTTAAATTTTTCTAATGAAAAATGTGACTACTTCAATTCTGCTTTTGTTATTTGTGTGCATACTTTGTTTTATCAAAGCTAGTACATAGATTTACTTGGTGTGAAACAAATGTGTGTAGCTACAGTGTGTTGTTCATAACACAGTAATGAAAAGATATGTATCATAAGATTTGTGCTTCAGCTTTTTCTATAATCTTGAAATATGTAGAAAACTAAAATTTCTGCATGACATATAGAACTTATTGAATTACAGATCCCATTTTTACAACACCATAAAGTTTATGCTCTCTGCTGTGTCCATGAAGTTCCCAGTCTGCCATTCCAGCTGGGTCTGTCTCCCTCATAACAGGTTGCTGTTATTATTTTGACTGAAAGACACTGTCACTATTTTAATAGGCAGCTGTTTAAATAAACACTAAACTGCCACTATGAAGACATTCATATATTGCTATAAAGTAAAAATAGAATTTTTGTAAGTGACAAAGAGGCCATTTTCAGAAGCAGCGTCTATACTTAATGTGACCATCTATCTGGGGGAAGAAGGGTGGTTGCAGCAATAGCCCTATTTTTGGTTTGCACTAGGGGTATAGGTTTTCTGAAGGATTATTTTATCTGGAGTATGTTCCTCTTTGTTTGTGTGTTTTATTGTAATGTTACTCTGAATGTCTATACTAACAGTATTAATCGATGTACAGGTTGATTAAAAATTGGAGTCAATAAATGAATTAGAACTCCTGTTCTCATTGCGTCCAGATTGCAACAGATTAGCTGAAAGTACCAAGCCAGTAAAATACAATGTTCAGGAGAGTGTGATGTCAAAATACCTATGTTTGCATTTTAATTATACAGAATGATGGTGATAGTGCCTTAGGATACAGTATTGTTATGGAGTCACGTTGCCCCTTGTGCAATAAACAGCCTGGTATGTTCCAGGGCTCTTCTCGGAACTGGCGGGCAGGTGTTATCTTCAGCTCTGTGGCAGCAGTGTAGTACCAATGCCATCATTTCCTGGGCTCAGCTGTCAGCACAGTGCACCACTGCCCTGTCTATCTTTTCTGAATTGAACAGGTTGGAATATTCCATATGAGTTCAACGAATCCGACCTCAGAATAAGCATGCAACAGATCCAGATGTTTCTGAATGAATATGAAGAAATCCCATTTGAAGCTCTGACCTATCTAACAGGTACAGGCATTACTTTCTCTCACGTGTTGACTTTGCTGGGCACTTTCAGCTGGGACAGTGATAAACTGGTGAGTTTTTGACAAACTGAGGGGATTCCACTCAGCTTTGCTTTCTTAGCCTTCCACATACAACGTGGTTGCCATTGGGGGCTGTTGGAGTTGAATTGTCCTTGGAGTTGGATCCCAAGCCCTCAGATGACATTGCTGTTTTGACTTGTAGGTAGCTAGAAGAAATACTAATGGTCCAGCAAATCTTTGCTTCATATACACCAAACAAAACCATCAATGGCCTCTGTTTCACCTTCGCTGATCAATGTGAGCCTGGCACAGTAACCTGTGGCAGTTTACCAGAGGGTGTGATAATAGCCATGGCTTTAAAGCAGGAGATATTAAGCTGTGTACATAACTTGATTGCTTTTTGGCACCTCCTTTGTGAGCCTTGTCATTCTTGATTTTTGTTAATATTATGATTAGTTTTATGACAACGAATTCTGGAACATGAGTAGCAGTTTCTCAGACCAACTCATAGTGTTTCTTAAATGTTTCATCATGAAGACATGTAAATTTGGCCCATAATTCCAAAGATGTTCAAATGCCTAATTTCCATTGAATTGATTGAAGTATAAAATCTAAAAACTTTTGAAGATCTGGAGATTTGGAGCTTCAGCTTAGTAGAGTTTCACATTATTACAAAACAATTTTTATTTGTTTATTAACTTTCTTTTTTTTGTCCTGTTTTTTTTGTCCTTTCCCAGGGGAGTGTAACTATGGAGGAAGAGTGACAGATGATAAAGACAGGCGTCTTCTCCTGTCCCTTCTTTCTGTAGTCTACAACAAGGATATAGAGCAGGACAAGTATATGCTCTCAGCTGCAGAGGACTTTTACATACCACCACATGGCCCTTATGAGGTGAGAAGACAACAGGTGTAAATTCTCTCTGAGTTATTGGAAAGAAACTTAATCTACACTGTACTTTGATATGCTGAACACAACAAATAGAAGATAAACCCCATAAGATCACAAAGCCAGGCCAGAATTATCTCATGTATGAGACATGAATCTGGTATTTAAGTTCTACCACACCCCAATGGGGACGTAGCGATTGTCTAATATTGTGACAATTGTTGATGCAAAGAGCCACCCCTGTGCAGGTTTCCAGTACTGTTCTAGAAAGCCAATAGGAGGCTTCAGGAATTTACAGGGTACTTCTGTACCCTCTTGCAACCACTTTGCCTTAAAAGCAGTGATCACGAGGAAGAGGTGGAAAGACAGGTATATAGTCAGTTTTCACCCCTTTTTTTCCTTCTAACAGCTGCACAGAGATAATGAATGTGCTCAAATCCTACCTATTAGTGTAGCCCTCAGTTGTTGTAGGGGTGACACACACAGCATCCCACACCCTTCTGTGATTCCTGCTGGCACTCCTTGGATATTTCTAATGTACTTTCCTTTCTCCTGCCACTTACATGAGGGTGGTAATGACTCCTCAATGAGTCTTTGGATTACTCAGAAGTTTTAAATCTATCTCTGTGGACTGTATAAATAAATTACTGAGTGTCTTTAACAGGGAACTGCTGTGTTTGATTGTAAATGAGAAGGTGCTGTTCAAGTTGGATTTACTGATGATTTACGAATATTGCATTGCATGATTTCTGTACCTGAATGTTTGTTTTACAGTCTTACATTGAATACATACGAAGTTTGCCAATTACAACACACCCTGAAGTGTTTGGACTTCATGAAAACGCAGACATCACCAAGGAGAACCAGGAGACTAACCAGCTCTTCCATGGAGTGCTCCTGACTTTGCCTAGACAAGCAGGAGGAGGTGGCAAGTCCCCTCAGGTAACAGGAAGGAAAGATCAACTTGCACTCTGGAAAGGTGCCCTTTCCTGTCATGTCCTGAGTCTCAGAGTAATCAAAGACCTCTCATTACAAGACTGTAGCATTGGGAGTAGATGTGAATGTCCCTGTAGAGAAGCAGATGGATTTTGGCATAGCACCTTTAAAGATGGAAGATACCTTCAGGCCTTTGCATTAAAATAGATTAATACCACACAACCCCACCTGTGTAGAACATGCAGTTTGAATGCTTCTTTCATATTTTTTGCTTTAAAGTAAGAGTAAAGAGCTTTACTTCAGTCATGAATTAAAGTTAGAACACAGTTAAACATCATGTTTGGTAGTGCACCTCAAGTCACATCCATCTCTAGGCAATTTTAAAGCATGACATTTAAGTCCAGCCTACAAATTCCAATGAGGGAAGTTCATGCACTGCCTGACTTCATCCAGCAGTGGTTGTATGACCATCCCTGCCATTCTCACTAGGGGACAGACTCCAGAGTGCCAGGAAGTTAGATCAAGTCATGGAGCCATCAGGAAAGCAATATAAGCTCATTGGAAGCAGAAGTTGTCTTCCTGGTGAAGTCTGTGCTACAATGTCTGTTATTGCTCATTGAATGCTGGGATTTGAGATATGATTTTTTTGCTGCTCAGTTTCTACAATCCCAAACATGTCACTTTGTTTGAGACTTGTGTGGCACAAAGAGGGGCAGTGTGACAGGATGGAAGCACTTAGACATGGACCTCACTGTCATCCACCCGTCTGTGGGACTTGTTTGTGGAGATGCTGGGAATTCTTCATCATGTCCTGGCAGCTCAGGTTACTCAAGCCAAATCTGTGCCCTTTTGAGATATAGACAAACAACATTTTGAGCCTCTCAGATTTGACATCCTATATTTTATATACAAGTGGATTCTTGAAAAGTGGAATTGATGGAGCCTCATTTCCTGTAGGGTTTTGTAGTGATCTTGTTCTTCGATATCTAATAGCGGTAAGTAAAGCTTCTCTCCTGGCTGGGGTATTCAGGTGGCCTTCCATCATTTTTCCCATCCTGCATGCTTTGTCTTTTCTGTCATTGTGGCAGTAATAGGATTATGCTTGTCTGTCCTCTTGCCTATTTCCTTAGAAGTCACCTAAAACCTTTTTGCAAATTAAACCAAAATTGCTAACAAATTTAAATGTATTGAGAAGAAAAAAGGAGCAAGCAGGCACATGTGGAGACTGACAGATAGGATGACGCCCAAAGCAAGTAAGAGCATGAAAGCACTCTGTCTGTAGGAAAATGGACTAAAAGACCTATGTGGTTGTATGGAAAAAATATAAAATCTGTAGTGTTTTGTGGAAATTATTCAATAAAAATATGGAGGTGGGGCTGGAAAGAATATTCCTTATTGACTGCAAACCTGTGATTTCAGGAAATTGTTGAAGATTTGGCACAGGACATCCTATCCAAATTACCAAGTAACTTTGATATGGAAGAGGTTATGAAGGCATACCCAGTACTTTATGAGGAGTCCATGAATACAGTTCTTAGGCAAGAACTAATTCGATTTAACAGGTATGGCTCAGTGTTGTGTGTGGAACTGCTGATACTGAAACGTGCTTGTGTTCATTGGTACAAATTGCTCACGAGCCTTAAACAGTTGTAAGCCTTTTACAAGGCAATTTTCTTACCATGTTAGATTCTGCTTTGGGTGAATCATTTAAAAATACTTGAAAGCTGTAGCTGAGTACCTCAATATAGAAACAATGCCTGTATTTTTAAGAGTATGAAATTAAATCAGCTTTGAGTTTGTTGTGTTGGGCTAAGGCAGCCTACTTTATTCTTTGTCAGTGGTAGCCAGGCCTCAATATTCACAGCACACTATGTCGTTAGTGTAAAAGCTTTAAAGCTCTTGTCACTGTATTTCCTTTGTCTAATGTGGAAGTTTTCACTGTCTTTTATTTCTCTCTGTGTGTTTTTTCTTTGTTTGCTTTTCTAAAGTTAAGTAAGAGTTCTGATAACTACAGGTGAGATAAGGAACTTCTCTCAGGACATTTACCAGCTTTGGTTGACCCTTCATTCAAGTTGGACTCAGAGGTCTTTAGCCAGGTGGTAAGGAGTAAATAATAAGATGACATTTCTTTGTTTTAATCTGAAGGCTTACTGATGTTGTTCGGAGCAGCCTCATTAATATAAGAAAAGCCATCAAAGGCCTAGTGTTGATGTCTTCTGAACTTGAAGATGTGTTCAACAGCATGTTAGTGGGGAAAGTGCCATCCATGTGGGCTGCCAAATCCTACCCATCACTGAAGCCATTGGGGAGTTACGTGTCCGACCTCCTCTCTCGGTTGGTTTTCTTCCAGGTACGCTGAGCTGACACTGACAGGGCTGCAGCTGAAAGCTGAGGGGTACAGGGGGTGTCAGTCCTCAGTCCCAGCAGTGCCCTGAGAGCTCCAGGCTGTGAACTATCCACACATCCCCGTGGCCAAACACACACTGCATTAACAGCACTGGAATTAGCTGGGCAATTGCTCAGCAGGGGAGTTGGGAGTGTAATCCCTTGGTGCTAATCCAGTGCTGCCATTGATAGTTCCCATTCTTCTGTTTCTAGAGGATTCATTTTAGTTTGCATTGGTGTCTTAATGACTTCCCTGCTCACAGGACACTGAACTGGGTGTGAGAATGCTTTAGAAGCAGTGCATAACAGGCACTATTACATTTTTTATATGTAGCTGTAAATCTGTTCTCTTTCAATTTTAGTAAAAAGTAAAACCATTTCCACATACTTTTTGAACAGCTATTTTATTCTTAACTCACCCTTCCATTATTTCCCTTGCTCTCTTAGCACTCTTTTAAAATTACTTAACATTTCAAATGTGCCTTAAGTAGCTGAGGTACTGAGATGTAGTGGAACCCCATACAAGTCAGGAGAGGAGAAATCAAGGAAGAAGTGTATCAGACGTTTTCTATTTGCTGGATCACTATATGGGCTTCTTTTGACTCCAAATAACTCACAGTAGTGTGAGGGCACTCAGCCCTTGCTTTGTTTTTTCCTACTGCCCGTGTGGAGAAGGCCCAAGATCTCCTTGTCTGGCATCTTGGTGCTGGAATGATTTCCTCTCCTAGGATCTGCTGTGTAGTGAGTGCCCTCAGAGGTATCAGGGAAGAGACTATTTGTAAAGATTTGGCCTTTTTTCATGTTGGGAGATTGGTGTTTACAAGACTGTAAAAGAGGGTATGTTGATAAAACTGTCCAAATTCAATCACTTTGCTTGTTTTTGCTGGCCAGTATCTAGGCCTATAAAACATATGCTTGTGCTACTTTCTGACATTTGTTTCTCAGTAGCACTGAGTCCTGTTTGTTTCAGAATGAGTGATTATTTTTGTTGTCACTGTGAGTAACTGACTTCTGTGATTTGTTGTCTCTGCAAAACAGAGAACTGATGGTTCCCATCAAGGAACTGAGGGTCCCATCAGGGTTTAGATCTCACTGTGCTCTTTGAGTGTATCTGCAAAGACATCCCTCTTCTGGTGAATTGGCACAGTGAAGCCTCAAATGTATTTTTTTCTTACATTTGTTTTTTCTTTCCATATTCAGGATTGGGTTGACCATGGGCCACCCACAGTCTTTTGGCTCTCAGGATTCTTCTTCACTCAGTCTTTTTTGACTGGTGTTTTACAAAACTATGCCAGAAAATACACCATCCCAATCGACCACATTGGATTTGAATTTGAGGTAAGAAAAATGCAGAAGAATTTTGTTTTGCTTGAAACATGTTATAGGGCAGCACAAAATAGGGTTTTCAGACTAACAGAGATTTTATTTAAAGGAGAAATTTCAGACTATCACTTACAGGGTCTAATATACTCCAGATGAAAACAAAATCAAGCAATGGTTTAATCATTCTAGGTGATGAAAGAGGAGCACACAATGGAGAAAACACCACAAGATGGAGCTTATGTGAGAGGCCTTTTTTTGGAAGGTGCACGATGGGATAGAGAATCCTCCGTAATTGGAGAATCATTACCAAAAGTCCTTTATGATCCTTTGCCCATAATTTGGCTGAAACCTGGAGAAAGTTCCAAATTTCTTCATATGAACATCTATTCATGCCCTGTGTACAAGACAAGTGAAAGAAGAGGTGTCTTATCCACCACTGGCCACTCCACCAACTATGTTCTCTCGATTGAACTCCCTTCAGACAAGCCCCAGAAACACTGGATAAATCGAGGTGTGGCAGCTCTGTGCCAGCTGGATGACTGAGAGGATGCAAGGCAGAACACTCACATTTTGTTATTGTAAAGATACACTTTACTCCTCAGTGGCTGAATGGTTTGAGGTTTTTTTATGAAACTGGGCCTAAAGAGGTTTGGTGCTGATTTTAATGGGAATCTACTTCACAGCTCTTGCAAATAAGACTCTCTGGGTTTGCCAACCACTTCTGTGTCCCAGGAGTACGTAGGGCAAGGAGGGAGGAGGTGAGAATATTCTGTTATCAACATATGAAACCAATCCTCAGCTAGAATGAACTGCCAGAGCTGTATGATAAAACTATAGTCATTTCTTTGTGTGTCTCAGAATTCCTTGACAGCAAAGGTATGGGGACCTGCCATTTCTCAGAACAGTATGGTTGTCTCATCATTTTTTAACTTTTTATTTTTAATTTCATTATTATTTACCTACATATCCCAGGTACCTGACAAAGAGCTGTTTCCTTTCTCCTGTGATCTCACATTGCTTCCTCCCAGCCAGCAGCCAAGCCCCACACAGCCACTCACCAGAGGAAAGGTAAAAGTGAGAGAACTCTTGGGTTCAGATAAAGACCCTTTAATAGGGAAAGCAAAAGCTGTGCACACAGGCAAAGCCAAAAAAAAAAAAAGGGAATCAATTCACTGCTTCCCACGGGCAGGCAGGTGCTCAGCAGGACCCCATCACATGTAACAGCTACTTGGGAAGACAAACACCATCACTCCAACCTTCCCCCTCTCCTTCCCCTCACTTTACATACTGAACACGATGTCATATGGTCTGGAATATCCCTTTGGTCGGTTTGGGGTCACCTGTCCTGGTTGTGTCTCCTTCCAACTTCCTCCTTCCAACACCCCCAGCCCCTCACCAGCCTGGCACTATGAAAAGCAGAAAAGCCTTGGCTATATGAGCCCTGCCCAGGCATAACAAAAACATCTCTGTATCATCAACCCTGTGTTCGGCAGAAATCCCAACACAGCCCCACACCAGCCACTGTGAAGAAAACTCACTGTACCCCAGCCAACCCCAGCACAGTTCCTCATCTTGCTCTCTTGCATGTGGGACTAACAACCTCCTGAAATTTTCTACTTGTTTAAGCCCTTTCATCAGAGAAGCTCAAAGTAGCTTGCAAACATTAATTAAAAATAAAATAGCCTGAACATCTTCAAAGAGCTGTGCAGTCATTAACTAATCCCCACAGCATGCCAAGAAGGTACTAAAGATGCATCATTAGACTTGTTGTGTACACAGTACAAGAGAAACACAAAGATCAAGGCAAACATTTAAAAAAACACACACTGCATAAATATCCGCTAATTTGGGGTCTTGTATTTTTTTTTCATTGCCCAAATTGTATCATTGTAATGTCTTGCTCAGAGTCAGAGATGCAGCCATCATTCAGCCATCCCCAGTGTCCTGCTACAAGCACTGAGTGCTCTGCACAAAGACACACACAGGTGAACAGGATCTTCATGGACCATGTTTGATGCCTCATTACCAGTGCAGGGTGCAGGCATGTGGTGCATCATTACTGGCTACCTGGTGACTAAGGCAAAGATGTCAGGCCAGGTCACTTCATGGGTGTTTGACAGAGATGTGCAGGTGTTTCAAATTACTGGCAGGAAGAAACTACTCTTAATAAATTAGACTAAATGATATTTGGCACCTCTACCAATATACAATTTGTTTATGAATGTTACAGCACAGAAATCCAAACAGACAACAATTTTTAAGAGCAGAATCATGTTTCAGCAGATCTATAAATAAATTAATTGAAATTGGTCCTTAAAAATAATCTTTTCTTAGGTTTCTTCTTGCTAGTATTGCAAACATAGTCCTCTAAATTAAACCATTTTTAAAAAAAGTCAGGTTCATTACCTAAATTATATTTTATGGAGATCAATTACTTTTAAACTGTTGGAAATCTGTGTCATAGCTTGCCATGTGGCTTTCGTGGTAACACCTTTTTATGAACAAACAGTAATTGATATTTATTAAGTGATGCAGTTATGGTTCTTGTGAACATACAGTGACTTTGCTCCTACAGGTGTGCAGTGTCTGTGTTCCCATGTTGATTTCCTAAATGCTTCCTCTGTGTTGATGTTTAGATTTGATATGAAGGCACCTCTTGGAAGGTAATTAAAGATTTATTTCAAGCTTTTGTAAATGTGACCAAAAACATATAGATAAGAGAGGAGTCTGTAAAAGAGGGTTTGTGCATCTGTTGCCTGTCCCTTCGCCAGGGCTCAGGCATGGCTGAGTGGCTTTAGCTGCTGATTAGTGCAGGATGGGATTTCCTGGGCTGCCCTCCCTGTCTGAGAAAAAGTAATGGAATTTACTGTCAAGGGATATCTGTCTAAGAGATATTTTTCTGTGTTTTTTGAAACAAGCTCCTCAACCTTATTTCCTGAGCATTGTCTAGACCTTCCTGGAGAGTGATAAGCTGGCTGAACATTAGAATTCCCCACCTTTCTTGGCTGAGATGCATTAAAGAAAAAAGGCAACTCAGCTGCTCACTGGACATGATAAAAATGTGAAAAATTGTGCCTTGTAATAGTAGGATTAGAATTCTTGGCTTTACAGGTTTAGTATTTCCATTTCTTAATTAGAAGCACTCATTAAATAAACCACAAAAACTGCCTGTAATTACTGCAAATCATGAATTCACAGCCTTACTATTAACTCAAAGCAGATGGGGGAAAATGCAGTATACAGACATTATAGAGCAAGAGATTTCTCCCTTAGCAGAGACAGATTTTCAGCTGGGGATGCTGTGAGACAGATAAGGTTTGTACATTTTCTTAGGAGACTGAAACCTTTGTCTTATCTGTACAAAAATCCATTTCAGAAAGTACTGTCTCTGTTGACATTAATGTTGTTGGGCTGCTAAAGGGAAAATTATACAATGAAAAAGCAAAAGACCATACAAAGGCCCCAAATTATTCTCCTTATAACAAGAATGTTTTGCCTTGTAGAATTAGAAAAATTAATGAAAGCTGCAGGTCTCTGCTCTAATTAGCATTCTTGAAAATGAATTTATAGGTATCATCAAATAAGTGATCTTTCTGTCTGTGGATAAAAGATGGATGTTCCTGATATAATTTCTGATGGATACATTGTAGGGCCTCAGGAGAGGGAGGTCCAAGGTCCAGGTTGCCTTATTTTCTCCAGATCTAAAAGGTATTCCAAGAACAAACTTGTACTGGTAGGGAAGTAGATCATATAACCTAATCCATCTTAATCTGTTTCAGTGCTGTGGTGCTTCCCTTGGGATAGATTGGGTCGCTGCTGCCACATAAAGAGCTTTTCCTCACCCCCAGACAATGCTGAGGGACACGTCCAGTGAGCAGGTGCCAAGTCCATCTTCCTAAATGATTGTGTGCTGGCTGATGTTGGCCATAAGTGCACGGCTTCATAAATTGCAGACTTACTACCAATGGATTTAGGGACAGAATGTCCAGAAAGGAGGTGTTATTTAGATATTCTGGACCAGGTATCCTGTCAACAAATTATTCCTGCAGTGCCTCCCAGTTACCTTTGCAGGAGAGTTCATGCAACTGACTCAGGGGGTTTATTTCAAAAGAATATAAAATTAATGTCATCTTTTCTTCTAAATTATTCCAAAGCATCTCCTGACTCGTGCGATAAATTGGAAAGAGACAGTATTTGCTGGAAGGGGAATAAGAGAAAGTTCAGGAAGTAAAAGACAGAGTGTGCACTGACTGGTTGAATCCAGTGCATCACAAATTCTGCAGAACTCAGAGGCATTTTAGGACATCTTTTTGCAAGTAAAATTAATGTGTAGGAATGACATATTGTGCAATCCTTGGGATACTTCTTGACAGAAGTTACACAGTCCTTGGCATTAAATGCAAGAGTACCAGTTGAGATGTTTGCTGACCTGCTGCACTGAGTTGCAGGGGAAATTTTTTTAAATGGTTTGACCTCCAAAAACAAGGCAGATTCTCCTTCCCATAGAGTTTAACTTTTGCTGCAAAATAAAGGTTTTGCTCTCCAGACTTGACAAAAGAGCTGATCTAGTCCTTCCTTTAGCTGAACAGCCTAAGATTTCAACAAATTTCAGTCTTTGCCTTCTGATGCTGGAGAGTAAAGAGGATGAGGCGCTAGTTAAAAATTTCTCAAACACTTATTTTGAAGAATCATTAGGCTTTGTAGCATTTTAAGGCATCCCAAATAATGTGATGCTGTTACTGCAGTTCAACTTGCTGCCTTCTCAGTTAAGCAGTAACTCATTTGAATTTCTTGAGGCTACTTGAACCTGTGTAAAATTGCTTATTTGTATTTTCCTTCAGAGTTAAACTCATATTGTTATTTCAATTTGGTGTAAATTTTCTCTAATCTCGGGGGTGTTCTTTTGAAATAATCTACATTTTACAGTATGTGCTTAGGAAAGAGTTGTGACTGTAACCCAGTAAATTTAGATTGCTCATTTACAGAGCTGTTCGTTCCCCTGATGTGTCACAGCATCAGTACCTTCATTAGCCACATGAATTTTAACAATTCAAAAGATGCAAATGATAGTTTAATGACAAAGAGTGAGCTTAAGCTTCCATTCAAACCCCTTGTCTCTGCACATTTTGACTTGGCTCAGTTGACACGTGCCTACACTGGTGCATCAGTGCACAGGAAAAGACTGTATTTGGACTTCTTTCAATGCAGGATTAAGCAGTGTGTACAATCATGTTATTTTTTTACTCTCTTTATTCCATCCTCCTTTTCCTAGGCTGAAGGACTTTTGTGTCTTCCTGACAGCAGTAAATTTGCAAAGCTCCCACTGGCAGGTAGAATAATGGCATTTTACCTATTACTTCCCACATGAGGCATTCCCAGGAAATAATTATATGGGAATTGATACCTTTGTGGACTGGAGCCATGAAGGGCAGTGAAAATTGGGCCAGCCAGTACCTGTCATGCTGATTCACTTTTCTTATTGTTTCCTCGTACTTTCTCATCCGCTTGTGCTTTTTCAGTCTTAGGAGTGCGTTCCTGGGGGAGGGACTGTCAGTCTGGTCTGCACATGACCAGTTCTAACTTTCTTTTCAGGTAGATAAGAATATTTCTTTGTCCTTAGCTACTAGAGCTTGGAGAGTTTGGGATAAGTTGGAGACCTCAGAAAATGAATTTCACTGTTTCCCCCTCCAACAGGAAATCATACACACTGCAGTTTTCAAATTTGCTTTTTTTTGCCACTATTAACTTTGGGCTGGAACAGGTTGTCTTTAGAGCTCTGTGGTCTGTGCTTAGAGAGTGTCCAGTGCAGTGTGACTCTTGTCCACAGCTTGGTCTCATTGACACTTCCAGCCTGAAGGACAGAAGGCTCCCCTGACTTCCCTGAAAAGAACATGTGAACAGCCTGTGAAAGTCAGAGGACTGAAAAGAAGACAAAATAATTGACAGCCAGTGAGAGGAAAATTAAATTTAATTTAAATTCCATTCATGAGGCACCTGTGAAATAGACATACCCCTCAAATTTAGGAGAGTTTTAGATACTTTCCTTTACTAAAGTTGGAGTTCTGTCTGTAATCCAAGACTTAAAATCTAACACTAAAATTAAAATCATCGTTGAGAAACTCCCCATGGTGATTATGCTTAACAGTGACCATGTGAAAACACAGTGAGGGCACCAAAGCATCCTAAGCTTGTTCCCATAGTGCTACCCTGAAGGGAGAGTTTTCAGTCAGTCCATACATGGGAACCCGAGGAACCCAACACTGGAATGGTTCACTCAGGGTTGTGTAATGGCATTCCAAACTTTGCATTTCACATCCACACCCTCTCCAAAGGAAGGAGAATGAAGCTGACTTGGAGGCTCTAGGCCACTCCTCTGCAGTATGCAAAAAGGAAAAAGGAGGAGTAGTGGCCCTTCTGCTGTGTCTTTGCTACTGCCCATTCAGAAACAAAACTTCACCATAAGGGAACTATGAAACTGGACTGTTTCTCCAGGGGCAACAGGCAGAGCAGGGACAGAGAGGAAGGAGAGCAGCTGCCTGGTGCAGGCACTGTATTCCCACTTGCATGCAGAAGCTCTGGAGGAATTGTGTTTGATTCTCCTGGACTTCCTTAATTGTGGCTGAGCCTTGCACAAGGCACAGCCTTGAGCCACAATGAGCACACAGAATCCTCAAACCACCAGAGAACCCTGTTGTAGTTTCACAGAGTTTGAAAATCCACACTAATTTGTCCTGATGTCAAAGCAATCTTTGTATCACACCTCACTCCTTGAAAAGTGTTACTTTTATTGATAAGTCAGTGGTTGAAAAGTAATAAATAATATATCCATCATATGCAATGTATCAATTGGCTTTTTGGCCTCAGGAAATGTGTGAGCAAGTGACCAAAACAGCTTCATTCACAGCTGTGCACACAAATCACCTGGATTGCAGTTCACAGCTTAAAAGATGTGATTACACTTCACAGCTTAAAGGATGTGATTATACATCACACCTAAAATGATGGGTTATGAAACTTCTTCATGGGATTTCAGGTATATTGGCTTAGAAATCTTCCTTAACTTTTCCTGGTGTCTCAACGTACGACCTTGTTTATGGGCAAGACCCATAGGAGGCAGATGGATCTGGAAAAGAAAATCCCACCAGTTAGGTGCAAATTGGGAAGAAAAAGGCAGCATATATACAGACTAAGTTTCTCTGAGTTTTAATAATTTCTTCACACTTTGGAGAGAGCAAGTGTATTGTCTCAAGCCAGGTTATTGGACTCGTAGGAGAAGCACTCTGAGGACTGATTAGTGCCGTAACTTTCAGGCCATAAATGTTGTGTTTATTAAAATCCTGTGTTTTATGCCTTAGTAACCTTGTTTTGCAGTTTGGTATCAGCCCGTAATGATGAAATACTTGTTGAAATAGGACTGCTGACAATGTTCCAGAACAGTAAGACTGAGAAAACCCTAAAAATTCCTGAGTACTCTTGAAGCACTATGTGATTTATTCATACCTACTTAAGAAGTCACAAAATAAGCCCAAACTATATGTATTGAAAGCCTGCCTTCTTTTTGTCATGATTATATATGCCCCATTAAAATGCACAATCAATGTCATTGACTCCACAAGCAGAAGGAGCAATAGGTGACAGGCTCTTCCTTTGATTGACAAAGTCTTTATATTTCATAAGACTCTCAGTGGGAGTTCTTGCAGCTGTAACCCCCCTCAGTGACTGGAAAATGTAGGTGGTGGCAGTCAGATGTTATTGTTGCCGAGCCTGTCATGCTGTGAGAGGCTGTTTAGGTGCAAATAGTAGTAAAAGCACTGACTAAAGCAGCAGTAGAGATTTCTAGAATCTGAAAAATAATAATCATCCAGTTTGTCTGAGAGAGCTGATCCTTTGGGGGTTTGAAACCACTGCAGAGAACACACTTTAGGCCCATTTCTAGGAACGCTGTTTGCCAGATGTGCAAACAATGTCCTGTAATTCTGTATCCTGAAGCAGATGTTAACAGTGACCACATTCCAGGCAAGCATCTCATGAAGATAAAATTTACTTTTGACCATGACTGCCTCGATAAATGAACTATAGATTCAAAATATAAACTAATCAACAGGAGTAGAGAGGAAGTCTCTGTGGGAGGCAACAAAAAATACTACAGACAGAAGTGACTGGGCAGTGAGGAAACTATTGAGTGGTGCAATAGAAGATATTGCTGCAACTTTCAGCATTTCAGTAATCTTGGATATGGTTTTCTCTAGGAAGCAGGGAAAAGAAGCAGCAACATAGACAGCTGCTTCATAGGACTTGATTTATGACCAGTACAGTTACCAGTAATGTAGGCTTTGAAAATTATTGTATCTATGACAGATGTAATTAAGTATTTTTATTCTCTCATTCTCTTTTATTATTTGATTCCATTACCATCTTTTTCTACATTCATTGGTCAGACAAGACTGGTTAAATATTCACAGGCCTGGGGAGTTTAGCTCATGCAACTCCATTTAGGCTTTGACTCCTTATTTTGAGAAGAAATTCACCAATTTACAGTGAAGGAAGAT
Source organism: Hafferia zeledoni (assembly GCA_035583235.1). Lineage (NCBI taxonomy): Eukaryota > Metazoa > Chordata > Aves > Passeriformes > Thamnophilidae > Hafferia > Hafferia zeledoni. Next base: position 9,077,095 of record JAWWEV010000034.1, on the reverse strand, counting down.
AGATGGGAGAACATTTCAACGTACCCTGGGCTCTGATTTAGCACACATTTAAATGCCAGCTCATCTAAAAATGCAGTGCAGTGACAGGGATGTAAACTCAGGTTTTGTTGTGCAGGGAGAGCTAAGTGGGTGATGCTGAAGACTTTTGACTGGATTTATACTCACAGGTCTTGGGTAAGGGATGTTATAGTGAAGTCCAATTTCTATTCTTGCCTCACATTCTTCTATGCACTGCTTAATCAGCTTTGGATCTGTTACCTAAGATCATACAAACAAATGTTTTGTACAAGTACAGCAATTAGCAATTGGAAGCTCAAGTGTCAGTGATGCACAGCCACGTGACTTTCTTTAGCTTGTTTTGGCAATCCCAAGGATACAAGGACTGTATTTCTCACACCCATAAAAGGTAACATTAGTATTTTCCTTGACTCAACAGTTCTGGGCTTGATGGCTCTGGATGTTAAGGCCCACAGGCTGTCAGGACTGAGGCTAAAGGAGCTTTTTACCCAAACATGGCATTTTCTCTGTAAAAAGACAATACATATGTAAACTACTAATACATCCATGAAAAATTCACTCACCCATTCACCACTCTGCGAGGTAGCTAGAGGAGAAAGGAAAGACACTCCTTGGTGTACATTCTCTTATCATCCTATCCAGAAACTCCCTTTGAAGTCAGAAATGCAGTGTAAATTATGACTTAAATTAATTTTTTTGTTTTGCATCACTTCAATTTAGTCCCAGACCAATATGGGCTATAAATAAGTATTGTGATCTTAAATTACAAGAAGGACCTTTGATTGCCATGGAGTCTGTATCACCTCTTTCAGAAGGGGTTTGAAATTTCTTCCTTAAGAAAAAGTTAAAGTGCTTCTTTTAAGAGAAGTGCCAATAATTGCTGCTTTGAAAAGAAAAAAGAAGCTGCTGAGCTCTGTTTGCCAATGCATGGGTAATGATACACTTAGCTAACTTTGTAAAGATCAAAAGCTGTTTCAATTACACAGGCAGCGTCTTTGGAATTTAATTTTTCTTGGCACTTTTTTAGTGTAGAAAGACTTTTTAGACTTCTACAGCAGTTAATGAAAAGCTGAAAGGGTTTGAGTTTTCTCAGGGATGAAATTTAAACTATAACCCAAATACACAAGCATTTAAGGGGAACGAAATTTTGGGAACTCAACTCGCATCCAATCACTGAGACAGAGCAAAGAGCAAGAGGAGAACCATTCAGAATTTAACACTGTAAGGACACTCACATGTTTGTTTTTTCGGAATAACGTTTTGGCTTCATTTTTAATGTACTCTCTCTCTTTAATAGTTTCTTCTGTCTGTCCTGATGCCGATTGCCATTTTCTGGCTATTTGGAATATCTTGCGGTAAAGGCCAAGAACTTTCTGTCGAGTCGCTGGTGTCATCTAAAAAAGACAACACAAACCCCCAAATATTTGCATGAATATTTGAGTTGCTAAAAGGTCAGCAAGCAATACATGTTTTCACACCATTGAATTAGTTCAAAAATATTTCCATCATCTAAAAATATGCTGAGCTGTATGAAAAAAAACTGAAATAGCTGTAAACAATAATTAGCTGTTGAAAGCTGAAGACCCAGTCCAGCAACGGATTTAAACTGATACTTAAATCTATCTCCATTCAAATAGCTTGAGCTCTGAAGTTAAGCACTTGATTTAGTGCTTTGCTGAATCACAAGCCTGGTACAAGAATGCCTGGGTTCTGTTTCACTGCAGTTTTGCAACAGACATTGGGCAAGTCACTGAAACTCTTAAGTGTCCCCCTTCCTGAGACACTGCTGTACCAATGCTGACCCTATCTTTGCAGAGCATCTTGAAATCTGAATGAAACACGTGATAAACCCACCATGATATTGCTAAAAACCTGTACAGGCTTCAGGGACTGAGAAGCTTTATTTGTGGTCCTGTGACAGCAGGCAGTAATGATTCAGCTGGAGTTGGATGTGATGAAAAGGTGATGAAAGCTATTTTATCTAAGCACTGCAGGAGAGGCAGACAGACTGTGGATTTAGGAAAGTTCTGAATGTCTTGATTTTCAGAGAGCTGTGTACCTGCTGAGCCCACTGAATCAGCCTCCAGGTGTGATAAGAATATTTGTCAGAAGAAAGAATGAAATCCTATTCTTACTTTATGTAACTGAGTATTTTATCATATAAGTGGTTACACTGTTTCATGCTGGACCACAAATATCCCTGAGACAAATCCACTACTGTAGTAACAACATTTCTGACATGGATTCAGTAACAGAAACAATGACTTTGCTTTAGGGGTGCCACACTGTGGAAGGCACATCACTGTCCCAAAGGAAGAGGCAGCGGCACTGCCAGGTAGGTGTATGGATGCAGTGAGTGTCAGGGACAGGACAGGATCTGTCTGTCTCAGGATCTGTTTGCCACCCTGGAGCTCTAATTACTGTGGCTGAATCTACCCTGCAGTGGGACCTGTGTGCTGAGAATGGCTCCTCCAGAGGCTGCTCTGGAGCAGGGTGACAGCCCGGCCTGCCCTCCGGAGGGAGCGCTCCTGCCCCAGGTCATGAGGAAAAGCCGTTTCCTGGTGCACACACCCTCACTCCCATGGGAAGCATGGCCATGTGCTATCGCTCATCTCCTTGCAGTCAGTGGCAATTCCTGCTTTTCTGGGTTGTAGAAGAGGGGCTTGAGCCAAAGTCTGCTCAGGCCATTCCGTTCTCAAGTGGCTGCCTCGGCCATTGTGGCACAGAACGAGCCTCTTGTGGCTCCAGACACTCACACCAAAGTTGGAATTACTGATAGTAACCTGAAAACAGGATTTGGCCCATAGTTCTTTTCTGTAAAAAATACCAAACTATTAAATCCTGGCCTTTTTTGTGTTAACTGTTGTTATGGTCTGAAGACCTTTTGTGGTTTCATGAACTGTTTTTCTCTGGTTCGTAAGAGAGAACAATTTTATTTTGCTATTTGTACTTTAACATGTTTAGCCAATCATATATTTTTCCCCCAGGTGGAAAATTATTCTTCTTACCCAGTAGAAAGTACTTCTAGTAAATGTTTATGATATTTCTAGGAAACAAATATCCACAATAATATAACTAGGTAGACCCAGCTCATCAAACACTTTGGAGTAAGTGCTTCAATTTATCCACTCTACAGCTCCATTTCAGGCAATGCCATCAGTGAGACACAAAGCCATGGATGAACATGTACCTGAAAATTCACTGCTTCCCCCTGCCATGTGCATATTTTGTACAGAAAAGAAACAGTCCATTTACAAGGGCTGATCAAGCACAAGCTGAGTCCCAAATCCAGGCCTCACCCCTCTGCTTTTATCTGAAGGTGTCACCTCTGTGGAGCTGATAATTCTCTTTGTTCCCTGCTGACAGCGAATAAAAGGCAGTGCTGTACTAGAAACTTTCACCTTAGGTTCTCATGTAATCCATAAAGAAAATAAGAGGAACAATGTTCAGGGAAACAATGTTTAAAATAGGATTCAATTCTGATCTACGCAGACAATTTCCAGGCCACAACCTGGGACAGTGCATGCCCTTTGTTCAGAGCTGATCACACCTTCTGCTCTTGGATTTTAACCATACTAAGAATCTTTTTAGAAAGATTTTATTGAAAAGTTTAGAACCAACAATTTTTTTCCCTGCTAGTTGTTCCACTCCCCCCACAGAACTTACTCTTCTGTTCTTTAACTTCTCTGTGTTGGAATTGCTGCAGAGCTGTGCAGCCACTCATCTAGGCATGGGCTGCACTTTGGCATTCTTGCTCTCCTTCCCACATATGCTGGATGATGTAAAAGACATTAAGCAGCTATTCATGTACACTCAGCAACCAGCTGCTCATTTAGTCAACAATTTCTAACAATACAGACCTGCTCATAAGCCATTTCTGCAAAGGTACATAAATGAAGGCGTGAGGAGCCCTTTACAGACTGAGGTTCCCTCTCTGTCACAGGAAAGGATGAGAGCAAATAAGACAAAATTCAAAGCCTGGGCCAGATTCTGATCTGAGTGGGAGTATAAATAGGGAATAATTCCTCTGACAGCAAAGTTACTTCCAACTTAAAATGTTGTAAATGAGATCGGAATTTTTTCTTTTGTATAAACAGAGCCCACACTGACAGAAATGTAAGTGATGGTACAAGTCATGTATCAGGTGTAATTTCATCAAGTGACACTACTTTTATTAGTTTTGTGGGTGTGCAGAGTGATTCTGAGTGGGATAGAAAGGAAGATAAGGAAGGCTTTCATGTCCTTGTACTTACTCATCTTGCAACTTACATCTTTGGCATTTAAATCATAATTATATTTCACATCTCTGGAATGCTAAGTGGATGTTACACCACTTTCCCACTAACACCCATCTTGTGGTAGTCACACCCATTGTTTAACTTCTACCACGCTTCATTTTACTGCAGAAGGCAGCCCACAGAGGTTAACCACAGGCATTCTGTCAAAAAGTACAGGGCTATTGTATTAGCTGAGCAAATTTTGGGTGTTTGCTGCCACAAAACAAACCAGGAGAGGTCAAAGGTAGGTGTGCACACTCAGATGTGTCCATGGGAAAGGCGGGAGGAGGCAGCCGGTTTGGAGCCCCTGTCAGAACTGGGGCTTTGGAGGGAAGCCAAGCATTGCCTTCCGGAGGGGCTCTGCTGGATGCTGGGGCTGGATCGCCCCCTGACCCACAGGCAAAGTCGTTTCCAACACACACCAAGCACATGATACATCCCATTGTATCCAAACTGAAATGGGGATCTGAGCAGTTAATGAGTTCTGCAAACCTTTTCCACTGTTAATTAAAACAAATGATCCCTTGGACTATAAAATGCCATGTAAGTTTTTCTTTCAGGAAACAAATCCACATTCCTTTGGATGTTTAGATGGTTGGCCCAAAACTTCAATAATCTGTGAAACACCAGTCTTCTTTTGCTATTCACAGGCTTATTTAGAATTGAAATTAGAAGTTTATATGAAAATAACAAAAGGGATCTGTCAACTGCACTGTAAAATGACCCCACTATTGCAGTGTCAAAGCAGAGCCAGGACTGAAGGCAGGCTACAGATATGGAGGCAGCTCAGTCCTACCTGCCTTCCAGTGAGGGATGCCTGGCTGAGAATGCCTGTCCAGTGCTCTCCTCCCTGCACAGCACCTTTGCTGAAGTTGTAAGTCTATTTTATTTCATCCTTTCTTCTCAAGTCAAGCATTAGCCACTCACTTTAAACATAAAATCTGCCAGCAGTCAGTACACAGAGGAATTTAGAAAACAAAGGGTGAAAGTGATGGCCCCTGGGGAAAAAAAGGATATTTTAAAACAATAGATATCTTGTTTTACATCCCAGCTAACTGGGGCATGTGTTAGTAACACAGACTTTGTGCTGGTATTGAAACTATTTGCTCAGTGGAGGAGATGGTGGGGAAAAGAATTCTGCATGAAATAATTAGAAAAGGCTGCTTTGAACTTCTCAGATGTAAAATGTTTTATTTAGGAGCAACACACCTTTTCTTTGTCAGCTGGTTTGCTACTGGCAAGGAGCCCTAAAGACAGAGAAGAACTGCTGGGTCAGCTGCCTTCTGAGTCCAGCTGTGATCACGGCTGTGATGGAAATAAATGACATCACTCAAGACCACGGTGCATCCACAGTGTAGCACAGAACACCCTCAGGTTCCATGCTATGTGCCCCTATGCAGCCTGTATGACCATCTACAGCTCTTCTTCCAATGCATTCTTTGGCCAATGTTTATTTAAAGAGATGCAGAAAAATGCGCCTATCTGGCTTTTTTTTAAGAGCTAAACAATACCACTTAGCTAAGGAGTGACCTGCAGTCTCTCTCCTGCTGCTAATGCAGCAGATAATCAATCATTCCTTTCACAGCTCTCCACAGCAAGAGAGGTCAGTAATCCATATTCATCTTTCATGCAAGTCTGCCAAAACGACTCTGCGGTTCCTAAGGCAGCAATGGATTTGGTCTATCAGCTCCTTGAGGGGCAGGAACAGAGACAATGAGTTCCTTTGGCACAGAGGGGATGGAAGGGGTCACAGTTTCCCGTGATAGCTGGACAGGTCAATGCCTTCCAGCAATACTAAGTATGAAAATCCAGTTTCCACAGAAGTAATTTTGTCTTTTTCACTCCAATCAAGGCCTGGGTGGCCCGTGACAGCCGGTGCCCTGTGACAGCCGGTGCCCTGTGACAGCCGGTGCCCTGCACACACGGGTGGCTGCAGGATGTGCCTGGCAAAGCGAAAACTTCATTTCGTTTTCATTCTTTATTGAACATTCACACTTTTTTTTAAAGATTCAGCCCAAATCAAATCATAGCAAAACTTAATCACAGCTAAAGTATTCCATCTCCACATGGTGAAGAACAGGCTAGAATTAAAGATTGTATTCTTCCATGATGGTGTTACATCCTCATTTCTACCAGTGCCAGGAGCCTGTGAATTTCAAGACATTCCCATCAAGGATTAATTTGACTCAATTCTCCCTGTTTCCATCTACAAGCTGCAATCACAAATCTATGCAGCTTTGCTGAAAAAGAATGAAGTTACTGAATCAGGTTATTCACTAACAGTATCTGAAAGCAAGATGACTTTCACAGGGTTTAGGACTTTGTAATGTCAGTGTCTTTCTGCTGGCAAAGTGATTTGAAACTGTGATCTGAAACCCCAACCAGCACCTCTGAACCAGCCTCTCTGAGTCATTGTACTCACACTGTTCATCAGCTGGGATGAGAACTCTGCCATTCTATCCGTGCCTCAGATTTCTGACAGAACTTGGATCTCTTTTGACCTTTCTCTAACATATGGAACAGCCTTTAGATCAGAAAAAGCAAACTGCATGCAAAGAGAATATAATTAAATAGTAAAAGCAAGGATGTGGATTTTATCACTAGTTTCCTATATCATTTCAAATTAGCCAATTTGCAGAAAATTAGGATTCAACAACATTCTTTTAATTTGAATAAAAGGAGGTCTAGTCCCTTTTAATCACAGAGTTTTCACTCATTTATTCTGAGGTGGTTGGGGCATTGTCTGGTTTTTGTAGGACATACACACTCTTGCCCTGGGAGCGCCTCCTGTGCTGTCGGAGCCTCAGGAAGAACAGAAATGCTGACTTTGACTATGGAGAGGGGGAAGGGAAACAAAATAAATTATTCACTTATTTCTTAGCTTTCTCATGAAAAGCACACAGTGTCCAGGTAAACTCCAAAGCAGCATGAATGTCTCTTGGCTTGTCTTGTCCAACTCTGTTGCTCATGTTATCATAAAGTTAGAATGATTTTCTCCTCCTTTGTGTTTGGTTCTCTGTTACTTACAGTGAAAGAGGTTTTAATGCAGTGCAAGAAATTTAGCAGAGAAAATGAAGTCTCAGCTATCCTTGGATGGCCTTGCTTATATAATATAGAAGCACACAGAAATATAACAGCATGGACACAACCCCCAGTATAGATTGATGCACCTTATTCATACCTTGGCTTCCAGCCAAATGCAACTGAATGCACGAATAGAGATATTTCCCAGCACTGGAAATGCTCCCAAGCTTGAGAACAGGTATAAATATTAATGGCAGCAGAGACACAATCCTCCCTGCCCCTTTTCAGTAAGAGGGTCACTCAATGAAACTCACTGATACTCATTGACAGACATGATTTTAGTCACTATTTGAGAACCATAGCAGGGCTGTGGGCACAAAACCACAGGATCAATGAGGTTGGAAAAGACCTCTAAGCCCATCGAGTCCAACCTGTGCTCGATCACCAGCCCGTCGGTGACACCAGAGCACTGAGTGCCATGTCTGGGCTGTCCTCGGACACCTCCAGGGACGGCGACTCCACCACCTCCCTGGGCAGCCCCGTCCCATGTCTGAGCACTCTTTATGTGCAGAAATTCTTCCAAATGTCCAGCCTAAACTTGCCCTGACCCAGCCTGACTCTGTGCCCTTGTCCTGTCGGCACAGAGGGGTGTGCAGAGAGAATGCTGTGGGCACTGAATGCTGAGGACATGGAGGGCTGTGGGCACTGAGCGCTGTGGGCTGTGCGCGCTGTGGGAACTGTGGGCACTGAGCGCTGTGGGCACTGAGTGCCGTGGGCACAGAACGCTGAGGGCATTGAGCGCTGTGGGCACAGAACGCTGTGGGCACTGTGGGCACGGAGCGCTGTGGGCACCGAGCCCTGCCCGCCCCGGGCGCCCCCACAGCCCCTGCCAAGATGGCGCCGCCGCCCCCCCCTCCGCTCCGAGCTCGCGCGGCCGGCAGGGGGCGCTGCACGCACGGGCGCCCTTGCGCCCCCTGGCGGCCGGGGCGGCCCTGCCCCCGCTGCCGGGCGATACCAATGTGCGAGGGGCGGGGGGGGGTGTCAGGGTCGGCCCACCCGAGACACCTCCGCCCTCTCCCCCCCCTCCTCCCTCTCTGCGTGTCCACCCCGTTCCCGCCCCCCCCGCGTTCCCCTTACCTTGGGGCAGCCTCGCTGTGGCCCCGCCCCCGCCGGTCCCCCTGCTCGCGGTGGGCGCGGGAGGGGCGCGCGCCTGCCCTGCCCTGCCCTGCCCTGCCCTCACCGTGCGTGCGGCGTCGCGCACGCCGCTCCCCCGGCGCGTGACGTCACGGCGCGTCCGCCAGCTGAGCGCTCTCCCGGAAGTGATGCGGCGGAGGCAGAGCCGCTCGGCGCCGCGGAGGTGAGTGCGGGAATTGGACCGCGGCTCTTCCCGTCCGCTCGCGCTGCGGGGCGGCGGCGGGGGCTGCGCGGGGCCCGGCACGGCGCGA
>JAWWEV010000034.1:9016082-9068298 GCA_035583235.1 Hafferia zeledoni | reverse complement strand
CGGCGGGGCTCGGCCGGGGCCGCCGCGCTGCCCTTCAGCCCCGCCGGGGGCCGGTTGGGCTCGCGAGTGGCCCCCGCGCCGCCGCCGCCCCCTCACGGCGGGGCCCCCCGAGCCGCGTCCCGGGGCGGCAGTGCCGGGACAGCCCGGGGCGGCAGTGCCGGAGCGAGATTGCCGCGGGCGGGGCGGTCCCGGCCGGGCGCTGCCCCGGGAGGTGCCCGCGGGGTTCGGGAGCGCTCGGTGCCGCCGGGCCGGGCCGGCTCTCGCCCCCGTGTCCCAGCGGCGGAGCTGCCTCGCCCCGGGGCTTCCTTCCCCGGCCTCTTCATTGCGGTGTAGCCCGGAGCGCCCCTCGCCCTGTGCGGGCCCCGCAGCCCCCGGGCCGGGCAGCGCCGCTTTGTTCGGGTGCGCTCCGTGCCCAGCCCGCACACGCGTCACGCCGGAACGAGAACGTTCCTGGTGTTTTCAGGTGAAAGACAGAGACATAAACTGTAGAGCGATTGGTTTCCAAGGTGGTGCTCGCAATCGGAGCATCCCCCCTTTGCACAGCCACTTTTCTCCCCCTCCCCCGAGCGTGTTTGCCCTCTGCGATCTGCGCTAATCGCTCTCCCTGCGCTGTCGTGATACGGTGTGTGAGCTACTCGTAACAATTATAACTTGCATAATCAGTGTTTCAAGCAAATATTGGCTGAAAGAATGTGCCTTTCCTATCAGTGCTGTGGTTGCTGGAAAGAATCATTGATTCTCTTTTAAATAGTTAACACTGCTGATATGCTGCCCTTCAAAGTGTTACATTGATAACTGGACAGGCTGATGCCAAGTGTCAGAATACAGCATTGATCCACAGCTGGGAACTTTCTGAATGGCACTGTCTGCCACAGAATTTAAAGGGCTAAGAAGTATTCTGAAAAAAAGGGGGTATGGCAGTACAAAGAAAAAGCACAGAACTGCCCTACCTTTCTGAAAATTACAGGCCTCGTGGGCATGGTCTGTCTCTTTTTGGGAGAACAGTTGATCATCTAAAGAAATTCTTATTATCTGTTTAAGAATCTCTTTGTTAAGCAGTTAATGTGTAACTACAGTATTAGTGTTTTATTTGGGCTGCAGCAATGGGAAGACAGAGTGTCTGATACTGATGTTTCTCGAGCACCTCTGGACGCTGCTGGTTGTTTCCCTGGTGGAAGAGAATCCTCAGAAAAGGAAACACAGCCCCTTAGTTAAGATTGCATGTGAAAGTAAAGAGATGTGACCTCATGTTCTTGTCAACTCTGTAGCCTGTCCTGAAAGTCTTTCCCACACAGGTGTGTCCTGGTGGTCTGTGGGAAACATTCACAGCCCTTCACTGGAAAGGCAACACATCAGGAGAAAAAGGGGAGCTTGTGATCTGTGTTGAATTAGTTCAGATTTGCCAAGTACAGCTGTCTTTACAAACGTGGTGCAGATATCAGCTCTTGGAATGATTTCTAAAATTCTGATTATTTCTCAATAGCACTGCAGGCATAAGTGACTATAATCCTTAAAAAATGTTACAGAGCTACCAATGGGGGAACTTACAGCTTTGGTAATACTTGGCTGCTCAAAGTGATGCTTTTGAAATCGCTTTCATCTTGACACTGACAGTCTGCAATCTGAGCTGTGATCACCTTCTGGATCATTAAGGCTGGGTTAGGTGCCTTCTCTGCACAGTTTCTTGCTTTATTTTGAAGTTGAATGTTGTTTTGTTCATAGCAAATTGTAACTGATTTGTATCAGTAGTTCTCATAATTTGTTGATCATGGAAATTCATTCATAATTACGTCTTGCTGCCATTTAGCGTGAATTGTGTGGAAAAAAGGTGATCAGGAGGGAGTGGCTTTGAGAGAAAACTAAGAACAGCACTTCTGGAAGACTGTCATTGAAACTAATTAAAGAAGTATATAATGAGCAAGAAAGGCTGCCAGACAGTTTGACAGACTTCTAAGACAAAGGGACTTGTTCTGACAAATGTGTGAGTGGCTGAGGAAGAGACTTGGTGTTCTGCTGCTTGCCTGGGTTCAGCTTAAGGAGGAGGAAGAAATCCTGTGGGGGGTGTGTGTGTGTATGGGGGTAGGGGGGCAAAAAGGGGATGGAAGGAGGGGGGACAGGCAGGACTCTTCTACACTTGCTTTTCCTGGTGGTGGAAAAGAGTGTACAGGGGTTTGGATACAAAGAGATGCCAGCTGTGGGTTGGCAGGAGTGCCAGTGCCCCAGCACTGCTTTTGTTTATTGGTTTGGGAAGTGTTGCTAATTTAATTTAGAGCTTTGGAGTACTATAAAATCCATCATGGTGGGGCTTTGGCAGTTTGGAAGAACTTGCAAGTTATTGTTTCATCAGAGACATGAGTCTGTACTGGTGAATGTAACAGAAAAACTCTGAGTAAGAAGTGACTATAAAAATAAAGGAGTGGGACGTTAGAAAAACAGTCCTTTCTTTCATCCTTGTAATTAATAATACAGAAGGAGCTGGAGATTGGAGCCAGAATTCTTGGAAGACTGAAAGAACAATCTGTAAAGACTTGGGGGATTTGGTAGTTGCAGGAAGATAAGAGGGAACCCCCTTAACAGCTTCATCAGAATTCCCTGGCTGGACTCCTTCTCTCTGACTGCTTCTCCCTAGGGGTCTGCATCTTATCTTGCTGGCTTCCTTTCTCTATTTGCCTCTGACTAATAGGCTTTGTCTGCTGCTTACTGGAAGTCTAATAATTTCTTTTGTCTCTTCCCCCTTCCTCCTTTTTAAAAATACTGGATTAATGGCTGCAATGTTTTGCAGACTATCTGCATTGGTGACATGGATTAATTGTATACTTGCCTCTATATTATTCAGCAGTAATGACATAGGAACTTGACTTGAAACAATGGTAATTTTGTGGCAAATGTTCAAGGCAAATGGTGCCTTCTGGTAAAGAGCCACCTGCAATTTACCCCCTGTAAACAGATGACAGGAGTAAACTATGCTGGTTTCCTCAGTGTCTCCTGTACAGTAAGTTGTCTCCAGTGTGCCTTTTGAAACAGTCAGTGATGTATCTTTTCTCCTCCCCGCCCTTCTTTTGGCTCTCGCTTGAGTCAGGTAATTACAGATCTGGGTGGAAACCTTCCCGGGGAGTGATCAGAACAGCCAGGACGTGCAGAGAAGCTCCCACTGCTCACTCACCCCTTGGCTTCACCCTCTGTTGGAGGGGTCTGTGGAACTGCTCAGTTGTTGGTGAGCAAGTGGAGAGTCCAGGGGAAGGGGGGCTGGCAAACCCCAGAGAGCTCTGACTGCCCCTGCACAAGCTCCGGTGTTCTTTGTGGTGGCATAAGAAGGTTCTCTTTGTCACGTGTGGCTTTTGACACATGGTGATGTTTTTACATTCTGATCTCAGTGCTGACCATAACAAAGCAAATAGGGGAAGAGAAAGGGAATCAAAGCCTCTTGCCTAAAAGATGATCTGAGCACTAACCCATTTAGATCTCCCTTTTATCCATGTGTCTTGTCCAGTGATCTGCATCTTAAAGGAAGCAGAAAATCTGGATTTTAGGTAAAGGTTATTTAGTTGCAATGTTTTGCTGTGAGAAGAATGATGGCTGGGGGACTACTCAGCTGTCAGTATTACAGAATTCTTTCACAGAAATAGGAATATTGTAGAGAAACCAGCAAAAGCATGGGTGGTGAGACAGGATTCCAGTAAAGGGAATGAGCTCATATAATCTTCTGGTGTCTCAGAAAGAATAGTTTTAATGCTGTTCTGTCTGCAGCATCTGTTTTGTGAAAGACAAAACTTAACTTTGCAAAATGTGAGAATGACTCTCTGGGAACAACAAACTGTGACAGGAGGTCAGTAACAGACTGCCAGAAACAGTATGAGAGGCATAGTTGTTTGTTGTCTCACTTTTCCTATTTAGTGAACATAAGTGGGTTTCCTGAACCAAAAGGATTATGTGCTCCTGAAATACACCACTCTCATTTGCATCCACGTAGTAGCAGAAAGTGACAGTTTTTAGTTCTTAGTCTGAATTTTTTTAGTGTAATACTTTGCCTCCTGCAACTTTGAAACTTTTAATGCAGTCAGTCTTATTCTTTTGTTTTAAAACTGAGAGAGAGAGAGAGAGAAAAACCATCTTGATGCCTGTGATTATGGGAGGCACGTGTGGCTTAGTAATAGGCTCACAAACACAAATGTTCTGGCTCTTGGTTTTGGTCATGTGCTGACTGTTCAATATTGTCATTGCCAACGAGTCTGTGCAGAAAGCCTGAGAATTCCAGATCAGCACATAAATGGGCAGCCTGGAAGTGCTAAAGGTCTGATGTGTACCAGCTTCCTGTGCTTGGAGTTAGTGATTGTGTCTCATGAAGTGCAAGATAGATACCTACACACCTGGTCTCTTGGGAGGCACAGGACATGGAGTGAAACCAAGGATGTGTGAAAACTTACAAAAAGAGCCTGTGCGTTGGTTAAAGCTGCCACCGGGTTCCTCGAGGAGAGCTGAGAGTCTTTGTTACAACTGGTGAGTTGTAACAAGTACTCAAAGGAGCTCCTTTAAAGCTGCTGATACAGTTAGCATGGAAGTACTTCAGCAGCCCTTGTACAGTGGGAAGTGTTGGTGTCATTCACTGCATTAGGGAAGTTGGGACACAAATCAAGAGAGAGAACTGAGGCTTCTGCAGGTGGCTGTGTGTGTTTTCTGCTTTAAAAACTGTGGTCAGTTTAAAAGTCCAAGTGTATGCTCTTAAAGCACTTTCATATATCAGTGCTTTCCCTGAGAACAATTTGTTGTACATAACTTAGATATGATTCCAGTATTTATGTGGTCAGCTGGTACTGAAGTTCCTACACAATTGCCTGCAATGAGTGAGTGATTCTTTTGGCTGACAGCCTGTAAACTCTGTTATACTTGCTGAGATGGCCAGCAGGCCTTCTGTAAACTCCTTAGGAACATCTGCTGCCAGCAGGGATCTTATGAGGGGGTCTGGCCATTGTCTTTAGCCTTGTCCCTTTGCTGCCCAAGGGCTGTGTGGGTCACATCCTCACAGACACTGTTACCCAGAGCTGCTGGAAGGGCTTCCTTTTTTTTATGACTACTGTCTTGTCTTTATTGTTGAGGGCTGTAAGAAGTATAAAGTTATTCCCTTACTACAATTAGTTCAAACCATATCTTATTATTACAGGAGTCACTTGATACTCAGCTGAATGTAATGGGTGAAGGCACCTCAACCACTTCAAGGTGAAGTCTCTGATAGCTGAACTCAGTGTAAAAGAAAATCTGTGCACCCTTAGCTCAGCTTAAAAGTAAATGTTTTTTTTTTCCATTCCACAGTGGATTGTAGACCAAGGTGGTTTTTCAAACTTACTCTGGTTTGGCTGCAGATATTTGCAGTTTTCTGTAGATTAATTTGTGGAGTGGACTGAGCCAGAGTAAGGTAAATATTCCAGGTGCATGCAGTGAGATGCATCTCTGTCAAATATCTGAGGGCTGTGGTTTCTTTTGGTCCCTTAATCTGCAGTTTTGTCGTAGAGACGTGCACTGGCTGTGTCAGAGCACAGAGTAGCTCTGCCTGGCATGTGCTGCTTCAATTATTCATAATACAAACCGAAGTGCTAAAGGTCTGTCATTCTGTGCAAAAGTTACAGCACACCCTGGAAAAACACCGAAGGGTTTTGCTTCTACAACCCTTTGCACGTGGAAGGGAACAAACACACAAACTCTCATTAGAAGATAATTTGCTTTTTTGTATGTGCTGGATCTTGAGAGTTGTATGGCCTTTGACAAGGACCTTGGGGGAGAGGGGGGAAATGGGTGGTTTTTAAAGGGATGGAGAGGAATTGGTCGGTGACTGAACCTTTGTTGAAGGTGGTTGAGTTACGTGCAGTGAAATAAACGAGTTTGTTCATGTCTAAGTCTGTATGAGGTAGGGAATTGGATGGGATCTGCTTTGGGTTCTGGTTTCAGCTTTACTGAAAACTGATGATGATCTTAAGCAGCCGTGTTGTTTGGCTTTCTTTATTTCCCCTCAGCCCGTTGTCTTGCTCATAGTCTAAATACACTTCTCAAAACAAGTACTGCTGCTGCAGGAATTAGTTCATTAATTTATTTACATTACAGGAGCACCTGAAGGCACCCTTCTAAAATGATATTTTGTTTAGCTAACTGGACTTGGTTTGTTCTTTGAAAATACAATAATCCTAACAAATCATCCCACCCACCTAATAAAGTAAGATGAAGCACATAATAGGAAAGGATTTAAAACATTTTAATGGAACCAAGTGGAAAAACAATGAGAAGTAATCAGTAAGTGAGGTATTGTGTGGTTAGGGAATGTAAAAGGAAGGGAGGGATTCAAGGATGATGCATGACTGTCTGCTGAAAAAGCTACTTAAGGAATTTGTCTTCCAAAAGAAAACATAGTAGGGTGCCTTTAGTCTCTCCCTCCCTATAATTTTTCATATTATTATTAATTTTTCCATGTATAATTATTGCATACAGTGAACTACAGATCCGAAACATCTGTTCCATTTTTTCTTAAGACTGCTTGTTGGACTTTGAAGTGAAATGTGGTGTCATGCTTTGTGTGTTAGTCAGGTGCTCCTCAAGAGTGCAGAAGGCAGGTGTCTTCTGCCAGCCTTGAGTGAAAACCACATCGTGGTTCAGTTGTTTGTTGAGAGACTTTTGCCATCATCCTGTGGGGCTGTGGGGCTTCCTCTGGGAGAGATCTGGTGATAGCTCTGGCTCTTGGCACTGAGACCTGGCCTGGCATTATGGACTGTAAACAAGGGGAAGTTGTTTCTGAAATTTTTTGGTATTTTTGCACCTCGCCCTCTCTTCCCTTACAAACTACTTAAGCTTTTCCAGTATGGCCTTTCTAGGAGAAATCCACTTCTCATTTGAAAAAGTATTCAGGATTCCAACATACACGTTGCCTGGCTTGGGTTTCCCATAGACTGCTGTGTAGCCTTCTGCCAGCTCTGCATGGTCCCTTTTCATGTGTCTGTATAACTGGCTTCTACTCTGTGCAGGTGTGCTCTCTGGAGACAAATCTGACCCCATTTGATCACATTTCTAAAGCTGGTTTGTTTCCAAAGCTCAAACTGAGATTAATCAGAAATGGTTTGTTATCCTGCTTTGGAACACATTGACAGAGTTCCCATCTATCTGCCCCCTAAATCACAACCTGTCTGTAGTTCACTGAGAGGTGCTTCAACTGCAGGAAGCCTCACAAAGTAATAATTCATTTTAACTAATTGCAGCAGGACTTTCCTGCCTTTACACTTCCTCTTAGGTAACTTTGCATGGGTGTATTTGTGCAGTGGCAGCCGGGGCAGGTCAGTGTGACAGTGCTTGGCTGGGGATGTGCTCAGGTGCCTTCTGGGCTCCTGAGAGCCCTCACTGTGCCACTGTGCTGCACTCAGAGTGCTCCTGCTGGGAGAGTTTCATTGCAGGTTAAGACTTGAAATAAGCAGCTTCCATAATGTACTGGCTTAGCTGTCCAGAGCTTGGTTTGTGCTGTAGCACTTGGTAAAGCACTGGGTGCTTTGGTGCTGGAGTGCAGAGCTCTGAACTGCACAGGGAAAGCTTCCACAGGCAGAGCTGATCCCCTCCATTTCTGCCTGCTGAAGAGGGAAACCTATTCCTCTCAGAAAAGCAAAGAAAGTTGCTTTGGTGAGAACACTCTTACCCCTGGAAGGGCTGCCGAGGCCGAGGGTGGAGGCGATGGGAGCTGTGGTGCTGCAGGCCCTGCAGTGATCTGTGAACCAGTGCTTGGGAGAGCCAGAGTCACAGGGGAGTCAGACACCGGTGAGCAAAACAAGGGCCTCCATAGTCCCGAGGGTGCACACTATTATTTATTTCCCTGTGGATTGCTGAGGAGTTGCTAACGAGCAGTGCAGGGCTAACAGGAGTGCAGGCTGAGTTACTGTGGGGTGATGCTGCTCCTGGCACAGGGGCACGTTGGGATCACAGCAAACGGCTCCACCTTGCAACCCTGACCGAAAAACTGAGTTAAAACCTGTGCCACCAAAGTGGTGATGCTTCTTTCCACCCCCACCGCGGTCACAGTGAGTGATTGAGGATGAAGTCACTCAGCCACAGCGCATTGCTGTGCTATGGGAGCCTTTAAATACAGACTTGAAGAACTTGATTTTTTTAACTGCTAGCTCATACTAACTTTTTATTCCACCTCCCATAATTGTGTTGTCACAAAACTTTACACGTGCTGCTCTAAATTAAGAAATTTAAAAAGAATGGGCAACTTGAAAGAATAGAAATATAAAGAAAGGGAAAGAAGAATTGTAGCTGGCAGTTCTGATAGATGTTAAAATTTCTGACTCCAGACTCTGTGCATGTATCTATAGCTCAGCCAGTCTGGAAACTACTTCAAACAACCTGAAAAAGTTTGGCTTTTGCTGGGTAGTGCTGAACTCCATCAGATTCAGCTTCTTTTGAACTTGAAATGTGTTTGCTTCCAGTCTGTGTAGTAGTACTGGAAATGTAGATTTGGTGGATCACAGATTTCTTCCAAAGAAATAGAAATATATTTGAAAAGTAGTTTGTTGCATAAAGTTGCCATGACAGTGATCTTCAAAATATGAGCTGTAAGATGTTGCTTCTCCTCAGTTTGAGCAGGTTCCTGAGGGAATGAAGCTGCACAGCACCCTTTGTGTCCCCTCTCTCTTCTTTCCTCCCTGATGATTTATAAAAGAAATTATTTAAATGCAGGGGGCCAAAATAAATTAACATAGAAGTGCCAGATATTAGATTTTCTTACATTCTTGAAATTCATGGGATGCTGTAGTCAAATAGGAAGAAATCCAAGGCAATACTTCCACCATGAGAGAAGCAGGTGCTCCTCTGCTTCACTGCACATTATTGCTGACTGGTGGCTGTGCACCCACAGGAGTGTCTGCTAAAAGAGCTGCGAGGCCATGGAAGGGCACAGGAGTTGTTTGTGTGGCAGATGAGGTTTGGGAGCACAGGGGATAAACCCAACATGAAGTTTTTTGGTATATCCATCTCAACAGTAAATGCCAAGAAAGGGTTCAGTGGAGATACATTTTTGCTCAGTGTGTGTATTTGGGCAAAAATAACTCTCCAGGATTTATAGGTGTTTTGAAACATTTTGGATGTCTGTTTCTCTGGGCTTTTAAAGCTTTTTTTAAAGCTTTGATCTGAACTAGGTTTTATTTGTCAGACAAATTTGTCCTAATCCAAATATAGGACTCAGGTTTGGGGAAAACTCCACTTATGTGGAGATGGACATGTGTGATAAGCCCTTGTTTCGTGGTTGTCTTTCTACATTCATTCCCTGCTTCTACTGAAGAAAGTGCTGAACAAACTAATGCTTCTACTTGTTTCCTAAGAAGTAGATCTTATGCAAAAGGTAAGTGTGCAGCAAGGCAGCTTTTGATCACCTGTCTGCTCCCTGGATGTACTAAGAGCTGTAAAAACAAGAGTTTTAGTGTTTCTGTTAGTGTGGTAGAGCAGGAGAGTGTTGCCAGAGATTTCTTGTTTGTTGTTTCGTTTCTGGATCAGATACAGAGGTGTTGACTGGGGGCTGCAGTTGTAGCTCCTGCTACACAAACCAGACAAACCGTTGTCTGTCATCTCTTCAGAGGTTCCTAGTTATGTAGCAGAGCTGGGAATTTAAGAGGAGTGAAGTTGAGCCAGCTCGACTGAACATGGGAAAACAAACATGGAAAAGAATGTGCTAGAGAATGAAAAAAGAGAATTACTCTCCAGACCCAAATCATGCTTTGCTAGGTAGCAGCTGTCTGGCATTCACAGATTAAACAGCCACTCAGCTCACAGACAGTGACAATGATGGCATGTCCTCTGCTTTGCTCTGAGTGCATGAAATGAGGAATTAACTCCCCCATGCTGAAAGCCATCAAAGTGTCCGGAAGTGTGTGTTTACTCCTAACAAACATTTGAACTTGTCTGTTGTTTTCAGTACCTGTTTTATGCTTTATATGACAATACAGAGTTCATGGTGTTAATGCCACTCTATAAGTCAAAAAGTGAAGTGGTTTTTTATAAAATTACTCTGCGCAAATGGGGTTTGGCTCTAAACGGTTTTATTAAATGCATAATTGGTTCTCAGTGATTTGGTGCATTTCATGGTCCTAAATGTAAAGATTTGTGTGGTCTTTTGTCCTCCAGCGTTCTATGTGGAACCCAGGGAGCTGCAGGAAGCTGTGAAGCCAGTGGAATGATTCCCTGTGTAGCTGAAACTGTGTAAGTATTGGATGTTTTATTGCAAGATCACTTGCCCAGCATCAGTTGTTGGAGCAGTGACTGCTCTGGGATCAGCAGTGGCAGTGATCCTCTCCTGCCTCCCCAGGGGAAAGCTGTGTGTGTCTGTTCAGAGCTGGAAAAAGGCAGGGCACCCATGACACTGTTCCCTGTTCTCAGCTGTTTTGGAACATGTATCTGTCCCCTAAAAGGCAGATAATGCATAGTACAATTCTATGAAATTCTTACTCTTGCTCAAGGCTTTGTGAAAAGCTGAGGTGGTTTGAGGCTTAGTTAAGCTCTAGTAATGTCTTTGCCTTAGCTAGTGAACTGCTACCTGGAAAGGGATTTAATGGTTGGCTGAGCTGTGTCCCCTTTAGTTATGAGACGTCCTAAAATTTGTCTTTAAGGTGCTCTTGAATGTATGGAAGGTTTGTTTTCTTCTACTCTCTCGATATTTCTCCATTTGGAAACTCATTATAAATACTTTCTGATGCAACACTTTATTAAACAGCATAATGCTTGTTTTGCTTGTTATTCTCTGGACATATCCAATAATTTCTATTACTACAGTAACATCAGTCATTAAAGGAAAATACAGGGTTACTTAAATATCTCCTTTGCATCTTCTCCCCTCCTGCCAGCTCTCTCCCACTTCAGTGCTGCCATTTGCTATTGTGCCATGGTGCTTGTATGACAGAGAGTTATTACTGAGTCACTTTGTTTTGCTCCCTTCAAATCTTGGATTACTGTGATCTGGTCACTTGAACATGGAGAAAAACTGAATTCCTTACAGCACTTAGAAAAAAATCCCCCCCCAGAGACCCCCCTAAAACAAAAAGCCCCACCAAGCATTGGCCAAGGCCTTTTCAATCCTTTCTAGGTTTTTTATTTTATGTATGGAGCCATGTGGTTCTGCACATCCTTTGTTCTTAGAGGGTGACTTCTGGCTGTATTCACCAGCACTGTCTGTTCCCCACTGCTGCCTCCTTTCTAGAAAGGTGCAGAGAATGTTATTGTTGATCTCTGCTTTGCAGTTCCTGTTATGTGGACGATGGTGATTCATTTGTACTGGTGGTCATTGCTCAATACTCGTCTGAGTAATAAACTTCTTTGGGAGTTCTGCATCCTGTAGCACTGAGCACATTCCAACCTTAGCCCTGAATTTTGATCCTTTTCCGCAGAATGGCGAAAGTCACGGTCAGTGCTGCCTTTTATGTCTTGCTTTTATGTTGTACAAGCCTCTTGCAGTAATTTTGCTCTTGGGAATTGATCCTTTTGGAATTGGTGCTTTGCCACCAATCCAGTGTAACCTTTGGGCACGTGGGAAGTTTATCCTTGTTCCTGATCCAGCTGGGAGCAGCATCTCTGCACATCTCCCATAGCTGTGCTTGGCGTGATGAGATGTGACACTGGTGCTTCTCTGCAGGTGAATGACAGCTCTGCTCACCTTCCTGAGGGTGCTCCCTCACACTCCTTGAACACGGGGTTCAGTGCAGCTCCTGATGCTGCAATTAGATCTCTCCAGCCTTCCTTAACAAAAGGGCTGACTTCTCCCACTTGTTTCTATCTCCTTCCGAGGCTCTTGTTCCTTTCATGCCTTGAAACCTGAGTCATGTAGGAAGCGGAGGTGACTCCCAAGTGAAGTGGATCCAGCTCAGTGAAGGCGATTTACAAAAGGGTAACTGATGGAGTGCCAGAAGACTTTTCTCTTACAAAACCAGATACTTGCTCAAGCTGCCAGCGGATGCAGTCTGGGGTTTTTTTTTCCCAAGCTGGTTTTGCTATTTTTGGGGTAGAATGCTTCTAAGTATCTGGCACATGGCATCAAGTTTCATGTAGTAGAAAAGTGAGGAATTGCAGCAACTGTACATCAGTATCTTCTAGTGTTTGTTCATAAGGAGTGGGATTGTGCTCTGAAAGCCTCCTTGGCAGGGAGAAGGAAGGAAGAACTCTGTTACTGCAGGGAAGAGCAGTGCTGGCAGTGACTGTTCAGGAGCAGCACTTGTCTCCTGGCAAGGCAGGTAAGAGTACAGAAAATGTTTGTTAGTGGGTACTATGCAGGGGAATTGATTACCTTGCACTCTGTGGGTAAATGCTGCTGTGCTTGCCAGTGGTTTTTGGATTGGGGTATTTCCTCACACACAGGTGTGTAGTGATGGTGGCTGACCCTCTCTCTGTATTATAGTGCTCTTTTTGTGACAGCAAATGACTTTAAACGCCGTTGGTTTCATCAGGCTGGTGATGTCACTTAGTAAATCTGAATATTAGATTATTATTAATATAAGCTGTTGCAACAGAACAGCATGAATCATTTGTATTAGGAAAAGTTATGTTAGTCTTGCAAACTGCCTTTTTTAAAAAGTTTAAATTGTGATTCATAAAGTGAATTGGATTAATCTCTATCAATTAAGCTGTGTGTGATTTGACTACTACCAGCTACTTTAGAGGAAAGTACTGCTCACTAGTAGGCAGCTATTCCTTAACCTGCCCATAGGGAAAAGGTGCTCCAAATCACCAATAGCCAATAACTTCTGCTATGCTCTTGAACAGAAAGCTTTTTTATACTACCTAAGCTCTGCTTTAAACTCTGACACTAGTCTTTACTCAGGACTATTTTACTCTGCCCTTTTCCCTGCATGCTTCTCTCAAAAGAAGAACTTGCCCAGTGTAGTGCTGCCTGCCCTGAGAAACATGGAAGAGCAAGAATTAGTGTAGATTGAGCATTTGAGTTCTGATGAATTTAAAGATGTGGGGGGGAAAAAAGGTGGTGTCTGGGAGTTAATCACTAAGCAGTTTTTACTCTGTCTACTAATACCTGTTTATTTTGGTGTAATGAAATAATGAGAGGTGTAGACTAGAGAAGAGGATGTTGCTCAGGCACATGGCAGGACAGGAATCAGTGCCAGGCTGTGCTCTGCAATTCACAGAGCTGTGCAGTAATAAGGACCAGTGAAATTGGCTTTTGGGTTGTTTATGTGGATGTGCATATTCTCAAGAATCCTTTAAGAACAAATTCTTAAGAATTTCTTGAGTACATTAAATGGAACTGTACTTGCCTATAAAAATTATGCCAAAAAGTTCTTCTTTAAAGCAGTGTGATGAAAGTATGTATTAGATTTTTGTGCCTTTGGCTGCTTAAAAATAGGTATTTTTTAGTTATGTGTGTGGGTTATGTGCTTAAGAGAAGGGTATGGGGAGGGAAAGGAAGGGCAGGTAGTTGAAACAAATATCTTGGCTGTTGTATTTGCACTGGCAAAATTTTTTGTTCCTGAAGCTGCATATGTGCTGTTTTGTCAAAACAGGTATAATGGCTGAGAGAAGATTTATGTTTGGAAGTCCAGTATCTGAGAATTCATCTATACTTGTTGCTGCTGTTAGTTTACAGCTTAAAATAGGGGTTCAGCCTCAGAAGAGCTTTACCTAAGAGAGAATACAGAAAAAACTGATTTGACATCTGTTTTATTTCTTATTTCTAAATTTTTATCTCTCTTCTTTCATGTACGAATTCTAACCTGGAAGCAGTACCCAAAGACAGGGCAAACCCAATTCTTGTGTTTGAGGCTTTTGCCTGACTGACAGCAGAGATGAAATGCAAATGAGTGGGCAAAGGAGGAATATGATAAGCAATTGCTTTCTTGGAGTTGATGTTTCTGAGAAATGGCCTGTCCATGGCGTGGCTGCCTGCTGATAGGGCAGCGTCAGAGTGTTAGCTTGGCTTTAATAGGGAAAATTTGAGAACCCTCTTCTGTGGGTAAAATATCTTTTCCAAATATGCAAGGCTTTGTGATTTATAAAAACGGAGTATGATGAAATCATTTTGGCATTTTAATTTTTATTAAAAAAAAAAAAAAGCCTGAACTGGAATTACTACTCCTTATCTGCATGTGTCTGTCTGAAGAGGTTTCATTAAGAAGGCCCCCTCCCCTGTCTGGCTCATTACCTGAAGGGAGGAACCCACTTGAAACAATGAACAATTCCTGAACACCCTCTTGCATGAAAAGTGAGTGTTGCCTCCTTTTTGCAAACACTCTGTGTGTAAGTATTAGAAAATCTAGATTCCAAACTCTGTTTAAAAACAAACACACAGCTTCCACTCTCCTTCCACAAAAATAAAGCCAACAGCCAGCCCCCCAAGCCCCCTCCTGCTGATTTGCTGAGGGTACAATCTAGATCCAATGCTTAGATCTCTGCCAGGTTGTCCCATCAGTGTCCCCATCCCCCCTGCCCTGCTTTGTTTCAGTCTTGTATATTCTATATATAAAATGTCAGTATGCTTTTAAAAACCATTTCCTTTAAAATATTTCTGGGTTAGAGTAGTCTGTCTTGATGAAGCCTGTACATGAATCAGCCTCTTTGTAACCTATGTTGCAGGAAGAATTTTAGGAATTTCCTTTATTAGGGCCCGTTAGGATACTGCAGCCACTGAGTGAGCTGCATTGATTTCTAGGTAAAACAGTCTGTTTTGCCTGAAATTTGTGGCATATGCCAACCTTCTGTACACTGCTCCTTTTCAGCAGGCAACACTCACATCTCCTGAAGTCAGTCACTTACTGGCAAATGTTATCCCACATTTAATACTTCAGATATTCTCTGTAGAGAGACAGCAGTTTGACTCTGGAACTGTTTTTCAGGTTAGCTGAGTGCTGCTAATGGCATGGTGAGATGTGTTGAAGAGCAGCTGCGAGGGTGTCCGAGGGCAGGGGGACCGTGCTGGGAGCTGGGCTCGCACCATCATGGGCCAGTGCGTCACCAAGTGCAAGAATCCTTCTTCTACCCTTGGCAGCAAAAATGGGGAGAGAGAATCCGGCAGCAAGTCCCACAGCAAGAGGAGTGCAGTGCACAGGGACGACCATGGCTCAGCATGTGGGAAGGCTTCGGGAGACATCCTTGTGAACGGGACAAAGAAAACAGACGCTGCTGTGGAGTCCAGTCAGCCCCCAACGTTTTCTGGAGATACAAAGAAAGACTCTGTTGGGAGCGCGGAAGAATCTTCGCTTCAAAGGATTGGGGAGTTGTTTAGGAGGTATAAGGACGAACGGGAAGATGCCATACTGGAAGAAGGAATGGAACGATTTTGCAATGACCTCTGTGTTGATCCCACTGAATTTAAAGTACTAGTTTTGGCTTGGAAATTCCAGGCTGCTACCATGTGCAAATTTACAAGGTTAGTTCTTGTTGAACTTGTAATTATTTTCATATGTTAAAGTGTATCCTGTCAGCTGTATGTTGGAGACACAGCCTCATTAGCTTCACTTGCTTATTTCTTCTAATACTTGCATTTTGATCCAATTAATTCCTACCACTGCAGAAGGTAGGCTTTGTATTGTCTTCTTTTCCCCTTCCCCTCACAGTGGGTTTCAGAAAATGTGTTTTTGGCCATTATGCTGCTAGTGATGAACAGTGTAGTGAGATTCTGTAGACCTTCATTTATTCTTGATTTACCAAGAGCAGTTTACTGTATCCAGCATTATCTTGGACACTGAAGTTAGTTCTTCCTTTAAAGTAATGTCAGAGTCTTTAGTAATTGCTACCAGCTCTATTAGCAGTCTGTGAAAGAATGAGAATTGTTGCTGCCCAATCAGTGTTACATTTGATGTCTTTTTCCAAGAATACTCCTGTTAAAGCATAGTGAAGGAAGGAAACGTGAGGGTTTTGGCACTGGCAGCAGTTTCATACTGGCTGACAAGTGATTGCTGTTCAAAGTGCTGTCTGCCCTTCTGGACAATGGCCTCAGTCAGCAGGCTCACAGCACGTGTGATCTACAGGAAACAACAGAATGGCTAAAACTTACCCCACAAAGCCCACAGCCAAACCCAAACTGCAACAGCCTCCCCCAGCCTGCTGAGCAATGTCCAGGTAAGAGCAAGTAAAGACTGTCTACAGGGACTTGCCAAGAGAGGAGGATTTTTTTTATTTTTTGGTCTATCCATATTGTTTGAATAATGCTGCCTATTTTTACTGAGCTTATACCTTTCAAAATTAATTTGGTGTTCAGAACCTTAAGCCAAACCTCTGCTGTGCACTGGACACACACAGCTATTCCAGCATCTTCAGAGTCTTTGTGGCTGTGCTTGTGTGTCACTTGGGTGAGTTACTCTGGAACGCAAATGTGGACTTACTGGAGGCTGAGTGCACAGGTATTTGCTAAGATGGTAAAGGAATTGTAAGCAGTGTCTGTGATTCTGCACAAACCACCATCAGTTTTGTGAACATGGTTTTGATTTTCTTAGAGAGGCCAAGTCTAGTGGTGAGCAGTTACCTTTGTTACAGGGCACGCTCCATGGCACAGGTGCTGACTGACTTCTTCCACCAGGGAAAGGGGCACGGTCTGTTCTCCTGAGTGCTGCTCCATCTCTTGTCCTCCCTCCAGCTCATCCTGTTCCAGCCTGCTGGCTCTGGTTAATACTGGCTGGTTATATCTCAGGAGCATCAGATTGATCAGAGCTAACCATCCACCCACTTGGCCAGAGTGTTATCAGCCTGTTAGTCCAGGACTGGTGCTTTGAGTAGTGTTCACATGTTGTGTTGTGGCCTGTGTTGTGTGAGGTCCTGCTCCCTTCTGCACTCTCAGCAGGTGCCTTGCAGAATGTCACTGTTGGCACACTTGATTTTGCAGCCAAAACCATGGGAAAGCCACCAGCGAACTGCTCTGTCCTTAAGAACAGGTTACCCAGAGCATGGGCAGTGTTGAATCAAGTTGGGGTAAATGTGTTAATTTTAAACATTTGGAATTTCCTCTGTGGTAAAGTAGATTCACTTTTTAATGTGGAAGGCACTGGATGTGGGAATGCCCAGTAGTCAGAAAGCCAGACAGCAAAGTCTTTCAAATGCCTACAGTGCCCCAGTAGATCTGGGGGCTGTGGTTCCCCAGGCTGTAAGGAATTGCCAAAAGCTTTGTGCCACCTGGGCTGAGGGTTCTCCTTGTCTTGTTCCAGGTAATCTCTTCCAGTTTGCAGTAGCTGAACAGAGATGGGAAGTGTTCAGCACGTGGGGTCGGTGGGAAGTGCTCACACTAATTTCTCTTCTCTTGCTTCATAGGAAGGAGTTTTTTGAAGGCTGCAAGGCAATAAACGCAGACAGCATTGATGGCATTTGTGCAAGGTTCCCAAGCCTCCTAAGTGAAGCCAAGCAGGAAGATAAATTCAAGGATCTCTATCGTTTCACCTTCCAGTTTGGCCTGGACTCTGAAGAAGGACAGAGGTCGCTACATCGGGAAATAGCCATTGCCCTTTGGAAATTAGTCTTCACCCAAAACAAGCCCCCTATTTTGGACCAGTGGTTACACTTCCTAATCAAGAACCCCTCAGGAATCAAGGGAATCTCCCGGGACACGTGGAACATGTTTCTAAATTTTACTCAGGTGATTGGACCGGACCTTAGCAACTACAGCGAGGACGAGGCCTGGCCGAGTCTCTTCGATACCTTTGTGGAGTGGGAAATGGAGCGAAGGAAAAAGGAAGAGGAAACCAAATGTGTTACATCTTTGGACACAGAGGGCCTGTGTGAAGAACAGACTTAGCGGTGTCCAAGCAGCAGTGATGAAAGCAACTTGTTGCCCTTCACAAAATGTAAACTCTGGATGTTTCTGGAAATTACCGAGGCTCCAGATTTTTCTACTTTACACCTTTTTCTGCCTTGTCTTTGAAAGGGCTCTAAAATGCTGTATCATGTTTTAGGCACTTTCTTAAGTTTGGTTATTCCTTTTACTCTTGCCCTGAAATATTTGACCGTGGCTACAAGTTAAGCGTTTTGGGGGTTTGGTTTTTTTACGACTTCAGATTAGTATAAGTAAGTCTGATATTTCTTGCACAATGTAGATCTTTTTAGTTAGGTTAAATTAACATTGCTAAATTATACAGTGCCAGATTAAGTTTTTCATACTACATCTGTCAGGGCAGGTCTGTACTGTGTGTAGTGCTGTTTACATTGTTGAAATTTTAGGCTGTAATAATTTTAAGGTTTTATACCAAGATGAACAGCAGTGTTAACTATAAATGCATTAATCCCGGGTAATAAGGCTCTAAACCCCAACATAAGCAACAGCTTTTTCTAAGATGGCTAATTCTCATTTTGAGCTAACTCTTAGTGAATGAGTCCAGATCATTCCTTTTTTTGGACTTTCAGATTAAATGTTGGGATTGTTTTATAAAATTACTGTACCTGTCAGTCAACTGAGTGGTAGATGATGATTTGTATCTAAATCTCTTTACACATTCATGTAATAAAAGAGCAGTACTACCTCAGTTTTATTGAAAGTGGACTTGTTGATGGACTTCCATTTTCTCTGGAAGTTGTATTTTTGTGGTTACATGAGAATATTTTTACTTGACTAAAAGAACCAAAGGTTCTGCTTCTTAAGTTTGCTAAACATTGACAGAAGCAACACACAAATCCTAAGTCTTCAAGGAAAACTGTGGTATAATTCTGCTTTAATTTGTTTGATTTATACCTAAAGTATTACCTTACTTGTCTGGCAAGCACAGTACTTCTATGTAAGGAACTATCTTTTGCATTAATATTGACAAACCAATTTTTTAAAACCTATGCTTAATTGCTAAATTGCAGTTAATACTCCACACTTTCTGGAGAAACAATATCGGCATCTGATGACAAAATGAATTCTTAATGTGTTCTTAATGACAACAGTGTAGATGAGTCATTTTTAGACTGATTTGATAATATTTGGATAGGAGTCAATTTATTATTTTACAATGCCTGTATTGGGACTATTTGCCTGTTGAAATTGTTGTGACTTAAAGGGAGTTTTATTAACACTGGTTGAAACTTTTTTGGTTATTGATGCTACCTTTTTTAATTTTAGTATGTCAACTTTTTTACACCTTTTGGTAAAAGGAATGATTGCCAAGGCTTTCTCTACAGCCAAGAGCTGGCTTAGTTAATTAGATATACTTCATTACACACCTTTTATTTTCAGAGCTCCATTTCAGAATCATAAAACAACTTCGACTCAAAAAACCAAATCAAACCAAAAAAAAAGCCTGTACAGTCATCGATAGCATCTCATGGCTTTTGTGATATAAGGGTTTTAAAGCTAAAGGGAAACAGGTTTTAACTGGTGAGCTTGTCACCAGATCCAGGATGTCACGCTCTGCACATCTGCTGTGCCCCAGAGGGGTTAACAGAGAGGAGCAGGATCTGCCCGAGTTCTGGGACTGGCTTTGCTGCTGTGCAGCCTCTGCAATAGCTTGGCTCTGAGCTCATAAATCACTAACAAAATGTGAGTAATGGAAATTGTTCAAAAACAAACCCACAAGCCACAGATAGCATCTCTTTCATCTAATAAAAGGAGAGTTTTGTCCATGCTGCTCTTGCTGGGAGACAAGCTGTGGAAAACAAATGTGGTTGTTTTAGATGCAGCTGAGTCTGTCTCTTTGCAGGAGGAGAGGCCTGAAGTTGCCATTTCTTGGGAAAATACACCCAAAGCTTTATCCTTGCTACTATAACCATCCCAGCTACTGTGGCACAAGCACCCTTTGGCAGCAGAACCTTATTCTGATTTGGTGAGCAGAACAGGCCAAAGCACTTGTGCTGGTGTTGTTGAATTTATGGCAAGACTTTTGTTGGTGCTGTTACTTTTAAAAAACTAAAATAAATTCCCCAACAGAGGCTGCTTTGTTAGGAAAAGTTCCAAATGGAGACTGATTTGGTAGTAAATGAAGACTGTATTTCTGAGTTTGAGACTCTTCATTCAGCTGTTAAATACTTTGTTCAGCACATAATTTTTTTTTTCTAATGGAAATTTAAAATGTCCAGAGTGTGAAGACTAACTATTCAATTGGACAGCCAGTGCATGCCTCACACCAGGGCAGGGCAGGGCAGGGGCTGCTTCTCATTCACATGCTGACATGCAGCTCCAAAGGGTGAGGGATAGAGCTTTTTTAGGAAGATGTTTATCTTGTGGTTGGAATGTGGACAGCAGTGAAGAAATCAATCTGTGGCACATCAAGCTCAGCCATTTTAATGTGTCACATGGAATACAGCTTCTTTTCAAAGGCAGAGGTGAGCACACAGGAAGGGAAAATCTGGTTTCCTGTTGGGGAAAGGACATACCATTGCCAGTGGCTGCGTTCCCATGTGTTCAGTGGGGAGGAACAGCCCTGCTCCTGTTCTGCTTCCAGGAGCAGGAGCAACTCCACCCACTGGGCAAAATACTTGCAAGAATAGCCAAATGCTCTGTCTAGCAAAGTACCATTTATTTTTAGCCTAACTTCAGTCTTTTAATTACCATTTACAGAATGCAAACCAGACCTGTATCCGTTTTAAACTCAGAGGCAGGAGCTGGAGCTGCAGCTCTTTGGCAGTGCTGACAGTGAGTGAGGCCATCAGACCTTCCCTGGATTGCCTGGTGATTTTGTGATCCTAAATGAGGCTCACCCATGCTCTGTAATGCTGGGATGGGGGACTGGGGTTTGCACGTGTTTCTGAGAGGTCTCATAATATTGAAGACTCTGAAAATATGCTTGTTTAGTGGTTAAACTGTGAATATCTGTGGAACAGGCCAAATACATTCACTCTTCATGTTTATATAATTTAAACCTTTATTGTGCAGGGCACAGGACTGTAAGTGAGCAGTGATGCTGATGAAATCCTTGAAACCATTGCAACAGGTTTTTTTTAAATTAGAGTTTGCATTAGGGAACTTTGTGCATGTAGTGAATCTGCTGCAACTTGGGATGAATATCTATA
The DNA here is from genome assembly GCA_035583235.1 of Hafferia zeledoni. Lineage (NCBI taxonomy): Eukaryota > Metazoa > Chordata > Aves > Passeriformes > Thamnophilidae > Hafferia > Hafferia zeledoni. The sequence continues at coordinate 9,047,373 of JAWWEV010000034.1, read as the reverse complement.
GATAACTATATACTTATAGTAATATACTGAAAAACTGGTCTGACATCCACATCTGTGGCATTTTACTGCCTTCTCTTATATGCAAAAAATATAACTCCTGTCAACCTTAGTCCCTGGTAATAAAAGACTGACCATCTGCACCATATTATAGTTTGCAACACCTTTAAAATTTGGCTTCTGGATCAACTGAAGGCTCAGTTGTGCTAAATTTTACTGGCATGGGTGCATTTCTGAGGTCAAAGACTATTGATTGATTCAAGTAAGGATTTGAAAGCTCCTGGCCTTAGCTGGCCACAGAACATGACCGAGGAAATGAGCTGGAGTTGAATGCTGAATTGGGAGTTTACTTGCTGCTGGTGCTACTCTCCATGGAGAATTACAGCTTTTTAGTGCTGTGCAATTGTAATGAAGAACCACAGGAAAAACAACTGCAGGTGTGGCAGGTGGCATAAAAGCAGACAGCTGGAGCCTGCAGCAGTTGGAACGCCAGGAGTGGCTTCCCCAGGCTGGCCTGGCAGACCTGCCATGGATCAGGCACAGTCAGAGCATGAGAGGAGCTCCCCCTTCTCTGCTGAGTGAGTGACTCTGGTTGGTGCACAGGTGTAGCCCCTACTCCCACGGGCTGGGCAGTGCTGGGGACAGCAGTGGCTTTGCCTGTGTGACTTTTATTTCCCTCCTCCCATGTCCATCAGAGCCTGAAGAAGCCATGGATGCAGGACTAGCCTGTCATCCCTGGTTCCCAGGCATGGCTATGCACTGACCAGTGACCTTAGTCTTTACATGACACTGTTAACATAAATATCTTCCTTACAGTTCTAAGCCTTGTTTTCAACAAAAGCCCAGCAAAGTTAAATGCCATATAGTTTAATAGCCACCTCAGTCGTGATATAATTTGTTGGCTGAGGTTACATCATTCCCATTCTTTGGAAAATAATAGTCATTGTGAGTTTCTGGGTCTTGCAGCCTTGTGTTCTGCAGTGTGATCCTTTTTTAGAAGGTCCTCTGTAAATTGGGCACCCAGTTCTTCCCTTGGGCTCACAGTGTGAGCTCAAAGTGTGTGCATGTGAACTTGACTCTTCATATTAAAAAGGAAGATGCTTAACCTGAAACTCAAAATTCTTCAGGGTAGTGCTTCAATATAGAGCAAAACGTATTTTTTCGAATAAGTATTAAAAACAAAGTGTCTGCTTAAACTTTGTTGTGTGCAAACAAACCCACCAGTGTTAACATTTTCTCTCTGGACTATTGAAGATCAAACCTTTGGTTTTATAGTGTCGACTGAAGTGAAATACATGAGATTGTAAGACAGAAAGAAGGCTGTAACTCCTTCACCATGAAGTACATAGGTATCTCTACCTCTTGTTCTTAGACTTGAATAGTTGAAGGTTACCATCCTTTTTGTCCCAGGATTTTATGCCTGGGTGAGTAATCTATTTTTTTTAATTGACCCAAGTTAAGTATTATCTCTTTGCCATAGTTTTTGGTATACTGTGTTTAATGTGTATGCAATGGACCCTTGGCAGGGAGCCGGGTCAAGCTGCAAACAGTGTGTTGGTCCTCCCGGGTGCTACTTTTGGAGTGCAATAGAGCAGCTGAGCAGAGTTCTGTGGCCCAGGGGCTTCTGTCAGCACATCCTTCTCCCTGCTTGGGCTACCTGTACTGACAGTGCATTGGAGATGGAGCAGCTGCTCCCCTGGAGGGAGCCACCAGCCTTTTCATTTGCCCTTGAAAAGCTTTAGGAACCCACCTGATGCAGTGCCATGAGTGTATTTTTATTTTAATCAAAAATACTGTGTTTTGTTCATGTTGGACTGGACCTGTAACACCCAGCAAAGATGGGAGCTGCAAAAGCATGAAAGCTACACTTACCCTGTTCCTCCTTGAGGTCAGAATCCTGCTCAGGGTAAAACCCTTATGCTTGAGTAAAGCTGGAGCATTCTCAAGGGGACTGGAGGTGCCAGAGTGGCTTCAGTGCTCAGCTGTGTTCATTAGTGCATTGAGGGGGTGTCTCTCATGCAGCACATCTGTGTCCCTTCCCTTCCCTTCCCAAAGCAAACTACAGCACAATTCCTATCATGGCAAATCCCCAGGAGATGCAATGCTGTAGCAACTGTTGCTGCGAGATTCTCCTTCCAGTGTGAGGGCTGCTTTTGGGGTGTGACCTCTTGCACTATTAGGATGGACATGTGTTTAAAGAGAAGGGGGGACATGTCAGACAATAGGTAGAAGGAGCATGGATGTTCCTGTCCTGAGAGCTTGCCTTAAATCACTGACATTGCAGCCGTTCCTCGCTCCTATTGCAATCCGCAGTCTCTGAAAATCCAACAGGTTCTGTAGGTTATACTGTTTTTTTAAAAAAAACTTTTTAGTAAGTTTCTATCTTTGCATAGTTGCACTCTTCAGATAAGCCCTTTTTGGATAACGTGTCATTTCACACACAGGAAAAAAAAATCCATCTCCAGTGTTTGTGCTGTAAAGTGGGATTTTTTTCCCCTCTTGTAAATTATATTTGGACTAAACGTTGCCTACTCTTGAACCAGCATGTTTACTTGAATGTTGCCATTTTATGCAGTTACAGCTGCTGACTCTTGCACTTTCTGGGCCCATGAGAGTGGAGATCGTGTGACCAGAGGTGGCAAACCTGCACAGAGATCAGTGGAGCTGAGGGCGCTGCTACTCCCGGGTGTTACTGCACGTTAGGGGACTGAATAGTGCTCAGTGTTTTGAAGTTGTGATTTTTTTTTAAGTCACATTAAAGGTAGTTATCTTAAAAATATGCTTGCTTTCTTCTCTGTAAGTTTGAAATAGTCTTTAAAAGGAGATGGACTGGTAGGAGTGGCTGGAGGGCCTTGTGCTGTTGGTTGCTGAGTAACTCGAGTTCCAGGAGCTGTGGATGGAACTGGCAGAATTAGGTCCTGACCCAATGCTGTCAGGGTTTGCACTGGCTGGTCTTGAGGGCACGAAGCAAATGCAAGGCCTTGGTGGCCTGCCTGGAGAAGGGTCAGCCTGGAAGAGCGTGTTGGGGCAGCTGAGTTTCTTTCTGGAGGCCCCAGTTTAGCCTCAAGTCCCCCTCAGTGGAAGAAAAGCATTTTGATAGTGTTTGCTCCAGGCGAAGTCGCTCAGTGTGGCTAAGGCAGTACTGGGAGCAGAGCTTTGTGTGGCTGTCACTGATCTTGTGTGGACACAGCTCACTGATCAGTCTCTGGGCTCCTCAGTAACCAGCAAGGGTGGGCAGGGTCATATCTTCGTGCCAGGAGAGTGTTTTGCCTTTTCAGACTTACGAAGAGAGAACTCAATTTTCTCACTTTGGGAAATGATGAATGTGTTGTGTGTCACAGAGCAGCCCCCTGGTCCCACTTTGGGCCAGCAGTGTCAGAAGTGCCATGTAAATGTAATGCTTGAAAATGGCTGGAGTAAATTCTGTTTCATGCAGGATCTTTTTTCAAAGGGATGCAGCCAAATTTGAAACCATGACCTAGACAAAAAGTGGGATAATTTCAGGATGAGGCCATCTGTTGAATCCCATTTGGTTTTTAGTTTTACAGTTACTTTTCTTGTATCAAATTTTGCTCACCATTGTTGTCTGGAACAGAATGGAAACAGCATCTTATGGAATGTGCAATCTAAGGCACAATGCATATAGGGTGTGATAAGAAGGTTGTCTTTACTTGATAGCAATCCTGAGTGCAATGTTTTTGTTGTGTCCCTTTTGGAAGAAGAGCATTAAGTGCAGTCTGAGGTTTTTCTTTTCTTATAAGCAAAGCATTGGTTTGTTCATTACTGACTTCTTGTGAAATTTGTGCCAGATGTATATTAAATATTTTGGTGCTTTTTCTAATCTAAGCTGCCATTCATTTACCTGTGAGATTATTGTACTTCTGTATATTTAAATGACCAATCCCTTAAAGAAAAAACAAAACAAAAAAAAATCCTTTAGTCACAATGTATCCTGACTACTGTAGCTTCTCAGTGTTCCAAAACTTCTGGGTTTCCTGTATTCCAGTAAGGCCTGAGGGGAGGGGAACAGCTACAGAAGTCTCACCCACTGGAAGGGGAACTTGCACGCTGTTCTGTGCGTTACTGAACAAATGAGTAACATTTGTGGTGTTTACATAACGACACGTTGGTGTTCACTTTTTTGTGCTCAAGCTTTGTACAAAATGTCTTATTTAAAACTGAAGTCCTTTTTACATTTTTCAATTAAAAAGGGACATACTACTTATTTTTTCATGCCTATAAATAGGACTCTTGCCAGTTTTATTTGTCATCTGAGTTTCTCAAGCAGGAATCCTGGATGCTTACTAAATCCTGCCTAGTCCTTGCAGGGAGGTGACCACATAGTTTTAAAGTGTGTGGAATGAAAACTAGCTGGTTTTTTCCAACTTTGCAGTGCAGGTGTCTGCAACAAGGAGATGCTGGATGTGAACAGTGTGAACAGGAGGGAATCCTTACAGAGATTAGTGCTGGGGTCAGTGCCATTCACCCCCTCCCCTGAACTGCCCGACCTGGTGGTCTCTGCTGGGTTGGGTCAGCACCAGGCTTGGGCTGTGCTGGGGGAGGCACTGGCTTCCTTTCATGTTGATGTTGTTGCTTGTCCCAGTTTGCAGTAGCTGCAGCCAAAGGATACCAGACACACTTGGAGTGGCTAAAGTACCTTTTTATAAGAAAAAAAATGGCTGCATTTGTCTCGATCAATAACATTTCATTTCAGTTTTGGAGGCTTTAAATTTAGTCATGGATGACAGTGACATGAGCATCTCCTGCGTGTTCAGTGCTGCTGCCTCTGGGCTCGTGCAGCACTTGCCTTTCTCCTCCTTGCCTGTATCTGCACCTGCCTCCTCCACACAGCAATTCCCAACTTCCACTCCTGAGCAGAGAGCCCAGAACAGTGAACTTGGAGTAGGAGAGTAGGAGGGTGTAAATATTACACCAGCTGTATTTAAAGCTGAAACAGTTATTCCAGAAATTATTATCTCAGCCTATTCTAATTCACGTCAAGAAATCCCTCGTCTCATGGTCAAACGTTTCCTTTTAATTTTTCATTATTTCTGAGTGTTGAAAGCTCTAAGCATCCCTGTGTTTGGAAATTCCCTGTTAACAAGAGATACTTGAACAGCCTATTTTAGGTGGCAGTGGCAGGTCTGGAGCTGTCAGGTTGCAAATCACCTCATGCTTCCAGCTCCCTGTGGAAAGTGTTGCTGTGCTAAGTCCACACAGCCCTGTGCTTGCCTTAAAACCTTGCCCCTCCCACAGCCACACTAAAATTTCTTTTTTTCTTTTTTTTGTATGCAAGGGGTGGGTGGGGGTGGTCAGGGAGGGAGGAGAACGTGGAGATTGTCCAAGAATTATGAATCACTGATTCCTCCTTTCCATGGACTAAGTACAGTACTTTCCCGGAAAGAAGGCAAGGACTGCACTTTGGGAGCTGGCACTGCACATTTCCAGAAATCCACAAAATTCCTGAGGGCAGCTGTTAACTGCTGAGCAGCTGCTGCAGGTTCTACACTAACCTGGCTGGCCTGTGGCCTGGGTTTCAGTGAAGATGCCCCAGCTGGTCCCTCAGTCTCTGGTAAGGAACACCACCTTACAGGCCAATCCCAGTGGGCTCCTATGCAGCACTGCCCCTCGTTTGCCCCAGCTCTGCCCATGCACTTGCCTGACTCAACCCACAGCAAGAAGGGCTAATGGAAAAGGTTTTGTGTTTTAAGATATTTTGAATGGCTTTTATTTTTAGAGGTCTTAGAAAATACAGAGGGAAGGCCTATTGTTCCTATGGTAGGAGATCTTTACAAAGACATCAATATTTAAAAGTAATTAAAAATATCTTAACAAAAGACTTTGCCTAAAACCTTGGCAGTTTAGCAAGGACTCCTCCCTCCGTCAGTTTTGATTCCCATCAGGCCAAGGCCGGGCTGTGATCCGTGTGTGCTGCAACACAAACAAAGACGGGTGTTAGTTCTGCTCGGGGCAGCCTTGGTGCACGTAACCTTGGCTGCTCTGGGAGCCAGGCCTGAAACACTCAGGGTCAGCACATTGAAAACTGTAACTTTTTTTCCACCAGCAATTATTTGACATTCTTTTTAATCAAGAAGTCTTCTCTGGACTGTTGGTCCTCTGGGAAACAGTAATCCAGGAACCTCACTTGGCAAGAAACCTCTTTGGAGCCTGAGATGGAGCTCCTGCCCAACCCACTCAGCAGCCTCAGAGTGTGAGCCAGGCCCTGGGGGCTTCCATAGGCTCCCTGTGGATGCACATCACTGAATCTACCTTTTCTGGTGCTGGGATTCACATCCCTCAATGGTGTCAGCTTGTGGAGATGGCCCTTGAAGAGTAAATTTGGACCTGCTGAGCCCAGGGACTGCTGCAAAGACACAGGGGGTGGTCTGTAACTCACCACCATTCTCACCTTAAACCTTTCAGTGGGGTGACAGGTGAGTGTGCAAAGTACCTGAGGGGATACAGGATCTAGGGAAGAGGCGAATGATGCTTGGAAATGTAAAAACTGATGAAGTTGTCATGTCAGGCCCTCCCCAGCCAATTGAAACTGAGGCACTTTTGAATCTGAGCTCCACCCCCAGTGACCTGTAATCAGCACTTTGCTAATAAGGCAGGACTTGCTGCTGGCTCAGTTTGTAAGCTACAATTCTTGGGGGATGAGGGAACAGCTTAATGCTCTTTATTGAAGAACACAAATTATTAAAAAAACCCACTTTTTTTTTTCTTGAAGTTATTAGAGATTGAACAATTAGAGCCAATAACATGAAGAGAAGCTCTTGGCTGAAATGGTTCGTCACTGCCATTAAGCCTAAATTTCTCTTGGCTTGGGATGGATCTCCCTCCTAGAATCATGGTTTGGAGCAGAGGATAATACAGCACCATGGCTCATCTCAGGAAGCTTTGCAAGTAAGGGAGGGGAACCTGGCCTGGCTGCCCAGCCAGGCAGAAGAGATGCTGCTGAGCAGCTCTGGCTCCTGCTTCTATTTCAGGGCATGTCTTCTGTCTCCACAAGGAAAAGTGCCCCTTCTGCTGAGGGACACTGAAGAAAAGCAAAGGTAGATAAAAAAAAAGTAGATAAAAACATTTGGCTCTGTATTTTTCTTGGTTCTGTGCAAAATAGGTGGCAAGTTACCTGTTCACTCCTGGAAAGAGAACAACACACAGGGTGTTATTCTGGAGACTTCTGTAAAGCTTTTTGATATGGTGGTCTAACTTCTTCATCTTTTTCCTTAGGTCCTGCTCCTGCATAAGAGAATATAAGCATTAAACCCCCAATTCATCAGCAAGCACACTTAGAAGTGCACTGGGGAGGCTGACCCGTGGGCAGAGCTGGGATGGCACAGGTGAGGACAGCAGTGATGCTGGTACTGCCTGGCATTTGGCAGTGCAGTGGCCCAGCTGCAGGAGAACCACACACCCTACTCAAATGGCATCACAGCTTCCTCCAGGTCAAAATGAGAGCTGCAACTCTAGAGCTCTTTCCTGTGCAGCCACACAGCTACTCCCCTCTCCCTGTGACTCCTGTAGCACCTGTACCCTGCCAACAATCCACTGGCAGCTTCAGTCCCTGGCTGGCACCACCCACTGCCCTGTGCAGCTGTGCTACTTTTAAGGCTGTGCAGTGTCCTGCAAACATCAGGCTATACTGTGAAATACTGCCCTGTGGAAACTGATCCCTGGCAGCCCCTTTGCTCCAGCACAAGGAGACCTTTCTGCCACAAGCAGCTCTGCACCTAAGTCGGCTCAGTGACCACTCCAGGTTCTCAGGTCAGTCCCTCCTCACTAATTGCAACAAATTTCAGCACAGCCTCACACTCACACAGTCAGACAGCTGCTCCATTTGCTCATAGAAGATGTGTTTTCCTTGCTTGCCATTGCTGTGATTCATTTGCCATATCCATCTCCAAAGGTGACCTGAGGCAAGAGCATTCCTGCTTCTTAGCTCTCTACCCTTGATGGTCCATCCATTTATAGCTTCAAGGGCATCCACAGCACTCTGTGATTTCTGGAATTCTGAAATGCAAAAAAAAGGGAACATGCTTGGGCAGTGGTGTTGCTGCTCTCCTCCTGGTACCTGCAAGGTAGGGCTAAGGGTGTGGAGCAGGAGGGAGATGAGACACTGAAGTCACTGCAGTAAAAGCAGGTTCTCGTTCTGCTACGGGTAACATCAGACTAAAGAAAAGCCAGTTGATGCAGCAGCACTCACCTGGCTGTCCTCACCTTTTAGAGGTGATTACTGGGCTGTGTAAAGCTGCACAGTACCAGCCCTCACACTGAAGTACTGAAACCCATTACCTACCCTGGAATTTTTCTAAATAAAGTTTCATTTTTTAAGCAGGTATTTTTTCCTTTTAAATACTTAGCTGTAAAGTGCTCCTCCAAACAATATGTGCTTTCACTGGAATATTTGAAATACCATCCCTTTGAACATACCTGAGCTTCAGTAGCCCTTGCTGTGTCTGTGCAAAGTCCCAAGAGCTGTTGAATGAACTTGTTTAAAGGAAATAAGAAGGTGCGTGAAGCTACTTACTGAGGAAACAGCAGTTCCTGTGCTTTCCACTCTGGGGATCCTTTGGCAGGAACAACGTTTCCAAGTCTTTCAAGTGGTTGAATTCCTCTTGCAAGTCTGTCTCTGTTAATGACTTCTTTAGACCCGCCACATAGATCACACCTTCATTTTCTACATCCAGTTCTAATTCCTTTATCAGAACATCACAGTCCAGCATTGCTGCAGTGACAGGTCTTTGGACCTGGGGTGGATGCAGCAGGAACAAACAGCACATCAGCCCACGTAGCTCTGTGTTCTAAGCTTCTATTTTAAAGTATTTTTCTCCCATTACCAAAACTTGCCAGGCTATTTTCCCTCCCTTGAAAAAAATATGACTGATGAAGGCTAACTTAATTAGCCATGAAAAAGGAAGAGAGATCATACATGTAATGCAGAAACACTATAAAACTAAAATGCCATGCTCGGTAAGCTGTTACTTGGCTCTTCCTTCTAAAGCTCCAGCTGGAGGTCAGAATGCTTTCTAACCCCTGTCTGCTGACAGGCAGAAAGGAATTAAAAGGGATGTAACCACTTGCTTTCTGCTAGTGGGCCTGTATTGTCCAGGGACAGGAGGATTGTAACAGCACGAGCAGCCAGCATTTGCCCAGACACTGCTCTGAGTTAGAGAGATGTACTGGAGGCTGTGCCTGGCTGAACATGACTGGGGCTTTTGCTATTTGCCTTGTTTACCTTAATGCAGGATCCTGCTACCTCAGCTCCATTTAGGCTCTCCACAGCAAGCTGGGCAGCTTCCAGCACTTCATACTGGACACGGACATACGGCTGGGAACAGAACAATAAGATCCTTCAGTGAGATACATGAGCCCTCCCTTTTTAAAAGTCAGGCCTCATCAAGTTGTGTTTTCTTCAAAAATTGAATACAAAAGGGTTTGGGAGTAATATATGTGACTCTAGCTGTTAAAAAACCCTTCAAATTAACTCATTAATTAATAATAAACTTTCTTTTCCTTTGGGCAATAAAGGCCTTAACCTATCAGCTTTCTTGAGAAAGACAAAAAGCACTTTGGCTTCCCCAAAGACCTCAGAGCAGCTCATCAGCTGTGTTTGTTCTGGTCATTGTGTGGTGCAGTTTTAGGTCCCCTGAACTGTTGTAGCTGATGACTAAACAACCAGGAAAAACCCCTCCCAACAGAATAACTGGTATTTCTGTGGTTCTAATCCATATCTTTCCAAGAGATTACTCAGGTCTCTCAGGCCTGTCAGCAACCTTTGAGTGCTCCTTACCTGGAATGTTTCAGTTACCACTGTAAGAGAATGGATTGGTCCACACCTCCCAAATTCTTTCTTCACAGACTTCAGGCAAAAGCTTTCTTCAAAAGGACCTGCGTAAATTGTCAGCATGTCAGTCAGCTTGCTTCTCACCTGTTGGAACACAGATTAGAGAGGGAACTTCACAAAGCAAAGGAACCAACTAGCTGGTGGCTCCAGATAAATCACATCTCTTTACAAGCTCAGCATGAAGACTGTTCTCAGAAAAAAAATAGTACCTTTTCACGAAGTCCAGCATGAAGGTGAGATGCAATGTACTCTGGACCCAAACTGAACTGAATGATACTGAATGTGGACAGGGGAACATCTTCCAAGGCTCTCTGAAGAATCTGGAGGAAAAGGAGCACACAAGGCTCAAAGAGGTACAAGACAATGGTACAGCAGAGGATCAGAAACAAACTGAACTTAATTCCCAACTTTAATTTTCATTATTGTCCAAGAAAGCCCTGAGGCAGAAATTCTTCTTTAGTGAGTCATGAGAGGATGCAGAGGATCAAAGCTCATTTCTGAAATGTTCAAATGGATTGAGCTAACCTGGTATTAACACTATTGTCCACAGTGCTGTCACTCAGCTTTTTAAAATAGGACTCATCTACCCACCCCCAGAACAAGAACAACTTTGAACTACTTTAATGCTTGCTTAGACCAACCCACTCTAAGGCCATTCACCTGTTTGTTTGAAGTGCTCAGGTTACTCTGACACAGGTTGGAAGAGTCTAGTCCATGTCTGCCTAAAAGGAGGGGTTTTTGGCCAGTCACCTGCAGGCAGTCTAAAAAACTAGCAGAGAGAAGCAAGCTGTGAATCACCGTACTTACCAATATGGGGAATTAAAAGCTTTCAAGAAATGCTTGTCAGAGAAAAATGATACAGTTTGTTAAAGAAATTTGAAAAACTATTCTTGTTCATAACATCAAAAGAAGCCCAGGAAATGCTCTATGAAATTTAAGATGCAACTGCTGAAAGTTTTTCAAAGCTATGCTATAATTATTTGTGTCTCTGAAGATCCTGATGGCTTCTGAAAACCATAAGGCACTTTTTTGGTTTTACTGAGGATTCAACTGAAGGACAAACATGAGTATTTGAGGATTTTATTACCATGGTTTAGATAAATGTGGAGGCTCATTCAGCTGTTTCTCGACTTCACATCCTTGTGGCTGCAGTGCAGCTTTGTTCTGTGAGACCTCAGCCAGTTTTTCAGCTGTCAGAAGCATCTCCAAGTTTAGTTCTGCTACCTGAGGGAAGGAAGAAGATTAGTAGTTGGCTTTCATCTCATCAGCTAATTGCAGCTAACCAAAAAGCCTGTGCTTTCCCTATGAGTCACACAGGCACACTCTGGCAGTGAAGAAACACAGGCATTCATTCCTTGCCTTATTATCTTCTGCTGTCATTTTTGAGCATGCAGCACTTACAGCATCGACCATCAATCATCTCCAAAAAAGTTCTCTCAGAAATCAACACAAGCAATGGACTCATAAGACCAGCTGAATCACTACCACAACACACAAGGTCTCTCTCTTCTCTCATTTGGAAAAATTACAAGCATTCCTGTAGGCTGGAAGTGTCTCAATCCTTCTTTACCCAAAGCCCTTCTTCAAGATCAGCAGCAGTGCTGCCTGATGTCAGTGAGCCCTGACATGCTGGCAGTGCTCAGGTTATTCAGATACCTGTAAATATGCTGAAAGTAATAAGCTGTCAACATTAAGCCTCTATCACAGCTCCATTTTCTCTTTTACATCAACAAGAGGATGGGCAGGAATAGTTCCTTTTTTTCTTCATAAGCACAACATGCATGTTTTATGTTTAAGGACAGAAATCTTAATTACATATTAACTACCTTTGCTGGTCCTTGCTCAATGAAGAATTGAGCTAATTCCAATGCAGCTCTAGCATCTTCTGTAGGATCATGCCCAAGCTTCTGTTCACACTGAATCTCCTTCCTAGGGCATCAAAATTAGGTGTACAGGCAGGTTATCTGTTTTTCCACACTGACCAACATTCTGTCTTTTCTAAACTGGGTGCTTTTCAGGCAAGAGCTTTCCCTTCTCCAAAAAGGATTTCAGTTCTGTGCAGCAGCATTCTTGTGAAATATTCCCCAAAGTTACTGCAAGAAATGTTTTTGCAATGTTGAGCAAAACAGTTTATGGGGTTTGACAGAAGCAGTACTAATATTTGGTACTCTGATACATCACTATATTTCATTTTACTTCTTTCTTGACCAGTGACCCAACTCACACTTTGCACACAGAGCAGGAGGCAACCTCCAGCTTAGTGAAGTTTGGCCCTGCACAGGATTAATATTCATTGTGAGCATGGTGAGTTATGCTGGGCCTGATGTTTCAAGCAGCAAGTAAACTTTTCTTTATCATGTCTTACTTGCACAGCCTGCTTCTTCTTTTGTTTGGATTTTAGTAAAAAAAATAGTAATTCTGATGCGACTTGTGGCAGAGCAAGACCCACCATGACAGTTTCTAACATTTCCCATGACAACAGAGTAATTAATCTTACCCTAAAACAGCTTTGGCTAGAAATTTTAGCTTAAATCTTCGACCTTCATCTCTAGCAAAAAGCAATGAAGTATCAATAACACTGGGGTGGATCATCTGGAAGAGAAAAAAACATCACCAGTTTAATTTAAGAACAGCAGTCATACAGCACTGGGCAGGAACTCCCCAGTTTCCTGTGCCTCTGCTTTTTCATTTCAGTTGTCAGTGTCTCACTGACAGATACCTGATCCACAAGAAGAGAGTAACTGAAATAGTGAAACAAGTCCAACTCTCTAACACTCTGGTGGGAAGATCTAGATTGGCTTAGAAAGATTAATTATGATTCAAGCATTTTAGGTTGGTTAAATTACACACAAAAAAGACTTCAGTTCTTCCCATGACAGAGTTATCAGAAACATCTGGGTGAAGCAGAGAGGTAAAGCTTCAGTTGCAACCATAACTATGTCTAGATAGACTCCTTCCTGCCTTTTGGGTTCTGAACAGTCCCTTGCAAATTTTATAGCTGTAAAGATAGTCCTTCTTTTTTAAATCCTTACAGACATAGGGGCATTCATAATAAAAAGCAATTAACAAATGTTCGCTAATAAAACGAGGAACTGCTAAGAGTTTTCATGTCTGAAATGAGTAACACAGGGTTTTGAAAAATACTCTTAAAAACATACTCACTTCCAAAGCCTGAAGATCAGCATTTAGAGAATGACCCACCAACACTGCATCATGGGGAAGCATTTTTTTTAGCCTGGTTTGGATGTCTGACAGTCTTGTTTTCACGGGTAGAAGCATTTCCCTTGTGACTCCTGAGAATCTTTAAAATAAAAGTTGGATGAGGTAAAAGCAACACTTAACAACAGCATCTGCTGGAGAATATTACTAGCAGGTCATGTAAAATAGGAACTTGGTGTAACTAATCACAGAATGCTATTTGCTGCTGTCTATTCCAACATCAGAGGATTCACTGCAGGTATATTAAACTGCTACAACTGCCATCAGATCTGTTTCTAAAGTTTATTTCTCCCAAGTATTCTTAAATGATGCAGTTGGTAGCATCAGATAGCAAAGGCAAGGAAATACTGCAACACTGATGGTAGAAGGAGCTGCTTCCAAGTAACCTGAGGGGATTGGCAAGTCACCTCCTGGATAAGACCAAGTAAAGTTTTGGAAAAGGCAAGGCTTGAGTTTTGCCTGCTTTTGATAATCCTGAGCCCAGCCCTAGAGGTTTGTACAAGATGATGTGCTGCTCTGATTCTTTATATGTGAGCAAATTTAGCTATAGAGCAGAGAGAAGCAGACTGTAATCCTGTACTCTTACCCTCTACCTTATTTTATAAACAGCAAAGAGTAACTTGTACTGTGCATCACTAAATTGTAACAGACCTTTCCCCAGAACACTGCAGAGTGGCAATGTTTCTGCCTAGCAGCCACATGGGCACTCTGCACCAGAGTGTACACACAGTGTTGGTTATTTTAGTCACAGAGCAAGAACTGTATTCTCAACACTGAGGGAAACACAGCAGGCACCAAAGCCTTCTGACAGGGCCTGTGTAACAGTGAATTTGAAAGGGCTGCAGCTCTTAAAAGTGCAAAGATAAGAAACGTGCAAGTGACCTGGTGCGGTAGTTCCTCACTGTGCTCTCAGGTTTGACCAGCTCATTCAGGAGGCACTGACCCTGGGCATCCACCAGAGACACACGGGTGACTTCGTTCCCTTTTGCAGTCAGGCACTGTCAGGAAGAAGCAGAAGCAGTTGAATCAGTAGCTGATTCTGCCACTCAAAAGCCTGAGCTCACACCTGCTTTGGCTGCACCAGCACTACTACTAAGGAGTTACTTGACTTGGAGATCTATTACTCATAGACAGTTGTGTTATACTGTAGCACGCTTCATTTTCATTGTTAAATGTGCACCACAAGCAGAGCAAACACACAGGCAAGCACAGCACAGAGAAAACCATTATAAAGAAGTGCTGATTTCACAGAATCAGCCTGTGCTCTGCACTGCACAGCTGTCACTGACAGCATCAGCACCAGAGAAGTTGTACAATTTAAAAGCAGAGCCCAGGTTATGTCATTAGTTACTAAATGCTGCTGCCAAACAGGCATCTCTGCAAGGGCAAAACTGCATTAAAGGAGGAATCTTCACCACAGCATGCTGCCAGAGAAACTGTGATGACTAAAGGAAAGATGTGTGACAGGGAAGTGTCCTTCCTTTCCCAAACCTTGCCGAGAGCTGAGGAATTCCACAGCAGTCTCTGGGGTTACTGCAGCATTGCTGATAGGCCTGGCAGGTCCATCTGCTGCTCTGAGGGCCAAAATAGAACTGAGCTCTCTACTCAGCATGTGTCTTGTTGCCAGAACCACTTTCTGAGTCCCTCCCATGACTGCATTAGCACTGGTACCATCAATGAAGGGACTGGCAGCAGATATTAATATATCCAGACTGGTTTAGCAAATACACAGGGAGCTTGTCTCAGTTGGGAATAGCTGGTAAGAGTTTGGTGCTTGACTCTGTTTTGTAGGGCCACAAACATTGCTTTTTACCATTTCACAGTCCAGACCAAAGAGGGGGCTGCTGTCTGTCCTCTGCTGATCACACTCTGTAGAGATATAGTCCTTGCAGCCAGGGGAGCCTGAAGGGAAATCACATCAATAAATAAGTTCTAAAACTCATCATGTGTCTTACATGATAGAACATAAAACTGTTAAAATTTAACAAAACCAAACCCAACCAAACAGCCCTCAAAAACCAACCTTTTATGGGATAGTCATTTTTTTTCTGCTCTTCTAAAGTTAGAGTATAGCTGGTAAGGCCTCTTTTTTTCTCTCCGTATCTCCGAATGATGGGATCACATAGCAAGTCTGAGCTTTTAGTGACACATTCACTGCTGGTGGAAGTCAAGCCTGCAAAACACAGAAGCATCGGTCAAGCTCACTCCCTACTTGCAGTCAGGTTCTGTATTAGATGAACACTTAGAGGCTGCACCATTTCAAATGCAAACACTACCTGGAACAATGGACTGGACAGAGATGGGTAGATAGAAAGATCGCACACAGTCTAACTCTCTGTCTTCCATTTATTTTTATCTCTCTTCAGTTTTTATATATATATCTCTATGTCCAGCTTATATCTCAGTTATTGTGTGTAAATATATGCATGCTATATACATTACACATACATAATAGTATACGTTATTTATACTGTATATAATAAATGTACTTGATATTCTGTCTCACATTCCTTTCAGAAACAGATTACAAACTCGTTTCATAGGTACAACAACAGAACCATCTGTTACTCCATGTAAGCTGTAAAAGAAGTTCTGCTTTTTTTTCATACCTTCTCTGTGAAATTCTTTCCCTTAAGTGTTACCAGGAGAAAAATGTGCTCCAAGTGTGGCTCACAAAGGAGCAAGCACTGAACTGACCCCAGAATCCACATAAATTGCCCTGAGGGTGATTCTCTGCAGATTGCAGAGAATAAAATACACCTGAGCTCTCTGCCCTGTGACTGCACTAGGTCTGTAGTGAGGATGCTACAGGACTGACAACACACTGACAGTAATAGCTGTTCAGTCTCCCATTTAGGACTTGAATTCATTCTTTGTTACACTTCTAACAATTTCAGTGAAGTTCTCACTGGAGTCTCCTGCAGGTTTTGTACAAGCCTGCTGGATTATAATCCTGTCTATAAAGAGTATAAAAATAGGAAATCTGTTCTCAATAGACCTGTTCTTCTCCTTGATCTGCTGCTCAGTATAGCAAAGCAAACCAAGAAGAAATTACTAGCTTCTTAGTTCAAATCTGATTTATATCTCTGTATCTTTTATTAGATACATCTTAGAATAAAATAATCACTAAATGGGTAACAAAGCATCAGAATTTGGAACTAAATATGTTAAAACTTTCTCTCTTTTTGCATTTACTTGTAACAATCAGTCTAAGTGCTACTGAACTAGTTAGGGTAAGAAGTCTTGTGGTTTAAGCCACTGCATGTGTACCTTTCTTAACAAGTCTACCATGGCAGCACACTGGGATTGCAGACAATGCAAAGTCATAAATTACTGTTCAAAGTGAGTCACTGTCTTGAAAGAGACAATGCAAACCCAAACAAGGTACCTTGTGCAGTGTTTTGAGGTCTCAGGTCTGTGTCTGTTCCTTCTCCATACAGGCTGGTGAGGAAGTTGGAGGAAGGTGTTAATGTGAATCTCTGAGAAGAGACAAGTGTTAGAAACTTTGAAACAGAGGCAGAAATAAAAAGAAAATAAGGTGTTTCTGCATCCCCAAACCAGCTAAATTTGGGGGAGAATAAAGAAATAATGGAAATATATTTGGTGTTTTCTCAAGTAAAAAAAAACATACAAACCAAACCATTTTAATGGCAGATGATACAGGATTCTTTGTACCAAGGGACAGATTTGCCTTGCCTGATATGATCAAGAAGGCAAATCTCAAGACTTTCTTTGATAGAAACTAAAGCCAGTTCCAGTCTTTCCAGTCAAGTTGTGATTCACATTTACTGCAGTTCAGGAAGAACTCTCTAGAAGCTTGAATCAAAGTGCTTCTTTATTCCTTCAAAAATGCTGCTTGTAAGTCATAAAATTAAAATAATTATTTTACTAATCTTTTTGGGAAATGGGAGAAACTTGAATAATAAAAGTGAAGTTTTTCAACCAGTGGGACCAGCATAACTCTCTACTGAGAGTATCCTCACTCAGAGTAAATTCCAAATTATTAGAATCATTCTGAGATATTTTTAATCTTGTTGGCATCCTGAAGATGCAGGATATGTAACAGTCAGAGGACTGAAACATCAATACACGTTTCACCTGGTAAGGCTTCAAAGACATCAGTTCCCAATATCAAAGCCCTGGCCTTTGTTCTGAGCTGACAACTGCTGCAAACAGATCCTCTCATTCACTTGCTGTGAGAGTCAAAGATGGCCACATCCTTGGGAAAGGCAGTAATTCCACTGCAGCCAGTAATCCCAGGATGTGGTTTCAGGACTGGAAGAAGTTTAGAAGACAGCAATGCACTCTGGGGACTTACATGCCGGAACACTTTTCTGAGGTGTTTGAACTGTAAATAGAACCTGTAGAAATGGACTTGGCTCATTTCGTGTAGAACAACCACCACAACCCCAGCCAGGTGGCTTTGGTGATGAATACGGCACCAGCTGCAGTTAAAAAATAGCAATCATTAAAAAAATAAAATAAAAATCAAAGCAAAACAATTATCAAGAACTCTTAAAAATAAACTTGGAACCAGCCCAGCTTTTAAGTCAGTGAGTGGCAAAGTGCCAAATTACTTCAATGAGAAGAGGCTTTATAGCTTATCTCAAGCAGACACATTCCTGGAGGCAACAGAGTATGGGAGACAGAGAAAGAACAAGTTATAGCAAATTTCTGCTGCATACCAGTTCAAGATATTTATACCTCATTTATATGCATCACAATGTAAATACACAAGTAACTTCAGTTGTAGTGATGCAGCCTAGTGAATTAAGGCATCAAAGAAGTCCCACAAAATAATTGTCTGTTTACCATTAAAAATCTAAAGTGGGATAATTTTTGAGTTTAAGAATAATTTCACCAAATTTTTGTTATCCAAGGTTATATACCCTCCTCAGCCTTTCCCTTCCAGCACTGAGAAGTTGACCCAAGAAAGGGAAAAGTGATTAAAATGTTTTTCCCCAAACCCTCTAGAACACTCTGTTTCAACTATATCTAACAGGAAACATGTCAATATTTGTGCTGTGTTAATGTTTTAACATGGTATTTTGTTTATCTCTGTGTGAAGCTTCTTTAGTTCCCCAACAGTTGTTAAGTTTTTTGTAACTGCATGAAACAAAACTATGAAATTGTAGGATTTTTGCCAGAAAAGGAATCCTGGTCTCTGGCCAAGTCTACCAACAACTGTATCTGCACAATCCAGGCTGCCATCGTGGCAATTGTACTGTGAGTGTTTCAAACCCAGCGTGGCCACCATGCCTTTAGGAATGTTTTCCCAGCACGGGAGAACACAGGGCTGATTCCTGACTGGGTGTTTTGTACCTGGGCTGTGCTGCATTGTGGCACTTTCCCAGAGCTGCAAACTTCAACAACTCATAGAGCTGCTCGTGGCTGATTTCACAGTCCTCACCAAGCAAAGCTGCCGACAGGCGACACGACCTTTCCTGTGGAAAGGGAAATGCCAGTAAAGAGAGGTTTTATGTAATCACACCAGTTCGTGGAAAATGAAGCAAAAGGAAACTATTTAGATACAATCAAATACATTTAAAATAACTCTTCCACTCGCTGTGGGCAAAAATTTCCTCTCAGATCACACTTTAATATTAAATTTACTGTCAGCAATTCAGTAACCCAGGCACTCTAACTTCAAAGATTTACTTAAAAGAGATTAACATAAGCAGATATATGTAGTAAGGAGACTTAATTCATCTGCAAACACAACGTTCTGCTCTCTCAGCCCTTTCACCCCTTTGCTGCTGTAGAGCTTTCAACATTTGTACAAGTGTTTTATGTAGCCACTCCATGTGAGGTTTTCCGAAGCCCATTTACTTCACTTGCAGTGCGTGATCTGCTCTGGCAGAGGCGTTTGCTGACCCCTGCAGGGAAAAAGGGTTCAGTAAAATCCAAGGAAACTGCAGAAAGGAAGCACTGAGTAGATGAGGTCGGGAATGTGTCACACAGTTCAACAAAATAGTTCTTTAAGCCTAATTCTTCTAAAGGCTTGTCAGCAGCGTTTTGGAGACCTCCACTGACCAGATGGCCTGTTCCAAAGAACTCCTGTAAAAATTTTTAAGATACTCATTTTATCTGTGATGAAAACACATCATGGCATATGAAGGGGAAAAGGCCAAAGAACACTACCAGAATATCAAACCCCAAAGGATAAACAACCACCAGAACCTGTGTTTTCCGCTGCACACCAACAAACCTTGTGCTTGCTAGTTTGGACAGAGCCTGTCCACGTGGGACTGAGCCGTGTGCTCTTAAAGACATTTGTCATTGGTAAGGAAATTAAAGAGAGGTGACAACCTTTGAGGTTCCAGTGGTTAAGAATCACCTGGCAATAACAGCACAGGCTGGTGCCTCATCTCTCATGCTAAGTGAGACAAATAGGTAATGACACTGTTGGTTTCAATATGGCCTAATTAGAGCTTTGCAAAAAAAGCCCCAAAGAAAGATGAGACGTTTTGATTCACCAGACAGAGGGCACTGCCAAACACAGGAATTTCAGCCCCCAGTTCGGTACAAACAGGGGTGAACTCACAGGTCAGACACACCGACTCCTCCCCGGGACACTGAGTCAGTGTGACCTGGGTGAGGTGTTACCCGAGGCAGCTTTGCACCCTTCAGGGGACCATGTGCTGAGCAGACAAAGCTCTGCTTTGTTTAGGAGAGTGCACTGGAGATGCATCTACTTTTTTAAAAACTTCCTGAAATGTAACTCTGAACACTCCAAATGAGCTCGTTTCCACATTCCCTGGAGCAGAATCCAAGCCATTAACGGGCTCCCCATGGCAGCAGCCACAGCACCGAACCCGACACAGGTCAGGCAGCATTTGGACAACGCTCTCAGGCACGTGGTGGGATTGTTGGGGTGTGCAGGGCCAGGAGCCGGCCTCGATCATCCTTGTGGGTCCCTTCCAACTGAGGGCATTCCACGCCGTTCCCTGCAGGCACCGCCCGCAGCCGCCCCTCCGGTGCAGCACGACTGTGACCCGCACGGGCCCCGCGGCCCACCCCGCGCTGCTCCCGCCGCTCTCACCTCGGGGCCGGGCCCGGGGCCGCCGCCATCCACCTTCCGCCTCTTGCGCTCCTCCCGCCGCTGCCCCGCGGGCCGCTTGCGCCCGTTCACGCACAGCCCCTTCGCCATGGCCTGGGCCGGTCCCCGGGGCCCGAGGGGCACTGGGACGGCACTGGGACCACGCCGGGCCCGCCCCGGGGCGCGGCCGCCGCAGCAGCGCCGAACGCCGAGCGCGCCGATGGGGGCGGGCCCGCCGGAGGTTTGAACCGGCGGCGGGCGGGCGGGCGGACCGGCGGGTATGGCCACCAAGCGCTTGGCCAGGTGCGGGGCCGGGGGGCGCTCCCGGGGGGACTGCGGGCGGGGGCCGGGGCCGGGGCCGGGGTGGCGGTGGCGGTGGCCAGGATGGCCCCCGAGCGCCCCTGACCGCGGCCGGTGTCCCCTGTCCGCTGTCCGCAGGCGGCTGGGGCTGGCCCGCAGCAGTGCCCGGGCGCGGGCCGGGCCGCGGGAGGCCGCGGGGCAGCAGCGCTTCGCCTTCCTCGTCGTGCTGGACTTCGAGGCCACGTGCTGGAGGGACGGGGAGCGCCGCGGGCCCGAGATCAGTGAGTGCTCCGGGAACGGGCCTGGAACGCTGGGTCTTCGTTGCGTTATGTCCCTTCTAACTCCTGGCGTTACAGCCACAGCCTAATGGAATAACATAATACCTAATTTATACATCGCTCTCTGTATATCTACATATACATATAAATGATATCTGTATGTTATATCATAGAATCAGCTGATTTGAAAGGCACCCATATATAAACGGAATATTTGCTGTGAACAGCTTTAGCCTTTCTGGCTTCTTTGTATTTTGTGTTATTTTTCCTTGTTCTTCTGTGTTTGTCACAGTCGAATTTCCAGCAGTCCTGTTAAACACCTCAACAGGAGAGATTGAGTCTGAATTCCACACCTATGTCCAGCCCCAGGAGCATCCTATTCTCTCTGAATTCTGTACAGAACTAACTGGCATAACACAGGTATAATTGTGATTTAGCATTATTTTACACTTCTAGAATTGCTGTTTACAATTTTAAAGAGGCTAAAAAGAAATAAACCTCAAATGAATTTCAGTGCATTCTAACATATACATGTTACTCTGTTTCATGAAGAGTCAAGTTGATGAAGGGATCCCTCTCAACATTTGCTTATCACAATTTATGAAATGGATTCAAAAGATACAAAAGGAGAAGAAAATTATATTCAGTACAGATACTCAGAATAATTTCACTTCAGAAGCAAAAGCATGTACCTTTGTTACTTGGACAGGTAAATAACATTTTCATTTGCTTTTTCTGCAGCGTAGTAGCATGTGGTGGCACTAGTGAGATTGTGTCTTCACTTCTGGGCTGCTAAAATCCTGATATTAGGTATTAAAAATGGGCAGTATTGGGATAAAGCTGAGAATGTGGAATCCTGATGTATTTGCTACCTCTGTCTCCAGAGTGTGACACTTACATTTTCCTGCTTTACATAGTGAACTGTGTCACAATTCTTAATCTGCCTAAATGATTTAGTGATGTCTTTGAGATCTTTACCCATCTGAAGTAATTTACTAACAGCAGGGATTTGCTTCTCCTGATGTTGCCGTATGTTGCTTTGGGTTGACTGTGGTTCTCCTGCACAGACTGGGACCTGGGGGTGTGTCTGCACTACGAATGTAAAAGGAAGCAGCTGCGAAAACCTGACATTTTGAATTCCTGGATTGATCTCAAAGCAACATACAGGGTGAGGAGATCAATAGACTGAAACATTTATATCCACATTATCACCTCAAAGGATAACCATACCTGAGCTTACAAGTCAATGCTGGATGTCCCAGTGACCAGAGTAACCTGTTTTCTTTTCATGTCCTTATCACTCAATAACTAACTCCATGCCCTAGAACTGTGTGAATTTTAATAGAAATCTTATGCTAGGAAAAGGCTGTTGCTTGATAAATGATTGATAATCCTAGGAGAATTTTTGAGCTGCTCTTCCTTTCCTGATACCTTTTGCTCTGCTTGCTTCCTAACATCCCTCATTTTGGGTGCTTTTATTGCTGCCTTACATTGCTGGGTAGAAAGTCATCATCATAGTCCCTTTAGAGGTACTTACAATTCTAGTGTGTGAACTGCACCTGGAGCAGAAAGTACATTCTGAACAGAATGGATAGAACTGAAAAAGTGAATGTATATTTTATTACATTGTCTGTATCCAAACAGAGTTCTAACCCGGGGCTAACAGCACCTGATGTACCTTTCCTTGTGTAGTCAAGGAACCTTCCAGAAGGTAACCCACAATCTCCATGTGCTGATGCTCAGAGTCCAGGCTCCTTACTTAGGCAGAAGAATTGGGTCTCTAAAGATAAACAGTGTGAATATTGCCCTTTCCTAGTGATCAAATCAGATACTGGGAGTAAGTAGCAATACTCACTGTTTCTCATTTAAAAAAACCTATGCCAAATATATTAATGCTTGTGCCTCTGACTGCATATTGTGCAACAGTTTAAACATCTCAGGCTATTTATAGTTGTATTCTTCCATGCTGGTCTATTAAGGCCTTCATAATGTAAGCCATAGAGTGCAGAAAAAAGATTCAAAGCTCAGACAGAATGGATTTGCTTAAGACAGAGAGGGCATTCATGGCTTTTTCCATTCTGATTTGTTACAGGGTAAGTTACTTGTGTCTTATCCTCACTGCAAATACCCAACTTGCACAACTGACCTGTGAGATTTATTATTCATAAGGTGAAATTTCTGAAATGGTTTTCATTTGACTAGGAAGAGGTTTTGAAATGCTTCCTGTTGAGGACCTGCATTTCTTTCCTTAGGCCTATTATAATAGGAAGCCTAAAGGACTAAATGGAGCTTTGCAGGATTTGGGGATAGCTTTTGTAGGACGGGAACATTCTGGTAAGTATGATATGATGAACCTCATTTTAATATATATACATAATGTATATTAATATCAGTTTTATAAAGCTAAATAGCTGCTGTTTAGTTTAGTTAGCTAAACTAAAGCAGCTCGGTAGTAGAGAGTCATTACTCTGAATAGTAATGGTTGTTTACAGGTCATGCATACAGGTCTGCTGTACAGAACATGAAAACAAGAAAGGCAAAATGCTTCAAAGATCACAGTTTGTTATTTCTAGCTTCATACTTTTTATTTCTGAAATCTCTTCTAGTGTTACTGAGGGCATGTTCACAAGATCAATTTCCGAATTGCAAAAGAGGTGGAGGAAGGATGAGAACTTGATTTTACCTGATAGCTCTGAATAGTATGTTAATGTGAGAAAATGCCAGCACAATATGATGCTATTCTATTGGACTTGCTTAATAAAACAGAGCCAGGATTTTTAAAATGGTGAATAGATATTCAGCTCTATGGATTAGTCCTTCGGATTTTTCAGCACAGGGAATTCTTTGGAATTTTCTACTTCCAATTCCCTTTTTTGAACTAGAAAACTGTGTGTCAGAGTTCTGTGACTCCTTGTCATTTATGCAAGGCTTATCTAGATTACATTTTTCCTCCAATCAGAACTATCTCCAGTAGCAGTTTAAAAAGAAGACATTAATATAATCATACTTTTGAAGGGTTGGATGATTCTCGGAATACTGCTCATCTTGCTTGGAGGCTGATTTGTGATGGATGTGTGCTGAAGGTGACTAAGTCCTTGGATAAGGTTAGTAACTACTTTGTGTCTTCCTGTCTACTTGTTTTGTAGCCTGGAATACAGATGAAAGGTGAGCTATTCAAATAATACACCCAGCATCTTGACTATGAGTTGAGCAGGACATCCATAGGCTGATACACTTATTAATTTTGTGCATTGATTCCCAAAACTTCGGGGTATTCACTTTGCAAAATCTGCTTTTGTTTACGGACTCCCTAGGCACGTCTGCAGAGTAATTTAATTTCCAGAACACTGACTGTAAACTTCACTGACAAGACTCCACTGGGAAGTAAGAGCAGACCTGAAACTTGCAGAGATGGAACTTGTGAAACAAACTGTCTGGCTGAGAACAAACACAACGGTATTGCTGGAAACAAGATAAATTCTAATGTACAGACTGAGGAACAACAGGCCACTTGCACCTCTGCAGATGTCAGTGCACCCAGCAGCAGCTTAAGGGCTGAATTCCACGCTCAAGCCCAAAGCCCTTCAGCAGCATCTACTGACAGATTTCCTGTTCCTCTTGAGCTGGCACAGCCATCTCCCAGCACTGCACCAACAGGCACCTGGCAAGGCTTGAGCAATGGGCAGCTCCTGGGTACAGCCAGACACAGCCCCCCAGTACAGGGACCAGGGCTAGTGCTGGTCTCCACCACCATCCCCTCAGTTACTCTGTCCATTGAGGAGATCAGTACCAGTTCTGACTGCTTGTCTATGCTGACAGACTGGGAAGATGTTGCTTTAATACCAGAATCTCAATATGAACAAAATTCAGACTCTGTTCAGCTCAAGGATGACTCGAGTATAGATAGTTTAATAGAGTTTGAAGAGAAAACAATTGCAAAACAATTGGCTGTGACAAGTTCAGATAATCAGAATTTGAAGAAAAGTGTAGTACCCCTGGAACCTCTGAAATCTGTCATTTACAAGAGTCCTGATACTACAATCTATAATGTAGGAACAGTACAAAGGCAGACTTCAAATTTTTCAGCTTTTAAGTTACCATCTGCAAAGGTAAATACTATTTCAGCACAATCAGCACTAACTGGAAATTACTCTATTCCTCTGGAGATTCCTAAAAGAAAGCCAACTAGTCCAAAACCATTCCCACCAGCAAAAAAACAGTCCTTTGCTATATATCAAGAGAAAACTTCATCTTTGGATCATTCCTTACCTTTGAGAAGTCTGAATTTGCCCAAAGTGTCTCCTGCTGTTCTGAACTCCACAGTCAATTTGAATCAGTCCTTAAGAGTTGTGAGAAATGGAAAACCAACTCCCCCTCTGTGTAACTGTGGTCGAAGAGCCAAGAGACTCTGTGTGTCAAATGCTGGCCCAAATCATGGCAAAGCATTTTTTTGTTGTCCTGTTGGCAAGCAAGACAGTAACAGGAAAGGTTGTGGGTACTTCAAGTGGGAATATGCAGTTCTCAAAGGGAAATCTAATGGTCTCACCCTGAATGCAGATGCTTTGACCTCTCTTGGAACTGTTTCTAGTAATTTAGGAAGTTCTTCTAACAAAAACAATTTATGTCTTAGACCCTCTATGAGAACTTGAAAATGGATGCAATTTTTTTGTCTGAATCTTAAACTCCCTAAGTTTCCTACTTGATGTAATCAGGACAGTCAAATGATGTCACGTATATGTTCTTAGAATGGGACAAAAATGAGAGTTCTCGGTTAACTCATTAGTGAAGTGTGAGAGCAGATAAAACTGTAAGTGCTGAAATTACAGTGTTGCTACAAATCTTAAATTTCCACTTTGTCATATATTTTAAGTTCTTTACTGGTCTGGTCCTTAAAGATGATTTTAATGACACAGATTTTATTTGCACTTTTTTCTAAATATGATGACTATAACTTTTAAAAATCTATTTAGAAGTAGTCACACTTCTTGAAAGTGATTCTTGAAGCTCTTATTGGGTTTTATAATCCTTTAAGTAATAATAAAGGTAAAATGTTGGTGACACTTCATTAAATACTTTATTTAACTCCCATCACCTTTTGTGCTTTTCTCTCCTTGAGTTTCCCGTTTCAGCTAAGATGTAAATGCCACCTCCTGCTGTGGTTGTAACAGACAAATATTCCCATTGAAGCCTCCTTTTTTCCTACTTCTGCTGAACTGGATTATCTGGATGCAAACAATATGATAGTCCTGCCCCTAGTGGCACCCCTTTATCTGCCTCTTCTACTTGCTTTCACAAAACACTGAGGAACCTAATTCTTATCCCCTTAATTGTTCAAGAAATTCAAGTTACTCTAGGGAGAGGTGGCTCTGATGGACAGGGGTGCAGAGACACCTTCCTTTAGAAGTCAGGGCTACAGGCCATGGCTTTTCTGTCAGCACATGGTTGCTCTTAGGCCTCCATTTACCTGTTGAAAGAGCTCCTATTTTAGCTGGTCCCTCTACACGATGACACTCTTAGGAGTCAGCCAGCCAGGGCATGCCCAAAGCCCATCTCTCCCTCCGCTGTGGTGCAGGAGTTGGTGTTGGATGTATCCAGAAGCACCTCTATTTGTTAGAATTATAAAAAAAAAAAAAAAAAATGGAGTAAATAGTTCCAATGGAGTGGTGGACCCCAGAGCCACCTGGCAAAATGGCAGTATCAAAGTTGTTCTGCAAGACCTTCAGCATCTCATGATGTCTAAAGAAAATATGAATCTTTCTCAGCCACCTGAAGGATTGTGTTACAGCAATTAATTAAAAAAATTAAAAATTAATTAACCAAAACAACATGCCCACCTTATTCAAGCTGCTGCAGTGCAGCACTGAGGGATCCTTGCTGGTCTGCAGCGAGTGTCCACCTGAGGCTGGCGTTTAGAGATGTAACAAGAACTGATAGTATTTATAACATAGAATCTACAGATAGCCAACCAAGTGATTTAAAGAAACAACGAGGGGAACTGAGGCAGCCAGCAAAGCAACACCCAGTTACTTTTTAACCATGTGCATTGTCTTACAAAGCAGTCACTTGGAAGGGCTTCAGACAGACAAGACCACCAAGGGCCTCGATGAAGACCCTCAGAGACCTCAGGACATGCATATATGATAGTAAGCGTTGGGAAATGTCATGAATATGTGACAGTAATGCAGGGAATGACAAATGAATAATCATGTAAGCTGTAGTGGAGATACCTCAGTGAGCACTTTGGTGAAACGATTCCCAGGGCACCACACAGTGTGTTGTAATAAAGAATGCCTGGCTTCTAAAACTCCCAAATCTGAGCCTTACAAGTTTCTTTCAAGTGCCACTTTTAGGCACCACGTCCCCTTCACTCCCCTCAATTCTGGAATCATTAACACAGACTTTAACTCTGAAAATGAAGATCGGGGGGAGTGAAAGCATCAAGTGATGGCATTTGGCTGCGGCTGAGCGTGCAACAGGTGCTGCTCACCCCGGGCCCACGACCCATATTCCCAGCCCCGATCCCACATCCCCAGCCCCGGGCCCCTCACACGGGGGCGGGTCGGTAGCTGCGGTGCCGCGGCCGCCCCTCCATGCGCGGCGCTGTGCGGGGCGGGCCCGGCCCGGCCCGGCCCATCGCGGCGCTGCCGGCCGAGCTGCTCCATGGCCGCGGCGGAGCCCGGGGCGCGGAAGCGCCGGCCCAAGGGGCACTTCGCGGCGGCAGGCCGGGCCAAGCGGCCCCGCGGCGGCGGCGGGCGGCAGCTGGAGGCCGGCATGCGCGGCATCCTCATCACCTGCAACATGAACGAGCGCAAGTGCGTGGGGGAGGCCTACAGCCTGCTGGGCGAGTACGGGGACCTGCTCTACGGGCCCGAGCAGGTGCGTGCGGCGGGGACAGCGGGGGCAGCGCGGACCGGGCGGTGTCTTAGCGGTGCCGGGCAGTCTCTCAGCGCGGCCCCGGCGGGGAGCGGCACCCCAAGGCCTCCTGTCCCTTTCTGTGTGTGAAGCAGCCCGGCTGCGCTCACCACAGCCCCCGGCCCGGCACCCCCTGCGGGCTGTGGGTCGGTGCTCACCCACAGACGTGCTGTGTGAAGTTTTCAGATCACGAGGACAGGCTGTCTGGGAGTGAGAGGGAGGAGGATGAGGACGATGTGGAGGTGGCCCTGAAGAAGGAGGTTGGCCAGATTCGTGCCTCCACGGAGCAGAAGCTGCGGCGGTTCCAGTCGGTGGAGAGTGGTGCCAACAACGTGGTCTTCATCAGAACGCAGGGCATAGGTGGGACATCGGCTGCTGCTGAGTAATGCAAACTGCTCTGAACACTGTTGGGAATAGGCCACAGAGCGTGGCTTCCAGGAAACACGTGTATATCAAACAAATACAGTGTTTCCCCTTTGGCTGTGCCATTGAGTATTGTCATTAGTGGAGAAGCTGAAGGTAGAGGAATCGGCTTTCATGAAATAGATTATCCAGTTTGGGTATAGTAATCTGCTCTTTACATTAAAGAATTTGAGACTAACAGCAATGCAGCCTAGTGTGCATTTCCCCAGCTTATTTAGAGGGGGAGGAAGGGAGATAATGCCTTCAATTTGTTGCTCATACCTAACTGTTTTTCTTGTAGAACCTGAGAACCTGGTACACCATATATTGAAGGATATGCACGCCACTAAAAAGAAGAAAACAAGAGTCATTCTGCGCATGCTGCCCATTTCTGGAACTTGCAAGGCTTTTATGGAGGATATGAGAAAGTACACAGAAACCTTTTTTGAGCCTTGGTTTAAAGCCCCTAATAAGGGCACTTTTCAGATTGTTTACAAAGCTCGTAATAACAGTCATATGAGTAGGGAAGAAGTAATTAAGGAATTGGCAGGTATGTATGGATTTCACATGGAACAGAACAAGTATATATGCAGCCCACAACTACATGCAGAACATGGGTCAGACTATTGAAAGTGATCTTAGTGGGCATACATGTTTGTTGCTTAAAGCCTGTATGCTGAATTATAAAAGCTTCTCTAAGACTTAAAAAAAGCTTGATATCAATGTTCCTTGTTGGTGTTGATGTTGTAAAAGACAACAAGCAGCAGGGAGAACAACACTGAATGTAATTTGCAGTGTCAGTTACATGTGCTTGCAATAACTGCTCTCAGGCTTTCTCTCTGGATGCTACATTGAAATTAATGTGTTACTATTTCCACTGAATTCTTGACTCTTAAAACAGCTCCACCTTACTCAAGTACTTTGTTTCTTGGTAATTGTAATGGGATAGTTTTTCAGTTACTTCACTCCTGCTGGTGGTGTATTCTGAGGGTCCTGCTCTGTTCTGCTATTTTAAGCAATTACAAACATGATTAATTGGTTACAACTGAGCAGGATCTTGCCTTCTCTCTCTTGATTTTTATCCTTTCAATAAGGCATGTTTATGCTCTGAAATTGTTTCCCCAGCATCTCTTAAGCTGCATCTTCTTTTACAGGAATTGTGGGCAGCCTCAATCCAGAAAACAAAGTCGATCTTAATAATCCACAATACACAGTTGTGGTAGAAATAATAAAAACCGTCTGTTGCCTGAGTGTGGTGAGAGACTATGTTCTGTTCAGAAAATACAACCTGCAGGAGGTAGTGAAGAGCAACAAAGAAGACACACCACAAACCCCATCAAGTGTGACAAAAGAGCAGAACTCAAAGGTTGTAAAACCAGAAGCCGAGGAGGAGAAGAACTCAAAAGAAGTAAACCAAGAGAATAAGAATCAAGGTGAAATAGAAGCTGAGCCCAAGGGGAATGATGCACCTACAGTGTAGAAAATGTGATAGAAGGGAAAAGTAAACATAATCCAAACATATAAAAAAAGTTGCCCTAGAGTTCTAAAAGGGTGTTTTAATGAGGAGAGTGGGTTTTGTTTTGAAATCTTGTTTTGAAAATCCACATGTGTAAGAATTTTAAAGCTTGTTGCAGGTGGAACTGAGAATACAGCAGATGTAAGGGAGCTCAAGAGTGCACCACCTTTCTGGTGAACTGGCTGTCCTACAGCTTTGTTCTGCATTTCCTTTGCCTGGCACAGAAAGCAGGAGTGTGTATGTAGATGTGGCCATCCTGACATTGTTATATCTGATGGCTACAGAAACCAAAAGGCAGTGCAGAACCACCACCTCTCTGAGGAATTATTGACAGAAGTGAGAGGTCTGGAAAAGACAGTTGATTGCAAAGGGTTTTGAAGGAAGTGAAACTGTGTGACCACAGAACTCAATAACATTTTTCTGTGTGAAGAACAGAATTAGGTAAACCTGATAATTGCCTGTATGATGGAGGGTGTTATACACACGTATATACACAGCTCCACAAGGACATGCTGTCTTGAAGTGAATGGAAAGAACTTCTATGATCAAAATGCTTGAATACTATGAGATGATTTAGAGTAATAGATTGGACTGTTCCAGAGCAATAGAAGTACAGTGCAGGCATTGCAGATGGTTTTATCAAAAATTAATGTGTGTTTACATGAGCTGTCTATGCAGCAGTTACTGGTTTATAGATAATGCTGTAGTCACTGAACAGAATCCTTTTGAGTAATCTCCTGCAAATAACCTTTTGCTGCTCTTTCCAAAGAATTGGGGATTTTATGAAGTGGTTTTTGTTTTTATTCTTTTCTTAGGTCTAAAATTCTGAATTTAAATACTGCTTGGAAACTTCTTATGAAAGAAGCTCTCCATTATTCTATACTACATAAGGGGAATTAAAATTTAATTTTTGGTACAGTTTCAACTTTATGGTAATAATTTTGTCTCAGATTGAAAGTAATGTTAGTGAGTCTTTTTGTTGTCTGTTACAGTAGCTGTTTGGATACCCCAGTGACTTTTAAAAAACAACCAAAACCAGTGCAGCTCTAACTTGCTTTCCAGTAGGGTTTGGAATATGCTTCCTGTACAACTGTCTAGGTTTAAGCCTCTGTGTTCCTAATAGGAAAAGACTCATCTTGAAGAATACCACTTGTCTTGGTTTAATGAAAAGGATGTGTTCAAGTCTCTCATAATTTATATTTTCCTCTTCTCTCAAAATTTTTTTAGAATTTGGAAAAAGAAGATGACTTTTTTCCTCTCCTGTCTCACCACCCATTTATTAAAACTCTGCTTTCTTATGTCCACTGGTGTTTTCTTTAAATTTTAAAGGTTTTTGTGTGTGTATTAAGACCAGCAATGTCTAGGACACACAAAGGAAAGAACCATTTGAGACCAGATGGGAAGGCCAACTGTGAATATTTATTGGTGGCTGATGTTGGTGATTGACTCATGACAGCCTACTCATCTTCTAAGCTCAAAGACTCATGGGTAGTTAAGTGGGGGTTTTTTTGTTTTCTTTCTCACTGTCCTGTGTGCCTACACAACTTACAGTTCTGATTTTTCATAATTTGCACTTACTGGATATTCAATGTCAACACATTAATTCCAAAATCTTGAGGCTTTCAAGATTCCTACAAGCAGGCTCCTTACTTTGGTGCATGCAAGATCTGTGGCCATTTTTGGGAACTTCATTCCACACTGTCATGGCACAGTTTCACTAAAAATACTGAATTTTGCAAGAGATGTGCTGGACAAGTGCTCTCAAATAGAAAAGGTGGCAT
>JAWWEV010000034.1:9001185-9015982 GCA_035583235.1 Hafferia zeledoni | reverse complement strand
CAGAAATGCCACCTTTTCTATTTGAGACCACTTGTCCAGCACATCTCTTGCAAAATTGAAGTACTTGGGTACTTCCTGCTCACAGCGACCGATAGCTCCATAATCTGAGAAGTTCAAAGGTGCAGAAGTCTTGTGATACTGGTGGAATGATCTCTGGAGTGTCTGGATGTTCCATGGAGACCACAACACTTGAATTTCAAGTAAAATCTTCATGGCACAAAGGCAGGTATATAGGGGCTTTTGAAGTCAATAACTCTCTTTCAGCATGAAGGTACTTCAGTCTTCCTGATAAAAAGTAAAGTGTAATTGCTCTCTGGTAGTCCACCTTCCTTCATAAAAGTGAGACTCTTGGGGTGAAAGAGGAATAAAGCACAGCATTATAGCTTGTTTTGTTTTTTGTTTTGTTTTGATTTGATTTACATTAGCAGATAACATGGTTGATTTTGAACAACTACTAAGTAAAAGCTTATTTATAAATTACAAGGTGTTTAAATAATTTGTGCTTACCTGGAGATGTTATTTGTGTTCAGGTGAGACTTCTTACAACTCCTCAGGTATCTTGCCTAGTACTTAACTGGCAAGTGTTGGCTCCTCCTGGCTCACTCCAGTTCTGTGAGCACTTGTAGCTCCTCGTTAATATCAGATATCACATTCCATAGTGGGCATTACTTCCCCAGAAGCACAGATTTCATTTCTGCAATTAGCTTCTGAAAGAAAGGAACAATTACTGAGAAAGTTCAGAGCAGATGGAAGAAGAACACTGAGTATGAATGACTGAATTTCTGGTTCACTACCTTTGGAGAATGGATAATCCACAATACACCAATATGTAACTATTCTGTGGCACCAGTGACTTTGGAAATAGCAACAGTAGGGCTTTGTTTTCAGATTCTAAACACAGTATGGGAATTGGTATGATAAAGATATGAAGATTTTCATAAACCTGGTGCCAGTCAATATCATTGGTAATATGTGATGGACACTTCTATGGAGAAAGTATGTGCAGTTCAGGCATGGGCCATCAGCTCTGTGGAGGACAAGAACTCAAACTACAAAGTCATTGCTATGAAACTGGGTGACAAAGGGATGAGACACAAAATCCGTCATGGTTTGCTGGTGGATTGGGCAGTGTTAGGATTATGGTTGGACTGTATGACCTGAAACGCCTTTTCCAACCAAAATGATTAGATGATTCTGTGTCTCTACATGGAATAAAGGGTGCAATTAAGAATCAGAGTTGGGAAACAGTCAGAGATGCTGCTGGAAACAGCAAGCACAGATGGCAGCCTGGAAGGCAGAATGAGGCTGTTAGAGCCCAGATGTGGAATCTCTACAGGCATCAATGCATGGCCAATGTTTCAGGAAAACTGCTGAATTGCAGTGTGTTAGGGGTATCCATCTGAAAGCTTTCAGGTCACTTTTGCAAATAGAATGTAAGCTCTGAAATTACTCAGAACTAAACTATCCAATCTGGCATCAGTTGTACATTAGTGTACAACCTCTCTTTCCCTGTCTTCTGTGCCTCTCTGGTATGTCACCTTCTCTCAGTCAGCTTCAAATTTTATAATTACCTTGATAAATTTAACACTCTCAGCATGCAAATACTCCTAAGAATGGAGTTTCTTTTTGATTTGAGGTCTAATTCTGCTCCTAAAGAAATAATTTTGCAACTATCCTCTAGTTTCAGTAGTGCAAGTTCACAACCATTTAGATTAATGTCATTCACACAGAGAAAGCATTTTGTGCATTTGTTTTCTCTGTGTTTTTGACCTCGAACAATAACGTGCTTTGTAGCTGGAAAGCAAAGCAATATCCATTTCAGAGCTTAAGGGTGTGAAAGAGGTGAGATCCACTTGCAAAACCCTCCTGGCACAGCCTCTCCTGCGACTTGTGTTTGTTAGCCAGTTAATAACAATTAGTTGTCCTGAAAGGTCAGCAAAAGCTTTACTACACAGCACATTTGCTGTTTTCCCAGGCTCTGGTACAACAGCAGGTGTGTTTGTGGGGAGTGCACAGTGAGTTTACAGCAGAACCAGGAAAACTGGAGATAAATAACCCTGTGGGTGTTTTTCTTGGTTTGCAGGTGGTTTTGTGCTCATAGTAAATACAGACTTGGTTACAGAGTTCAACTACTACTTATCTAGTCTGAATCAAGTGCTGTAGCAGCACTGTGTGAAGTGCAAGTGCTACAGAGAGGTAACAAGAAATGTGAGATGTGCCCTAACAGGGATGATCTAAACCTCTGCTGCTCCCATATCCACGTAACTGCTCGACTGTTATGGAAATATCTCACAGTCTGAACTGACTGCTCAGTCCAGGAAATCCTTGATTATGTTTAATCCTGAAACTACACAACACAGTACTGGCTAGAGCTAGAAGTCTGATCACCAACAATGATTAAAAATTTTTCTCACAAAACAATATTTTACACATCTTTGAATTTGATAATTTCCTTAAAAAATATAACACTCTCAGCATGCAAATAACCCCAAGAGTGAGGTTTATTTTTATTTTTGATTTGAGGTCTAATTCTGCTCCTAAAGAAATAAATTTTCAACTATCCTCTGGTTTCAGTAGTGCAAATTCACATCCATTTAGATTAATGTCATCTACACAGATAGCATTTTGTGTATTTGTTTTCTCTGTGTTTTTGACCTCGGACAATAACGTGCTTTGTAGCTGGAAAGCAAAGCAATATCCATTTCAGAGCTTAAGGGTGGCTTTCAGTAACAGCACTGCAGCTACAAAAATAAAGGCCAGTCTGACTTCCCCTATTCTATCATTATTTTCAAAACCACTTCTCCCACATACATTCAAAATTATAGAGAATATATTGCTTTAGAAATATCCCAAAGCACCAGAACAGAAATTGGTGCCTTCTACCCCTATTCAGGAGGCTGTCCAGCACCTCTTAAGGCTCATAGGGAGCAGGATGCTAAAAGACACAAAGGTCCAGGATGAGCATGTTCTGCTCAGGAGCTCAGCAGCAAAGCTAAACTCTTCCCCACTCTTTGTTTCTTCCTTTGAATGTTCACAGGGATCATCAATAACTGTTGAACAAACCCCAACTCGTCTGTAAAGACAGATAACAACAATACTTACCAGTCTGACAGAGTTTCATTCCAAGATGTGTTCTTTTCGTGTGGCAAACCTACAAATTTAAAAGCTGTGGGCTCTTTTGAGGATTGGGCTGGCAGGCAGCACATCAGTCCCAGTGCCCAGCAAAAAGAATGAGTTATGTTTTAAAGAAACAGAGATTATCAGTTGGTTGACTCAGTAATTCCTCAGACTGGTAGTGCAGGACAAGCACACACCACTGAATTAGAGCCCAGGGAGGAAATAAGGGCCTTTATTTAGTTGCTTAAAACCCTGGGCAGTGAGGCAGAGCCAGGACTGCTGCCCACACAGCACACAGAAGTGTTCTCAGTTTGTTTCTTCCTTTTTTTCCTGCTCAGGTTCAGGTTTTGTATCATTACAGAACTGCAATGACATGTTGGTCAGTGTGACTGACCCAATGTGGAGGTTGTGGCTGCAGCTGAAACGAGCCATAGGTACCACCAGACCAGGGCAAAATCTAACCAGATCTGTGTAAAACCCAACACTGACCAACCCCCAAACCCAGGAATATGTCCCAGGATTATATTTTAAAAATTCCCTTAAAATCAATTACTTCCCAAAATCATAGTAAGATTGTATTAAAAAATTTATTACTTACATCAAATAAGTGGATTATATGAAAAATCTGATTACTTCACTTCAAAGTGGATTACTTTTCCAAAAAGTACTCACATTTGAAATCTGAATGGGCTTAAAAAGAAACAGATTCTGAAATTGTGAACAGATCATATTTTCCAACATATTTTTATGATTGCACTTAAAAATCTAATCCTATTTCTTGCTATTCTACTCCAAAAATGGGATTACATTTAAAATACACAACATGTTTTTCCTCTGTTCTAATTGAATCAAGGAGAAAAAAATGAATCCCTCAGAACAAAGCTGTAATATAGGGAAAGGGAAGGTACATTTAAAGCTGTGCCTCATGGTTATTGGGACCCTGAGCAGAAAGGGAGGGACGGCAGAGACAGTGAAGTGTTTTCTGAAGATCTTTGATGGGAGCTGGAGCAATATTGCTTAGCCAGGGGGGGCTTATCCTGCTGCTCCTGATGAACTATGCATGTTTAACTCTGAATGTGAATGCCCTGGCGTTCTTTGAAACCATTCTAGATACTCTGCAAGTGGTGTCTGGTTCCTGCCTCACTTGGAAGGGCTGTAGCAGTTTTACTCTTGCACAGCCCCCTGTCAGCAGCAGGAGATGGGAAAGTCATGCTGAGATTCCCCCAGACCTGCCATACCCTTCCAGCCTGTAATCTGTGACCACTGCACACTGATAACTGTGCTGAGGAACCTGACAGGATATTGATTGTTGCCAGATGAGGCTTTCAACCACTCTGGTGTATTCAAACTCTGTGTTACTGTAACATCCAGCATTATCTTCCTCTGCTTAACCAGTCATTCAAACTGTCATTCAAAATTCAATATTTATAACTGTATTGAAATGGTAAAACCAGATTAGGATAAATTAGGATACATTTATGTTCACAGACACAATTTGATTAGGTGAAGGAACATTTCATTTCCCTGTATATTATCCCAGTGATGCCTAATATAGGTTCATCTGTAGTTTCAGTGTAAGAAGACAACATTAGGTCCTGTCAGATCCTGACATTGGAAGCTTAGCAAGCAGGGGCAAATATCATGTCTTGTTATCTGTAGCTTTTGATGATCAAGCATTTAACAAAAAGAGATCAGAATGGGGGCAGTTGTATTAGTGAAATTTATGTAGTGCCAATGGAATGAAAGAAGATGTGTTAAATTTCCAACAGTGCTACATCCGTCCCCACTCTTTGTTTCTTAATTCATTCCTCTTGATCTTCCCAGTGACTGTCTTTGGCAGCTCTTGGACAAATTCCACCTAAATAAAACAAAGAGAAACAATGCAGCATGTTCTATGTAGAATGTTTTCCAAGACTAGCTGTCAGCATATGTGGAAAACTGAGAGGACTATTGTCAGTAAGAACTGCCTGTCTAAAGGATCATGTCCAAGACAATCAAGGCATCACACTGTGCCACTTGTGAAATCATTTCTTTGGCTGCCCAGATGGCCAAATATCTGTGTAGCTAACCAGCTAACCAACCTGAGTATCATAACATGAGCACCACAAGAGAGGATGAATGCCTAACTGGTGTCAGAGGTCAGAGATGAATGACAAAAAGGAGTAAAAGGGATGTTACAGACACAAAGTCCTTAATGGTTCTTAGTGCCTGTGAGTTCTGCACAAGTGAACTAAGGCACTGCTAGGGGCTTTTTTCCTGTGGTGTTGGGATTACTGAGAAACACCAAATGTGTCTTCTTGGTCTTGCCTCTTATTTATTGACTGTGAGGAGCATTAGATAAAAGCTTATTCATATTCAGTGATGCGCTGCCCTAAAGGCACCAGCAAGTGCTTGGCTGAAGGTTAAATACAACATGGAGAATTATGTTTGTGGGTCTGACCTGGAACATGCAGATCCAACTAGGATGTATGAAGCCTAGTAGTTTCTGAGAGGTTTATACAAACACTTTACTCAAATGCATGAAAAACAATGTTATTTAAAGAAGATTTTATGCAGCCAGTGATCTAGTTGAATCTTTAGTGCTGTCTCTTTCAAGTGAATCATGAAGATCTAAATAGTAACTCTCCTGAGACTTACAGGAGGGTGTCCTGGTTTAAAGTTTCTCCTCAGAAGCATTTACCTTTCTAGGGTATTTATATGGAGCAGTAGTTTTCTTGACATGGTCCTGCAAGTCACGGGTTAAGCTCTTCAGGTCACTGGATGAAAAAGCTGAGGACAGAACCACAAATGCTTTCACAACCTGTAAGGTAAGACCATCCACTTTTAAGAGCTGATACACAGGTTACCAGTAAGCAGTACTGCTCAGAGTTATGACACTCAAAAGAGAGGAACAGGGAAACCAGCACAATGTCAGAAATTGGGCCCATGTATGTGCAGAAGGGAAAGTTGAAAGCACAGTCTTCCTGCCCTCGTGGCAAAGCAAGAGCCTTTGCTCTTTCAGCAGCGAAGAGGAAGGGGCAATAACAGGTGTCTCTGTAGAGTTCTCCCTGAGCTAAGGGACAGTTTGTTTGTGAAGTTCACACTGATGGCAGACAGCCTTATTATCCCAGCACAGGACTGTGCTCTCACCGTCCCTCTAGCCCAAGTCTAATGCTAGAGCAGTTACAGTATAACTTTGTCTATACCAAGACAGTCATAAATGACAATGTCAGTGTATAGACAAATGCTTAAGTACAAGGAGCAAGTAAACATCACTGTAACATTCTCCACAAAGGAGACCCTCTGAGGATGAAAAGAAACTCAGAAGAGCAAAGGTGTGTCAATGGGAAGGGATTTTGCTTGTCATCCAAAGCAGGATTATCCATGATAGAAGTAGACATGGTGCTGAGGGACATGGTTTAGGGGTGGACTTGGCAGTGCTGGGGTAGTGGTTGGACTCAAGGACCCTAGAGTCTTTTCCAGCCTAAAGGATTCCATGATTCTAAGATGACATGACTGCCTCAGAGCTGTACATTATTCAGTAAAGTAGAAATTTCTTTGTATTGTCATATGTTTAGAGAAGCACATTGCTCTCCTCCTCCACCCCTCAGCATCATTACCTCTCCTCTGAGGGGGTCTGGGCTGCTGACAGCAGCTGCCTCAGCCACAGCTGGGTGCTCTATCAGGGCACTCTCTACTTCAAATGGCCCAATGCGATACCTAGGGAAGAAAAACAAAATGGGATTTGGCTTTTTTTTTAGGTGGAAAAGCAGCAGCAAATGTTTTTTAATTGTCCTATTGAAGAAAAAACCCCAAACCAGAAGAAATCAACAACTAACTGTAGAAACTGTAGGCAAAATGGGGAAGCTGTGTTAGAAAGTAGGAGTATTTCATAGTGGTCATGTGGTAGAGGACTGCTGGGGCTGTGGGTACCTCTCCATCTCTCCCGTCTCCTTGGGGCTCCTAATCTGGAGCTTCATCCCTCCCTGACAGCTGGGTCTGCAGTAGCAGCTGGTGCCACATTATGGTATCACATCATACAATATCAAATTGTTTCAATTAATTATGTTAAAGATAAAATGTTTGAAATGCTCTTTGAATCCAATAGAGATGTACTTCAATTTTAGTCAAAAAATGAACAAGATAAAAATCCCTCCTCTGCCAGCTGAAGTCTTCATTCTTTGCTGAAACAGATGAGATGCTGCAGAGGAAATGGATACAGAGATGTCACTGATATCACCAAGATGATACTGCAGGTCTGTGAAAGGCTAATAATAAAAGCAAGTATTCCTAGGTCAAGAGGTGAATACATTCATCACGGCATTATTACGTCAGAAGCTGACCAGGAACACAGCATGTAAGACTATGCAATGGCAGATTTAGGAAGGAAGTGTATAGACTGACCCTGAAGAAATGATGATGTCATCGTCTCTTCCAATAAACTGAAAATATCCTTCTTCGTCCACAGTCCCTCTGTCTCCAGTGACATAAAAATCCCCCCGTTCACTTTCAGCAGTTTTCTTGGGGTTATCCTTAAGTGGTTTAGAAACAGTAGTTTAGATTTGGAGCATGCATGAGCTACACTCTGTGCTATAATGCAGATACTGCAAAATGCACTGGAATTTAATTTTTCAGTCAAAGATGTTTAAGAATTGTACTGATATTGCTATAAAATACAATAAAATAGGTTTAAGAGAATTGTTATGCTTTAAAAAAAAATAAACTCTATCTTGAGCAAATTCTTCTCTTCCCTTTTCTAACATTCACCAATACAAATAAACAAATTAACTGTAGTAATGAATAATGAACTGGTTAAAAATATTCAGCCTTTTGAACCACTGTGAAATTGGAGAGATTTTGGTGGAGATTGGTGTTGGTTAGGAATAAAATAAAATCCTTACTACATATTCAGAGAAAAATCCAAGTGGTCTCATAGGTTTGCTTCTGACAGCAATTTCCCCCTGTTGTCCTGGAGGCAGGATATTAGCACTTTTGTCTATGATCTAGAATGAAAACCAACACATATATTAGTCCAATGGGAAAACAAACCCCAAACCCAAACAAACAAAAAGCCCCAGTGACAGAATCTGAAGAGCAGTCAACAAACCTGAACATCATAAAGGGGAGCTGCCCTCCCCATTGATCCAGGTTTAATCTTCATTCCTTTAAAAACAGAGCAGATTATTCCCTGTAAAAATCAAACCAAAGGTTTGCAATATAAAGTAGCTACATTCACACTCAATTCATGAAATATACTTCCTAGACTAATTCCAAAGTAAGGAATTAAGATTCATAGGATCCTATATGCCAGTGCTGCATGGTACAGATAACCAAAATCAAGAAACTCCCTGAAAGAGAACTGCTCCTTTATCTGTGAAGAACTAATGCCCTCTGCTAACCAGTCATCTTCCCTTAGATTCCAAGTCTGCCCTCTTGACCATCACAGTTAGTTGGAATTTGCTTAAGGACATTTGTGGAAATATTAGGGCACATTTTCTCCCACCAACCCATGTTTCTGTGAGGAGAGCCATGACAGGGCCATCTTTCAAAGGTTATCGGGGAGAAGATTGCTGAAATATCCACAGAAATGTGAAGGAGGAAACAGACTGCATTCTTTCAAAGCAAACCTTAAAACATTGTAAAGCAAAAAGGAGTTCCAAAGATTAGAGCACATTGACCCTGCAGAGGTACCATTTCAGTTTGGCCATAGACTTCACGGATGTCCAGCCCAGTGTGGCTCTTCCACTGCTCCATGACTTCTGGGTTGAGTGGTTCCCCTCCACTGATGCAGTACCTCAGGTTCATGAATTTGTAGCTTCATAGGGAGTTCAAAACAAGAGAGGCAGTACTTAAATCTATCAGGCAAGACAAGGAGCACACAACTGTAAACAATATTGGAGAGCTGTTAACTGGGAGAGTTAGTTCCATGAAGTGGGGGAATCAGAGCATCCCTGATCCTTCAGCTCCTGATACAACGAGGACATCAGTCTGTGCTCAACACTATGCATGTGATCAGTAGCAGTCAGAGTTAAGCACATGTGAAAAATAAAAGTTTTGCTGAGGTCAGCTGGGATTATAACTAACCACAGGCTGATTTGCTGAGCCAGGGCCCTGATTGCTGACCTCCTGCAACAGGCCAAGTGAGAAAGTGCAAGAGGGGAGGAAGGAACAGTGACAGCCATGAGAACTGGAGCAAGGAATGACGAACAACTGCCACAACCAGTCAGTCCCTCATAGTTATGCTGACGTGCACTTTTTAGGATGAATTCCTTCCCAAAGAATGGACAATTAATGCAGTAATTCAAAATTATGAGAAAGAATTTAACAGACTCTCAGCTTCATACTCTCAGGGGTTTGTTCACAAGTTCAGTAGCAGAATTCTCAAATTTTTAAGTGAAAACATCAAGTTTCTCTATGTTTGACCATAAAACTCAGCAAAATTCAAATTTTGTATTACAGCCCTTTCATGAAGGATATTTTGAACTAAATTACTGCCCTATTTTTTGTCAAGAGGCTAGATATGAGAGATCACTGAAGCTTAGTTAGTGTAAATGAAACATTAGTAAATAATTTCCTGACGTACTTGGAGAGATCACTTTGCACCAGCATGCGGAACAGCGTCGGAGCACCGACCAGCACGTCAATTGGGAATCTGCAGAGGGTCTGATGAGTTAAACAAGATGGACACATGAAGCTCAGACACACAGCTACCTTGTGAATGTACAGGAAACAGGTGACATGGAAAGGAGAACTACATTTGCCCCCTGTGTAAAAATACCTGTGCTCTCTGCTGGGTGAGGAGCCCTCCTGCAGTCGGTGCAATATGCAGAGATTCACAATATATTTGACTGGACAAAATCCCAGGCTAATACACAACAAACATACTCCACAGCCTGGGGCATGGTCAGAATAAGCCCATCTTTGTCTACATCATAGGGAGCTTTTCACTTTCTTCTTGGCCACTGTGGGCAGTGAAATTCTTCAGTTTCAGTCTGCATTAATACTGACTGATACTACTTTCACAGTCACTAGAATGAGTGGCAAGCAATTAGTGCTGCCTTTGGATGATTTTCATTCATGTGCTCACCAGCTTTGGGCAAAATGCACAAATGAACTGTAGGTTTGGCCCCCTCTGTATACATTAAAATGCAAATCTGGGTTTTACACAACAGATAGAGAACTTTGAACACAACTATGGACACAACACTCATGAAATCTATGGATGCTGTTAAGAATTACTTTTTGTGCCCTTTCTACCCTTAACACATTTCCATGAGTTTTCCCCTTACATTTAGGATGACTGATGATTCAGCCTGTGGGAGGTTATGTATAAAGATGCATGATCCGAAAGCCCAGGGATCAAAAACAGATGCTACTGAAGTCAGAATCCATCCTGTGTCTGCTGTGTTCCATATTGTGCCAGAAGGTGTCAAATCCAACCAGTACCTGACAGAGCAGTAAAACAATGAACGAAAAGATAATGAAAAATATTTGCTTAAAAAACCCAAACCCAAACCACGGACAAATAAAACAAATAAACCCAACTAGCCTAAGATTTCTGACAAGATACAAGTGCTCTGAGAACTCTAAATAAGTTTATTTTATGAGCTAGCTCTAGGATAAAAGGACACCTGACTATATGTTTGCACAAATACATGTGTACAAAACCACATATGTATAACCCACATATATGATGTCAGTCACAACATAGGATAGAATAAGGCAGGGAGAGGGGGTCTGAATTTCAATGCAGTGGCTTTCCACTACATAGGAAGATGGGGCTGAAGCTGCTGCATTCATGGATTCTGTGTTGGATACCAGGTATTTTGGTTCTAAGGCTGCTGAGAGACTGAGTGACTTGTGCAACCAACAAACTGCCTCTGCTCATCTACCTGTCACAAAGATTTTTGCAGCACAGTGTGGTATCTCTTGGTTATTTGACTATAATATTGCCAGCTGATGGCTGTCCTTTGAACCACCCTAGAAAGAGGGCCAGAGATATTAAATGAAAAGTAGGGGGTGATCCTACTCCCCTGGAAATCTGCTGGAGTTTGTACTCTGATTTCAAGGGAGAAGGACTGGAGTGGTGTTTGCTACTCAGTAATTTTTCACTAGTTCTA
The DNA here is from genome assembly GCA_035583235.1 of Hafferia zeledoni. Taxonomy (NCBI): domain Eukaryota; kingdom Metazoa; phylum Chordata; class Aves; order Passeriformes; family Thamnophilidae; genus Hafferia; species Hafferia zeledoni. Next base: position 9,004,766 of record JAWWEV010000034.1, on the reverse strand, counting down.
CTATGCATCATCTATTATCTTATGTTCAACCAGGCTCAAGCCTTTCATACCTTTCACTTAAAAGGGGTCTGAAACCAAGACTACCCTGGGAATGTTGAGTCATCTTTGGAGAACCTGTAGTTCCACTGGTAAAAAAGATAATCATTGGGTCTTGAATCCTTGTTTTGACACAGGAATGGTCAGCAGATTGGTTTCTTTAAAAAAAAAAGAGAATGTAATTATGATTTCAGTGGTTACTTTATACAGGCTTCAGAATGTAATGAAGTATTGCAGAACTCCTGCCTCAAATAAGTTTCACAGATTTTTACCAAATTAAACTAAAATAATGTGATGTTTTACTTCCTCAAAACAGACCTCCCCTTAAAAATAACAGGGTAGAAGCATCCAAGAAAAAGACCACTGTTAACAAATGTCTCTGCTGTGGATTAGCAGTAGAGCAGTTATGATTAATGATGGCAGTTGATTAATATTTGCAGCCAGTGGAAATGAGCACTTGTGGAGAGCAGGTCTGCTTTCTGCACCGTGGCTGCAGTGGCACTAACTCGTACTCACCTGCACAGCTCAGCAAAGTTCAGCCATCCCTCCCTGCTGCCCTGGGATACCATGAGCTTGGTTTTCAGAAACTGGCACTCAGGTGCCACTGAATCCACTGCAGGAGCCAGTTTGTCTGTGGTAACGATGCACGTGGCCTTTGATGCCTGGAGTCTATACAGTATGTCCTTGGCTGATAACTGGGATACTCCTGGAATTAAGACAATTCCTGGAAGAGTGATAAAGTTGGTTCAGGTTGGCATTTTTTTTTAACATCTCATTCTTTCCTAAGAACCAGAACTATTCCCAAACTGACCTCTGATATGGATTTGCCCTGGTGTTCCTCAGCCAAACAGTTATACTAGATTGATGCAGGTGCTTGTGATCTCCTGTAAGGAATGAAATGTGGACCTGCCTGGTGATTTCCATGGCTCTTCCCTGCCCTCTGGCATCTTCATGCCAGCTACCTGTCCTATGGGACCTAATGCAAATCCTTCAGGACTGCCTGCAGAATTGGTAATTGTGCCATTCAGTGGTTTATTACCATTCACTGGATTATTACACTACTTTTCTTTTATAAACCTTTTCCTTTATATACACTCTGATCCTCTCAACCCACATGCAACAACCATTTATGAGTCTCAGATGTGCTCACTGACCTGCTCTCATACAAGCCACATTCACTAGCCACCATTCTGGGATTCGTGGCAGGATCACGACAAGTCTGTCCCCTTTCTGCAGTCCACAGTCTTTAGTCAGCACATTGGCCACTTTCCGAGACAGGAACCCCAGCTCCTCAAAGCTCCACTTCACTTCTTCTCCTTCTCCATTTATCCACCAAAATGCAGGGTTTGATGGTCTCTTTCCAGCCTATAAAGCATAGGGATTCAAACACAAAAGATTTTCTTCTGAAAGACCATGGAATTATAACACACAAACACGTGGAGATTACGGAAGATCTGAGTATTTCACAACTGGCATATAAGGTAGTATTTTCCCCTTATACTTAATGTATTGAGATTTGCTATTCATCAAGCTCAGGTGTTCCCAGTAGGTTCTCCTTCTCTGAACCTGAAATGTTTACCAGCCTGTTTGTCTCCAGACCCAAGTCCTAGTCTGGATCCTGTTTCTGTTCAAGCCTTATGCTGTGCATTAATGCTCCTACAAAATAACAAATAGTGTGAAATACTTCACATAATACTTCTGATAGTCTGGATAAAGTTGTGGAATGCTGTTAAACAGAAGCAGCACAGGCAGAGAACAAAATAAAACAGGACAAGATAGTACCCTGGGATAAGTCCTTCTGGTCTGATGGCTCAGGAAGAGGGAGAATAAGTGGCCTCCAACTACAGGGAATCTGGACAAATGCAGCATCTACTTTGGGGCAAGGCAATTGAACATTTGTGGGAAAACTGTCCCTAGCATGCAATGCTATTGTTATTTTACCTGTATTTTATTATGTGAATATTTAATATTACAGTCTGCAGAAGTAAAAAGGCACAGCCATTCCAAGATTAAATCATGGTCAAAAGGGACTTACCATTGTTTTTTCTCCCTAAATAGGGAGCACCAATGGTCAGAGTCACTTTCAAAATACAGCAAACAAGAGCGGGTTTTGGTATGATTTCTTAATAAAAAATTCTTTTGACAATTGATTTTTTAATAAAGAAAAAAATGCCAAATTGTTTCAAATGAATTTCAAATTAGAATATCTCATTGGCACAACAAAAGATCATCTACCTTTTCAATCTCGGACCATTTGTCCAGTACATCACTCGCAAAGTTAAAGTACTTTGGTATTTCCTGTTTGCCCCTCCTGATGGATTCATACTGGGAATACACATCAGCAGAAAGCAGCCTGGGGTGCCCATGGAAAGGTCTGTTAGGAGTCTTCAGAGTCCACAGCAATTTTAGGCACTGCAATTTAAACAACTTCATGGCAGAAGATGCTGTGGACTTGTTGCTATGAATCCTGTAACAAAAAAAACAACAACAAAAACAGAAAAATAATAGTGAGATTACCCAAAGACAATCCAGTTATGAATTAGTGAGTTATTAATTGGAGTCACTTCGGCTAGTTACAGCCAGATGATGATTTTAACACTCCAATTAAATGTGATGTTCCCTATCCTGCTTTCACATATTTTTGATTTTTTAATTAATTGCCCACAACTCTCCATACTCAAAAACAACATCAGTTTTTGTTATGGCTTGCATTAGAAGAAGGTTCCTGCTTCTTCCTCCAAAGCATTCATTAGCTAATACTCTATTTGTTTTTATTTTGTAGATGTTTCCAGGCTACTTCCACCAAGATTCTCACTGCTTTAGCTTCAACAGTTGCTGACTGGTATATCCATTTACCACATCCATCCCAAGAGCATTCACTTGAATAATCCCTTATTTGTTCTAGACAAATTTGTTATAGACATTTTCTTCCTGTAAATGTCCTCTTCCATCTGTACTATAATGATTCTAAAAGTTCTCAATGCCAATTAATTTCTTCCTTTCCATCACTGCTCTTTTATTTCTCTTTTTATAATATAATAATGCTGCTGCTCTTATTTATTCTCTGCAGACCAAAAGATTACTGCAGAATGGTGCTCAACTCTAAAAATTCTAATGCTATTCAGAGGCTACTCATAAGTGCAAATAATGCAAGACCAGGAGGAAAGAAACTGGGTCATGTCTGGAAATACCCACAGTCAGAGCCAGGGGAGTCCTGGAGGCCTCTGATGACTTTAGAACCTGGATCCAACTATTGATTTGCCTTTTTCAACCACTAAACTCAATTACTCAGTTACTAAACTCAGTACAAGGTTCAGGATGAGACACTCTTGAAATACAGGGTCATTTTCATTCCTGTTCTTATAAAGGATGAATCCACAAACAAAAAGAGTTTCTGTGGTCTGAGTGAACCCACAAAGTTTTGCCCTTTGTCCCAGGTTTATTTTGCAGTCATTTGCCCTTTGTCTCGTGCCTTCAACCATAACCATTTATCCTCACATCTCTGATGCACAGATGTCAGTTTTGGTCAAATTTTATTCCTCCAG
>JAWWEV010000034.1:8906354-8973050 GCA_035583235.1 Hafferia zeledoni | reverse complement strand
AAGCACTCAAACAATTATGCTTGTCAGAAGCAGAATAAACTTCATACACTTATGAACACAAACACCAGAAGCTCTGTTTTCAGAGCACATGCTAATGCCAGTTCCTCCCACCTATCAGAAGAATTCAGGAAAGGTACAGATCCCAGTGAATGCCTGATTCCATAGATCTCTGAGAATGCCTACTCCTGTCCTTTCCAGTGAAAAGCTGCCAGTTCCTGGATAAACATGTGATTAACCCAAGCACAAACACACAAGTGTTGCAGACCTTGTCCTGCTGCTTTGTATGCTGAGCCTGCCCTCGTGTATGAAAAAGTGATGTTACCTTTTCTAGCAGAACATCTGTACATCCAGTGAGACACTGGGTCTCACACAGGATTCCTGCAACCTGTGACTGACAATTATGCTGGGATAATGACATTTAATAGGCAAGATGAGGGTTACTCTTAAAGACAAACACCTTTTTCAGGCACAAAAGCTGAAGGTGACATTATTGAAAAAAACCAAGAAATTGCTGCCTATGTATGTATATATTAGTTCATAAAGAGAGTCACTAGATGATGATTTAGTTGCCTGTGTAGATTTACTGACTAGCACGGGTCCCTCATGTAGGTGTCTCTCACACAAGCTTATTTTAGTGAATGCTTTGAATAAGAATCCAAACTTCAAATAATACTTGAGGTTTGCATAGCAAAAGATCTCAAACGAACTGCAAACATCAGTTAAAAAGTAGAGAGGTCAGTACAGGAGACCATGGCTGTATCTCACTGTAGAAAAGAAAGGGAGAATTCAAGGTCACACAAGAAAGTTTGCAACTGCACCGAGATTAACACCCTTCCACTTTGATATGTTAAACTTGAATCTATCCTTCATATCAAGAGTCTTCTACAGAGAAAATTATATATCTATAGCACAACAGTAAAAACAGCCTACACAGAAGATGAGAAATGGGACTGCTAAAACAATTTTGTGACCATGTCAGAAACTAACAGGTAGGAAATCAGTATCCAGCATGACAACAGACACAATCACAATGACTGCAGCAATCCCTAAACCATCAAAAGACAGCAGAGTAAAACTGGAGGCCACCAGCAATTAGCTAAAGGAAAAGGAACTCTTCATGCTTCCAGTTTACTCACTTCAAGAATGCTTTAGGGGCATTAAACACATCAATGTCTTAGCTCTTAGCAAAAGTTTTATATGTCCAGATGTCACTGTATTTTAGCTCAGTAAACTGCACTATGAAAAAGAAGTAGCAGCTGACTCAGGTTATTGATGTACTCAAGAGGAAGAGCCTCTCAAAATAAAAGATTTCTGGTTCTCTTCCCACTTTTAATTTTCCAGTGCTTAATTTATCTTTGTTTTTATTTACAACACAACTAACACTACTGATAATGAAGACTCTCCCACTGTGATACAGAGCAGTTCCTGAGCTGATGGCCTTCGAAGGGGCTCTCCCTTCCGGCAGATGCGGCACAGCACAGTGGTTTACACAGATATCCCACCACCCAAAAATACCTTCCCTGGTGACTTGTCACCAACTCTGCTGCCTCTCATCTGTGTTTGCTCTTGTACTTTGCTGATGCTCAGCTCTCCTCAAGTTTGAAGCCTGTGATGCCACATTAACCTCGGCAGCTGCTTCACATCCCAGTGCCTGAAGTGATTGGTGTCAATAAAAATCTAAACCAAAGGAAGCGAAACAAAACTCAAGAAAAAGCTCCAAATAAAAGGAGTGATGATTTCCTGCAACACTCAAGTGACTTGAAAAATACAGCACCTGGGAGGCAAACAGAGAATGAGTGGAATGAAAAGGAATTGATGGAAAGCTGAAGAGGAGTCTAATCACTCAGGAAAGCAGGGAAAGGTGCAAGATGGATGTTTCCACGTGGTTTCTGGGTAGTCAAGGAAACAGTTTTTATATGTCTGATGAATAAGCCTGTTCACTCACTGAACTTGTGTCTCACAGTTATCTGGTTAATGGTACTTGAATTTCTCCTGGTCTCTGACTGTAGTGATTACTTCTTACACGATGAAGTCATGCACTTTTCCCAGCTCCAGCCTCGAGTTACTAACTCTACCAACTCTTATTATCTAAGATTATCTAATCTTGAACCCTCTCAAACAATCTACATGAATGTCTAATGACCATAAAGCTTAAAATTCCCTGTATATTTGTGAAGCTTCAGCTTCTGTGTCTGGACTTCACCAACAATTTTTTCTGCCTCTTCTCATTTCACTGCGCAAAAAGCACTTAAGCTTCCAAGTTCCCATCTGTGGTAAAAGGATCTGTGCAACCTTAGGTTATTAGGAAAAAAATCTTTATACTGAAATTGCCTCTGGTGTAAAACATTGACTTGGAATCAGCTAGAAGAAGGTGCTGGATCCTGATTTGCTGGGTGGCTTCCTGCTCCTTGTTCCAACTGCACCCTCTCCAGACTGTGCACCTTCCTCTTGGAAAGCCCAGTCACTGTTCTGGGCTAACCCTGCACTCACTGTATCAGCACCCTTAAACCACATACCAAACCACCCCAGGTTTTATTGAAAAGTCCACCTGCTTGGCAATGATTTTAAGCAAAAATATCTCATAAAGGCTCAACACACAGTGTCCTAGAAGCAGCAGTACTTTTATAGGGTAGACATGCAATTTCTTATGTTGACTGGTTAGAACTTTGCTCATGGTTTTCTGAGTGATTTCTAGAGCATATCGAGGTACAATTGGAGATATTACCCCTTTTGGGTTTTTTTTTTAGAACATAACACATTACAGTCTTGTTGGGGAAAAAGTTATGAAGACTATTTTTATAAATTGGAGGAAGGAAATTAAAGTTAGGATGAGATTTCCTTGAAAATCATAATACATTTATTTGATGAAACACTAATTTCACAGGCAATTAGAATATAGCTTGTTTAGGACTGTTGTCTTAAGGCTCATTTACTTCATTTACAGAAGTACCTTCTCCACATCACCACAGTACCCGAGTGTTCCCTGAACAGACACCAAGTTTTGTCCTGCTAAGCAGAACCCCCTTTGGCTTGTGAGCAGCTGGAGAAGCTGTTCCTGTGCAGGGAGTTCTGTGAGCCCAGGCCAAGATAGGCTTATATGGGACAGAATTTGGAAGGACCTATTCTGTTAATATTTTGAGAAAATAGCATTAATCTTCACACTCCTGTTACAGTTAGGTGGAAGAAATGATTGATGGCTGGCATTCAGAGCAAGGATAATGATGAGTAATTCAAGAAATGGAACTCAGCACTGAGTTAGATTAGTGGGTTTATCTTCCATTTACTAGAACTCTTACAGAAATGTCCATTTACTTTTTGGTTGTAACTACACTGGGTAATATCTTCACCAGGTAGGCTGGAGAGAAGTGCATCTGTAGTTTTGTGAAAGAACAAATGACAGATGCTTTGTTAGATTTATGCTTTGGAGCATTTGTGTGTGACTTGTGCAAGTATATATCTGCTCATGTGTGTACACAAACACACTCACATATGCACAAAAGAACAAAAAAAAAAAAGTAGGAAACCAAGATTAACTGTATGTTTTTCATTTGTTCCTATTTGGAAAGTATATTGAAGAAACCAAAAATCTCCTGTGCAAAATCAAAAGAAAAAAGTTTTGCTCTTTATAATAAATTAAAAAAGACAGGATATCTCAATATTAATAAAAACAAATTTTTCTTTTCAACTGAAGTTGCAAAACTGTAAAGCTTCAAGCCTTCACCTCTTACTTAACTTTGAATACAGAGCAGCTGATGTGTGACTGGTTTCCTTCTCTTGTCCTTTTTTTCATGTTGATATAACTTACAGCTGCAGGGCCCAGGACAGCCCCTCTCCTTCCCCAGACACAGAGCTGCCACATGAGCTAGAGAAGGGCTGGCACACAGCACAGCAGGCAGAAATACATTGCCAGTCTCTAAAAAAACATACTCTCTTCCTATGTTTCCCTCCTCATATCTTATCTGGAAAAGTAGTTTCTGCATTACAGTGGTTTGCCTCAATGAAGTGGGAACTTATCAGAGTCCTAATGTGAGTAATATCTAACTCTACCCTTGACCTCCCTTTAACTCATATCCCACATAATCAGTCAAACTACTTTTTAATTCCTTGTCATGTATTCCCAACAGAAGGCTATTGAAATGTTACTAGTTGTTCTCCATGACTAGTCCAAGGACAGGCAGAGATGTGAACAACCAGCATTAATATAAACAAGTAAATATAACGTATCATTTATTTCTGAGTCATAAAAGACTTTACCCAAACCCTCCAGCTACTACTTGACACAACAACCTCCACTAGAAGGCTTCAGCCTGTGGTTTATGTAACCCACTTGCTTCTGATTGCCCTTTTCCAGATGTTTCTTTATCTCAATCATCTCAGAACTTTTCTGAAGAATTTGCTGAGGCCGCACGACAGCTTAAAAAAGAAGCTCCAAGAATCCAGTTTGGCAAAATTGATGTGACACACCACCATGATCTGAGAAAAGAATTTAATATTCAAGCATTTCCTACCGTGAAATTTTTTGTGAATGGCAGCAGGAAAGATCCCATAGACTGCAAAGGTAAACTGTCTTATGCACTCATAGTATAATGACATGTAATGACAGGACGTCCCTATGTATTATGCTGCTGAGAAGAAAAATACAGGTGCTCAGAAAAAGAATACACAAAGTAGCACACTTGTTTTGCCCACAGTTTTAAATATACAATTATCTTTGTACCAGTACAAGAACTTGAATCTGAATTCATCTTCCAAGTGCATAACTGAACATGCTTCTCTATGTTAAGTTCACACAGCCAAATGAATTGCTGGTGTTATTCCACTGAGTACAGAGAATCACCTCAACAAGACAACTCACTCCCATTTACTACAATAAGCATTAATGAGTTATGCCAAACAAGAATTTGGTCCCAAACCTGCTCCATTTGCCCTTCTGGTCCACTACTCCCATGGGTACAGAATTAGGCTGGAGCAACACTGTGCATCTAAAAACGAACTGTGAATTCACTATGTTCCCTAATATACAAGTATGGTTCCTAAGCTAAGGAAAATAATTTTTCAGTTTAGCCATCAGAGGGAGCTCATATTTGGCTCAGAAAAAAACATGGAATAATTTGAAGTCTCTTGCAGAAAGTTATTAAGCAAAGACAAGGACAGACTTCAGCAATCCCAGAAATCCAGGCCTTATTAGAGATTTTTGTTCATTTACAGTATATGCAAGAAAGGTAGTTTTTTTCCCTAAAATGTTGAACTTTTAAAGAGATGATAAAAACTGCATGACTTGGCCAAGCATCTGTTAATGTACTCTGAGCACACCCAGGAGAGTCACAAGTTTAATACAACAAAAAACTGGAACCTAAAATTTGGCTCCTGAGCCTGTACGCAACCAAGTGCTAAGATATCTTTAACTGTTGAGCCCCCTGTGGCTGCTGCTGAAAGCTGAGCTTCAGTATTTTTAGTAACTTGCTCCTCCTTGCTATTGAATTTCTTATCAAGTTCCCACCATCCAGACTTGAGCAAACAGCAGCTTCTGCACAAATGCCACTGAAAGCGTGATGGGCCACACTGAACTTCTATTAGAGGTGCTGATACCTGAAAGCAAAAGCCCCTACCTTCAGTCTCTAATTAAATCTATAGCACTGACAAGAAAACCTCCTTGAAGCTGGTAAACCTGACTCATTTTCTCGTGTGAACTGGTGAGTACAGAGTATCTTAAGAACACTCACAGAGTCCCCCTTCAGCAGAGAGCTGCTGCTTCACACACACTTACCAGCAAGATGCAAGAACTAGGAAACTGTCTTTCTTCTGCTCTGTGTTTTGGACACCAACCATTCAGAGCATATGTGCCACAAATAATGACTTAAATCACATTTTGTTGACTGGTAAATGCTGGTGTGCAACAATAAGTAAAACCTCAAGAGTCAAGCATGACTTTTTAACCATTGAGCATTGACAACTGGAAATGTGCAGCAACCACCCAGTGACTTCTCATAAGGAACTTGGTGCATAATTCATACCACAAAGAAACCTGCAGACCTTGCTTAAATCAATACATTAACTCAAACATTTTATGGAAGATGGAATGTTTGAATGGTTGTCCCAACAATGGCCATAACATGAAAGTCAAAATTCTAGGCTTTGTAAAATTGTCACTCACAACTGCCAGGCCAGAATTTGGCCAGTAGAAACAAGTTACACAGGCTGTTTAAAGCAACCCAATAGAAAAATTAACCACATGAAAAGTATGCTAAGGGGCTATAGCACTGACATAAGCTGCAAGATGTCAGTTCTGGATTTAGATAGCAGAAGTCAAGCACTATGTGACCACTAGATACTGCTCTGCACTTTGCTCTGCAGCCTGTACACTCCAGAGCAGACACCTGCCTACTTCACCTTAAAAAAAATACCCTTTTAAACTACTTACAGTGCTGCCTGCTGTAAAATTGATGGCAGTAAAATGGTCTGACTCAATTTTGATCTTGTCATACTGCTAAGTCCAGTACCAGGACTTGCATCTTTGATAATCCACTTGTTCTGTACATCTTGACTCTAGCACTTCACAGCATACAGACTTTTTCCTTCTCCTGTATGATTTTCATTAACCATTTACTAGACTCTTGCTCTTGTCCAACAAGGCTGTCTGTCATGACAGACAGAGACAAAAGGGCAACTTCACAGCAGAGATTTCAATCACCTGAGCATCAATTTGTTGCCTCAATTTCTCTGAAAATATGGTAGCTTTAAATGGTATTTTTTAGAGACTGAAGATTCTAAAACTCCTGAAAGCTTGAAGAGAATTTACCAAATAAACAGACTGACTGTAATCTCGGTAAAACTGCTAGTACTAATTTGGAACCCCAAAGATGGAACAATCCAGAAAAAAAGAACAACTTTGACACTTCAGCTTTTTTTCTTATGTCTAAACTGAAATGATGCTGCTGCCCCACAGAGGAATTTTAACATGTCTCTGTGCCTATCAGATCCCTCCTGAAGCACCAGAGCAACAATTTTGACACCTAATTTAATTGAACAAACAATTCAATAAAATCTGCAATTGGTTTGAAGTCATTTTGGATTAAACCTCAGGTCGATAGCGCTTTATGGCTTACTGTGATTTTGGGACATACGAAATCTTACAGGACAGGTTTTCTACTTGTCTGATTTTCCTCATCTCTGTTCTCCATGTGTGATTAAGAATTTAACTGGACTCAAAATCATTTGCAGAGGTCCCAAGAAAACACAGTACTGATCCACCACTGATCTTCCAGAGTCAGCAATAGTCTGAAAGGTGACTAAAACCTGGGGTTGAATTTGGATGCCCCCAAGCCCACTCTGATTCAGCTCTGACCTCAGTCCTAAGGAGCCCAAGTCTGCTTGTATTCAGCATCCCTCTGCACCTCCCCTGCCTCTATCCTGATTGCACATGAATTTCTGTTGGTCATTTTGGTGGTCAATTTAACTCTTTTTCTTCCACAGGAGTCAGACAAGCCTCAGCCTTTGTTACATGGGTGAAAAGAAGAACAGGACCCAGCACTGTGTTAATCAACTCTACTGATCAGGCTGAAGACATCATAAAAGCTGATAATTTGGCAGTGATTGGCTTCTTTAGGGTAATTCACTGCAAAGCCCCAAAGGCTGGTTTCTGTTCCAGCTCTGGGATATACTGCTTTCTCTCACCACCAAATCCCACACATCTAAAAGACCTAGAAGTCACCTGGAAAAAAAACAGGTCCTTGGTTTTCTATACATTTTTAGAATTTATTTGTTTCTATCTACTTTTTGACACTTCTAGACAAGCAGCCCAGGCAGAGATAAGAAAATCTCACACCAGAACACATTTCCCTAATCAGTTCCCAGGCACAGAGACCCCGAGAAGAGATTCTGAGAGCATGATGCTCTAGCAGCGTTTGCACAGCCCTGGCTGGTCACAGCAGCCTTTCCTGAATCCTCAAAGGGCTTCTGCCAAACCATCCCAAATCTGGTGGCTGGTTGGAAGAGAGCAGAACTACTGAGCATTCTTTGCTTCAGAGAGACTTAACCCATTGCTGGTGTGAATTACACTGCTACTAGTAAATGCAAATGCAAAAAATTGCTGCCCAGAGTTGTTACCTATCACTGCATTTCTGTTCAAACACCGTGTAAAATCACAGATATGAATAGTTGGAGGTTGTTCTGGTAAAGGAATGTTCCCTCCTGGCTTAAGTTCATAAAAATAAAATAGCAATAGATATTGTCTAATATAGTAGGGTGCTTTTTCTTCATCTTTCCAGCTGATGATTTAAACAACTTCAGTGAAAAACAGAGGTCAGAGCACAGTTCCATGAATATCATGCTAACACTGGTTTTTAGCTCCTGTCAGCTGCCAAATCTTCACGGATAGGAAGATAAAATACTACCAGTGTGTATGATCCAACACATGTAGTCCTCTCTGAAGCAAATTCTGCCAGTTTCCAGAGCAGCACAAGGTTCTTGGGGTTTGGAGCTGGATGCCTGTGAACAATAGTCAATAGGCATGCTGTGAGAAGTCAGTTAAATAATTTTTTCCTGCTTTTTCAATGTGCCCTTGAAATTTTTAATATCTGGAACACTCAATCAAGGATTTTCTCTATTTAAAGAGACTTTTATTCTGGTATCTCTCTGCCCAGTTAAAAGCACAGTGTCTGGACTCATACCTGAACTGATAATGTCCCAAGTGTTCTGGCTACAGTAGATAGTCCAAGTTTAATGGATATGGAAAACCTGATTCATTAGCAAAATACCCCGCAGTAAAAAAGCTGATGAACACATACAGTATAATAGGACAAAATGCTTTGAGTGCCCAGAATTTTGCTCTGCAGCAATCTGCTTGCAGCCTTTCAGGAAGGAAGGCAGTTCTCTGTGCTGGGCCAGATTGAGAAGCCCTTGCTATCACAGTGATGCCAGAGTTCCCTGAACCACACTGATAGCAGATATTGCCTGCAGATGTGTTTGACAGGACACTGATTTCTCTTGGGGGCTGAAGTGACAATCGATGAGCATGAGCTAAGGCATGTCACAAATTTAATGGGTGGAAGCCAACAAAATAGTGTCCAAGCAAATAAAGAGCTGCATTTGGCCTTCTATTAGTCACAGATTGCTCACACATGTGAGTGCCAGGATGTTGGAACGTCTCAGCATATAAATTACTATTCATCTAGCATGAAATAATTGTCTGCTTAAATCAAATCTGGAAGTGCTGTTGCCTTTCATCGTGCTTATTTACTATTAGTTTGAGGGTGGACAACACAGTGACTATTTGACAGATGTAGAAGTCAAGGTCCCTGCCTTGAAGAGCACTCACTCAAAGCCCCGGACACATCAGTCAGGTCCTCTTGCAGGCAGAGAACCCTCCTCTCTAATCCATCACATCCTGCTGGCTGTGCAGATGCTCTGGAAGGGGAGCAGCTGGTGGCACGAACCCTCCTCACCTGCAGAAGGCAGAAGGGAAGTGCAGGGCAGATGGGATTAGGGCAGGAAGGACTTGGGAGACCACACACCATCCCTACTGACCCAGGCCAGCTGACACCTGCTGGAAAGGTGAACACACTAGTCATGTCACAGCACTTCTAGGATGTCCCCTGTGGTGAAGTTCCCCCCTTACAGGTAATCATGGCAAGCTATGCCCACTTTACAATTACACTCTCCTCTCTACTTCACAAGCCTTTAGGGGCCTGCCTGTAGCTCTCACTACTGCACATCTGAGCAGGCTGCAGAACACAGCCTTAATAAACACTCTTTCTGTGCCTAGGAACTTCACAATGACACTGTGGAAGTTTTCTATGAGATAGCAAGAGATGTGCCAGAGATGCCTTTTGGGATGACAGCCAGTGAGGACGTCTGTGCCAACTACGGCATCCAGAAGAACACTCTCATTGTGTTTAAGAAGGTAGGAGTGCAAAAGCCTGGCAGGCAAGGTGCTGTGCCAGCTTTGGGCTATGGAGGGACAGTTGGGGAATTTTTCAGGATAAATAACTTCCTAATTGAAATTCAAATAGCTTAACACAAAAAATAATGCATTTACAGACAAGAGGGAGGCAAAACCAGCAACCTTTGAACAACTGATACTTTTATCTGGCTGACTACATTCAGGCTCCTAACTTATGCTTAAGGATATGGATATATCAGCTTTGCTTTCCAACCTGCTTTCTAATGAACATGTGCTGCCAGGTTCAGTGACACTGACAGGCATTCACCTCTTTTCCTGTGTGTTGCTTTTGACCAGGAATCTTCTTTTCATCCAGTCCACAACAGAAGAAGTGGCCAACAGCAAAAGCAAAACTACATGGAGTAGCACCAATATTTAGGTTAGGAAGTAGTGAGACAAGGATTTCCTGAGCGAGTGTCTGTCACAGATAGTGTGTATAGATGTAGAAAAGATCTTTCAGTATGTTAAGATAACTGAACAAATTACAACTGTCAGCTGTACCTTGAATTTTAGCTGTAATCACATTCTGTAATCTGGCTGTGACATTTATTTTACAAGTTATGGAATTTCAGTTGCTGAGGATCATAAAACTCTTACTTTTAAAGACTGTCATTTTGCTCCTTAGGTTGGTAAGGCCAAAAACCTCACAAATTTCACTATTTGTCCAGGGAAAACCTGTGCATAATGAAGTGCTTGAAGATGGCAGACAGAACAAACTGGATCTAGTGAGGCTGATCAAAACCTTTACTTTGGATTTGGTCACGGAATATAATATTGAGGTATGTGTACTTCACTGCATTAGCAAAAGCCACAGGAGAAAGACAGGAACCTATGCAGAAAGAGACCTGGGGAGCTCTTCTGCTCCTTAGTGACTGAGAAGTTTGTTTGTTTAACAAAGCCAGCTCTAATCACATCTAGAAACACCAGCTCTTGGTCTAACCCAGGCCGAATGATGCTTCCCTCTGGCAAGGTGTTTCTTAGAGGAAATGAGGAGTCGTTGGTTGAACAATGAGCTTGTCTGAGCATGCAAACACCTTCCTCCTGTGGAGCCAACACAAAAGCCTGGGCTGCTTCTGCACTATGTGCAGTGGGAGGTTGGAAGGTCAGTCCCTAATCTTGGCTCCGATCATTCCACTCCAATGCAGCCACCAGGTGCTCTGGGCCAAGACAAGGATGAAAGAAACCAGCAATAGCTGTTTTGAGTGTAGGTAGGAAGGCAAAGACGTGGGAACACCTGCATGCCTCGGGGACACCCCATTGCCTTTGACCATGGGGTGGCATGAACAAAGGGCACCTCTGTGCAGGGAAGGAGACATAGGCTGCTGATGCCACCCAGAAGTGAAGGATGTGCCCAGCCAGGTCTAACTCCTGCAGCTGGGCTTCCCTGGCTTGTGCTTTCATCATTAATTCTGTGTGTGTTACACAGGAGGTCAGACTGGAAGATCACATTTCCTTCTGACTGTAAAAATCTATGAATAATTACGATTTTTTTCCAGGAAGAGAAAAGAAAACACTCAGCAGCTGCTGATTCTTCTCACTTTATCTTCTTTAAAACAATGAAAAAAATCCAATGGTTATGGAAATGATTGGGAACTGAGTCTTAAAATTTGCAATAACAGAACTGAGTGATACACTGAGCCTCTGATTCACTGTTCTGCTTACAAAGAGCAGAACAGATGTTGAGTCTTTTGTTTCCCAGACATCTGTGAAGATTTTTGATGTCCCTGTTGAAAATCACATCCTGCTGTTCACCCCAACGAACTCGGAGACATTCAGTGCAATTTATGAAAACTACAAATCTGCTGCTGTGGAATTTAGAGGAAAGGTTTGTAATGCTGAGTCCAGCTTTGCAAATATGAATGCCAAAAAATCAGTGGAAAAAGACTCACCAACATTACTGGTAAAAGTACCCTGCTGTAAGTCCATCTTCTGAGTCTACCAAACCATTTAAAAACAGTTTCAGTAATTATTATTTGAATTTGTTAAAGACAAGCTGAAAAGTAAACTTTACTTGGAAATGATTCTTTAAAACATTAAGTTCACATAAAGAAAGAGTAATTCCAGCTGCTCCCAATTAACCTGTTTCTGATTTTACAAATATGATTTTCCAGGAGCAACTTCCAACCAAAGATAGTTTTAGCAAGGTTCTGGCAATTTCTGGCACTACCAGGAAATGCCATGAGGTTCTCAGAGTATTGCCTGAGTGAAGGAAGCAGCTACAAAATCTGAGGAATATTGCAAGGTATGTGCACAGCCTTGCCTGGAGCACATGTTTGCATGCATATAGACAGTTACAGCCAGTCATACTCACAAGTATTTCACTTTCCAATTGTCAATCAGTGTGGTGCTTTTCCTCCTCCAAGTACATGAGACACTGAAGAATGGTAAGTCATCTCTTCATAAAATACCACTTACTGGTAAAGATGTACAGATTACAGGTGTCTCAGCTCTTCTGTCCTGTTAAGAGGTAATTTAGAAGTCTTACTAAAAGATGTGATAGCAAAGGTCTATAAAAGAACAGAGGGAAAATCTCCATTACTTTTGGTTGCTTTAACATCTATTACTAACTAGGATGAAGGTATGATAAAGTCCACAGAACTGCTGGTGTTTGATCTGAGACCACAACTGGTCCTAGAGAATTCCTTGCATTTAATGTTAGATCCTACCTCACTGCCAAGCTCCATTTCTCTAAAATGGCTAATCCAAAGCTGGAAGACTCAACCAGATGCATGACTCTCTTTATTATCAGATGCTTTTTGTTCTGGTGGATACTGATGAACCAAGGAATGGACGAATTTTTGAGTATTTTCGCATCAGGGACATTGATGTTCCTGCCGTGAGAATCCTAAATCTGACAAGCGATGCAAAGTACAAAATGCCTGCAGATGAGGTGACTGTGGAGAACCTGAGGGAATTTTGCCAGAGCTACCTGAATGGAAAAGCAAAGGTATGTCCATTACTAATGAGACACCTCCCTACCACACCAGCTAAAATAAATTTGTGAGGCACCCCCTTTGTAAGTTAGAACAGTGTCTGTCCTGTTCTGATCATCAGTTGATTAATCTACTGTCACCCTAATGCACTGTTGTTGACAGAGCACTCCTCTGTATTTAACAGCTCAAGTCGACTACAAAGTTTTCCAGTCCTTCAGCGTAAAAGCTGGTTAGAACTATTTATGGCTCAATATTTTAGTTGGTTTAAAACTCCCAATGTCTCAATCTTCCCAATACTATAATGGCAATATTTCACTCCCTTAGTTGGGAGAGATGCAAAGCAACAATTGTGACAAATGTTGAGGTTACAGAAAAGTCCAGTAAATAGAGAATTGACAGTTTCAGAGTGCACTAAGTATATTGGGTATTTGTTTTAAGCTAGTTTAGTAGAGGGAACTTTCCCAGGGGAATCATTCCCAATGGTAAATACAGCATTTATTGTCATAATGAGGCATCATCACACTCATGTGAAAAATACATTAAAATATTTTGCTTATTCAGTGCTCTTCAGGCTGATTTCCAGGGAGAAAAGACAAAGTAGCCAGTTTGATAGCAGGCAGAATTTAAGAAATTTGAGCAGTAGATCCTGATTTCAGTGCTGGAGTAGAGCAGAAGGACAGAAGTGGGGGGGATGTTGCCTCTCCCCCACCAAGATCTGCTCGAGTGGCACAGTCCCACCAGAGGCAGCTTCCATGGGGCACGTGTGCCTTTCTGCTGCTGTGCTGTGGGGTTAAAGAAGAGAAATTGCCATCTAATGAACGTTAAATTGTAGGAGTCATGTGGGGACTGTGACTGGTGGAGAAGGCAGAAATTTAAACAGCAATGCACACTTTGTTATGTGTGTTTTATATCACTTTTGAGAGCCCACAACACGTAACCTTTTTAATAGTCTACCTTCTGAACGCTGGGCAACAAGAATTCAGGACAAGGAATATAACACATTCCAAGGGGTCATTTTCAGATAATATACTATGAAGTCTGTATTCAGCAGAGGGACAATTAATTCTGACTAACACCTACATAGGGGTGTGAGACCCCAGCTCCCACTGAAGGGAGAGAAGGTGTCACACGGGAAGGCTGGCTAGAATATAAAGATATAAAAAAATGATCATGTAGTCACAGTGCACATTAAGTAATGTTCCATCAGTCTCACATTAACTTAAGCTGGAGTACAGCTTTCAATGCTCCCCACACTTTCACAGCAATGTTTCTTTTTCTGCTTAGCCACATCTCTCAAGTGAAGAAATTCCAGACGACTGGGACAAGATGCCTGTCAAAGTGCTTGTGGGGAAGAATTTCAACAATATTGTCTTCAATAAGACCAGGACTGTGTTTGTTATGTTTTGTAAGTGTTATCATTGAATTCAGATTTTAAGCTGCTTTAACATGACCAATTGGAAGGAAAAAATGAAAGCTCCTGCTCATGTACCAAACTAACATGGTCATATACCAAACTAATCTTTGCACTTCACAAAAGCTGAGCTCAATGAATCTTTGTTGTTTGTGGAAAGCATTGAAGAAAAATTTGTGTCATATCTATGGTAACGCTGCGTTACCTTTGCTGACTTAGTGTTGAACCGAGTAACTCTGGATCCCTTCAGTAAATATTTGTCAGGGCCACATCAAATCTCAGTGTTGAAAGACAACATGACATTAGAACGCCATGTTGTACAATGGAACATTCCAGGGTTCTGTACAGCACGAGTCAGGCTGTCTTCCAAAGGCACAGGGAGAGTTAAGTGAAATTGTCTGCTCTAGGAATAAACCCCAGAGGAATTGTGGTTTAGCAAATTGTAACTCCTTTTATCCTCCTCTGTCTGCAAGGGAAGTGGCTTTCCTAAATGACTCTTTTCCAGCAAGAAAACACTGCCCCATCCTTGTACCAGCCAGCAGGGATTAGGCTGTGCCTTGGTTACTTCAGTAAAGCAAACCTGCAGCATTAAGATAAATAGAGACAGCGAGATGTACTGCCCTGCATTCCAGAAATTCATGAGGGCATTACATTCCTGCCACTCCCCTTGGCTGCAGCCATTTCACTCACACAAGTAATTTTTACATTTCAGTATCATGAACAAACTGAATGATCTAAGCAGGAGTTGAACCAAATCCTTTGGAAATTAAAGGATGGTAAATGGGATGTACTGTATTCAGCAAAGTGTCCAGGAAATTTTAATTCTGTATAAACTGAGTATGAGCAATGTTGAGACTGAAGGATACAACTGTGTTTTATGCTAATTTGGGGGACACAGGGCTCCCAGCAGGCTGCCTTTCTGCCAACCTGCATCAGTGCAGTGCTCACAGTCAAAACAGCACCACACCTCAAACTCTTTCTTTTAGTGTAAATATAGCATGGTTTATGAACACAGTTAATTTTAGTATGCAGGAAGTATTTTGTGCCTCTGACAAATATTTCACCATAGGAATGATGCAAGACTTACCTGGTTGCATTGGTTATCTGGCACAGCTCTCCAGCAGAGTTGTCCAAGTGTTGTGTGTTTGTTGTAGTCGTAAAAGTCTAAAGAGAGCCAAAGCAGTGTTGCTGTCAGAAATGCATTAGTGAATAACAAGTTATCACTACATGAAAACAGGAAAGTTACAAAGGGGGAATGGTTTCAAGCAGGGATTGACCACAACAAATCCCAAACCCTGTTAACTTGAAGGGTTAAATAGGTCCCAGTGATTGCAGCAGCACATGCTCTCCTCTCAGACTGCGTCCTTTACTTTTATTTTTAAATTTGCAGATGCCCCTTGGTCCCATGACTGCAGAAAACTCATGCCAATCTGGGATAAGCTAGGAGAGCAATATGAAAGTCGTGAGGACATAATCATTGCAAAGATAGACGTGACAGCGAATGACCTCCTGTCCGTGGCATTGGCCCGATACCCGTTCTTCACACTCTTCCCTGCTGGATCCAATTACCAGGTGAGAGGCTGTCAGGGAGGAATGTGGAGCTGCACACCAAGGGAGGGAGGTGTGTTTGCATGTGTACATGGGTCACAGTGAGAAAGGACTCCTTTAAGGAAGAAAGCTTTGGTCCTTACCTACTCAGCACTGGGTTTTGAGTAGAAGGGACTGCTGTCAAGAACCTGAATTAGAGGAGAAAACCTTCCATTGTCTCCTTCTATGTATGAGGCTGTGGCAGGAACCCACTTGGACTACAAGTCATTAGAACCTCACACTATGCTGTTCAACAACCTCCAATCTGCCTGTTGGGCTCTAGCAACAGTCTGAAGTCAGAGTGAATTTACAGATACCCCCTAATGACTACAATGCCTTTTTACTTCAAACCATGACAAGAGATGTACCGTCACAGAACTACCTGTGCTAGTTGTTTGCAGAGCAGGCATGGCAATAGTCTCTAAAATGCTGGTACTGCTGTTGTTACAGCCTCTACATGTTCAGAAAACTCAAGTCCCTAAACTTCCTCCTAAACACTTACGCCGGTAATTTAACTTCATTTCAGTATCACAGCCTCAACTGGGAATAAATACTTGTTGTCAAGACCAAAGATTTTTGCAATATGCAACCTAATGAATCATCTATGTTACACAATAGTCAGAAAATGTTGCTGAAAGAGGTGGCAAGGAAAAATATTAAATAGCTACATTCTCCATCAATGTAGATTACCTAATTAAAAAGAAAATATCACCAAAGCAAAAAAAATCAAGATACTGTTATAATTAAGACATTACTAAGCTTTTCATTTTTCTTCTTAGTACTAAACTTAAATTAAATTCTAAGGCATTTGCCCATGTCCTCATTTAAACTTTGAGGGAGAGATTTTCCTCTTGGATGTGCATGCACAGCTTCTAATGAATTGAACTGCAGTCCTGCACACTCACACCACGCTTAGTCTTCACATAGAAAAGCAGAAACCCATAAAATGCTCATAAGAAATGTTTAAAAAAAACCCAGT
Source organism: Hafferia zeledoni (assembly GCA_035583235.1). Taxonomy (NCBI): domain Eukaryota; kingdom Metazoa; phylum Chordata; class Aves; order Passeriformes; family Thamnophilidae; genus Hafferia; species Hafferia zeledoni. The sequence continues at coordinate 8,956,200 of JAWWEV010000034.1, read as the reverse complement.
AAAACCTTTCATTAACTATTAAAAGATTGCTTCATTTTTAAAAATACCCTGAAATTAAAGAGTATTTGAAATCTCAAGTTCTTCCTTTTGCACCATGCACTGGTTCCCCCAAATACAGAGATTTTGACTTGTCCTTGACCAGCAGTGCAGGTGGCTGTAGATGTTTGCAGTCCCACAGACCCAGTTGTTCTGCCCTTCTTTCTCATGGCACAGATGGCCACAGACAACTTTTCTCACTTCAAATGACCATAAATGAGCCAAGACACAACCAAGCCGATTATACACAGTCACTTCAACATCTTCCAGTTATTTCCTACCCAGGCAGTTACACTGGGAATTCTCCCGTGTATACTTGTCCTTCTCTAGAAGCACAGGATGTACTATCACATCAAGGCTCTGGCTATCTCCTGAGTTTTCACTGTATAGGCACTGCCCCCAAATTACAGACCCTACTCCCTTAATCTGGCCAAGAAAAGAGCAATAGAAGGGGTTTGGAGCAGAAGAGAAACCGGCATGTTCAGAATGAAGAATAAGAGGAACAGGAAATAAATATAGTCCAACGATAACACAGTGTCTCTTCTAGCCTGCAGTATTTTGATAGAGTTAGAAACACAAACACATGAGCTTTCCAATTATCTCTACTGATCCTTTCCATTGTTTAAGGACTAAGGATGAGTTGAACACTAGCACAGAAGTCGGAACTCTAAAGATTGAACAACTATGAGAAGACAGTAGGAAGCAAACCAAAGTGCATGTAAAGAAGTCTGAACCAGCTTCTGATAAACGAAGGGAAATGTGACTAACATAAGACAAACCAAAGCTGTTTCCTAGAGCTCAGTTGTTACATTCAGCAGACACCCTTACACCTCCTAAAGGCAAAATCATTGACAGAACTCACCCCTGTGCAGCCCCTTCCAAGCACTCCCACCTGATGAGATCGTATTAGATACCACCCTCCTCTGAAGAGAAGTATCTGCCAGGTGTGCAGGTAGGAACTGTCTTCTTTCCAGTGGAGTGCCACTCTTTGGTCTGTTTAAGAACAGGTTCATCTCTTTGTGAGGTTAAAGACAAGTCACTCTCTTACTTTCAGTGAGTGCAAAACCAGATGTTTGATGATATTTTTAAATCAGGAACCACTTCAGCTTAACTGAAGCTAAGTGGAGTTGGATGAGCCCAGAGACCCAGACCTACAGCTGGGTGTTTAAGCATGTGCCCAGTTTTCCAAAGCACCAACTGAGTGTTTCCAAGGAACAGTTGTAGCCAGAGCTGAAGGAATGAGAGTCAATCTGATGACTTATATTGAAGAATGAAGTGACCAGGCATCATCTGAGCTCCATCTGTGAAGCTGATGAACAACTCACCCACTGCATCATCCACTCCAAATTTAAGAGAAAAACATGCAGTGTTTCAGGTAGATTTAAGATTATTCTATTTGTTTCTATGGGTTAAGTGATAAAAATAACATTTACATACTCTTATGCACTGATTACTGTAATGACAAGTGTTGACACATACCCTCAGTGACCAGTGCAGGAATCAGCTGCTTCTCTGGATTTACAGGTCTTCAGGTCCTGAGCAATTGCTGTTCCAGCCATCATCAGAGTCAGTAAAAATCAAGACTCATCTGAGAATATTAATTGCCTCTGGAGAAATAAAATAATCTTTCTTAAGAAAATTAAGCTTGCAAACATATAAAAGTAGTTTAAAAGCTGCCACAGCTTTTATTACAAGAGAATACCTTACTGATTTGGAATACCAAACTTTTGGCATACTAAAAGTGTACACTTTTGGTGAATTCACCAGAGACTGGAGATGTTTTGTTTACAGACCTTTAAACTCAAATCAGGTATTTGTGACTAGTGTAAAGTAACACAACATTATTGGTCTCAGTGGGAGTAAGTGAGCTTAACCCAAAGGAGAAAAGGCATCTGCCTATTTCTAAAAACACTCAGGTAACAGCAGACAATTCCCAATATCATGAGCCTCTACAACTTTTTGTTAAAAGACTTGTGCAAAACTCTTTTATACTTTCAGAGAGCAAAGGTTTGGTGTGGGAGAATCTTTAAAACACAATACAGTGCCTAGACCCACTCAGAGAATTTTAAAGCTCTAAACCAAAACTGCTTCTTTCATTAAACTTCCTTAGAAAAAAATCCTCAGTAAATCCCCAGTTTAAGGTGAAGAATAAGAAAATTAATGTCACTGTTCATCTTCATCCTGTTCTTTCAATCTGTGCAACAGCTGGTACTTCTGGACTGTGTATTTCAAAACTATTTCAGAATTTTAACTTCCATTAAAATCTTGAGACAGCTTTTATTGTCATGGCTGAACATTTAAAAGACTTTTCTTCAGAATATCTTGCCAGTATTGATTGTTAAACACAAAGAACTCCACTGTTGTCAGTAGTTGGCAGGATCCCAAACTGGAACTATACAGTAACAGTTATGTTTTTTATACAAATTCTTTTCTTCTCAAGGATATACACCTATTTTTTCTTTACACTTGAGTTTCAGATGATGTTGGAACATGCTGTGTCTCTGCCCTCACTTTCTCAACTGAGCACAAAAGTCTAAAGTTTGGTCAGTATAAAGAACTGGAATCCTCAATCTGATTTTGCTGTTATTTCCAGAATTTTGTGTACAGAGTTAAATACTTTACCGTAAAATTCTTTCCAGGAGGTGGCCTATTCTGGGGATTATACACTGGAGGCATTTTCTGAATTCTTAGAAGAACAAAGCAAGACAAAAGCAGAACCAGGAGAGAAGGTACTTGATCCAGACATGACTGTGTAATCCAAGGCATGTTCATACCTTGTGTGGGCAAAGCTGCCCTGGCTGCAGCACAGCCACACTGCTGGGCCACCATCCTGGCAACACTTGGGTGGTTCTCAGCAGCTCCTGGCTGGCTCCAAGCTGACCAGGGTAGCATGGCCACACTGCTGCAGTCACCCAGCCCAGCCTGGTGGGCACACACCCACTCACAGCCCTGTTGCCATCACACACAAACCTCCTCTCCCCCTGCTCGTGTTGGTGCTGAGTCACTACATGGACCTGTGGCAGTGAGTACTGCAGGGCAGAGAGGAACCTGCACCTGACAGGAGCAAGAAACACTGGGTCACGATTTTAGCTGGAAAAAAAAGCCCCAGCTAAGAAGGTTTCAGCTACAGCAGTTCCAATACCCATTGCCCACCTCATCCTGCTACATTCATTGTAGCTTTTCTTCATGAGGCAACGGCACAGCTGAGAGCAGATGATGTCCCTTCTCTCAGCAATGTGGTTGTGATAATTGTCTGATTCCTCAACTCTTTCTTCTCCACTGTAAATCTGACCAGACAAGTGTTTGCTGTCCCAAATCAGCCTGTTGTTAATCACAGGCATCATGGCAAAAAGACACACTGTAAGTGACTGAGGGGAACCTTCCCCACACAGAGCTACAAGCAACGGGCAAAAACCTAACATGTAGAGGGACACACTGTCCACCCAGTATGAGAACCTGGGCCCATTCTGCCTGGAAGTGAAGTGGATCCACAGGGTAGAAATAGTTATTAATGGTCTTTTCAACTGTCTGTGGCTGGAGAAAGAGTTTTGAGTTTTCCGGCTTACTTCCACCAGAGGCTCATGCATTCACTGCCCAGATGTAAATCAGTGAAAAGGTTGGAAAAGCTGAAAAGCACATTTTAGCAACAGCTGCAATACTTCTGACCTCATTAAACAGACCTCAAGATCTTTGGTTGAAAAGATGAAAATCTGCATTTCAACCGATCTTAAAATTTTTTGGGAAGAATTCCTAGAGCAATTGTCTTTGTGCACATTAGTAATAAACAGTTTTTCTCTTGCACTTCATTTTTTTAAAGGATCCTTTGGGAGGAATCAAAGAGGATCTCAGCCAAAAAGAGACTGTAATAACAGAGAAAGAGCTTTAATGGTACAGAGAAAGAGAAAAATTCTGAGGATTGTGGGGAATCCTTCCTGGAAAGAGCTCACTGGAAGAATGAATCATCTCAACTGAACACAGAACTGACTTAAAAAATAAAAATAGAGAATCAGTATCAATGACTCATTATGTTTGGTTCTGAATCCAACTTAACTCCTTGTTTCATGGGGATCAATTGTCATGGATTCTTAAAATAAATGTCATTTTTATCAATAAAACTGCCCTCATTTAGAAAGGTGTATGTGCCATGGAGAATAGATCAAGATACAAAACAATTCTTTCTGAACAAGATGTGCAACAGGAGGATGACCAATTGCTCTCCAATTTACCCTAAGACAGCCCCACTGCTTTCCAGAGAGATCAACTGCTCCCACAAGGATGGGCCTAACACTGCAAAGAGCATTTTACAGTGATCTTCAAAAGAAGTAATTCAAGTTGGGGGCTGTGCCCAAAGGGGCAGCAAGGCACAGTTCATGATTTTTTTTATTATCAAGCAGTAAAAAATGCAGAAATTGAGATATAATTTAATTCCAGCAAGGAAAATACCTTATCTAATATACAAAGTCACAAATATGACTCACATTTAGTTACGTGAGGCCTCTTAAACACCTCACATGTTATATAAGTGAAAGAGGTGAAACTGCTGGACAACAGTAATTTCTTCCTGCAAGGACCAGATAAAACAGAAATTCTGAAACTTTGAATCCTTTTCTTACACAATTAGAGAAGGAAGAACATTTATTAAAATTTCATTTCACATACAGGTGTTCAAAGTCTTTATTCTCAACTCATTAATGCTAATAAGTTACTTTCTTATGTAAGCAGAGGAAAAAATAATGAAAACTTGGACAAAGAAGGAACCCCCATTTGAATGGAAAAAGGATTATTCACTGTAGTGAGAGAAATTATGGAGACCTCCTTGCTCTCACCTGTCACACATGACAACAAGAGATGGACAGTTTTAAAGTACTGGACCTCTTGCACTTTACAATTATTTGCTAAAAAGAGCAGTTTGTGACTGATGGCTTGTTTGCTGTCCAGGTTGCAACATGTAAATAAATAAGTACACTTAGAGATTTAAAATTAACTTCTCTACTTCAGAGTTCTTGCAAATAAATAGGACTCAACGTGCAACACCCCTCATGAGGCTGTCAGTTGGTCTTCACTGATGGGGAGTTAACAAGAACACACAAAGTAAAACAGTTTATGCTGATTCCTCATGGGCAGTTTAATCTCTGCTGGGGCTAATATTCATTGGGACTGCAAGCAAATCCACTTAGTGGAAAAAAATTCTTGTGGAAGCACATTCAGTGCAAGATCACCCCTCCTAATATGGTCCACCTGGGTTTTGTAGGCCTTGGACCCAGTTTCTTGAGCAGGACTATCTGAAACTGGTGAAAACCACAGTTCAAAGGGGCTCCCCACTCTCAGGTGTCTGCCAGCTGCAGCTCCTCTGCCCCAGAAACTTCATCTACAAGGGGAGAAGGGACCTAAAGCTGCACAGGGAGACTGAAACTTAAAGGTCAGCATGGTAGAGGTGAGAGATGCAGCCCACTGTCACTTCTAATTGTGAACCACAGCCAGGTTATTATTATTTGAAGCAAAATTCTTCTTTGAAGATGACAAGTAAAGTTTAATTCTCAAGTCTTATAGGACAGAATAAATTTCTGATAGAACTGCAATACAGCACCAATCAAATTAAAGTGTCACTTAGTGGCATAAGGAAAAGATGGGATGGTTTGAACGGGTTCAAGCTGTTTGCTGTGGGTGGAAACTCCCACTCCAGCTGGACACTGTGGGGTGCAGTTAACAGTAAGTGTTTCTCAGCACCTTTGCTAAGAGAACTTAACTTCCAGATGTCACAGAGAAACAATGACTTGTCAATTTGACCACTGAATTATACCAAAACTGCCTCTCTCATACACACTGAAGAAGACAATTCTCCATTGGACATCAAACATGAGTCCTCTGGGACGCTGCCAGCAGGGCCTTGGACAAAGCAAACCTGATCCCTGCTGGATATTGGGTTTCATTTGACTTTCATTTAACATTGGGCATTCATTAACAAACAGAAGTCCTCATTTGATATCCTGGGAGGTCAGATTAGGAAGCGAATGAGATGAACTGAATCCCAAAGAGTGGGAAGTGCCAGTGTGCTTTCCCTTTGCTGCTTGCAACATGATGAAATCTGAATGGCAAGCAGTGCCACCAGGATGTTTTGAACAACTATTGAAACAGAGGCTATAATCTTTTAATTAGTTTCCTTACAGAAAAATGGAGCAAGCAATGTTCAGCACCATTCTGTATCTGGCAGATGGGTTTACCATTCAAGATAATGAAAAAAAATTAATTTTCACTGCATCTACCCACTGCATACAAGGCTCAACCCTGAAACTGCTATCTATCCTATTATGAGGTGCAAGATTACATTTTAATGAAAACATGTGCCATCTCAGCAAATGATGTTCTCATTTCCATTCCAGCCACTCTCAGATGTTGTGTCAAGACAAGGGGCCAAGTGCAGACTCACATGCCATGCCCTGACACATGACAAGATTTGCAAATCTACTTTATAAAGCATCTGGTAAAAGCCTGCCCAAAACCCAAGCCTTCCTTGGTGGAAAGTTTGCCTTGTTGCTGGCTGGGTTCCTCCAGCCCTTGACAGTGGCAGGATGTGCCCTCAGTACCAGGCAAGTGGCCTGGCACATTATCTTATTTTCCCTCTGACCCAAGTCAGTTACAGAACATTTGCCTGGAACAAAAATTTAAAAGTGCCATAAGGAAAATTGAGCCCTAAATGTCTGAAATGCAATCACTTCCTCCAGCTTTAAGTAAAACATGACTTTTATTTTAGTCTAAACATGAAATGAATCTGTTTAATTTTAAAGAGCATGTCATTGTAACAGTGCTCAGACATTCTATGCATTACTTAAAAACATTTTAAAAAATTTAAAAAATCAATATTTATTAGTCCAGCTTGTGCCAGTAAATGAATACCAATATTTTGAATGCCACAATCACATGAAAAATCTCCTCATGCACATAAATCAGCCCCATCAATTAAGACTGGCAGGACTAAGTAAAGAGATGTCAACGTGTACCAACAGTGGAGCTCTTTAATCTGCAGTGTCAAGATGATTTGGTTATCAATATGGAGCAGCAGAAGCAACACTCCCTGCTAGGAATCATATTTATAAAAAGCTCAAAAAAAAAAAAGTTCAGTTTTTTTAAATTAAATGCCAGCCTATTCTGCCCCAAAATACAAGCATTGAGCACCTTGCAGATAGTAATTCATCTCACTAAGTTCTTTTCTTAAATCTTGAGGAAGAAAAATTAAGTTCAGAATTGACAATCATTCATAAATGCTCAGAAGAACAGGAAAAATAATCAATCTTAAAAAAACCCTCAAATAATTCTTTTCCTTCTTACAAAAATTTAATCCCAGCTTAATTTCCCTGGAATTGCATTCAGCTGGCATTAGCATAATAACAGAAACAGAACCACAATACATTAAAAGAGATTGATACAAACACAAATGCACTGACCATTAAAAAAAAAAAAAACCAACAAAAAACAACCCTGATGTGTGGCAGTGATATAATTGGTATAAATCAGAAGGTCTGGCTGGGAGGTCAGAAGTCTGGTATTGGTAGAAGAACATATGTGTGCTCTATGTTTGAAGATTGGTGGGAGTCACAGAGAGATGCCTAAATCCAGTATTTCAGGCACTTCATTCAGAGAATTGGATTGTCAGACTTCACATTAGAAAGTCTGACATTCTTGTCTTTCCTTTCTTTCACACTCCTGATAGGGAAGAGAGGAGAGTTTGCTCCAAGGCCAAAGATTTGATGCAGATACTTTAACAAAAACAAACAACTTACACTTAAATAAAAACATCTCTGTTATTTAAGTGGAGTTTGACCAGTGGAAATTACTCAGCTGCGATGTTTGGAAACTGTGGTTGTTCTAATCAGCTGTGACAGGGGGAAGGAAGGTATGTTCATTTAAAACTTTGATTTTGGAAAAGCTTTAAATTCGTTTGTCCCCTGGGCTTGTGGCCACGCTACTGTGGCTTGGCATCAAGAGTCCCCCACAGGCTGTCAGTCACTCAGGCTCGTGGCCAGTTCAGAGGCCTTTCAGGTGGATTTCACCGCTCACGTTTCATACTTAATTCACTATATTTGGGAACCATCTTGACTGAAAGGCCAAGCCCAGTGCAGTTCTTTCATTGGTTTTAGAGGAGGGAGCTGTTTCTCGTGGTGCAGTCCTGGACCAACAGCATCACACATTGCCTAATGTGTCCTCCTTTTCCAGTTTCTGAGAATCACCTTGGAAATATTTGCTTTATGTAAAACATTGACAGAACTAAAGCTGTGCCAGCCCTGCTCTCCATCCCTCTCTCTGCTGGACAAACAAGCAGTGGCTGCCTTTTCACCAGTGCCTCCCAGTTACCCTGCACCAGGTGCTGGATGGGGAATTTGCTGTATGGGGACTCTCATTGGTCACACACTGGATCTGCATCAGCACTTTAACACCACACAGTGAACACAAACAGCTAAAGAATCGTTTTCTTCCCCTCCCCAGCAAGAAACACCATGTTGTATTTCATTTGAGCTCTCCTGGGCAAATCCATCTTACCAACAACTGCAACCAGTGAGTAATAAATATTAATAAAGCATTTAATTGGAATCTTACTGAAAACCACTTTCACCAGCACAGCTGGCAAGAGCCCCCTTGAACAAATGCTGTGAGCCTGCCAAGTACAACATAGGTAGAGTCATAATTAGTCAGCAGAGGCTGAGGACCATATACATGTGAACATCACTGCTAAAGCCTGGGCTTTTCTAAGCATGTATTTAATAGGCTGAAATAATTTGGAAATTCTGTCTAAATTTTCCTTCTCTGGCTTTGTCATTTTTGAGCAGATGTTGGTGCTAAACCAGCATTCCCTCCAGCCTCTCCATGCCAGGACACATCACCTATAGCTGCCAGAAAAAATAGTTCTTTAAGACCAGTAATGGATGAAAGCATTCATAAAATGTGATTAGCTGCAAAAATCTGTAGCACTGTTTTATACTGGCTGCAAAGCATCAGGTGGCTCTGGGAATACTTGGTTTAAAGGTGGCAATTACAGTCTTTTGTAAGAGTCAAGTATGGGATTTAACAGCTTTCCAACTGGCATTAAATACATGCTCTAGTCTAAACTATTTTTGTTTCAGTCTTTAATGATTTCCCATGTAATCCTTTATTAAGACTCACTGAAAGAAGAGACTGGACACTTTCTAGTGTCCACTTAATTGACAATCTGTAAATTCACCTGTGTAGTTTCCCACTTGAAACCCTTGCACTAAGACATTGCTTGGCACAAGAATCCTCAGGCCAGTTTTCTCAGAGAGCACATCGATGTGGAAATGTGAAGGATGTGCTCCCTCAGACACCAGAGGACCTCATACAGGACAAGGAAGGTGGCCTTCTGTGGAAAAAATATTGAGGAAAGTGAACCATAACTTGTGATACATTAAAAGAACATCCATTTGGATAAACTAATGCCCACATTTTGAAATTTTGCAACCTGAAATCTCTTCCAACTGACAGCCACTGCTGATTTGAACTGAGTAATTCTCATTTATATTGGGAGCATGCAAAATACTTTTCCAGATGTGTTTTTTCTTCTGCAAACTTGTCCCTAGTACTTTATCCAAGCCAAGTATGGCAACATATTTCAATCATATGGTCAGAGATGAGAAATAAGGCCACATGACTCAGGAAAATCACACTGAGTGGTGAACAACAGAAGCTTAAGGCAATCCTTCAGCTCAAGATTAGAAAGTGTCAGAAAAGCTGTCCAGGCACAGCCCAAGGGGACGGGCTGGCGAGTCAAGAGGTGACGGGAGCAAGCCCAGCTCCCCGGGAGCCAGCGCTGCTGATTCCTTTCGCAATTCCCACGGCACATCCCTGTCTGCGCCGCTACCACCACCTGCTGGGGGAACGGGAATACCCATTCCCCGCGCTGGTTCCCTGGGACACGTCCCGGCCTCGGGAACTGCCCATGCGGCACCAACGGGGCCAAAGCACAGCGTATTTGGGAGAGGGTCACACCCACCCATGGATCCTCGTGGAAAATAAAGGCTGAATGAAGAGCCACCTTTACACCTGTACATAACACACTCACCAAGCTCTGGCGCTGCCAGAAAAACTAGATGAATGCCAGGGCATTTTCAAACAATACAATTAAGCAGGGACTTCCAGTTAATTACACCTTATATCCTGATAGCAACCTATTCAGAACAGGAAAAACTTTGGCCTGTTGGAACTGGCCTGACAGATCAGACCTATTTAAAAAAAAAAAAAAAAAAAAAACAACAAAAAAAAAAAACAACCCCCCCCCCCCACCAAAATATCAAGGAAAAAAAAGTAAAAAATGTCTAAAACCAAGAAAAAAGCTCAACTAGAAAACTGAAAATATCTTGACCTCTGCCCAAAGCCATATTATGTTCAAGTTATAATTTTATGTCTGTGCATCAAACCACAGCAATGTCTTTTTCAAGAGCATCAAAATATTCTGCCCAGTTCTACAGGTTTGAAAGAACTGACTGGAACAACATCAAAATGTGCTATATGGAACATGCCAACTGATTCTAACATTGGTCAAGTTGAACTTCCCACATGAAAACACCTCACTACAACAGAGCTCCTGTGTTACTGTGCGTGGAGAAGCTGCAATGTTGTCTATCATGAGATGAGATTGCAATTTAAATAGCAACTCCCTGGAAATATCACAAAGTGGGTTAATGATGTTTGCAGAAAAGACAAAGTTCAGCCATCTATACCAAACAATGGTTCCCACAAAGCAGTTCACAGCAAGGGTGATATCCCAAGACAGCTTCCTGATCCCACAAACCCAGCCATTACACATGGTCTTGATTTTTGCTATTTCTAATATCCCACTGGCTCATTCCTCCAAGATGTTCCTGGTTTGGATGACTTCCACGATGTGCCCAGTTCTTCTTAGAGTATCTTCATTACCATTATTTCCTCTGATACTTCTTCAGCATCCTGTCTCTAGTATTCTTTCCTTGCTTCCTGAGGCTAAAACTGTTGTACTTGGAGGACTCTGTACTTGTGCTTAGGTTGGTCTTCAAAGACAGTCACGTACTGACGCAAATGTAGAGTATGTTACAGGTGACCACAGATCACATTCATACAAATGAGTTCTTTGTGGGTGGAGGAAAGTCAAACACAGGCAGCAAAGTAACAGCTGATTTTGCTCTCTCTGCTGCACTTTTCAAAGCTAGGTCAAAAATGTAAGAATTTGTTTCCAAACGATTAACTGATTGACTGACAGTGTTAAAACACCATCTGCATTCAGCGTGATGGGAAGTTCCTGTCACCACCACTGTGGTTTTACTGTCACACTCAGATGCATTTCCACGTTTGTCAAGGATGCTGAAGCACAGCCATCCTACCACACTCACAGCTCAGCAAGTATTTGAATTCACACCTGCTTGAACTGATTAAAAATAAAACCTTTACAAGTTTCCATAAACACTATTAAGCCTCTTGGTCACAGTATTTCCTTAGAATCATAGAATCTCCTGAGCTGGAAGGATCATTGAAGTCCAGTCCCAGCCCTGCACAGGACAGTCCCAAGAATCACACCACATGCCTGAGGGCATTATCCAAACACTTCCTGAACTGTGGCAGGTTTGGTGCTCTGACCACGTCCCTGGGGAGCCTGTTCCAGCCCTCGGCACACACCTGCAATGCCACATCAGCTCTGAGACAACAGAGGGCCATTCCCTGTCATAAGTCAATAGATCTGACATCGACTCTCCTCACACTGAATGGCATTTTTATATGTGCATTGTAGCTTTATGTACTCTACCTTCATCCACTGACTTACAAGCTATTTATACACCACTGGATTTTTTTTTTTTACTAATTTCAGAGCTACGTCTGTTATACAAAATAGATGTGCTACTGCATAAGAATCTCCAACTGTTGCTTGCTATGAAAATACACACATACTACAGAACAGCAGGATATTCATGGTCCCAGACAAGTATACGTGACCTCATGCCCATCTCTGCTTACTTTATTAGTCAGGACAGTCATCTGGCACTGCTGAGCACCAGGATGTGCTGGGACAGGGTTGGCTTTCCAAGATAAACAAGTAGGTACAAAAACTTGAGGTCAAGTGTGTGCAAGAATTGCAGTTCCAGTTCTCTAGATATGGGAAACTTCTGCAGACTTTTGAAGCTTTCAGGAAGAGCAGGGGTTCTTGCTGTTGCTTCTTTTCCTTCTTATTGATTTGTTGATTTTAATTTCCTGTGGTAGAATTGCTTTGATGACAACAGCAACAGGGTCAGACACATGCTCTTCAACGCATGGAGCTAAGCTGACTGATACCTGTTGAGGATCAGATCATTATTTAGAGTTAGTTTGACTGATATAGTCCTAATTCTAATTTTTACTTGTTCATGAACATGACTGACCACTAAACACATTCAATTTAAAGTTGCTCAAAAAGATCAACTCTTCCAGTTTCTCTGGGTGTATTTTTGACTAAAGAAGCTATTTTTGTTCCACTTTTCCTTCTCTCTGAGGAGACAAGAGGGAAAAAGGGTACGTTATAGTTTTACACTTGCTCCCTGAAATGAAAATGAGGGAGGCAGAGTTTGTGTTTCCCTGCACAAATCAGCTCTTTCTGTACACAAACACCACTAATTATCTTCTCTTCATGTCTGAATATCAGAAAAATTATCTATATTTAGCAGACTCAATATAACATTAGGAGTAGGATGAGGCTTTGGTGCTAAATACATTGAAGATCTCATTCAGGAGAACTCAGCATTTCCCAACGCTTAATGCAATCAATCCATTTGCTTAGAGAGAGAAGAGAATGAATTTGATTAAAATTTCTGCTATCCTTTTGATCTTATGGGTTCTCAGCAGGAATCTTTTAGAGGACAACTTGAAAAACTTGTTTTCTGTGCATGTTATTTCTTCGGTGGATACTTTTTTACATACAGTACACCATACTCAAGCAGATAACAAATGACACAATCTCTTATCTTCAGTATTTTGTAGCCCTTCTTCCCTCACATGTTCTGGTGTCACAATAAATGCAGAGGGAAGGGCAGAGGGCAGGAAAGGTGAGAGATTTGTGAAATGAAGAGGTGCCATGGGACTGGTGAGAGACAAAGACACTGACTAAATATGGAACTCCAAAAGGAAGAAAACCTAGAAGTGGTAAGTAGGACAGAACAAGTAGAGATCAGGAGAGGAGATACATGTAGATATGAAGAACTGAAGAAGAGAAGAAAGAACCAGTTTTATCAAAGGGTAGAAGCTCTGCTGCTGACTAACTCTGAATCCAGTCCCAAATACAGAGCCCTATAGAGGTACCTAAGACACCTCACACATGGAACACCAACTATCCGTGCAAGTCTCCCCCCACTATTTCTGAGAAGAGCCTTTAGTTTCTTCTATGGAATTACTTGGATTTGATTTAGAAAGCCTCTACTTTGGGGAAACAGTTTTAGTGAAGTTTTATTGTACCCCAGAAGAGTGCCAGGGAGTGGAGAACATTTCAGCTAAACTTAAAGTGAAAACTGTCAATATGTTATAAAATCAGTTCCCTGAAATCTTTCTGATCATGAAGTTTCCAGTAAAATTGTGCAGTATGCTCTGTGGAGCTTACATCAGGCTGCACTGGGTTATTTTTCCAAGTACATCATTACTATGTTGCCAGGATAAAGACCAAGTACAGCTGAGAGATTATGACATCCCATGACGGCACTCGTCTCATCTTAAGTCATGAGAGGTAAGATGTACATCTCAGGAGTGGGAGAACAGCCCTCATTCTCATTCTAGAAGACACTGACAAGTGAGTTTTAGTTAGAAGTACTCTAATTATCCACTTTGCAGGAGATTACGATCAGTGTTTCTAATTAAAGATAGGTAGCTGTACAGAACTTTGTAATTATATGAAATAATCTTCACATCAAAATAACACGACCCACAGTTCATTTGTCTTACCCAGCCATGTAGGTTTAAAGTGTGCCAAAACCCATCTCACCTCTAGGCAGCTACACCAAAAGCAGAGGTACAGACCTGTATGAAGAGGATCAGACCGCCTGTAAAATTCATTTCACTCAGGGAACCAGCACACACGTTATTTTGGGTGACAAGGAGAGTTTGCCAGGCTGCTCTCCAGCAAGCATTTCCCAGTGGAAAGATCTACAGACTCCACAAAGATCACCAGACACATACTGAAGCTCCAATCATATGGGTCAAGCCTGTTTCAACAATTATTTCAACTATTCTCTGAGGAATGGAGCCTCTGTGAACTGCCAGTGAAGGAATTTCATCTTAACAATAGTTTCTGTGGTCTCAAGCCAGTCTGCCTTCTGTGACAAACCCCTTAGCTTGGCCAGCTGACCAACCATAACCCAGGCACAGAAATCACAGTCACTTTCCTGGACAACCCCAAATTTCAGGGGCATGAGTAGAAGCAGCTATGTCCCAGAATGATCTGTAGACCAACAGCATACAAGTTATGCAGTAAAATTTCCGATGAGAATTAGAGCTGCACTTTAAAATCAACAATTTCTTCTTCATTCTCTGACTACCCTGTCCTCAGGGCTAATCACTTTGATGGTTTTATACTCAGAATGAACCTGCCCTTACATGTTTATGGCTGTTCCTTCAGTTTCTACATACTTTTTCTCCTTGCCACAGCACAGAGATAGGAAAAGACAACGATTGCTTCGAGACAGCGGCAGAGCAAGGTAATAGCGAGCAATGATGAAGGAATGGGGATGGAGGAGTTACCATGGCAACAGGGGGACAGAGAGTGTTCCAGCTTTGGGAAAGCAAGCACATTTTTCATCACTGTTTCTGCTCTGAGTTCTGAGCAGCCCTTGTGACTTTTAGGGTGAGGGACAAGAGTTCAAACAGTGTTTGGCCCCAGGGAGCTGCTACATTATGGAAAAGGGTAAAGATAAAGAGCAGCTGAGAAAGCAACAAAGACCTTCAAACAGGGGTCCAGGTCAACACCTTCAGCATAAACTTATGCTACTGAATTTTGCAGTAGATCCACAAATCCATTATTTTTCAGAACAACTTATAAAAATATATTTCCTGTCCTTTTCTGAAAGAAAATGTTTATTATCACACCTGCAAGCACTGACTGCATTTGCCATATGTGCCATGTATGCACTGTACAGTCAGCATTTCCTTGCCAAAACTGACTCCAAGAAAAAAGGGCATTACATGACAGTAGCCATGAAAGAATCACAGTGCAAGCATGGAACACAAGAGGTCTGTAGCTAAATAAGAGCATCTACTGATAGTCCTTTAACAGGGCTAACTGTCCCTTTTGGTTTTCCTGATAAAATACACAGATAAGCTGCACGTGACTGTGGCACAACATTGAGTGCAACACACTCTCTGTCTTTAACAGACATAACTGTGAAGATACATTGCTTACACCACTATCAGTTACATTAAGTGTTGTTCCTAAAGAACCCAGCACAAACACAGAGAAGGCCAAAACCAGAACCCCCTTCCCCACTAAGGTTATTGAAAGATCAAATACAGTGACCGGCCAGTTAACGTGGTTATAAAAGAAGAGGGAGCACCAATTTTCATTTAAATGTATAATGAAATAGCAGAAAGGCTGCAATGGTTTTCTGAGTTAAGATGAAAAACTCAGTGTAAGGGTATGTATATATGTGTTCTTAAATATAAAGCAGCTGTTAGCCTAAGGGATGAAGCACATGAACTCTGCAAGTTGGCAGAAGATTTACAGAGAGGCAAAGCTGCCAATTTGCAGAGATCACCTCCCGGGGCAAACAGTCTACAGCAGTTATAACTTCTGAAAGATGCTGTGGGAGTGCTATTAGAGGGAAGTGCCATTTGGAGTAAAGGAACAAAATGCAAGAATTTATATCTGAATATGTAGGTCTGGGGATGGTAGATGTCTCTGCTGGTCAATACAAATACATTTTAGAGGAAATAATGGTAGTTCTAATGTCAAAGTAAAGGCTGATAATATCAGAAGGAAGATGCAAATCTTTCACCTTCTCAGGGGCGTGATACAGCTGACAGTGATATATGATATAATCTCTCCTCCTGCTGCTTAGGGAAGCTGACCATGACAGATAATCTCCCATTATTTTTTTTGAGGAGCAGATAAATTCCCCTGATGAGCCAGGAAGACCCTTGTTGAGGTCACAGCAGTTTTGGCACGATGCCACGTCACACCATCAGTCATTTGCACTTTCCAATTTCTTTCTGACTCTCCACAATCAGACCTCAGCAGCACAAAGAATACAGGTCAGATCACTTTCAAAATAAGAAACAACTGAGAAGCAGGAAGATCATGGTATCAGCCCACCATCAGTAGTGCCCAAGCTTTAGGTTCCAGGTTGCACCAAACAGAAAGCTGACAGGAACAGCTTTGCTATTCCCACCCAGACATTGCCTGTCTCTGGCTGACAACTCACCCAGAGCAGGAAGAAGCAAATCCCTCCAAACCTGTAGTCATATACTACTTTGCATTTGTGAGATAGCGAGCATTAAAGGAGTGAATTGATCCCTTCACCTACGGACAATGAACACAGTTGTGAACTCCAGGAGTTTTCTCACTTCTACCCTGCTGATTCTCTCCTCCCTCCCAGTGGCAGGGGGTGAGCAAGCGGTTGTGTGGGGATGAGTTGTTTGCTGGAGTTAAACCCTGACTGTTGCTCTTGGCTGTGCAAAGCCTGTGCTGAAGTCTCTGCAGGCCTTTGAAGCAAAGTCTGTAGACACAAGTACCCTATTAACATCACCCACTCAGAGCAGCTCTGCTATCAGAGACACACAGTACATTCCCAGACACCTTATACCTCTCATTTCCCATATCTGGTCCTTGTTATATTCCACTTGCTGGTAAATGTGTAATAACAGCCAGGGGAATGGCCACTGTGAACCTGAGTCAAATATGCAGGGAAAAAAGGAGTCTGATGTTTTCTGAGAGGACACAACATCATCCACTGTCCTAAGGTGGAGGAACACTGGAATAACAGATCTGTCTCAGTCATACGGTGCACAGACACTTCTGTGTTGCCTAGATGTGCCTCTGGGAAAATGAGAGGTCACAAGTGGAGTAGCTGTAGGCAAATGGATATGATCACTAGTTTTGTACTTCCCATAGAGCTTCTTTCTAGCTGTGTATTAACTTCAGGAAGACTGAAATTATGTGGTTTCAACCGTTACAAGCAACCTTATCAGAAATAACCCCCTCATGCCTGAAATGATGACTTTCTTTGACAAGCAGAGGAATCTTCTCCCCTTCCTGTGTCACCTCAAATATTAATCCTAGAATTATAATGATACAATGATAGTACTTGCAGAAACAGCTGTTTTCACTTATAAAGTGATCTCTGACAGTTCCCGCCCCCACATTAAGAGCACGTTTGTGTTCACAGTGGGGTGGGTATCTCCTAAACTGGCAGGTTAATACACTATCAGACTTTTCCTAAATAAAGAATTCAGTTTCCCTTATTCAAATCTCAGTCTCAAAGTGGATTTTCTGTTACCAGCCTGTTAACAGTGGTAAGGACATAAAAAATAATGGGGTGACTGCAACCAGATGGTTGAGCAGGAGGATTTCAATCAGCATACCCAGCAGTCTCTGTGGAGAGAGGACTTCACTTACACATTGCATTCACAGGCACGGATGTTACTGTGCTGTCTAAATGTATATATTTTGGGTAGAAAAACTTCATCAGATCTAGTTTTGAACCTGACCTCCATTCCTAACTTCCATCCACATGGCAAGAGTGAACACTGGCCATGAAGCACCAGCAGTCTCTGTCCTCCACGGCCTGACCAAGTCATTGCCCAAGCGGGTTGGAGGTCTGAATAACAGACCTGAACAAAGAGATGCTCCCCACGTGCTTTAACACCTCTTCACCTGGGATGAAAAAGAAAGAGCTGTTTCTCACTTGGCCAGCCCACCACTGAGACATGTTTCCAAGCAAAACCAGTGATGTTGAATACATTTCTGTAACAATGAACTAGCTGTTTCATGTAATACCATGACAGCAAATCAAAGTAAGGTATAAATGAAGGTTGCCCAGCTCTTTCACACAACTATCACCTTCTATCTTGTTACAGAAAAAGAACCAAACACTAGCACTTCTGTTTGGGGGAAAAATACAACAAAGCAAAAGGAGCTGAACAGAACAAATACAGACAAACTGTGTTACCTACTTTTAAAGGCTTTTGAGGCTTAATAGGGAAGAAATACCTTACTGAAAGCAGAACCACAAGTTGTGAATTTTTGCATTTGTGCCCAATTTGTTTTAAAATACCATCAATCATACCTCAGCAGACAAACACACTGCTAGCAATTTCACCTTACCATGGGCACCATCTCCATCTGTAGCCAACAGCTTTCTTTTGCACTGCTCTGGAAAATCCTGTAGATCAACTCGGAGAGGAAAGTTCCACCTCTGCAGTCCCTCAAACCAAAAGCAAGGAGAAAAGCCTCAGCTGAAGGCAATCACTGAGCTGGGAAAGCACTCAGGTGGGAGTTGAAAGGAGGTCTGTGGCTACATTTGGTGTAAGCCTAGTGATGTGTCCTCTCCTCTCAGGCTGATCCAACAACAAAAACATACATGTAAATTGTTATCTGGGAATCAAGGGCAGGAAGGTTAAAATTAATACTTGCACTGGATCACAGCTGCACCCCATCACTGCTGCAGAACACATTTACAGGGTAATCTTGGGGCTGCAAATAGTTCCTTTTTACACCACTAAGTTAAGAAGGAGGATCACCTTTAAAGAAGTCAGACAGGGCCAGAGTACTTTTCATGAAGCAGTTATGAAAAATGCACCAAATAGCTTGGGAGAAAAAACCCCTCCAGAAGTGTGAAACTCTTTTCCAGTTCCTACTGCCTTTCCTGCCTCATTCCCAAGGCACACACAAGGAAGGGCTGGCAGTCCTTCCTGCTTCCACCACCAAAGAACCCTCCAGATAAGAAGACACAAAGTTCAACAGAGCAGCACAGTGTCAGAATCGATTCCTCCAAGCTGACTTCCTGACTTTGCTTTATTCAGTTAGTGCCTATGACTATCACAGCACAGTTACTGTGTGTGTTCTGTATGGTCTAAACTTCTCTACATAATGGTTGATTTAGGCTACTTCAAAGGGGAAGAACAAAAAACAACGGCAAGTAATTTTATTCTTACAGAACAATCTATTTGCAGGAGAAAAGAGATGGTAAATTGCTGCCATTTTACTGTCTTGTTTGAATAATTTTCTGTAGGAGAATTTTAAATGCCTTGTGTATCAGGAAGGGGCAGCTGCTCCATTTTCCATATGGGTATTATGGTACGAGGCACTGATGTAATTTGGAAGATGGACTATTGACTGTTGTGAAATGATGCTGAAAATGATGCAATCAATTTAATCCTCTAATGGCCTAAGGAAAGGAGGGGAAACTTTCTGGGCATTGTTTGACCTGCCTTATGAGAGGCTGAAAATCCTGTTCTGAGTAATCAGAAGATGGATCTCACTTTACACAACTTTTTTTGATTCAGTAGCTGAAGGAGGAAGAACTGAATCTCAATTTATAATTCTAGTTCCTTCCACTATTACTCAAAATGAATGAAGACAACAGTGTTCATTCCAAAATCCAGAGTGCTTAAAGCCTTTAGATGACCTTCAAGAGAACTGCAAGATAGTCTGACTATAGTCATCAAAATATTTCTGATTCAATTGGATCTTGCAGAACTGTGCTCTTTTATCAAATATTTTGTGGCAATCAATTAGCTTGAAGTTTTCCTTTAAAAAAATAAATATAGAATGAGACAGCTGTATCACAGGATGAAGGGAGGCATCAGTTCAGTTCCCTGTTCTGACCAAATCAGGCATATCTGGGATGAAAAATTACCTAAGCACATGAACCTCAGTGTGTGAGTTAGAGGGCAAGTGAGACAGTGCATGAAGTCCCACAGAAAAATGGACTTTCGTTCTGAAAATATAAATTGTGGCAACTCTAGGTTGACATAAAAGAAGGGTCCATATTGCTCCACTGCAGAATGCATTTCAAAACATGAAAAGTTGCTGAAATTGGAATTGCTACCCTTTCATCAATAAAATACTGACATCAAAAAAGAGGGAAATTGTCACATCCTCTTGGTCATTACAGGTCGCTTCAGGGAGTGTGTGTAGTACAGAAACAATGGTTTCTGTTGCATTATTATTATTATGTACAATGCAAGCCAAAGATCATGTTATCACATCCCTCTATTTTTTTTTTATGAAAAAATTTTAAATGAACAGGAAAACTATGAAAGATAGTTTTACCTCACACCTGGTGAATTGAGAGTCCACGGACACATTCAAAATACATATAATTTAAACAAACCAGCCCTAAGTTCAGAGAGCTGAACATCTGAAGAGCTCCTGTGCATCTGTGAGGTCTCCCCTGGACCACACCCTGGGCCATCCCATTGGGATGGCCATGATATTTCTCTCTGTTTATTGCATCATGACTTACCACTTTGTAACAGTCTGCTGACCCTAAACACAAACCTGAGCTGCTCTCAATCTCACTGAGTCCAGGGAGCAGCACTAACCCAAAATTTGTTTGTCTGCCTTAGCCTGGTGCTGTCTCAAAGCACAGCTTGGCTATAGAGGGATGGACGAAGATTCAGGAGCTCTGCCTTTAACTCACAGTTCCACTACAAGTTTCCTTAGCAGGGCATTTAATTTCTTTACAGCTTTCACCTACTCCAAGCATACACTAACTGGTTAAACTCCAAATTACCCACGAGCAGGGGCACCTAATGCTGAGTGCCCCTGAGAGCTGGCAGAGAGTAGGGCAGGAGCTGCAGCTGCACTCCAGTGCAATATTGCATTACAAACATTCAGATGTGAAACAAGCTCCTCCCAGCCAGTGCACCCGAGCTGGGCATTACTGCCCCTGATCCACTGCCATTCACAGGCTGTCAGGTGCTCTGAACAAAAAGTCAGGCTCGCAACTTTTTGCCTGAGGATATGCAAGGTAAGTGTCCAGGATCTGATGCAGCCTTGCTGGTTCAGCCTGCCTTCCCTGTATCCATCACATATTCCCTTTACAATGAATCTCCTGGATAAACAATGCCTGAACATTTTTGATTAAATGCTTTTCAAGCTCTTAAAGTCCCCAGCAAGTGAGTTAGTTTGGTCTGTGATACTGCATTATACGAGAATGATTGATTGAAACAAACCTTTTTCCCCTTTCAATCCACAGCTATTTCCACAAGTATTTTGATCTGGCAAGAAGTATGACATTATTGATTTGCTCTGCACTGCTTGGTCTGGAGCCTCATCTGCAAAAGCATTATTCTTTATTGCTTCAATAATTTCCCTGAGTGCAGAGAACTCCATTGTATTTTTTTTTTACTTAGCATTTAGTGATTCTTTAAATTTTTTATGTGTTCTGAAGCTGAATATCAGCCATTTGCAGAAATGCACTGGAAGGTAACCAGAACTTCAGATGTCTCCATAGACATGCAACTACTACTCTTGCTGATCCAAAGTTTCCCACAGACATTTTGCTTGATCTGGGACACTGATAACACACAGCATTTATGCAAGACTTCAAGTGATAAGGAAGACCGGGCAGAGAAGAGAACCTGATAGTGAGCTCAGGGCAGAACCCTCAAATGTCAGAAGTGAAAGCTGTGTTTGATGCCTGAGCCAGGCCCTCTGCAGATCCAAGCAATGGGTCTCCAAATACCTTCATTTTACCCCTTTTCCTTTCCAAAATCAGTGCTGGGAGAATGAGGAACTACAAAGTCAGGCTATGAGGCATTCATCCTAGAAGCCACTTCCATATGGAGGAGAAAACAGTTACATTGGGGTCAGAAACACGGTGGAGACTCCAAGGAAATGTAGTCCTGTAGCCCATTCAAGTCACAGGAAGCTTAAGAACACACAGAGTGTGTGACTTGAAGGAGCTTAAGCCCAGTGGGTTTGTAATGGGCCAAGACCCATCTGGAGAACCACTGTCTGCTGCTTGTTTTCATAGGCTATTTCCCTGTGTTTCAGCTACGTGCTGTAACCCAGCCTGCAGGGTGAGGACCAAAACAATTACAGTAAGACAGAAAACCTCCCACTCTCATTAGAGATGTGAATGAGCTGTGATCTTCACATTAAGTAGCATTTTAAAGTTTCCAGGATACTGCAAGATACAGAGTCATTTAGCAGCCTGAAAAGGTCACATCTACTCTGCCTCCCACCACTGTTTACAGAGCACAGTAGGCATCAAAAGCAATAGGTCATGTATTTTCATGCTATGGATTTAGGGGGAACAGAAGTTAGAAAAAAAGAATGTGTTTGCAAAATAACAAAACCATGAATGTGGTCAGTGGACAGCAAATGCATCCTTTGCCAGGATAAAGTTTCTTTTCAGTGGCCTTAAGAGGAACACTGAACATTTTCCACATCCCAGGAATCAGGCTCAAGCCTTGAGTAATAAGCCAAGAATAAATCCATGAACTAAGATTTCATTATACACAACATCTGCCCAGAAGCCATTTTACACCTCAGTCTTAGCTTTATGACCAAAGAAAGTAACAGCTTCATGTGAGGTGTCAGGGAATAAGTTCATAACACTGAGACCCCAAAGCTTCTCTTTGTCAAGCTGCTAACTTGTCTATTTGGGGTAGGAAAGGGTGTTCCTAAAGAAAAATACAGTATTATACCCCAAGATACTGCACTCTGACACTTTAAAGATATGTAGTCTTATAACAGAATGTGTGGCAATCTTCCCATGAAGAAGATAAATATCTTTAGAGGATATGTTTAGAGGAAGGAGAACACTACAAAGTGTGCAGTGCTGCAAGCATAGACTGAAACTCAACATATAAAACCTTTCCACATGTTTTTTCTCTCTCCAAACAGCTGGATGATCTAATGCAACACAGCTGACTCATTCCCATTCCCACTTCCCAGCCTGTATTTCGTCGCAGGGTGGAGGCAAAACATCGTCCCAATAACCAACCTTACACACTTGCAGAAGTGCTTCACTAACCACCTCCTTCCCTACTTAAAAAAATCAAAGAACTCTTTTCAGAATAATGCAAATTCCACCCCAATCCTCACAGAAGCAACTCTGCCATGAAGGCACACAGAGAACACACAGAGCCTGGAGTGCCACTGTAAGTGCAGTCCCACAGCACAGCTCTCCTGCATCCCTCGCTGTGAGCACACACAGATGTGCCACTGAGGGTCAGAGCAAGGCTACACTATAGCATGAAGTTCTAGGTTTGTGTGAGTGCAAACCAGGTTAGCCTCCACTGGAATCAGCAGAATTCTGCCTCTCTACACCAGTGAAGAATCAGGCTCAAAATTATTTTTATCACGTTTTTAAAGATTTTCCCAGTGGTTTTAAACCTATTCCTTTTCTGTGCATTTTCTGACCTTATTTAAGAGATTTTTCAGCAGTTCTAATCTGCACATCTGTTCATTGCAACAACAGGGCAATTACAAAAGCAATTTCAAAAGATACTTCCAGTATTTAGGGCTGACAGATTCGTGCAGGTGACAGCTGTTCTGCCACTCTGCCAAGTTCACAGCAAGCTTTGCCTCCTGCCCAGAAGGGCTGCAGGAAAACAATACACACATCGCTGTGGTGACGTGAGGACTTTGTCAATGGATAAAACATCACACGGTCCTGCCAGGGCACAGGTGAGGCTCAGCTCACCTCAGCTCACCTCCAGTACTGCCAGCTCTGTGGCACCATCTCCCTCATGATCCAGCACCTCCAAGTTTCCCCCTTCTTTCAGACACGTTTGCTACAAACAGCATGTTTCCAGACACCCTTGGGAGAAACTGAAATGGGGGTTAAGGGGAGAAGACATTATTTGTGTCTTGTTTGTACTCTTACAGATTCAGTCTAAGCCTTTAGTTTAAGGGGTACAGTTCTGCTGATTTCAGGAAATTGGGAAAAGTTTAAAAACTGTTGAGGTTTGTGTTTTGGTTTTCATTTTTTTTTCCTTTAAAGTAACACATTTATTTTTCAGCATTTATTGCAAACCTTGCTAATAACAGCTGGGTACTAACTGCCATCCTGCAGGTCATCAGCCATCACCAAACTAAATGGAAGAGGAAGACACTGCCTTCACAGCTGCAGGATCTGGTACTGATCACTCCACACCAGCAAACTGGGATGTGCTCTTGATCACAGCTGCTCTTCAGTGGTCCATTAATATCTGCACTGCTTTAAACTCTCTCTTCTGATTTTAAAACTTAGGGCAGTTGGTGTCATTATAATAAGTGGCTTCCTTTTCCCTATCCCTACTTACACTGTATTCAGTTATGTACTTTAAGAACATCTTTCACATCTTTCCAAACTGACTGATCAAACCTCCCTTTGCTGGGTGAGCTCAGGCTTTAATTTTGTATCAGAAACATGTTAGGTCCTTAGCCTGCTGTGAATAAACTAAGTTTACTGAAATATTGCAAGAGGCTCTTCCCTAAGAACTCATTAGAGTGAATTCATTTCTCTGTAAGTAAGCAGGCACACTTCTTAAACATTTTCTGTTTTCATTATTTCAGTATCAAAAGTGTGCTTTTCTTTTTCTAAGCTAACAGGTCAGTTTGAAGGTCTAAATCAAGCTCAGATATTGTAATGTTCCCATATCTAATTTAATATTTACCACTACTGCAAATGCTGTTCAGAGGTTATTTTAACTTTGGATTTGTGAGTCAGAGGAACTTATCTGCTCATTGTTTGCAAAGTCTCACCCGTCCCCAGGAATTGTACCTAATATATTTAGCAAAGACTGAAATACAGAGAATGAAGTTAGGTGGGAATTTTGCTCCCTCTTTGTTGCACTTTCCTAATGGCATTCCCTGCTTTCCATCCTAAGCAGTACCAGCTGTAGATGTCAGACACGTTTCTGGAGGCCTCACAACTGCCAGTCACAGCAAGCTGACTTCATTTGTTGACTGAAGTGCTGTAACAAAGAACAGGTCCACAGCTAACAGCAGCATCTCTTCAAAATATGACTGTCAATACAGTGCCTATAAAAGCTGTTGCCTGACACTGTAAAACTCACATGTGGTTCAGAATATACACCTTTTTTGCTTTTTCAAACCACTTTTCAAATGAAGAAAGAAGATAAATTAATTGCTGGTAGGGGATTATGTAGGGGACCTATATAAAAGAGACACAGAGAATCACTGCACAGCACTGGACAAGAATACAGCCACTCTCCTCTCACACACCAGCCAGTCAGTTGACTGAAACCATCATTTATTATTCCATTTGCATCATCTGCAGTGAAGCAGTGTATTAATGTGCTTTGTCAAATACGAGATGGTGGAGATCTGTTAAGCACTTCAACAAAAAGATGAGGTGTGTGTTGACTTCTGAATTCAGTGTGCAGGTAGCACTCAGTGCTTGCCCCTGCTTTGCACCAGGAGGGCAGCCTGGGGACTCTCCTCCCTGTCCCCTGCCAAAAATCTCTGGCAGTTGCTCATTTCTCATAGAATCTCATCACCTTTAATGAGACAGGAATGGCATTATCAGCCTACAGTAAATGGATTCACTCTTCTCTTTGCCAGCCTGTTTTCCCCACAGCCTGTCCTCCTGTGGTTGTTTTTCTCCCCAGTAAAGGACAGCAAATCAAGTCCATCAGAAAAACTGCAGCCCTTGGAATTTTTTTCCTGACACTTGAATGATTGTTTAAGAGGGTCTAGTTTTGCAAGTTGAGTCCATTTCCACCACACTTGTGCTTTTATTCACAAGTTCAGCACAGCCTCCTACCAGCTTTGCATTTTATGTGACTTCATGTGTCATTTAGTTAGGAAGAGGTGCCAAGTGTCACATTTCCCTTGGCTAAATATTTTCTGAAGTCAGTATTTCACCTACTGATCAATCCAAAACAGAACCTTCCTCTCTTGAATGGTCTTTGCTAAGAAAACAGGAACAGGAGACCCAAAACGACACCAGTGTAGCACCAGGAACTCTGCCTACAGAATGCTCTGGGGGCTTGCAGAGCCCAGTGGTTCTGCTTGGACTTCAAATTAAGTAAGGGCAACTGGAGCCTCAAGAAAATGCTTTACAGTCATCTCTACTAAGCTGATCTCAGAGATTGCCAGCTGGGGCCCAGCTATGCTGGATGGCTCAACTTGGCCCCATGAATACAGGGAGATATCCCAGGATGTTTCCTGTATTAATTCTCCTATAAGAGAATGATTTGGAGCAATTGAGACATTCTTTTGATCTGAGGTCAAAATAGAAGATTAACAAGTTTTCTGTCAAAAGTTTGTGTGTGTTTACTGCATATTTAACTCCTCTGGATTTAGGTAGTGTTATACCCAATCTGCCAATGACTTTCTGTCTAGTTTTGTGAAGGAACATAAATCTGGTGAATTACCTCAGACCCTTTTCTCTTGAAAAATCTAATTTTAGTTTCAGCTTAGTGCTGATTCACATAATAACTGATTTTTTAAAAGAACATTTTCAGATATTTTGATCTTACAAGTGTTTTTAAATTCAAGAGCTTCATCCACACTGGAAAACCACTCAGAGAATACATACAGAAAATTAATTAGAGTTCAGTTCCTGACAGAAGCTGAGCATCTGCTGAGTACACAGATCCAGTTTCCACTGGGAAATAAATAAATAAAAATCAAACCCTAAATTAAATCAATTTGTATTACAGGCACTCAGAACCATTCAGGACTGGGCATTTGTGATCTAACTTTAACACAAAGATGTTCAGAATTAGCTGCTGTAAGCAGCTTTTTCTCAGAAGTTTTAGCATCAGTATAGCATTAGTCCTGAGGAGTTTGGGACTACTTCAGAGGGAGCAGCAGCTGCCTGTGAGCAGCAACCTGTGTCATGCCCAGTTTTGATGAAGGACTTAGGACATGTTACCATCACAGATAAAAGTAGGATAATTACTATTAAATGCAGCTGTCTTTAACACAATTTAGTTCCTTGTTAAGGCAAAAATTAGTTCTTGGGATAAATTTTTAGTACAATTCTCAGTGATTTAGCTCTGTGATTCATCAGAAGTCACTTTTCTTAAAGCCTTCTATGTGGACTGTGACATTTTTGCTGTTGCTTCAGACTTCCCTGTCATCTCTCCTCTCCCCAGTTCATAAAAGTTTTAATTTCAGAGGGTCATTAGTTCATGGCAGCAGGAAGGAACAGATACAATCTTTCAGGATGATCACCTTTGCAATGCACAGATGAGCCTGCAGAGAGGCTGGTGCTCCAGATCCAAGCACGGTGCTGAATGTGCTGTCAGGGTGCCGCCAATACCGGTTATTGATAATTAAAGTGTCATTATTCTAACTAGGTTCTTGTTGACCTAAAAGTGCCTGTAACTATTGAAGACTCATTCAATATGATAATTGGGTCTATTTGTGCTATGCTGGCAGGGCAGATATCACGTTTGTGTGCAGAGCTTGGAAAGCAGTTCTATCCCCAAAGCCCTGGGCCTCAAAATTCTGTCCTGGACAGAGGCTTTGTTTGCAACAGGGACCCCTGTCTCAGGAGAGAGAAACATTAATAAATCACACAGCTTTCACTGCTTTAGGAAGCTACTGCTGCCCATTCATCCTTTCATTCTCCCTGTTTTCTTTAAGAGACAAAATCTCTCACTAAGGAGCCTGTTGGTAACCTTTGGGCATATTTCAATTTGGGATCAAAACACAAAAGCAACAGGGAAATGCACAGCATTACTAATTGATATTTAAAAGGGATGACCAGTTCCAGTCTCAAACAAAATCTACCATGTGACTGAAATAGTTCAGAACGGTAATTAATAGCAAATGGCAACATTATTACAGCACTAATGCAGTGCAGTCATATGGGAATAATGAAATCTCTGGAATGGGAGAAGAATCTAAAATCCAGCTGATAAGGCTGTAAATCATCACTAAGCCAGCAGGGCTGCAGGTATGAATTGTGCTGAAAAAATGGAGAGTGGTAAACCTCCATCATTCATTTCATTATCTTCCCTCTCATCTCTCCCTGCCTCTTACTAGTTAGAATTTCTAACAAAATTATGGCAAAATTAATATCCTTTTCTATCATTTATGTCTATTCTCTTCTAGCTAGCACCAAGTAATTGGAATGAAAATTTCCTTCTTGATTTTTCACTGCTTTTAGTGATATACAAGACTACTTAATAATTTTGGAACAGATAATTTGCAATTAGAATACAGCAAAGATACAGTGTGTGCCATCTTGCCAAAAAGAGAAGTTAACAGTAAAGAGGATGATCATTTGACATGGCCAGGGACAGGCCCACAATTTAGAGTATTTTTTATTACCCTACCTTTTTTAATCAACCATGACTACCAATTAAATGTAAAATGGATCCAAGACTTTTTTTCCCATTATTTTAATCTGGATTTGGTCAGAAGAAAGATATTGAATTAAGTCACTGTGAAGGTTAGAAAAATCTCACCTGAGCCACAAAAGGAAGATAAAGTACTGAAATGTCAGCTGAACTGGGAGATTCTGTTCTTTGTAAAATTAATTAACTGGAGAATTCAATGAATTTTTAAGTGACTAAGGTGGGCCTTCATTAATACGGTTCTGCCTTTTTAACCAGCACTCCTACACTGAGCTGTTCCTCCTACTTTGGAGGTGGTTTATGGCCTTCTGTAAATAATTATCTGGAAAGTTGGTACTTGTGAAAAACACCTCGAATTCTGGAAGGCCTCCCCTTTAAAAATTAGTATGTACAAAAACAACTTATGCAAAAAAACTGATTCTTCTGTACACCAAATTATTTCCATGCTCTCATCTATTCTGCGTAAATGAAAGCTCTCATCTCAGAGGGCCATCAGCTCTCAAGGGTGGATCCCCCTGAGCTCACACAGGAGTTGCAGACTAACAGGCTGGTGATGCTGTGTCAGAGCTGGTGGCTATGACTGTCTGTCCACAGGGAATCCAATGCTGGTACCCAAGACCATGGGAACGACTGGAGGTTCTTTGGCCAGATTTTGATTTTAATTGCTACCTGACATCTCCCCTCTTGTCAAAAGCAGCTCCTTACAGGTAAAAATTCCACAAACTGACCAGCCTGTGCTAGTGTTTTCTTCTTTGTTCACGTTATTTCTTGCCCACCACAGCTAAAAGTGTTTTCTCTGTTTTTGTGTTTCAGGAGCACAGTTACCATGGGGAAGGGATCAAATCATCTACACAGCAAAAAGGAGAGGAAGTGTTTTCTCAGCATGAGGACACAGCTGTATTATTTACCAAAACATAACCAATACCTGAGAGGCTACCACAAGGCAAAGAAAAACATCACTTTTCAGAGGCCAGGTCTTGCCAGAAGAAATGCCACTGACAGCAAGTTTTTGAAGCCCTGACTGAAGTTCTGTACACACACAAGTGTTTGTGAAATCAAGACCTGAACAACTTCAGAAATACAGATTGAAACATCACTGAACTACCGAGGTATCACACAACACTGAGTACATTATAAGATGCTCTGATTTTCTACCAGCATTCTATGAAAATACATGCACTGTTCATAATATGAGAGTACAGGAGAATCAGGGGTTTATACAGAAGATTAGTGGCATTGCAGTATATCACCAAATCCATGTTCCCACCAGATCAAACATACCACGCTTTAGATTGGCATTTAATACAGATATTTGTAGCCTGCAGGAATAATAAATGAAACTAATTAAGTTTAATAATTCAAGAGAACTTGGCATGCCTGATTGCTACATAAGGGCTAATTATCTTTCTCCTTTTTTCCCAAATCTGTCCCCTCCAATTAATCTGGAGACTTAAAAAATTTGAAAACATTAAGAAAAACATTAAGAATAACACTGAACAAGGCTGGCTCCCACACTGATGTTTGAACTTACTGGAGATGGTAGGTTAGACATGTACATAGTGTGGGATGTGCAGAGAGCTGCATATAGGCTGTGAATTATTTATACATTTACCATTATTCATGTCAGATGAGTTGTCTTTGCTCACTAAGTCTCAAGTCTCCTCATTTCTATGACCAGCTGAGACTGTGCTAAGGCAGCAACACCAACCCAGTGTGTGAGACTTGGATCTCACTGAGGGCTGGATGTGCAGCAGCACTGAGGAGCAGCCTGGGGGAAACTCTGCTGGGACAGCCCAGAGAGGTACCAGAGCCAAAGAGCTCCTCTGGAGTGCTGAGCTCTCCTTGGTTTCAGGCAAAGATGGCTACTGGATACTGGCAAGTGGAATACAAGCCTACACACCACCAAAACAAATTTACTTCCCAGGTTAAAGGGACTGTTTGCCAAGTCTTCAGTTGTTGTAACCACTGCTCATCCCAAAACCTGCCAAGGCTCCACACTTCCCACAATATTCACTTTTATAAGAGTCTTTGGGATAGGCTTTGTTGGTTTATGTATTTCATCTGTGCAGGTTTCTCTTTTTCTTTGGCTGTGCCCAGAGAGAGCATTTGAGGCCAATAATTACATATGCACAGCATATCCTCCTTCTGTTGTATACTATGCTTTTTCAAAGTTTAATAAGCCTCTGAAAATAAAATGAGCATTCCTGTTCAGTTGCATCTGGGTGTAATGAAGTTGGGTTTTTCCCCCAAGGACTGAATTAATTCACTCTAGCACCCTGTGTCTGTAGATACACTGCCACCTTTATCTGGGCACAGAGAAAAAAAGTTGTGACATCATTAATTTGTATTGTAAGAGTCCTAAAGGCCCTGTCATTGACCAAGCAATATCTTTGTATCCAAACAGGTCAGGAAGAGCAACTCCAGACAGTGATCTTACAATCTAATTTAACAGGGTAATTTTTACTGGTTTTCTGTCTCTGGTTTGGGGAAAAAAAAAAAAAAAAAGGCTTATTAGGTTTAGTCATTACTTTCCTCCATGTACTTTGCATACACAAATCAAAAAACCTGATGCCAGTCCATTGAAAAGAATGACCAGGAAAAAAAAATAAGCCAACAAAAAACCCCTCACATAAAACAAAACAAAACAAAACCCCACCCAAAAAACCCCCTAAGAAACAAACCATAATTGTATTTTACTTTAAAGCACACGAAAGGGGGAGTAGAAAGGAGGCAGGCAGGCTGTTTGAGTAGCTTATAAACATATGGCACAACAGCTTCCCAGCAGGAATGCATAGGTTCAGTTTCTGCTCAGATACCCCGTCCTGCTGCAGGAGGAAGGACACTGCTGAGGGCCACGTCTTTGCAGCAGGAATGCAGAGAGCAACTCAGGATAACCAACCCCACAACACATGGCTACAGTGACAAATACACGTAGTGGCTTTTCTGCCACCCATCCCACCACACATCCATGCCCAGGGATCCCACAACATTCCCATGGCTCTGGCTATCTACAACTGAAGTAAAGACCTCAGGGCCACAAGTCAGGAATAAATTAGTACAGATTGGCGCCTACTCTGATGCAGGACCTGCTCTATTGTTCAGATCAGCAGGCTTTGGTTAACTGCGAGTAAAACCGGACAACAGAGAGGTCAGACTGAGTTGACCAGTAACAGACAGACACACTGTCTCCAGGAAATGCATGGAATTGTTGGGGATCCCCCTGGTTCACTCAAGAGAGCTTTCTCCCCATTGGCTTATAATTAAATGCCCTAATTCCCAAATGATTCTTGATATCTTGTTACCTGTCTCTAATACAAAGTTTCACTGCTTGAAGTGGGTCAGATCTTCTGGCCGAAGGTTTTCTGTTTCTGTAGGGAATGGTTCACCAGAAGTTTGGATTATCAACAGAATTAAGGTACGCTCGGATTTTCCCTTACTGATTCTATAACAATAAGATCCCTTGCCCCTCCTTTGGCAGCTTGCTTCATTTGGCTCCTCAAACATCTGAATTTTGTATTCCTAGAAATCTCGTATTCAAGGCTTCAAAATATGCCACCTCCCCAGAAAACAGAATGTATTGGGGAGACAGCAACAAGACCCTTCTCTATGTAAACCCAGTATGTTAGAGCATCAATTCCTGTTCCATGGACTTACAACCAGCTATTGCAGGCACACTTTAAAAGAACACACATGGAGACAGTTAACACTTCACTATGACCTACTGAATACTCCCTGGTTTATTTTGCTCATGAGGGGCCGTGATACAGAGCTTCTCACGACCAGTTGTAGTGGTGCATCCCTCCCTCCCTCCTCTCTTTTCTTCCTCACTGAGCCTCTACAGACAAGTAACAACAGAAATTTGCACAAGTACACACACAGCTCAAAAGCAGGAAAGATGTACTTACACTGCTGAACTCTGGACATTCAATGCACAGCATGTTTTTGCCTACCAACATTCAGTCATGTGCCTGCAGTGCTCCTGGCAATGCTTGTAATTGCCCTTAGTTGATTTACATGTCGCATTTTAAGCACTCAAGATGAGCGGTGAAGTTGCCTGCAGGTCTGAATCCTTTTGCAAACATTGTATGTCATGGTAGGGGATGGAGATGAAACAGTTCTCTGACAATATAACAGCAGGGAGAAAGTTCCCTCCAGTACTTCTGCAGCTTCTATTCCATACATCAATGACTAATTTAGACTACTATAACTTCACTTAGGCCCATACAGTTGCATTGGGAGGAAGAATTATGCCATTGTGTCTATACAAAGGCCTATTCTCTGTTTATTGCAAAAATAACTGCCTTTTAAATATATAGGTGAATTCAGCTTAGGCATGAGGACTACTGATATACTCAGCCAGCCAAAAATACCAGGGCAGATTCTAATAGCATTACTGGTATGTTTTTTACAGTCTATTACTTCAGTGGGGCTATTGTATGAAGTGTGCACTGCTTGGTTCAAGTAAGACTACCCAGAACCCAACCCTGTGTCAGTTACTCACCCAGGAATTTTTGTGAAGGAACATCCTTTAAAATACCAAAGGCATATTCAAAAGTAAATACATATGCAGAGTTGCCTAATACAGGCATAAAGGTTTCACCCACCATTCTGGATATATCCTTTGTAATATCTAGTTAACGTTAAACACACGCTGAAGTCTCAAAGAAATCAGTGAGAACAAAATGCCACCCTTTGAATAGATGTTTCTGTCCAGCAAGTCTGTTGATCAGATGTCTAATATTTTCCAAAATGCATGTTATTACTTATCAAGTCACCAGGAAAAAAATTAATTCCTTCAATAGCTCTTCATGCAAATTTTAATCACTTTTTCAATGTCAAACCTTTAATTAGGCCGTGCCTAGGCAGCAGCGTGAACAGGCCATTAGCAATGCAGTCATAGACCAAAACTCTATTAGGGAAATGACACTTTGACTTTAGTGGACTCAGCCATACACCAGTGTCGTTAATCTGACTCTCATGTTCTAAGTAAACCCAAGAAAGTACCACAACAGGGTTCTGAATGCCCTCAAATGCTCATCAGATCTGTAATTTGCACACGTATGTGACAGTAAAACTGTACAGAAACACCAAAGAGAAAGTCTGAGTTCACTAAAAAGAAAATATGACACTACTTCATTTTTGCAACTGTTGTGAAATTTCTCTCCTAAGAAGCATTTCCTTCATTTTCATCCACCACAGGGAAACAGGTATTTCTTCCTTTTATTTACGGGAGCACTGGGGCAACTTGTGGAACAATGAGCTTGTGGTGCTAAAACACTGAACAAGCAGATGATCCACAGTAACAATTGGTTACATCAATTACAAAATTGACAGGGAATACTTGCATATATATATATAGACTCATTCAATACATACACAGGTTTGTAGTACCTAGCAGTAAACCTAACCAGTATTGCATATAATGCTGTACTCTTGGGTATTTGGAACTACTATCCTCTTACATCTTCAAAAACACTTGTGCAGTCTCCAGGGTTTGAGCTGTACTGCAGAGAATTCAGGCAAAACACACCATCATAAGGGCATGGCAAAACAAGAAAGATGCCAAACAAGGAGAACAAAGAGGGAAAGAAAAAAATACCATTGTATTCTAGTTATAAAAGGGTGAACAGAAAATAGATTTTAAACAGTAAGTGGAAAAAACAAGAAAACTGTAGCTAGAGATTAAAAGAGTTCAGTGGCTAGACCCTGATGACTTGAAGAGAGATTCTTTGAAAAGTCTGAATTGAAACAAAAGCTTCTCAGTTTGTATTAGTAATGGAACAACAATCAAGCCTCTGGGCAAAATATGAGAGCAAAGCACATCAGAGCTGAAGTGCAAGACGTGAAAATTTTATGCTCAATCTTAGAAGTGAAATGTTTTTATCTGAGGAGGTTATTGTAAACAGTTTTATTTTAGGAGCTGCCCTTTGAGAAGCTACTACACAAAAATGCACACAGAAGAAAGGAAGGTGCTTTTCTGTATTTGAACTTTGCCTTAACAGAAAAAAAAGCTGTTTGCTATTTATAAAAATGTCTGAAAGCCAACAGCTCTTAAGGCATATCCCCACATTTAAATGCTTTTCTACTGTCAAAAATCAAAAATAATCAAATGATGCTTGTATGAAACTTATGAGGAAATGCTGAGTCTCTTACTGTAAAGCTGTAAGTACAGCCCATGGGAGCTCATCTGTGCTTTATACATTCAGAAATATGGATGAGCTCAATTCCAATTTTAATACTCATGGTCAAAGCAGTCTATGAATCTCTCACGCACCAGAAGAAATAGTCTGCATGAATCTTCCATTTCTTCAATAAGCAATAAAATGCATCTTAATTGTTAAGACTCACTATTTAAAATGGCAATGTAGAAATTGCCAAGTGGCAGAAGTGCAGAGATACCAGACAACAGAGTGCAGTGAACTTTATGGGAGATGGCAATTGTCATTTTTAGGAATATTAAATTTCACAAGCATCAGTGCTCTGCTGTGACTTTGAGGCTAACTGGAACAATGAACTAGCTCTTGCTAAAGATGGCAATACAGAAGGTTAACTCAAGTTCATATTAGCTGTTTTTGTGACTCCAGTGTAGAAGTCGCTCATACTCAGCAATCAACTAAAACCTAAATCATAAGCTGAAGATAAACTCTCCTCATCCATTGATAATTTTCAACTCACAAGACAGATTTCTGCAGTCCCACTCCCCTCTGCTTCCCACATCTGATAGAAACTCAACTAACATGGTACTGGGCTCTGCAAACGAGCTAAGGCACAGGTCTGAGGACACACTTCCACAGGAGGCTTTACAGCTGCTCCCACCTGGCACAAGCCCAGATTCCCTCAGGAAACACCACCTGGAGAAGGGGCATTGGTGAGGATTACCCTGTCTCCCCACACCCTTTTCCTCAGGGAGTTGAGAAAAGAGCAAGCAAAGAGCCTGGTCAGGCTGTGCTAAAAGTAAACCTCAACACACAATATACCTGGGTACACAGTGACTTCCCAACTCCAAGAGTTGTGGCTGCTTTTCTCCTCTGTGTTCCTCACTTTAAGCTGTCCCCAAAGCACCTCTGCTGACAGGTGGTACCCAGCCACAGCAGCCAGCCCTGGCCCTTACCTGTCACTGAATGAACAGCCCTCAACCCCAAACCAGACCCAAAAGGGAGTAGAAACAGGTATGAGTTGATCTGAGCTCTGGCCCTCTGTGGAGCTGTCATTTTCTCCAGGATGAGAAGACCCAGCAACTCCAGCTCTGCTCAGAGAGGTCTCCACCAGCTGTGTACCTATTCCTTCATGACTAGCAGAGGGTTTGCTGACCCTGAACACTAACACAAATTCAGTAACACCACCCAGGCAACCTTGCTGATGTACCTGGGGCAATGTTGGTGTTCTGCCCTTGACAGTTCTCCTCACAGAAGTGTCTTGGTTGCTCTACAAGAGACAGCAATAAATTCAATGATGTACTAAGTACGTACAGATCCTGGACCAAGTGTAATTTTACTGACATGCATGAAGTTACATCAGAACTGATTCACCCCAGTAAGTTAGATTTTAGCTCACTGTCTGCACCCTTGTTGCCCTTCAAGAGTGTGTGTGCAGTCAGCCCACAAGGACAGCTTCACTGTGTGCTCAAACTCAAGCCCCAGAATGTGCTGCCACGGTCAGGCAGGGCAGGCTCACAGGCCCAAGTTCACCTGGTGCCTTGGGAGGTTGCAAATACTTTGTTGAGGAGGTCAATACACCACCATGGCATGCCTAGAGAGGCAGGCAAAGCCTCCAGCCTGACACAGAAATGCAGAGAGAGCATTTCAACCCTAGTCCTGAATTATAAGCTGTAAAAAGTCACCTCTGGATTAGATCTGTAGTTCTTATATCATGTTTGGTATGAATTAGTGACCCAAAGGATCTAAACAATTTTGGGGGAAATGCTCCTGGGAATTAGAGATTTTTTAAAATTATTTTTACTTCTAAAGAAGAAGATGATTGACTTTCTGGAAGCTCTTTTCTTGATGGTGAGGTTTTGTGTGCCCTTGGTTTCTTGTGATCAGTGGGACATTCAGCAGCAAGCACTCTGAGTTTCATCGATATTTTCAAGGGTAGGAGAGAACTTCAGTCCTTTTGAGTAGCACTCAGACAAAGATGAAAAGCTTGTGAGGGTGTCAATTATATAACCTGGCTGAGCTGCCTTGTCAGTGAAGAGCTTTGCAGGATGCATTCTGGCTTCACAAGATGGAAATTCAGCTTTTATTCAAGCAGTTTGATTTGGTGACTTCACTGTTTAATCTATGTAGCCATTGTGATCATTCAGAAGCAGTAACTGAAAGGGAGGTGGCTCAAATTAATTCTACCAGGATTTTGCAGTGTTTACTATTCTGTATCTCTCAGGCAGCAGCCAGCAAGACAAGAGTTCAAGACAAGAGTTGATGTGTCCAGCACTGGAGACAACATATTCTCACACTGCATGACAGAGCCTTAAGCTGAGATGCTGAACAGGCCCCAGGTAGGTTCCCACAGTGCAGTGGGTACACCAGACAGCAGCTCTTCCTTCTGTAGCAGGAGGACAGAGCAATAAAACTGCCGCTCTCATAGAAATAGGAGTGAAAAGATATCAGCAAAATGTACTTGAAGGAAAACCGGTGCTGAGCTTGTTAGCTGAGTTGTATACAAGCTTAAAAAAGGTATCAGTCTAGACCTGGAAATTTATGTTCAAAGCCACTAATTCAGAGTTAATTTATTATGCAGTAGATTTCCAGCTCCACCGAGCTTAGTGGGATTTGTTATTCTCTTAAATGGGCTTTCCCCTCAGAGCACCTTGTTTCATTAGACCATTTAGCAGAGGTTTGGGTGAATGAGGTGTGTAAACACAACAAAGCCACACCAGCTGCCCCTTTGTTTTGCACACTGAAGTGCTAATTCCCGTTACAGACTGTGGGTGCACATGTACTGCACTCCATGCTTGAGGATACACATGTTCCATGGCTGTGGAGGCAAGGGCAGGTAGTGGGATTTCTCTTTGCTGAAAGCTAAAGAGAAAATGCAGGAAGTTTCACAGATTCCTTGAGAGAAAGCTTTGACTTGCTAATGGTCTTGAGTGCATTTAGAGTTCAAAATTGGAACTATCTTCCTTGCACTAACAGTGTTGATGGCTGGTTCTCCAACAGCCAACTAGCACTTTGGGAAACGGCAAATGTAAACAGCACTGTCTATAATTAATAACACTTTAATTCATGCAGGACTAAGTGGACCTGACAAAACCAAGGCCCTGAGACTCTGTTTCCTGTAAAGTGTCAACGCAGAAAAAAACCACAAGGAAGGTGAAAGATCAAGCTCCATTTCATGGAAGTGAAACCAAGGCACAGAAGCAGCATGTGACCCTGGCAACAACCCCAGGAGTGAGGCCAGGTCCTGCTTGTTCCTTCAACACCTGAATGAAATTCCTCTTCTGATAGGACTCCCAGCATCCTACCCCAGTGTGCCCAAACTACATGCTGTTCTTCTCAATACCCATATCTCTGATGAGAAATGCTTCCACTCCACAGCTAATCAGAACATTAATTTTCTATCAACTTCAATTTTTTAACATGAGAGTTCTTTGCCATTCTGATCAGCAAGTTGAGGGTAAATGTTATAATCCTTAGTCAAGTAATGCATCCATTAAGAAGACATTTTGCACCTTTTCATGATGCAATCTTAGACTACACAACTGACTGACCTCCATATTCTCACTGTTTACAAAAATTCAATTTTCAGATATAATATGATTTTTCCCAAGGAAAACTTAAAAGCAATTTCAGCAGCTATTAGGCATTGTCAGAGAAACTTCATTTGTCATGAAAAAATAAACCCCACAAAACTGTCAAGGAAAACAAGAAAGTCAATGTATACACACCTGACAACATCAGGAATAACAAATCTAGTATTATAAGGCAGGAGTTCTCCACAGATATCCATTTTGTAACCAGTAAAGAATTGAAATCTTGTTGAAAATAAAATTAATATACAGAACAAGGACTGAAAAAATTAATAAAGCCTGTGGGACTTAAAAAGAAATGGGTTCTTTCTCTGTGGCTTTCATTTGTGTGTGTATTCGTGACTGTGTGTAAATCTAAATACATTCCCAAGCCTGGAGGCAATGTTGATTTAGAAACATAGAATAAAAATTAAAGAATCAATGACCTGTTGAAATAAATGACAAAACTCCCTTGACTTCAGCAGAGACAGAATTTTGCACCAGATATTTGAGCCAAATTTATCAGCAGCCATAAGGTAATAAATTTGACCTTTGAAAACCAGTGAACAGGAGAAGGAAAATGGCCTTTGGATTGTCCACCTGTTCTGTAAAATTTTCCCCAAAATCTAACAGACAAAGATCAAAACTCGTTTCTCTACCCTCATCATAATCCTCGTCATAATCTGGTGATGCCTCTTTCTCCACTGCCTTGGGGTAGCGTAAACTCATTAAATAGATGTGGTGATCTGGAGTTAGATGGGGTAATTGCGCAGCTTCAGGTGAGATAGGATAGATCAGAATTTACTTTCAAGATGTGTCAGGTGACCTCACATTGCATTAAGAGTGTGCAGTGGAGGTGAACAGTGCAGACTGGCTTGTGTTCTATGTACATCCATGACATTTCCACATGGAGACAAGCCTATGCTGGTTGCCCTGGCTCCATCCTAGGAGGTTTTCGCTTCTCACACTTACCCTTGCAGCTGCTATGCTGAAATAGAGGAGAACCACAGTCTCTTGTTTCCAGATGGAGGCATTCAGAAAAAGAGAGACCATAACTCAGCATTTTTCATGTATGCAAAGTGGTTCCAGAATCTGAGGTATAGAGAACATAGATGCCATCTGTTCTCCCTGGGTGGCCCACCAACACCTGTGTGACAATGCTGTCCTTGCAACTCATGTCGCTGTAGGTGCTTTGGACAACACACTGAAAAACACTCTGGATGTCCTCAGTGGCTCCCTCAGAGACCAAGAAGGCTGGAAAATTTCACTGATGTTGCCTGTGCATTTAGTTAAAGGGCTGTGTTTGGAGTTGGCCTCAGAGGTCACACCCCACCTGTGTGAGGCTGCGGGGCTGTCCAGGGACAGCTGCTCTGACAACCTGGGGATGAATCCCTCAAGAGTCCAGTGCAGATGGTGATGGTGTGTCATCAGCTCCCCACAGACCCTACATAGTGCCCCTGCATGTCCAGAGGTTTTGCACCTACTGCTGGTGGTCCTGTGGCCCCCGGTCAAGCTTGTCCACTGCAGCAGCCCCTGTGGCTGCCTGGGGCAGAGCGGCTGCAGCAGGAGGGTGCAGAAAAGGCTACCCCTCCCTCCATGGCATCGAGGAAAATGGGGTGCAGCAGGCCAGGCACTGGTTTGTTACAGGAGGCTGCCTGATCTTACCTTCTTTTTATTGGCATGAGCCCAGCTCTTCTCTCTCCTTGTTGCTGTAAAGCAGCAGCCATCAGACAGGTAGGATTAAACAATGCCATTATGATAATAACAACAGTCTGAGTGGAAATCCTGGCAGAACAAAGCCCGAGCTAAAGGCAGAATAATGCATGCCTGGGACAACCCCTACTGCTCTAATTTTTCTGGTATTTATGTTTAATTAGCTAGTGATTCAGAATGGCTCTGGGAGTAAATCCCTCCTGGATGAATCCCAAGGTCACTTCCATAGCTGCAGGATGGAGAAATGCACTGAAGCCTGGCCAGCTGATAATATTTTGCCTTGCTTATACCAATTGAATCCTTTTTCTCTTGGATGAACTTATCCTGGAGCTAGCTAGACTGTAGGCCCCTGTTAAATAATGATGATTATGTTCTTTTTGCTCACTGTCGACAAAGAATTATAGCCCCTCATTTAGAGCTCATTTCAAAACCATAAGATTCTGTAATTGAAAGTGGCTGAAGCTAATTTGATAACCCAGTTCTGAACACAGCCGACTAACTACTTTCCCTTTGTCCTTTCAACAGTAATGGCCTTGTCAGGAAAGTCTTCTGTGCTACTTTTAAGAGACCAATTATGACAGAGGTTGAAAACTATTGTCCTGTGACAGGCTGCAGTTTCAACATGGCCTTCAAGTTCCCGGCAAGGCCAAGGGCATGGCAATAGGGTCAAATGCCCTTCAGGCACAGCTGCCCTCTGAAACACCCACCCAGTGCTCACTCGCGTGGGCTACTGACTACCTGAGACGCAGAGCTCTGTCCTGGAGAACACCTGACACTTCCTCAGACGACATGGATGTTTGCTGGGCCCTCCCAGCAAGGGAGAGGGACGAGTGTCTTAATGACTCTCCTGCCTGGCTGCTCCGGAGACACACTGGGCCATTGATGCTTGTGGTTAAAATCCCACACCAGGACATCCTAAGGCTCTTCTCCCTTAGAGCAGCCACTGCTGACTGCACTAGTGCTGCAGGAAATACTGAATCCCCCCTTGTGCTTGAAAGGTGGGCAAACTTCTACAGCACACATGGGCAGGAGAGGAACTCTGCTGACCCCATGAACAGCCCCGTGGGGACAAGGGGGACACCCGGCAATGCTTCCTGCCCACAGCAGCTTAAACAGACAATACAACACGAGGTAGAAAATAAAGCCCAAATGGGATACATA
The DNA here is from genome assembly GCA_035583235.1 of Hafferia zeledoni. NCBI lineage: Eukaryota > Metazoa > Chordata > Aves > Passeriformes > Thamnophilidae > Hafferia > Hafferia zeledoni. Next base: position 8,915,306 of record JAWWEV010000034.1, on the reverse strand, counting down.
CCCAGTGCTTGCTCTGTCTGCCAAACTGCTGTCCCTCAGACTGCTTTGCCCTTGTGATTAACAGCCCTGACCCTTAAACATATTTACTGGGGTACAAGCAGCAGTGCAAGGAGCCCCTTTTACCTCCCATTTCTGACTGTCTTCTGTTCACAGCTGCACCTGGGCACTCAGTGATCTGAGGAGATGAGAGCAGCTTTCCTTAAGCCTCCTTTGCAGTGATCACTGAGGGAAACTCAGCGATTGCAAGATGAATACTTTTGATATCTTAGTAAATTTTCCCTGGTGTATTTTGGATTTGGGGCCTTCCCCATGGTAAATGGAGGAAATGTAAATAACGTGGCAAACATTTCTGTAGCCATAGCCTAGAGCTGTGTTCAGAACTGCTCGGGCTGTTGTATTAATTAGCATAAACAAATTGCTAAATTGTGTGCTGTGATAAAATGATGGATTACAGCATGGAAGAAATCATTACCTCATTGATTAGCAGCACATAGCTTCAAAATCACTATCTAAGCAAATTCTGAGGATTGTGGGAGCTTTGCAAATGTTACAACCCCTGCCTTCCATAAGCAAGAAGCAGGGAATATTAATATATAAATCAACAAAACTAAATTTTGACTATTAGTATTGATTCTCAGATAATTTCTAACATTGACTGTAGCTGTTTATGTGGGGCTCCTGTTCTGTGTCTCCCTGTACTCACAGGGAGAAGGCTCTACCAGTGTCTGCTTGAGGCAGGGTCTGGTAGTTCCAGCATGCAGTACCACTGTACCATTCATGGGGTTTTTGCAGAAGTTTTGCTTTGAGTGTAGTGGGAATTTGGTGATTTTTGTTTATTTTTGAAAGAAAATGTTTCCCTGCACTTACATATTGAAAGGATCTTCTGCCCAAAGTCTCTATGGTTCACTGGAAGCAACTGCTTCTAGGTATTCCCTCATGGTGGCTTTAATACTCCAAGCAGCCTGTTATTGCCAAAGCTGATAGCAGCAGGCTTCACTTCTTATTCAGCACAAGTACTCGGTATTTTATAAAATTACTCATTTAAAAGGGCTTACTTTTATTAGGATTATCAGGCCAATCCCATCCCTTTTCCCCACATCTCCCCCTTCTCGTTTTAAGTAAGATGAGACACTCAAATTGAACATTAATACATCACTGTAACAGCAATGTGTTTCAGTAGTGGCTGCCTTGTGTGAGACTGGGCTACAGGGGCCCTCCCATAGCTCTGAGTCAGCACATCCCCCACACGAAATCCCAGAGGATTCCCAAATTCATTATCGGTAGGAGAGAAAATCAATAGCAGGCTGTGACTTCACTTACTGACTTGGGTACTGCCACAGCAGAGAAGAGTGTCCCTACAGGCCTTGCTGTGGCGCCGACTGCCAGAAAGCACCAACGCTCCCAACCTCCGATGGTGGGAGGATAAATCCAGTTGCAGGGACACCAGAGGCTCAGTCAGGGTTGCAGAAATGCCCAGCTGGGTCCCTCCCCACCTCTAACCACACCCAGGAGTCCTGACTGGTGCGATTCAGAGAACAACTCCATGTGAAAAAGGCCAAGTTCCCACAGCTTGGAGCTGGGGAGGTCCCCCCTCACTCCCACTTCCCTCTGCCTTTGTCTGCTGGCATTTCTAGCTCTTCCCTCCCAGTGCAGAGAAACTCTCTGCACCAGCTCCTGCACCTGCCTGTGCTTTTTCTTTATTTCTGACATCATTTCACATTTGAAAATGTACTGATCTCCCCCATCAGCTGTTAGCCCAGTTTAGCTATTCTGATTATTTCACAGATCCCACAGCCAGGTCAATTAATCTGTTTCTGGCTCCTACAGTGGACTGGATGGAAGGAAGAGGAAGAGATCTGAAAAACATTGGCATCTGTTTTGCCAGAGGTTTCACTGTCAGATTAAATCATGAACATGAAAACTACTGACCAGTGATTTCAGAGTCTGCATCTGTAAATGAAAGACAGTTTCAATAAGAGGGTAATTTATTTCACTTAATTAAACCCACTGATTTGTGGTATGAATCCATTCAGTAAAATGCCCTTTTAATAAGTGAAAGAATACCTTTCAGAATTGAAATATTTGCAGTTATGATCTTCAGTTCCCACTTCAGTTCTGCTGCAAGGCAGTTCTTGGAAATCAGAGACAAAGCATTCTTCTCCAGAGAGAGTCCATTTTATGAGTGTCTGGTGGCATACTTATCTGCCCACCACCTCTTCCCCAAACTCTAGCATCTCACTGGAATTTTTTTTTCTAAACTAATTAGGCAATTTTATACCTATTTCCAGGAGTACCTCTCAGGACAGCATTAATTTTAATAGCATCTTAAAATGACAAATTCAAGATGTGGCACTAACAGTGAATATATGTAGTTAATAGATTTTCTTCTTTCTGCACTTGCTCAGCACTACATTTGTCATAGCAGTGGTCTGTTTTGGCACCATTCTCATCCATTCCTTATCCACTGATTTTTATGTCATAACATGTCAAGGGTGGGACTTGATGATCTGAGGTGTTTTCCAACCCATCTGATTCTATGATTTTATGATATCTTTCACTAGCAATATCATTTCTGCATTGCCATACAGGCCATGTCATACTTAACAAACTCTGCATAAACATTTACAACAGCAGCTGTCTGTTAGACATCAAATGTTCTCTTCTGGAGGAGTCTGCAGTTTCCCCTACTATAACAGGAAATCATCTCCCAGAAACAGTCTTAGACATATCCCTCACAATGTGTCTTAACTTCCACAGACAACCGTCACCTAACCAGACGTAGGAAACTGTCCCCGTTCTTGGTCAGCCATAAGGAATGTGCAGGCTGCAGCAGTGCTGATGAGTTACACAGCAGCCAGCCCCTCCACCGGATAGCCCCCATCAGACCCTCTCATAGCACAAGTCCTCATTTTCCTATTTTTAGTAGAATCTTTCTTTTTTTGCATTTGTTCAGGGAGTCTGGACCACTTGACACAGTGGCTGTTTGAAGAGTAAGTGCTGTATTGCAGTGACACAAAGCAGCACATAACTGCTTAAATTTGTCTTCCATTCTGTTTTTGTTAGGAAAGCAGGTTTGTTAGACTAGGCTTGTGGGTATTTATACACATGGAATTGGCACCTAGAAGCTATGCAGGAGCAGAAACAAAGTTTCCTGCCATTAGTCTCAGAATAATGTAGACATTGAAACTCTGAAACCCAAGTGGCACAGTTACACTTTCAGCTCTGTTTGAGGGATTTCGTGTGAATAGTTAGAAACGTGGGTTTTTTTACTTCAAGCTGGTAGTAGGAAAGAACAACACAAGACTGCAGAGTTAAAGCTACTTGCCGTGTCTCCAGCACACTGTAACTCTTTGGTTATCCACTAAACCACAACACTTCTGTTCCTTCTAGAGCCATCTGGAACTTGATCAATTGAAGAAAAGGAAACAAAATCACGGATAAAAGTCTTTATAGTACAAAACAATTGCTTGAGTATTTTTCATGGTGCTGTTTCTCTCTGGAGCCCGGCAATAAAGTCCACAACTGGAGACCTTATGCTGTCCAGCTGGGGCAAAGAATAAGTATGAACAAGGGTGGAGGCTGCTAAAGGGCCCATGTTTTCTTCTTACTGCTCAAAGTGCGTGGGGACAGTGTAGAGGGGAAGAAAAGCTGAACTGGCACGTGTGGGAATTAGTCCTCAGGAGGGTCACCCAAGGGAAACCGTCCTAGAGAACCTTGGGAAAAACAGAGTGGAAGATTTTTATGTATGGAAAGAAAACACCTCTGTAGCTTCTGTGAGAGAAGGAAGAAAGCAGCTGACCTGGCTGCAGGAAACAGGAGGAATGCACAGCAGTAAGGCGTGCACTGCTATGCAGGTTTCCCCTTCCTCGACTGGTTGTAACCCTCCCCAGCATCACCTGAGAGCAGCTGCCAGGAGCCAGGTAATATTGCAAAGAATCCACAGCACCTACAGAATCTACAAAGAATCCCCTACAGCAAAGAGGAGTTCAGGACACAGCATCCTCCTTAGGAAAAGCACTATAAAGTTGTGATGTATTAAACATTATAGTTGATGAAATCCTCATTCCATTGAAAGCAATGCCAAAACTACCTCTTATTTCAGTGGAGCAAGTATTTTTCCCATTCCACTGTCTCCCTGATCAGATCTCTGTTCCCTTTGTCACCCATTCTATTTTTCTGAAGCGCTCTCAAACATTTTCAGAGGAAATTAACTGATTTCATCTCTTCTAGTTTTAACATTTCTGTAATGTAATTGTATTCTTTGTCCTAAAAGGGAATTTTGTCAGTATATTTTTCAGGTTTTCCATTTTGCACAGTTCATTTTTGTAAGAATCAATAAAGGTCATGCTATTTAAAAATGCAGAGCCCAAGCAGAGTGCAAAAAAGACCACAGAACTGCTCAGTGTTGCCACAGAGATGCATGTATTTTTTTTTTCAGCAGCAGATGGTACAGCTGACATCTGCAGAAGCAAAGGGCACAGCTGGGTTACATCTCAGGTTATGGAAAGCAACAACATCTACTATGTGTCACCTGTTTTGACTACATAATTCATTTTTCTCTGAGAACAAAGTGCTTCCCTTATGCATAGAAAATGGCTGTGTGTTTCCTATTTTTGATAAAAGTGATGCCTCGTACCACAGTACGAGGACACAGAAAATCAAGGGCCCGTAGTATTAACAGCCAGGCATGACATTCATAACAAAAAGCAAAGCTTCCAGTCTCTGAGGTGCTTTCTACATTCTGGGATTAAAACCATTTTCATGAAAGATGCTAACCTAAAAAGCATTAATCAGTGTTTTGACAAAAAATGCAAGGCAATTTTCCATGGAAATGAGTATGTTTCAGTACTGCACAATTTCTTAAAGCAATGGAAGTGTTTTTATTGAGGATGTCAGCTAATGTGGTTTTGGCATGGCTCGAGCACTGCAGGGGCAGTGAGAGCTGGGGAAAATGGGTGCCCACGTGCCACACATCCAGGTGGCACCAGCAAAGTGCCACCACTGCACTCCCTCCCCATCTGACTGCAGGGACAGTCAGTCATTGAACCCAAACAGAGAGAAAACCACTTGTGGTCCTGGGAAAAGAGTCAGCAAGCAAACCCAGAGAAAGGACACAGCTTTTCAACCACTGAGCAGAAACTGGTGAATTTCAGATCACACTAATAGTATCTTTCTGGCTTTACTGTCCAGCACTGCTGAAAAGGGCTTTTTATAGCTCTGTTGTGATTCAATCTGTGCCAAGTGCTTCCCAGCCTGGATTCCACCCCAGGTATTCTACTTCTGCACATTACTTGAATGCACTGACCAATATACACCAACACAGATAAGAAACATCTGCAGAGAAGGATATTCCTGCATGCAGAGCAAACAGTTGATGCTGTCAGATGCTCTAATCTCTGCACCAGTTCTGGGCATTCAGAGCAGCTGATAATGCAATTTGGTGTTTCCCTGGAAGCAGGCAGAGGGCATGCACTTTCAGAGGAATAGATGCCATGACTGTAAGAGCACCCCAAAGTTCAGTCCCACCCCCTTATTTGTACTGTATTAAAGATACTCTGTGTGCTTTCTGTCAGGGACTTTTCTGCATGCTGGTGATAATGTTGCCTTGTTCAGAGGGGTCAGCAAGAACAGTACAGAGTATTTTCCAATTAAATGGTCAGAATTACTTAGCTGAGTCCTTTTATTGAAAAAAAAAAGTTGCTTAACATTTCAGCAAAACCAGATCTCTTTGGTTTGATTCAGGCTTGCATCTAAATGCAAAAAGGGCAAGAGTGGGAATGGCATCCTGTCCTTGGAGTGGGAAATAAACCCAAAATTGCAGTTACGTCTTTCTTAACTACATCTACATTTTAACTCCCGATGTCATAGCTCATTACCCTCCGCCTGCTTTTTTGGTTTCTCCATTTGGTGTATACACAGTCTCAGTGATACAGCACCTCCCAGCTTGCTGGGAAACTGCAGGACTGTGCACAGCTTTGGAGAGGGTCCAGAAAACCATACAAAATAGCAATGAGATTAGACACAAGCAATAGGATACAAATATCTCACACTAAGGCAGTCCAATCACTATCTTGTTATGTTTTATATATAACTAATGTTAGTAACTATCAAAAGGGTAACACTATACTATTAGACAGTAGTTCTCTATCCCTAAATCTGAAAGTTGATACCAAGTTCATGGAAGCTACTATTGATTAGGACAAATGACAAGGAACAACAAAGCAGGATTTTCCTCCCTAACTCATACCTGGGAATGTCCTTGGCCTCTAGAAATTGGGAAAGCAAGATCTCTGTTACTACAGCATTGAAATCTGGGCTGGGGCACCCTGGGCATCTTTCTCAAGCAGAAATCAAGCAACTGGCCTGTAATCTCCAAAGAAATATGTATCTTTATTAAAAACTTTAACTACCATTTGGTGCATCTAAAAGCTTAAAAGCAACACATGTATTTTAGTGGCCCAGTGACTTTGGAGCCAGCACTGTCTGCAGTGGTACCAGGAGGAAGGGCTCCAAGATTGCATCCTCTGCAGTTACAGAGTAAGACCCTAAATTCTCAGTGACAGATCAGTGGAGTGACTGGCACTGCAGGTATTTGAGGAACTGCAGAGTTGTTGTTCCTCTCTGTTTTCTCTGTTGGATGGAGAAACTTTTTGAAAGCACCTGAGACTGTGCAGTAGATGGATGATGTCTTAGAGAGTGGGGTAAGAGCAGGAAGCAACAAACTGGATGACTAGATTAATACCATCATTAAATAATAGTGTTATGTATTTCAGAGCCTCATTTTGCAGAGCTCCAGACCTCTCATTTTGTGCTCTTGATTCACTCTCTCCTTATAACAAGCCTGTACCTTACCTTGTGCTATCCTGTCAGACATTCTTGAACATTCCTCTTCCTGCTAGCTAAGGGTGAAGAATAATGGACAACTAACTCTAACTACCCAGTGTGGTGCTATCAGATGCAGCGCAGATTTAACAATAATCATTATGTGCCATCAGCATTCACTCTGTCTGAAGGGCCCTTTCTGCCTTTGTGTACACTTGTGCAAGCAGCCTGCCAGCAGAACCATGGCAGGAGGGCACAGGGGACTTGACTCAACATAAGGACTTCATTGGAACAGCTTCCTGATAACCTTGTTAGGGGAAGAGCTTCCTGCTAAACGTAGGACAGACAGCTGTTTCACTGAGGGAGACACCCTCACCCTTGCTCTGAAGACATGAAGGCAGTGCTGCTCAGGCTGCGGTGCCGCAGCCCCTGGGATGCAGCCACTGCATATTGCAGTGCTGAGGGGAACAGAGACAGTCAAAAGCACCTTCAGGGACCACAGGGGAGCTTTTCTTAGCCTTGTCCTCACCCCAGTGGGATGCAGGAGTGGTCTCCTGTGGCTGAGGAACATTGTGAGGTAAATCCCATTCTCCAGCTGAAATCAGCAAAAGCTACGATGGCTCCTGTTCTCTACAACTCCCTAAAATGTCCAGAGAAGCTGTCCCGAGGAGAAATGCCTGCAGCACTTTCAGATATTTGCCTTTTAAACAGATTTAACTGGACTTGAGGTGCCCATCACTATTCCTCCTAATCTCCCTGAAAAAGGCTCCTGACTCTGAGTGCCACATAATCATAATAAATGCATTTGTTGGAAGAAATTAAACAAGAACAGGTGTCCTTCAGAGCCCTCAATGACTGTTAAAGGAATTTACATTTGTGAATAAACAGCAGTAGAAATTGTCTGACAGCTTCTCATTATTAAAATTAAGACCCTGCTTAATCCTGCCGATGTCAGTGGGACCCAAGATGACCTGCTAAGTGCCAGTCACCAAAGTTAATGTTGCGTAAGGGACCATAAACAGAAGCAGCCCATTTAAAAACAAAAAATAGTATAAAAATATTTTGGAGCTGTCTTTGTGGCTGTTGAAGTCAATGGTAAAATCCCACAGCTCTCAGTGAAGCAAAGAAGCAGAACCTTTAGAGACTGTCTACAAGTGCCCTGCACAACATCACAGTTTTAGGGACTACACTCAGAAGAAGTTTGGTTCTGTACAGTGTTTGGTTCTGTTTGTGCTCCACCAAACAGTGCCTGAAGCAGAAGCTGAACATCCACCTGGAGAAAATTCCTTATCTGCTCCATAGCCTTCCTATCACCTTGACAGACCTTTTTTCCCTCTGTCTGGAAAATGAGGATGCTACTCTCATCTGTACTTCTAATATGCTTTAAGGCTTAGAACACTTGGAAAGTTCCTCCCTGGTGTCATTATTGAATTACTCAGTTTGAGGAATAAGGTATCCCCCAATGCCATAATTTTGAGTGAGATCTTAAATTCACAGCTTGATGACTTAGCAGAGAGCATATACCACATATGCTCAATGAGGCTTACTGTGAGCAGTGTTAAGGAAGATAGGGAAGGGTTTATGCTGATTAGCTTTCCTTTTGGTTTTTTCCCCCTCTTTATTTTATAGCTACTCAAAAGTCAAGGATTGATAGGAAAACAATGCATTTGCAGCAGATTTGTCAAAATGTAAAAATATTGATTCTTGAAGAGGCTTGTCCACAGTGTATAAGTAAGTCCAAGTTAAAATCAATAGGGATAAATTAAGACTTCTCTAGCTATATAAAGGTTACAATAAAAGAGCCTTTAATGCGTAAAAGCCCAGTACATCAGATGACAAAAATAGTTTAAACTTAAATTTTAAAAGACTAGCTATGTGTGTATGGCCAGACTTTGCAAACGAAGATTTGGGAAGGGCTCTCCCCACGTGCCCTTCCAGCCTGTGCAGTGGAATTTTTAGGTGAGGTTCAGCGTGTGCAGAACTGGCCCCACTGTTTCAGTCCTAAGATCCATCTGCCACGGCAGAGTGAGCTTGGACAGTGACAGTGAAGTCATCGGGACTGTCACAGCCCCCGGTACTGACCGGGGCTGACCCTGCTGAGCATCCGAGATGTGACGGGATGGGATGGCA
>JAWWEV010000034.1:8872853-8905691 GCA_035583235.1 Hafferia zeledoni | reverse complement strand
TGGGATGGCAGGGAGGCTTGAACTGCCAGGGGACGGTCCCACTGAGACTCGAACTCAGGTCCTTGGGATTCAGAGTCTGGTGTGCTCCCCTTTACACCACGGGACCACCCTGGGTGTGAAAATAGGTTGTTTAAACACTTATGATGGGCCTTCACACCATGTATTTTTGCAACAGTTAAGCTATTCATGAGAAGTTGCTCAAAGGAGACGTTTCAATTTCTTATGTGAGAGGAAGCATTTGGCAACCAGACAGAGAGAAACAGATTTTTTTAGGAGATGCTTTATCCCCAAAGTGCAATTGTTTTGTCACACATTTCTTTCAGTCTCTCAAGGTTGAAAAGTTTTTGGCAGCAATAACTGTAGAGCTTGCAAAAGACATGGTTTCCAGCACAGTTTGTCAGATGAACCTAATGAGACAGATCCTTGGCAGCTGTAAGTGGGTACAACTCCATTGACAATGGGACAGCAAGACTGATTTACACTGTGGAAGATAAGACCCAATATGTTTTAAACTTGGAGGGCAGAGTTATAGCTCTGAACACAGTTTAGGGGCTCATTCCTTTACTGTTTCAGTACTCTGTATGATGCCACTGCCATAAAGTGTGGTAATGGGATATTACACCATTGCAATAGTTTTGGTTGGCTTCTTCTTTTTTTTCTCATCTTTTTTTTCCCCTTTCTTTAAGTATTCATTGAATTGCATGTAAATAGATTTCTTTTACAATTCTTTATACAAAATGACTTTTTAATGGTATTTTTTGTTGCATCTGCTCCAGTTGATGATTAGACCTTAGAACAAGAAACTTCATCTACTACACTGTAGAGGCTGGTAATGGTCCTGGTGTCCAAAGGACTCGACACATGCAGAAGCTGAGACCATCAGTCTGATTTGTGTAAGTGCAATTGTACTATCATGTACTATCATGCAAAAAATAGTTTCTCAGTTGCATGGAAACTGTGCTATCATAAGTAGCATAAATTTCCCTCCACAGTAAATGAAGTTTTACAGCCTGTGTCATGCTGGACATGATTTCATGACACTATTGCTTCATTTTTACCTGATAGATGGAGGATCTAAATATTTTATTTGACATACTCAACATTCACACCCAGAAGACTCACATACACATGACCAAAACCAGGCATTTCCCTTGCAGGCACATTTCTGTCCATTTGCATGCAGACCAAAGCAGGATTTGACACTGCAGCTTTGTGCTCACTTCTGCTTTAAAGATTCACACAAACAGTTGCAAACAATCCTAAACTGACAGGCAGGAATAGTAAATGCAGGGGTATTGCACACACAGTGAGAAATCCAGGGACAAGCTGTCCAGGTCCAATCATCCTGTGTTACTCACTGGCAATACATGCCTAGGAAAAGTGGGCTCTGGGGCCCAATCTCCTCACCTGAGGAGGCAGCTCTCCCATTCTCATGGTTTTTCCTTAGTAGCAAGGGAATAGTCAGGTTCTGAGTGTTAAGCAGAAATCAAAAAAATGTTTTTCATATTTGTTAAAATTCAATAGTGAGCAGACTCTCTAAAGAGTCATTAAGTGCTCTTTACACAAAATTTAATTTAACTAATTTCTTTATAAAATTCTCCATACAGAGCTTCCCAAAATGTTTACTGGTGCAATAAGCCATTACAGGGATTGTGTTAAGTCATTTGCCTCCAGACAAAATAGACATTTTAGAGTATTTTGATGTCTGCTGTCTAATAAATGAAGTGCTACAATTCTAAACTTAATATCTGCCATCGCCATTATTTTTCCTTGCTTTACATCTTCCTAGAGGTTCACCATGACACAAAAAGATAAATTGTTGTAATATTTTCTGCACACAGGGCAACATTTATTTTTTCTTCCAAGTTTGTCTTTCAGGATGACTTACTGTAGGTTGCCTTTTTTTCATTTTCCCAAGTATATTTAGTTTATAAAAGCTTGACCTCTAATTAGAGCTGAGAAATGTTCTGCAATAAAAGAGAAGTGTGGATTTTTGGACAGAATCCCACTGAATGTGAATGGACCCTGTCCTTGAAGAGCCTAACACACTTGACATTTCTTAGTTTATTTAAAGCATTGATGCTTTTGAATTTGAGCTAATTTATAGTTATTCCTTTATTTGTGATTATTCTAAATGAAAACTTGCCAAGGTCTTACACTATAGTATAAACACTCCCCCTCCCCACCAAGGATATTTTAATGGATGCACTGGAGAATCATGGCTGCTCTTTCTAGACTGGACACTTTGGCAGCACATCATTATTTTACAACTAACTGAAAAATTCAAGTTTATGATCAATTGCTGAGTCTGCAGTTTGTAGCAGAAGTCCCTGTAGCCTCTAAGACTGTGTCCATCTTGTGCCAACACACGGACACATCCTCATGCCCCCTCTGGAAAGGACCCCAATAGTTACCATTCGTCCTTCATTTCACTCCACCCTTTAGCTGCCTTTGCCATCACCAGCTCTGCAGTGTTAGAAGACATTTCAGTTGGGATCACCAACCTCTGTCAGTGCCAAGACACTGAAGTTCTCTTTGGCCTTAAACCAGTGTCAGAGAAGCAGACTGTAAAAAAGTCCATTTCATGATCTTATTTTCTCTTCTCAGTCTTGCCATCTAAATGCCAGCAAAAATGAATGCATTACCTCAGACATGCTTCCTTTTTCTCCATATAAAGACCTATTTCTGTGGAGCTGTTTAACCATTCTAGCTGCATTCATTCATTCATCACACATTATGTCACTTATCTCTCAGCTTCTTGAAGCATTACAATTTTAAGACTCATATTGTACGAGCTGTAAATATATTTGATGCAGTTTCCCTGCAATTGAAAATAAAACTAAGAGCTTGGAAATGGAAAAACACTGAGCCCAAGCACACTTTATACAAACAATATCATACTACACCGATGATACTCTGGAAAAAACATTGCAAAAGTTAACTGAGTTTCAATGTGTGCCCACTTGGTACATACAGTTTAAGAGTCTTCCTTTACAAAGAATGCCAAAGTCTCAGCTCTTAAATGTTGCCAGAGTATAAGCCAAAAATTTTCCCATTCTGTAACATGCTGTAGTCCTGAAACTGATACTAGAAATGATTCATTATTACCTGTTTCAGGGCAGCCATATCAGAATTTTAAAACTTCAACAAAATCTAACCCCTCTTAATGAAATGTCCCAATGCTCAGTGTCAGCTCTCTCAGCAATCTTTTAATTCAAAATGGATTGTCTGTCTCTATATTTTGGGATTAGCTGACTACACACATCAACACTATCAATGTATAATCACGGCTTATGAAGCCAATTTGCTAAGAAGTGACTTTACACAAACAGAGGCGATGTTTGCATGTCTCAGTATCTGGTATGTGCTCAGCTGCACTGGAAGTGTGTTCTGAATAAATGCAGGAAGGAGATGGCAAGAGCACCAGCGACTGAGTCATGCAAGCCCTAATGTGTTTGCATAAAACCTACCTGATTGGCTCCCTAATGACGTACACCCCGAGTTTCCACTGATTGCATTTGCTTCTGCATTTGAGTCAGAATAGGGAACCTCAACACTCATAGACTTATTTCCATAGGACCTATAGGAAAGGATAGATAAAACTTATTAAAAATATGAGTCCCCCATGGAACTGTCTGGGTCAAAAGAAACCTAGGAATATTTCTGTTCCTTCACCCTGGGAAGCTCACCATCCCCACTCTGTCAATCACAGCACCATCAGTTAGGATGGGTTTTACAGGTTTGTCCTACCCAAACTGCAGGCACAGTCTCCTCCATACATCAAAGACATGTCCTGTAAAGCTCAGCATGTTCACTGCACTGGCTAAACCCACACTTTGCAATATCTGAAAGGGCTGCTCTTCCCTTTGCCTCTTTGTCAGTATCTACAAGGTGACTAAATAAAAATTAGGACAAAAATAATTTTCTGCAAAGCTCCACTTGAAGGATCTCATCTGTGGTGTTTGCCTTTCAGTGGCTGAGCTAGTGCACAAAAAAATTATACCAGAGCCAAGGTCTATCTTATCTCTAGGAGAGAGGAACACTGGCCTTTGTATTGCAGTGGTAAAATGAATGGAAGAAAATACATACAGAAGAAATCACCTTGAGCCTGTGGAGTTTCCTTTATTTTATTCAACATTTGATTTAACTTACTGCTTTCTAAATATACTATGGTACTCTTGTTTGGGTTTTTTTTGATTTTTTTTAAACCCCTTCCACTGTCAGTCCTGGAAATATAGGAAATGTGTAAGCAGAATGCTAAGAAAATGATGCAGTAAAGTATTTGGAGACAAGACTGCACTTTGGTATGAATAGCTGGGATTAGCCTCAAGTTATGTGACAGGAAAATGCAAGCAAATAACAAACTCATTGTCATTTGCTTTTCCCCTTTAGTCATCTTGCTGAAAATTCATTAGTATGGGGATTGCTGAGAAAGTCAACACTCTTTCAAGAAAAGGGACAGCAAAGGTGTCAGGATTAGCCAGTTTCTATTATTTCTGCTTGATTAAGTAGATTAAGAGCTGGTGATCATGCAGTGCATCACAACAGGGCTCCATTTTTTCTATTTCTGCTACTAAGAGCTGACATTTACAGTCTGCTGAAGTGCAGGACCCAGCTCCCATCTGCTGTAAACTGGTACAACTCCACTGACTGCAGTGGTGAGAACTGGTTCGTACCACTGGAGCCCTGGCTATAGAAGTCACGATTTGTTGGAATCCCCATCTTTTATTTCTTAACACTGGGCTAGTGATGACTGATCTTTTCATCTCATCAGTACCAGACAGCTTTGCATAAAGTGGATGCTTTCACTTTTTTGCTCCTTGGGTTTTCTAGCTTTGAAAGTCTCCCTTAGTGATAGCAATATATCATCAAGGCTACCAAATCTCTTTGAAGAGTAGCAGTACTCGTGTTCAGGATTTAGGATTCCATCAGGTCAGTCAGACTTTATTAGGAGAAACTAAATAGAACAAATATTAGTTATTAATGAGCCTTACCCTTGAGAACCTCACTGCACATCTGATACAAGTGTCTGGATGGATCATCCATCAGGTATATTCATTTTAACACTGAAAACTACTGCTAGAGTGGAAACACAATAAAAAAGGATATGCAGCACAACAGCCCTCACTTTCAGTAATTTTATTTACCAGCTCATCGTGCCACCATATTAAACTATGTTAATAGCACCTAATGGGGGGAAAAGAGAAAGCAGAGTAATACCCTTAGCTAAGCTGAGCCTGACCACTTGCATTGTCAAACTTCATGACTCAAAGACTAACTTGAGGGACAGTTCTCAGGACAAGCAGCAACATCTCTTTATACTGTCTGCTCATTTGGACCATGCTGACAAGTGAGTGATCACACTTATGACACCACTACCTGGTGGTAATCACACTTTCTTCTAGACAAATCTGAGCATTCGAATGAACATTAAGCTAATTTGATACACATTGATTGAGGATGAGGCTAGAGACAGTCATCCAGTTTCTCTGTACTTCAGCTTCCCATTTGTAAAATGGATATCATATTGCTTCAGGGGTGATGCAAGGACAAGCGAATTTCAATTTGCAAAGGTCTTCATAACTGTTACTGATGGGAATAGGAATAACTGCAATACAGCTGTGCCCCTGACCGGGACAGCACTCAGGGCAGCCTCCCCCATGGCAGCACATGCAGGATGTGCTTCAGAGTGCCCTGTGCCCAGGAATAGGTCACATCCCTGTAAACCCCACCAGAATACAGAATATGTATCTAACAGCTCTTCTTTATACATGTTTCTCACTATGCCTTAATGCTGTATATAAACTGAGAGCTGTATTTACAACTATACCTGAGAGCTACAGATACAGGTAACTCCAAAAACCACAGCCCCCTTTGTCCTACCTTAATTCCCCAAACCATGACAGCTCACTTCATTGTACAGTGGGGTGCTACATCTAGATATGTTTTCTGATTAGAATTAGACTCCATTCCTATGTATTTGTAGAAAAATAGGTCCATATTAACAGATGGGTTTACTCATTCTCATGAAGACTTGATAACACTGTTTACCTCCTGATCTCCTGAAATACTATTTAGCATCCAACTAACACCACCCACCTGACTGAAATAATTAAATCAGCGTATAGACATATAAACATAGCTCTGTTATTAAGTCACTGCTATATTATTAGGTCAAACCTACCAACTACAGAGTATTTTCATGTTACATGAAGACCCTTAACTTACACTTAGATTTGCACAGAATGAATCAAGAATTAATTCCTACAAATAATTGGGCAACTCTAAGACAGGAATTATTTCCATGCCTTCAGAGGAGCTGTCTGTCCTCAGCTGCACCAGCTGATGCATCAGCTCACTGCAGTTACTTATGGTTGTGAAACTGCTGAATAAAGGGCTCCAGAGAAAAATGTCCCAGCACACTCCTCAATTATTTCAAAAGTAGCACTGTAAATCAGCAAGGCCATCTACACTGGATTTTAGGCTGAGCAGATTCTTAGCTTTGTGTTAGTTCATTAATGCAGGGAACAACCAGAGTGTGACTGCTCTGTGTATTTACTACACAGGTTGAAAAAGCATCTTATATGCTGCAGATAACATTGCTCTGGAGTTGAGTTTTCTAATAACCAGTTTGGCTTTGCAAAGATATATGAGAGTTATAAACAATGATAATACCTGCAGAATCATCTTTTATTGTTTTTCCTTCATAGCAAAGCAAACTCAAACATATGAGTATATACAAGAGGCAATAAAAATGGGGACAGAATATAGGAGGCTCTTATGAATCAAATTAATAAATTAATCTAAATCTATGCCTACATTAATATGCTGATGTATGCAGATTTTTTGTTTCAATTATGATGCCAACAGGTTACTTACTGGTTCCCAAACTGGGCTATTGTTCCCCACCAGGCATTACTGATTTGTTTGGGTAGGTGTTGCAATCCAAACCCAGGTAGCTGCAGTGATGCTCACATGAAGGTACTCCAGAGCACAGACTGTTTTGAACTCCTTTCCCAGCAGTGTCTCGTCACCACAGCACTCACCTCCAAACATCACAGCAACTGAAGCAAAACTCAGCTTTGTGTTGGTGCCAGGAAGAGAATGGCAGGGGTTGGGTGTGGTGAGGTGTTTCTTTGGGAGATCCATGGATTTCAAAGCCTGTTTGGATAGAAGTCAGGATGTGACAATGGGGATGAGCAAGGGGAGTATCAGTGAAAAGAGTGAGAGGAGACACCAGCAGCTTTAGGAAGCTGTTGGAAAAGGAGGGCTAGGAAGACTGAGTGGGATTTTTGAGGGGGGCTGTGGAAGGGTTTAGAAATAAGTGTTTCTGAATCCTCTCGTCCTTCCTTGCTGTCCCAAGCATGGGACATTTCATGCCATCATAGTCCTAACCCAGACTGGCACAGCATCCTCTGCAGTGAGACTGGGGAAAGGACATAGCCAGGAGGGGACAAAACCCCAGAGATTTTGGTTCCTGGAAAAAGGGGGGAAAGGATGAAGCCAGCACTAGGAGCACCAGTGGGAGCCTCCCACTCCTCTGTCCTCATTTGGCAGAAGGCTGTAGGATCTGAGCACAGGGTTGAGTTCTTCCCTCTCCATGACCCATTCTCCACTGCTGTGAGTGAGGAGACAAGTCCTATGCAGTCTGTCAGGCCTGGCTCCAGCCTCCTCTGACCAAGCTTTGAATCAGTTCTGTTCCCAGTTCCATCTTGAAATATGATATTCAGAATGACATAACTGAATTCATCTCCAATCTATCCTAACCTCATCAATGATTAAACAATAAAACTTATTATTGCTCTTCTATCTAATCCAGTAGGCATCGTAATGAAATAGCGTGTCTGGAAGAAATGAAAACAATTGAGCAGTTGCAGACAGAGGTCCAGAGCAGGGATGAAAGCCCTACCAGGGTGTTTAATGAGAGTCTGGGTTACCACTTCAAAGAGCTTCATTCTTTCAGGCTTCTTGGCTCCCTTGGTATCTGGCACACAAGAACATCGTTACCAGTTGCCAAATGCTGGTTGTGACCACGAAGTACAAATGAGCACAAGCCATGGATCAGAGTGGCTGAGGTGCTGGATCCTTCCCATCTGCAGGTAACAGCCACCCCAGCACTTTGAACCATGATGGTTTGGGAGCAGAGAACTGGCCCTTCCTCAGAACAGCTCAGCTGGAACCCTGCAAAGCCAGGAGAATGTTTCAGGTTTTGGTTGCCACCAGCACACACCAGTATTGCTGCTGTCGAGATCGTTAGGGGAGATGTTCTGGTGTGTCTGAGAATATTCCATGATGAGGAACTGCCAGTGAAAACACTTCACCTGTGGAGAATGCTTTCCTCCTTTTTCTGCCAGATTTTCTTGGTATGCTGTACCTCTTGACTTTTCTCTGTCATTTTGGGAGTGTTGGGCATTTAAGGACAAGGAGGAAAAATCAGTACTGTGCTACTCTGGCAAGGCTCTGGAGCTTTCCTTCATTTAAAACCTTCCAATAGCTCAACCAAATACAAGAAAGTTTTCATTAAAATATTGCCAAAACACAAGTCATTCTTTTAAAACATCATATCCATGTTAAAGAGAAAATTGATGCAGAATGATTAGTGAAATCTCTACACCTCAAATATAAAACTAAAAAACCTTTTTCAAATTTTCTAGAAATTTGGAGGAGGTTGAATTAAAATTCCTGGACCAAAATCCCTCTTCAAATCTGTTAGTCTGTGTAGCATTCTAACCACAGGCTCTCATCACCAGCCATCATTAGATGCAGCCCAGGCAGCAAATATTATTTGCATAGTTGGCATCAACAAAATCTGAACCTCTTCCTCTAGCTCACAGCTAATGCCATGGAAAGCCAGCGCAGAGCATAAAGCTGCTTCCTTACACATCTGCTTTGTTTTGGTTCAGTGTCATCCTATTATTTCCCACAATCACATGGTATAATTATCTGATCTATAATTTATGCTGCTATTCAGAGCAGTATAAATAGTTTACTTTATTGCTAAAGGAGCACAGCATGTCCAGATAACATCAATATTTTATTTATCTGGTTTTGTCTGTATTTGGTTATCTAGGTGCTTATTAAGTATGGAATTATTATAATAGCTGAGAATAAATAGCAACTGAAAGGAAGTAAAAATAAGACTGAAAACAGAAGATGTCTGAAATAGTGTCTGCTCTTTCTGTCCTTCTCCTGCCTGCCAAGTGCCTTAAAAAAAAAAGCATTTTCGGGGAATTTCCAAAGAGCTAAACTCACCTCCATGGCAGCAGGGAGAGGGTGGGTTATTCTCATTAGTGGTGTCTCTCACATTTCCAGAAACTGTAACAGCTTTGTCTTAACCAGCAGGTCTTAATTGAACCACTTGCATTTTCAGGGTTCTTAAAAGCAAATGAAGTCCTTCAGGATGTTGTTTTTAATCACCAATTTAAATTCCATCATCTTGATAGTGATATAAAATTCAAGCAAGAAAGATGGTTGAACAGGTTTCCTTGAGTTGAAAGGAATGTCATACAAATAGATTTGTTTACAAGAAGTGAAACAACTTCCTAATTTATTAAAAAGTGACTCGGATAATTAAACAAAAATTGGAAAATTCTGTGCTGGTTCAATTTTATCTTAATACAGTGAGAGCACTAACAACCCCAGTCTTCTGACACATTACATAGTGATGGTGGCTTCTGAAGCATTTAGTTTTTAATGTGGATTCCAAGTTAAGTGGGCTAAATGCATGCAGAAAGTAGCAGAAAATTTCAAAAAGTTTATGAGCCTGATCTTGCACTGCTTGTGCATCATGAGCTTGAGCAGATCCAATTCCATGTGTAATTCTATTATACTAATTGTTCAATCATATTTACTTTGGACTATATGGATGGAAAAAGAAAGATTATTCTCTGATAGAGGGGAGAAGGAAACGCAACCAGCACCAACAACTTGCTATTCAGTTGTTCAGTTGTTGTCTCATCAGCACAAAAAAATAAAGTATGTGAATAATAATGCAGGTACAGAACATAAAAATATGATTATGTTACAGCCATACACCCTTGCTCAAAAATCAAGTAACTTTTCCCTTTTGCATACCGACTTCTTTTCAGAAACATAATGATGCTCATATAGAAATAGCAATGGGTAATTTTCACAGATTTCTTCCTGCAGCTGCTCAAATTTTGTCAAGTTTTAAGAAATAATCTACAGGGGGTTTTCAGTGTTACAGCTAATGGAGAAGTAAGAGAGGAAAAGGTGCAGATCCAACACTGACATAATGACAAATCATACCAAATATTTTGAGTCACTTGCTTAGCCATGGAGTTGGTTAATATTCTGAAAAATTAACTTATTAAAAAAAAAAAATCTAAATAGCCTGTAAAGAAATACAAAAAATCCACTCTTAAAACAGTTTTCCCCTGATTGTTTTCCCTTCTACACGATTTTCACAGGCTTCTCCAAGCCCCAGTTCCTTCCCTTGCTCTCCAGGTGATGATACATTGTCACGGCGCTCCTGTAGCAGCACATCATCTTTCATGCCACTGTACAAGCACCATAAAGGCAGCATCCCTGAGTGGGACTGCTGTCATGAGGTGACATAAATAATTACAAGGATTGCTTCAGAAAAGAAATTTCAACTCTCACAGTCCCTTACCTTCTCCTCAAGAAATAAAGGCAGTTCTGAAAAAATGTGACTAATATTATTTATGTTCAATCTTATGCATTTGTGGTTGTTTTTTTTCATTTTACCCATATTTTCTAATATTCAATTGTGGTGTTCCTATAGCCTATGTAATATAAGGTACTTAAAGAATGAGAGAGTACCAAAGAGAGCCATTTTCTGGGACGTTATACAGGCTTGTGCAGGTAGCCCATCATTACCACAGTTGGCATTACACAGTTCCCATCCCACTAGAATATTCAAGTACAAAGTATGTAGGCAGCAAAATAGCCATCCTGCCAGCAGGCCATAACTTAGCTCATGCCAGACATACATACATTATTTGTGGCAGGCTTCTACTTGGAGAATAATGATAAAAAAGCTTGTGATGAGAACAAGCCCCAAATGGTCCATCACTAGGAACCGTCTGGCTTCTGCAAATACTTGGGTCAGCCAGCCTGGTGTGCTGGATTATACCTGGCACCAGCTGGATAAAATACTGAGGTCTTGTGCAAAATAATATGATTTATTTGAAGAAAGGTAATGTTCAACTTCCCTAACATCAGAAAGCTTCCAAGCAGAGGGCCCCTGTGAACCCAAGACTGAGGGACTTCACAACCAAGAGCTGCACCTTGTCTGTGAGTGGATTAATTCAAATTGTTCTCACCTGTAGCCTGGAGGTACTCAGAAGACCCAAACAAATCCTTTGCACAGAAGGTCCTACAGAAATACACAGAAAGCAGAGACCCAAGTCTCATCTGCCTGAATTTAATCCAGAACCAGGAATGCTGGTGCCAAACCATCCTGGTGGAAATCAGTCATTTAGGCTGGGAACTTGTCTGGTTGCATCCACAGTCCCACACACGTACATGCACTGTGCACACAGACACACAAGCACAACTTAAAACCCCAAATATATACTGAATACGGAAATCTATACAGTCAATACTGAAAACAGGGCAGGGAAGTGCTTTATAGGCTCTTAAAATCATTACAGGGACATGTTCCATTATAGAAAACTGAGAGTGTGTATGAAAGCAAAACCTGAGCTTCTCACTGAGAGGATTTCTTTCAGTTCCCCAAGCAGAGCTCTGTCTCTGTTCAGAGGCAGCAACAACTGCCACACCATTGATGGGCTCGAGAATAACAAGCTGACGAGTGGGTTTGGCATCCCCACAGCCAGAGCCTGAAGATTTATTGCTCTGGAGTGGTGCACGTCAGTTTTCTCTATCCCTGGAGTCCCACAGCAGATTTACACATGATGACGTTAATTGCAAAGGAATAAAGCCCCACATTCTCCTCACAACTGGGGCTCTCAGCATCTGGCTGGCCAGCCCAGCAGCCACTGCTCTCATCAGGGGCAGGCACCTGGCAATGAGAATAGCCCTACAGAGAAACGGGGTCACAGACGGGCTCTTGTTGAAGGGCGCTCTAACCCAAATGCCAGCTATGTCCAAGGAATCTATTAATCTTCTACAGATCTAACACAGAGTCCATTAAATGCACCTCTTCCCTTGCTTTTCATGGCTTCTTTATATGCCTAAGAGAAGATAGGCTTCCCCCTTGTTATTTAGTTTACTCTGCAGAGAAAAAAAGAGAGCCCTTTCCCTGCTTTACACAGTCCTTATTTCTGTAACATAACCTGGCTTTGGTCCAGTTGTTTGAGCCTTTCCATTGCCATTTCTATTACTACCAGAGAGCCGCTCCACATGTTTCATTCTCTGGGTCATTTGCCAAGTTTGTGGTAGGCACTGACTGCTAGAAAGAAAACCTTCAAACCAAGCAGAATAGAGTAAATAACCAGCAAACTGTTCTCTCTCCCTCATGTTCAAAAATAAGTGGGAGTTGTGCTTGATAATCTTTCCTGAAGGCCAGTGCTTTGTTAGGATTTCAGAGTCTGCTTGCATAAAATGTAATTTCAGTTCCAGCTCCCCCACATCACCCCTGCCTGGCCAGGGGGGCAGTCCCCAGCGTGGGACACACCAGCTTCACTCTGCTGCCTTCAAAGCCACAGAGATTTCCCCAGGGGCAGAGCCAAGGCAGTTCCATCACTGCTGAAGATCCCAGCGGAAAGCCCAGGCTCAGGACCTGCCTGTTTACGGGATGGGCTCACGGGTTTCCCTGGAAGAGACTCCTTTCCCAGCTCCCCAGCAAATTCCTGCCTTGGGGAGGGAGCAGCTACTCACAGCTTCGGGGAGGTTGTTCAGGGTTATTCTGTCCTGATGGATACCTGTGAGTCCTGCGACGGACTCAGCCTCCCTCCCCAGTGCCAGGGACAGCCCCCTCCCTGCAGAGGAACAGAAAATGCCATTCCAGGCAAAGGTAGTTTTATAAGGAGAGAAACCTTGTTATTTCTTCCACAGACCTTACTGGCTTTTTGTTGTTTCTATTAACTTTTATGAGTTTAATAAACATGCCCAATTTTAAAAAGTAAAGTATTCTCCCAGTCTTGGAAATTGGATTTTCCATCTAGTCCAAACACAACAGCTCTTTTAAAGTGCTCACCAAGAGAAATCACTGAAACAACACTTCAGAGTATTTCCATTATTTCACTGTGAGTAACACATAGATGATTTGGAATATAGCCACTCAATTAATTGTGCTCATTGTTGTATAAACCCAATGAAAGAGCAAAATAATCAGAGAAAGAACATCTTTACCTATGTCATGACTTTAAAGTCTTTTCTGCCAGGCTGTTCATTGACCAAATCTTAAACATTCAATTCACTAGTGGATTAAATCTCTTACGTGATGGTAAAAGTCAGACTTAAAAATAGCAAGACTAACGTAGTAATTTGATGAGACTTTACGTAAAATGAGCTTAAAGTGTTAATGGTGCCCCTGTCTCAGAAACACGTAAATGATGGCAAAGAAAAGAGATGATGACTGAGTATAATCCAGTTTCCCCTGCAGTTTTGCTTTGGAGCTCACCAATCTCACAATTACTGGAGCACAGTGGTAGTTCAAAGTCACCTCTGTTAAACCAGCCAAGTCTCACTATGTGCATGTCCCTGCAGCCCCAGTTCTGCACCAATGTCTGGCTGAATTAAAAGAGGTGTGCACCCTTCTGAAAAGCTGAAAGGTCTTTGCAAGGACTAAAAGTGTTACTTGATTACAAGTAAGATGGCAGTTGAGAAAAAAAATCAACTTAATTTAAGGATTACAGGACCTGAAAGGCAGTCCAGTGGTTCAAAGGGCTCCAGCAAATGAGGTCAGGTACAGAAAGCTGCATAATTACTCACACTGGGCTAAATGTGGACATGGACACTGGGTCACTATTGAAAGGCAACTCCACTAGCAAATTAATAAAAACCTGCATTTCTTTTTGAAAATGCAGTGCATATTTTAATGCCTTTCCAGTAATCCCAGAATTTAGAAATACGTGGATTTTCTTTTAGCCTCTGTGGAATCCTGCTTCATCCAGCCTATTCCAAAACAAACCTCATCAGTTTACAGCTACTGCAAGCCTCTAGAAAAATATTGTGGAGTCTTTCTTAGAAATTGAGCTGCCTTTCCCAGTGATTCCCACATTACTGCACTGGGGTAAGCTGTAATGAGATATGGGCAGTGAGATGAAGGCCTTTCCTTCTCCTCATGTTCAAATTATTATTATAAAACCATTTTCCAGCAAAGCCATACTTATTTGGCCCAGGCTCTAGGGCAAAAATTCTCTATCTGATGTTTAAATAATGACAACCAATTTGCAGGATACTGGTAATCTTAGATCAATTGCCCACAAGCTGTTTAAAAAAATATTAAAACCCCCTCTCTGCACAGTGCTCAGCAGAATGTGAGCGGGCTGCAAAGCAGCAGGAAAGCTGCAGAGCAGGGGGAGAAGGGAGAATCAGACCAACAGTGTTTCTGACATTGTGCAACCAGCAGTTGCAGTCCAGAAGAAAAAGCTTCTTAAAGAAACAGACTTCCAATGGAAACATTAGTCCTCACACCTGTAAGCTGTACACAGTAACTACCTTTCTCCCACTGTTTTCTTCTTTGTTGTGTTCTTTTCTGAATGAAATGTTCAGGTTTTTTGGCCAGCAGGAACACATTCCCCTTCAATGCACTTCTTGCCCAGTGAAACAAGACTTGGTGCGAGGAAGGTGGCTCTGAGGCTCACCCTGCCTGGCACAGCTCAGCTCCACTGGGACTGGCAATTCCCATCCCTGCAGGGAGCAGCTCCAGCAGCACCAGTGGCTCTGTGAGGTGATTGCATGGGAGACAATCCTTGCACCAAAGAACCCCAGGAGTCAGGAGACACTGCAGAGTCTCAGCTGCACCCACCCAGTGCAGCCCCCCTGCACCCGCCCTGTGGGGGTTGTATCCTGCAGGACCAAGTTCTTTATAAGAATCTCTTGAAGAAATAAGAATAATCTTTCCCCAGAACTGTAAAACTGCCCAGCAGAGTTCCACCACAAAGACAAAATTCTCTTTAAAAATCTATATGGCATCTATGTCATCTCTACAGAACTCTCCTCTCTTCAAGTTCATTCCAATTAAGAGGCTGGATACTTACAGATTAAAAAAGGAAGAGCACAGTTATTTGGTTTTGCCTCATAAGCAAGAGTTAGTTACAAAAATACTCGATATTTTTAGTACAATCTCGGATATTGTAACGAGGCTACACAAAATATCTCATTTTCTAACTTCTGGTTTTCAGCATCAGGATTAACTCTGTCCCTCACTCTTGCTGTCTGTCCCTGCAGTCCATGGGCCACTGCTGAGTCAACTGGAAACTGGACACTTGGTTTTTTCTTTCTGATCACACCCAATCAACTTAAGGTTCTGAAATTCAAAATATTCCAGTAACAATCACTCCATATTCTCAATAGGTGAAGAAAGATAAAGTGGGATTATTCACTTACTGCTCCTGTCATCCACCAACACACCTGACTAACAACAGCTTTCTATCATAAAACCACATCTCAAGGACTTGACCAGACCTCAGCTGCATGAAGGAAAATTCAAAACCATCTGCTGATTCCGGTGACATTTCAGTGACTGGCAGCAATACAGGAGGGTGGAGCTGCCTCCTTGTGCTGCCCCACAGCTTTCCTCCATCATTAGCACATGCAACATGGAATTCTGCCAGGCAAGGTGGCCCCTGCAAAGGCTTTTGTAATTCTTGCTGCAAGTCCCAGACAAAGCTGGACCTTTTATCTGGGAAATATAAGAGCCCCGAGCACAGAGCTGTAGGATTCCCTCCAGCAGTAATTCAGCCTTGCTGGAGACAACCAACTTAATGTAATCTTAATGTGATAAACTGCTAACTTGATTGGATTCAATGAGATGTAAATTATTAGATTCAATAAGTACACAGAGACCATTTCACCTTACATTCTGCTCAGAAGGATTCTGCCTGCAGTGTCTCCATCAGTCCTGTTAATTATATGCAATGCATCACAGAGATGGGAAGAGTTTGGGACTCCAGTCGTCCTCTGACTCCTCACAGGCCTCCATAGCCTTCCCTTCTGTGGTAAAGTGTCTTCTATTGATAACTTTTTTCAGAATAGCTGCAATCACTTATGGACACAAGTTGGTCTTCAACATGGTCATATTTGAACTAAAAAAACTCTGTTCATACAGATTTCTGCAAAATTCTTGTATGCTTAAGCCAGATAAGATCTTCTCATGTGGATTCATATTTAGTAACCAAAAGCTTTGTGGCAACAAACAGACTTTTATAGCTTCTCATTCAGTGAGACACTTTTTAAAATCTATTCTGCTGAGCACAGAGACCAGCACTACCATTCCAAAAAAGGGGAAAAAATGATGGGACATTATGCAAATACGTACAAAGAGATTCACAAAATATGAGTCCAAACCAGTGTCTCTAAACTTGTAAAGCTCAAATGGGATTTACATTGCCCATTAGTTCATAAACATTTCAAAAGATTTCTTTGTATAACCTTTTTCAAAGTCTGACTCAGACAAGTGATGTTTCTTAATTTTATTTAGTTGATGTTTTTCTAATCAAAGAAAAGTGCTGGTTTATATTTTGTACACTTTGTGATAATCACTTTCTCCTCACCTTAAATTCCCTGTCAGTATTTCCACACGTTTCCAATTTACCAAGATATAATTCATAACTACCACTCTTTTTGACAATTAACCTTTGCTGTGAGGAAGGCACATTTTCCACTTTACAGATGCTGCTTTTTTTCAGTGAACAAGTTTCACAGACTTTTCTTCTTCAATATATAGTCATTCATGTTAAAGCCTTTGAGAAAATAACTTGAAATATATAACACATAATCTTTTGGTCCTATCAAGAACATCATGCTGTACTGTTTAAAAGAGATCATAGGTATTTCTCCACTTCAGGCATCTCTGAAAGGAATTCTTTAAACAAAACACTCCTACTTGAGTTTGTTCAACAGTTTTATACTGAATAAGGATCTGTCAAAATAGAAGTTCTGATCGATGTTTTCAAAGGATTTGTTTTAGAGTTCAAATCCAAATCAAAACAGTTAATTTCAGATTTCATATCTCATGCTGACTTTTTCATTTTGCCTTAGAGGGGTGTTTCAGAGGTCCCAAGTGATGTTAAGACTGTTCCTCTGTAATTCCCCAAATGCAGACACTCAATGTGCCATTCCTCATGTCCTCTAAACATTACTATGTGTTTCTACAGCAAATGCTGACCAAGCAATTGTCTATGCAGAACAGGTAGCTTGGGAGAACATCCAGTGGACAGAGCAAGGGATTTCCAGTTCCCCCATAATTCAGTAGCCCTCAGAGGAGAGGCACAAAGCCTGACCAACCCCCCCTGCAAACCTGCAGCAGCCCCCCCTGCACTCACATTAGAGGCTTCTCATTTTCCTGGGTTGATTTTCTCTGGCTTAGCATGGATCTGAGCTTAAAGCCAGCTGAGTCCCAGCTGACACCACACCAGGGACACCACCACAGCTGCCATGGACTAGCCCTGCAAAGGTTTTACAGCCTGAGAAGAAGGTGGATTTGTCTCTTCCATCTGCTAAGAACCAGCTTAGGTGTGAGAGGCAGCTGCTGGTTTGATCACCTGGCATTGGATGACTGAGATTTCACACATGGTCCTTCTCATGGGGTTTTCAAAGTGATGCCTCCCATTTTGAAGTTATCATCTCCTATTCTCCCCTTTCAACTTAAACCAGAGTTTTCTGGCATTTTAATGTGCAGTTGCTAAGCAGTGGCATGGCTAAGAAGGCAGTAATATCAGTGGTACCTTTAAAATGGCACTTCTGGACACGTAAGAGCTGCTCATGCTGCTCCTTCTGCTCAGACTAGAACTGAGTTTCATGCTGCCTGCAATTCTCAAAAATGCAACCTGTTCTCTGGCTTTGTGGGCATTCTTCATCTCATTTGTTTTCCTACACTCACTGACAGGTCAATTATTTCTACTTATTACTGGTAAATAATGACCAATTGCATTCATGATTAGAAGATCCCTTTGGGATCCAAAGCCAGTATGGACACAATTAGAGGCCAGTTCAACACAAAATCCACTGAAATCAAGACACAAGAGAGGAGGAGGTATAATGAGTAATTGCTGCCTGAAAACACAGGTGCAACTTCTGCAGGAAACTTGTTGAAGTATCTCTAAAGTACTTGTGGTGTTAGACTTGGGAAAAGAAGGCAGAAAAACAAAGAAGAGATTGGGAAATTCATTCAGCTCTCAACCAGGACTTCTTGCCTTGATGGTGAAGGAAAAGGTGAACATATTAAGGGCAACCCTAACTGAGGGAGAAGCATTTTGGGGTGTGACAGAGCTTCAGAGAAAGGCCAAGCCCTGAGCTGGCAGTGTTTTTACAGGCTTTGCCTCCATAAAATTAAATTCTCATCCTGAATTGTGTAAGTCCATGCTGCCATGTGCTACTGTAAAAGGTGACATAGAAGGATTAGAGTATTGTTTTCCCCCAAATTGTCAATAATTAACCTTAGAAACCCAAAAGGAAGGCCCAAAGCTCACTCTGCTATATTAATACAAACAGGGACTTTTATTTCCCACTGACTTATGTGTACTTAGCTGTATTATCACCAGGTATTAATGCATAGCCCAAAGGACCAGATTTGAGCCCAGCTTTAATTAGTTTACTGTAATGAGGTAAACCACATTTCACTTTTCCAAGGAAGTAATTATTTGCACTCTTCTTGCTTTTCAGTACTTGCACCACCTTCTTCATTTGCAGTGGGGGTGAAGCTGCCGCCTGGTTTATCAGGAATTCAGCAGGACCAGTAAAACTGTATATACAGAAATGATGAGGAAACGCTCCTGAAAAGGACACAATGGACCAGAGGTAATACAAGGGACAAACTGCTTTTAAGACATGTCACCTCATTAGTGTCCAGCTTTGGTAGTGAAGAGGTCAATCCACTCCAGGGGAAGTGAAACGGGTCTGCAGTAGAGCTCATGAAAACTAAATTAACAAAAATGTGGACTTAGAGCTTGGTTTTGCTTCCCAGGGGAATAAAACAGAGCAGTTCCCCATAGTTGAGGATTATGCATCAAACTGGTTTTATACCAGGATCCAGAGTACAGGAATACTTTCCATTCTCTGAATGCAATAACCTAAAGGATTCCCAGGCTGGGGCTTCTCCCCATCACTTTCCCTTAACTCAGAAAGCTTACAAGAGTTTAAAAACAAAACAAAATAAGAAACCCAGACCTTCAAAATATATTTGGGTATCAACATAGTACATTTAAGACAGTTAGGAATGATGTCTGCTAAAGGGGAAGCTTTTTGTCTTTACAAAAGAATAGGACAAATAAAATATTTATTTTTTAAAGGGGGCATTTTTCTTTGGATGTGGTTTAGACCTTGCTTTCACACAATGCTGGTCCCTTCAGGTGCTAAGCAGCTCTTGCCCTCAGGGGAACAAACAGACCATGGCTGCTCTATTGATAGGGATTTTTGTGTCCATATGAAATAAGGACCTGTTTTCAAGAAGTATTCCAGGAGGCTGTTGTTGAAGTGCTCCTCTATAGATTACCTAAATATCTTTTAAAATTTTACTCTAAATAAAATCGAGTAAGACCCCCCTCTGGCTCAGTTTACTTTAACTAAGCACTTCCTGGAGATTTGCTTTTTTTTTTCCCCAGAAAATATATTTCTGCTGCAAAAATTTAACTCAGGTTTTCAAACCACATCAGCCATAAAAAGGGATAGTATTAAGCAAGGGAGAGCCATGAAATAAGAATGATCAAATACTTCCATGCCTTATAATCAATAAAACTGTAATGCCAGCCACACCAGTTCACTTCAGGGCACCTGCTCACATTTAATTGAATGATTGTTTTAATTTTTCATTGTTTAAAACCACTCAACCACTTATCAAAAGCAAGTTTGCTCTTAGAGTCGAGCATAAAAACTTCTCACTCAGCTCCACTGAAGGGTCCCTATTATTTTTTAAGGATCCTGGACCCTGTGAGAGCTGTGGTAAGTACAACAGTCAGCCCAGACCCTGAGGTTTTGCAGGCAGAATTCCATATGAGGGATCAGATCCTCAGACAGCTCCTTGGGACTGTTGCTTGCAGTTATCAGAGAAAAGTGGGGTGCTATTTCCTCCCCCAGACTGTCAGGAGGCTGTTTCTTTAACAGATCTCAGTGGCTGAACTTTGCATGAAGTAATGTAGATAAAAGATTGATACAACAAACACCTTTAGTGTATGGATCATATTCTCCAGGGTAGGATGGTTCCAGAAACCTGGGGTAGCTGTTAAAGCAACATGGACCAGTGCTGGCATTGGAAATGGAGCACTTATTTCATTAGCACAAATGATGCCACCAGTTGGCACCCAGAAAGTCCTCAGCTCTTACTGGGCACTGTACAGAACGCAAACTGACCATCCCTATCCTAAGAGCTTCCACTCCTTAAAATTGTGGCAAAAAAGAGGAGAAAACCTTGTCACGGTGGTGCCAGCAGAGCCACACGGCACTGTGGTCTCTTCCTGCAACATCCTGAGGGGCACTGGCTGTGCTACAGGGAGGGAGGCACAGCCCTGCTGCCCACTGCAGGCCCCCCATGCCATATATAAGCCTGGCAAAGCCTGCAGGGGCTCAGAGCCCAAGGGAAAGCCCATGAGAAACAGCAGCTGGAAAAAGAGACGGATTCCAGGTTACTGTCCTGGGCTTCACAAAATGATTCAATAAAACCTCAAAACTAAAGTCCAGCTGATCACACCCAGGACAGTGAGACATTCAGGTGACCTCAGTTTGTGCAAAACAGGAAAGCCAAAGTAAAGGAAGTCCATGATTCTTGCACATGTGCCAAAAAAAATTGATTCTCCCTTTAGGAAAGAGGAGGTGAGATTCTGAGGAGTGCTGGATTTTTCTCCATTGGCACCAAGGGCACAAACCACTGCAGCATGTTTAAACTCCAGGCTCAATTTATTTTTCCAGGGCAGATTTCCCTGCAGCATTCATGCCCAACAAACCTGACCTCCAGATTAAAAGTTGTACATATAATGACTGTATAATTTGTCAAATCAAAACGTCTGTGCCTTCCAAATTTTTTTAAATAATCCCCCATTGTTTTGTTTATCTTCTTTGTTTAATTTACTTTTTAATAAAAGCTCAATTTAGGAATGTAAACACCGTGTCAAAGCACAAGCTAGAAAGCTTGAGAAAAATAATTCAGCTTATTCAAAGCAAATGCCTCCAGTTTTCTCCCAAAGCATTTGCTGAATATCATTTGAATTCACAGAAATCTTCAGATCTGCTGAAACTGCTGTTGTTGGGTTTGGGACTTTTTTTTTTTTAAATAAAACTTAGCATTCACTGAAAACAACTTCCCATTATGAGATTGGCTCTACTGTGAGATGGATTCTAGAATTATGAGACACTGAACAGCAAACATGGGACTCTTTAGTCCTCTGAACTGTAAGCCTTTCCTAGTCCCTCAGCTCAACTGTGCAGGCTAATCTTTGCTGCTGTATAGTGCAGAAAGTTATTTTATCTTTTAAATGAAACAGAGAATCTTATGTAATTGAATGACTCCAGCATCAAATATTGTGATACAACCTCAGTTTGTAGATTCGCAATTGCAGATGTCTTAGAGCTAAAACCGATCATTTCTCTGAGTCTGGATTGAATGTGTAGAGTTACTTTGGGCTTTACTCAGAACAGCAGATGGTGGAGGTTCAAGGGAATCAATTCCAGGTCCTTGATTCTCCTTCTCATCCATGCCCATACCACATTAAATAGTCCACTATTTTACCACTGGCAAGGAAAATACCAATGATATAGAGAGCGGAAACAAATTTGCTCATGCCATGTTCTCCTGCATGGCGTTCACCTTACACTCAGCAAAGACACATAATGGCCACATTCTCCTGCAGGGCCTCACTCCAGCCTTCCTTACACTGCAGAAATTTGCTGGGGTCAACCTGCAAACGAAATCAGATGCTTGCGCTTCCCCACCCCTGTGTGGCACACACATTGCACAGACAACAAGGGCTGAGAGACCACCAAATTACACCAGATGGATGGCAAAACTGAGGAAAGTTCCAAATTCATAAAATTACAAAATCCCTTGGGCCCAGTGCAAGCCTAATTGTCTGCTTTAAGTCTTTCAGTGCAACTACCAGCACTAATGGTTACAGGGACAGATTCCAAACAAGCACTACTTAAAACTCAGAACTGGAGGGTTGGGGATAATGGTAAAGTCAAGCAGATAATCCCTAGACAAGAAGAAAACAAAACTGTGGTTACAACTGGGGCATCCTCACTTGGTATTATAAATTATGGGGAAGTCATACCAGGACACACAATACTGAGAAGGAACTATCTGGATTTTTTTTTTTTTTTTTTCCAAATGCTGTTGTGGTTGATATCCAGACATTAGATCTAGTTTTATTACAGCCATAAAAGAAGTGAGTCAACAGCTTAGTCACATCAGGCAGGATATGCTTCACGCACAGCCTGAATGAAAGAATGAAGCTAAGCACTGAGAAATACAAGGTAATTAGAAAAAGAACCCTAATAGTTTCTTCCCTAAAACAGCAAGAGGTAACATACAGGATAGACTTTGAGTAAGACTGCACGGCACCCTGGGAGGCAGCAGGGTGTGGATTCAGAGGAAATAAGCTGAATTTATCAGCATGTATATCAGGACAGCAGTTTATCAGCTATCACTACCAACAGGTAGCCAGCTCTGGCTTTCAAAGAGTATCAGGTATCTTCATCTTGTAAAAGCAATGCAAAGAAAGCTATGAAATCTTGTTCTTGTCCTACATCTGCTGCCTGTTGACTCCATTTGGGCAGATTATCTAATTACTAGAGGCAGATGCTGCCAGTGTGAAGGTTGTAGAATAAATAAGAGAAACAGGTCAGCAGGCTCTGGTAACTTCAGTGTGCCACAGGAGTGTGGAGTGACCTTTCAAGCCGGATCCAGAAGAGAGTGCCTTGGAACATTATTTATTTATTTATTTTAAACTGAACTGGTAGCTAAGCAGAGTGCAGGAAGAGAAGAGATAGATACGGTGAGCGGGATGGGGAGAGAGCAAGGCAGGAAACTTTTGCAGGTAAGTAAAAAATACTGTGTCACTGCAGGACTAGAAATAAGTCTCTCACAGACAGCATGGCAGATTTATGCCACTCTAGGCTTGACTCCAGGAGGCTGGAAAGTTGAAGTGCGTTTTTCAGAACGTCATTTTATTTCAATGTGGGTACACAGCAAAGACTCAACATTGAAGAAATTTAATGACACTACATTCTCAAGGGAGACATTTAAAACATAGACATGCTCACATATGCCTCCTATTTAACAGCAAGGACCAGCTTTTTCTGTTGTAATAGAAAATATGAATGGGATTTGTAGTTTTTGAGTAATACACTGAAGAGCACCTCTCACAGCCAGTGGGGTGGGAGCAGGGGACTGTGGCTCTGCTCTGGAACCCCTAGAGGCCATCAAAAGGCTGGATGTTGCTGATGTTTCTGTAGGCAGTTAACAAGATCTCTGCACATCCGGTTTACACCATGTGCAAAAGATGACATTAACTTCTCCTTTGGGATCCACAGATGCAATGGATTTTTTGTACATGAGAAAGGATCAATATGAGGAAAAGTGAATATGCCACCAGAGGGCAGTGAATGGGTTGGGTTTTTATTGTGTTGGGTATGTAAGAGACAAAGTACATGGATAAAACAACCAAACCAGCCTAACTCTACACACCTGTGCTTACAGACACAGCTCGTGGCCTGATTCACTGATGGTTTGGTGATTCACTGTCAGTTTGATGCTGGAATGGCTTGGTGAGAACCAGAGGAGGTGCACTGGTATAAAATGTCTTTAAGGAAATGTCTACTCAGTGCTGTTGTGTTGGGAACAGCACATGGGTGAGGCAGGGAAACAATGACCTAGGGGAGAAACTTTCATCTAAATACACACAAAGCCAAAAGATTCCACAGAGGGAAAGCCTTCTCAGACATCCCCACACGTTGTCTCAGGTGTGAAGCCAGGCACCCATGAGGGTAGGGCTGTGGGACACACACCACAATCCCTGCTCCACCTTTCCAGTCCTCCCTTGCTGTCAAAGCATCCTCCACCCAAGGGAATATCCTTCCTATGGACTGTGAGAAGGGGAAGGAACTGCTGCAGTTCTGCTGCTTTACTCTGCTTTGTCCTCAGTGTGCAATTACCCAAAACACAGTCATAAGACACAATTTACAATCCCTACAGCTTTTTGGCATCCCTGTGTATTGGCTTACAGAGAGAATTGGTAGTAGGATGCAGCAGATAGAGAGAGCACTCTAATTACAGATTTACATTAAGAGGAAGGTTTAAAAGCTAATAGGACATTATTAGAATAATGATCCCTAGATGTTCTCCCAGCTGAACATCTGCCATTACTAATTAAAAACAAGTTAAAGTCAACCTGTTTAAAGAGAAATCAATATTTACAGAAACTAGATACCACCCTAATGTTAGACGTGGTGCTGACCTACAAGTACCTTCCCATAAGCCACACCAAATCAAGGATCTTAAAAATCACATTGGTTATAAACTGGTGCCTGAGCAAAAGCCACCTTTGCAAAGCCAGCTCAGAAATTTGACCCATATACAGATTGCTTGTCTCTTTCATTAGTCAGCTGCCCAACAGTTTTAAATGATTGCCACAGAAAATCATATGTTAGCCACTTTCTGAGATTGGGGTGTCATTTTTTCCAAAAGCAGCTTAGAAATTGCATTTCGAGTGGCAGATGAAAATAATCTTCTAGCAGTCTCTGTCTCCTCTGTATGCATGTCTGATTGCTATTGAACAGTGTCATTTTGTGGCCAGAATGTGCATCAATCTAACTACATGGGAATGTAAGAGTCAGTCCTGGAAGTGAAGGCATACAGTTACAGACAGAAAACAATTAGGCAAAAGGCTACAACAGCAAATAGCTCTGAAATCCATTAGCTACTTTGAAGTGAAAAACAAATGCTTATCACATCGGTCATTGTACAGCCATCACAAAACACAACAAAACCTCTGAAAATGAGGAAACACTCATTTTTTCTGATTCAAGGTGTATTTTAGTATCTACCACCAGTACTGTGCAAGACAACTTCAGAAATTCGTGTAAGTTCATTCAAAGACTAAAAGGAGAGCATCTGACCCACAGACTCAGGCAGCTCCTTGCTGGCACAGTACTTCATCAGGGCTTGCCTGCTTCCACAGCAATCTAACAGAATTAAGAGAGGGTAACCTGCACTATCTGGCCCAGACACACTGGCCAGTACAAAGAAAAAGAAAGGGTTGAAGTTCTCCTGATGGCTTGCCTTTTCCTTCTGACATAACCCCAAATCTACTGAAAAAAATTAAAGCCAAGTCTGGCTCTGGAATTTAATTTTGCCATTGATCCAACAAAACTCTTGCATATCAACCATCAGGAGCAGGCTCATGACTATGAACTTGAGACCTCACACTGGTAATGCTGGACACTGGCAGCTTCCACTGACTACAGGGGAAGATCAGTGGCCCCTTTGGAAAATACTGTTCTTTTTGAGATGTGTCTGGAAGAAAAACTCTGTGGTCAGTAAGTGCTCTACTGTTCCCAGGCCAACAGCAGTGGAAGAGAAGAGTCAATGGCAGAGGAGTCTCTGCTTTTATAGCAGTGGCCAAGTTGTACTTCAGGGGCCAATAGCAAGCACTGTGTGACCCTGCATTTGTGATTTCCATAGGCTGTATTATTAGAGACTTCAGTTTGGTGTATGTTTGTGCAGTGTGGGAGCAATAAAGAGCAAAGGCAAGAAATAAAGAGCCTCCGGGTGCTGACATAAAATTAAATCCTGACTTTTCTTTCAAGTTCAAGGTAGGAAAATCACAGCTGTATGTCTTTGTCAAAAGTGTGCCCAAGCACTAATATCATCAAGGACAGAAACTTTTACCATGTAATCTTACCACATGCTGTATATCATCCACAGCCTTTGTGCACTAAGGTGTAAAATAAACTACCAGCCCCCTTTAAAACATGCCAGCAAGCAGGATTTGGCCCCATTTAAGTAACTTTAGATTACCGCTGTCTGATCCCCAGGGAGACCAAAGCTCCCTTCAGGGCAATATCTGATTAGAGGAGAAATAGTTGTCGGCCTCTAGGAAACTGCAAATAATTTTTTGTTCAAACCCACAGGGATTTTTGCAAGGCCTGCTGAGCCAATTTAAATGAGGGGGAAAAAAATCTGAGAACCCTGCAATGATACTCTCTGCAGTTTTCTAAAACCCAAATC
The DNA here is from genome assembly GCA_035583235.1 of Hafferia zeledoni. NCBI lineage: Eukaryota > Metazoa > Chordata > Aves > Passeriformes > Thamnophilidae > Hafferia > Hafferia zeledoni. The sequence continues at coordinate 8,879,362 of JAWWEV010000034.1, read as the reverse complement.
CTGCTCATCCTACTCAGTGAAGCAATCTTACTGAAGTTAATGAAAGCAGTCTCCACCTAGAAGACAGGCTTACTGCAGCTCTGCAGCTGCACAGAGAATTGCTCCATGGTCTCGGCTGAGTGGAACCGCATTGGTGAGTTTGCAGTTACATCCCTCTCCCTGCTAATACTGACAAGTTCAATTCTTTCAGTTTGGTTTCTTCCTTTTTTTTTTTTCCTTGCTTTCTTCAATGATGTGTTCCAATATCTTTTCATCCTGCCATAGGCAGAGGGAGGTGAACTGCAGAATAAACATAAGGATATCAGAGAGCTGCACCTGCCTGTAAAATGACATGAATTTAATCAGAACCATTTCTAGTCTCAGGGCTCAGACATAGGACTGGTCTTGTTGCTCTTCCCTTAGGCAACTGCTGGTGGTGCCTCTAGTGTAGGCTTGGACATATGTTTGACATCACCAGCAAGCACTGAGCAGACCTGTAGGGGAACTGTAATATTTGATTTCTGATTATGTAGAGCTTCCTTCGTTTTGTGCTCTCATTGACCTCAAGGATTACAGTAAAGCTTTGGCTAACCTGAGAGAGATCCTGCTATTGCCTCACTTATGCCAAAGTAAATCAAGAGAAATTGTGGCACAGTTAGTGGAATTACACAGGAGTAAGACTGGGTAAAAGGCTCATTAACATTTTTAATGGCACTACCTTTTGATTAAGCACTAATTCTTTTTTCTAGAACAATAAAAACAACAAAAAAGTCAAGCCTGAAGCAGGAGAATACATGTCCACTAACAGACAAATTACTCCTGCTGAAAATTCAAAATAAGGGTTTTTTATATCACGGAAATGAAGCCAAATTAATAGTGGCTTTTATAGCCACTTAAAACATCCACCTGCAGGGAGGTATTTTTGCTGTATCTGCCAAGTGTGGTACCTAAAAATACCCACAATACCCAGAAAGTGACAAAAAACGGTTCTTTTGCTTCTGATCAGTTTATAATGGCTACATCTAATTCAAAGTGTATCAGCCAAGAAAAGAGAGACCAAGGAAGCCAGAACCTTTAATCTAGTTAATTAATAGGGGGGATAGCATATGAAAGCCTTACGTAAAATGAGAAAGTAATCTTATTCTGCTCGGACTGGCTGCTCATTTGGTAGACAGGCAGAAGTTAACAAGGGACCTTGCAATTTATTTAATTGGCCACAAAATCGAGTCTGCATCAGCCTTTTGTCCATAGAGCTGCACATATTTTATGCCTCCCCACAGAAAACGAGGGTGATGCTGCAAGCCCTCCCAGGCTGTCAGCAATGGGCGCACACACAGCGGGACAGCCGCGCTCAGCACCGTGCCCGCAGCTGCAGGGCTGGCACTGTGAGTGCCCGTGACAAGCACGGCACTGGCACAGCCACCACCACTGACAAGACGCTCTCTGTGGGCACCTCGTTCCAGCCAGTGCCGGCTGCTCCACACGGGAGCCATTCCCAGCTCCCATGAACAAGCACATTGATTTGGCTGCTCTCGCCACGTCCCAGCAATGCAAAGGCACTGACAACTAAATATAGGGAGAATTATGTGTTTGCTTAAAGTGAAGAAAAGCTCCAAATCTAAATCAACTTGCTCATCTTGAGACATGCAGGGAGGATTTAGTCAAACCATCTTAAACATGGCATTTACATGGGAAACACCAAACTACAGAACAAAGTACATAATTTTGTAACTTGGATCCTGAAATGAGGTTTTGCATGGCAAATATGAATGCACCGTTACATTGTAATAATACTTTGGGTTTTTACAATAATTAGTACGAATAATTGGTACAATGATTTTAAAATAAAAGATAATCTAATCTATTTTCAGCCTTTCTTTTTGTATTCACAGGCTGGACTTGATTTCTGCTCAGTAAAGAAGTGTCACCTCCATTGGGCAGCATTCCACTGTGCATGCCACACCTTTTCTACAGAAACCCACTTGGAATTTCCAGCCCAAGCAAACTGGAATAGTCACGTACTTTATTATTCAACTTTTTAAAATCCCAGTAGAGGAAATGCAGAGTCTCTGTGACACAAATCTCATGTGCCTTCTTTTCACCTTGGGGAGAGGATAAATTAGCCTTCATCTCCAGAAGTATTTGTCAAGTAGTTACATTTTAATCCTAACTTATTTATGCCTAAATCCAATAAAGGACTTAAGCATATGCTTATGTTAAACATGTGAATTAGTCCATTAATTCCACGATTAAGCATCAGACAAGTACATCATACAAGCTCCTGGTGGATCCTTTTCACTTCCTTATCTTGCAGAAAGATAAGGATTTCTGAGTGATGGATCAATTTTATCTGAAACACCACCTATATGCTGACTATTGCAAAAATAGTACTAATTTGGCATAGCCACTGCAAACTGGACAAGTTAAACGAGGTTATCTCAGTCTACATTCTGTCATATGTTTTCAATGAGTACGATGGAAAATTAGGTGTATCACCTACCCATTAAACACAAACAAAACACAATTTGTTTTGTAACTCTTCTTTAAAACAACAGATGCTAGGTTAAATCTCATGATCAGGCATTTCTCACATCTGTTTTCTGTTCCCTTGGAAAGTATACTCACAATCGTGCTCAAATTAATTACAACGAGATTTGTCAGCTGAAACCTAAAAGGGAATTCAGGGAATAAATATTTCATTTTAGACTGAAGTAATTCATGTTTTAAAGCTTTAAACTTGTTATCAGGGGGTTCAGTTACGCAAAGCTTCATTACAGACACCGTTTGAGACCTGTTGTAACCTTCATGAGGTCTCCAAGGAAATATGAGGTCAAAGAAAGAAGAGATGATCAGGAGTTTACAGGGTGTGGAGCCTGAGGATGAAGGCTATGGATCTGCAGTACAAGCTGGAGGAGTCATGATGCACCTGTGTTCTGGCCCCACAGCCCTCCCTGACAATCACCACCAGCACAAGAAAAATGCCTCACCTTAAAAATGAACAAATCTGCACTGTTCTCCTGTAAAATTGGAGCCTGCCTATGCACAGACACTGAGAAGGCTCCTGTAAAGAACTTTTATAATCACATTTTTCCTTAACGGCTTTTAGGAGAACACAGAAAGGTCTCCATCCCTTCCCAAGCCTGGAGAGACCTGCAGAATGCTATTGACAAAGACAATCCTTTAACTCAGAAGGAGTAGAATTTGACTCAATTATCCTGCAGCCTAACAGTAAGAAAGATAAAAACATTGCTTTGAAGGGAAGGGTTTCATTGCAGCAAAATTACATACAAGCATCTAATAAGATACAATCTAAGACTTGTCATTCTTATAGGTGTCATTTTCTCTGTAGCAGTTCTGAGTTAATTCTGCTGCTCTGCTGCACAGGTAAGACAGCCTTCATCAGACTATAAACCAAGGTCCCTGGCCTCTTGTAACTGTTAACTCCCATAATTCTGGCCAAATAGTACCTCTTTGAGAGACTTCTCTACCTTCACACTGCCTCTCCCAATCCCTTGCACATACTCCATGCATGAGCCTTCAGTTTCACCTTTGCTTTCCTCCAGGCAGGTTACTCACACCAGCATTGCAACAACACATTTAGCTCTTCCCGACTCCTTCAGTCCATGACTCTTGTCTCTGGAAGTCACCATTACTTTGCTCCACAGCCCAAGAGGATGGGGGTGCATGTGGCCAACACATCATCTTCCTTCCCCCAGGATCACTGCCTAGCAGTTTCTAGAGAGGCTCAGTTTCTCTGAAAAACAGAAAGTTAACCAAGTTCAAGTGTCTCTGGAATTTTAAAGCAAAGTACCTCCACCTCTCATTGTTAATAGCATGTCATGCAAAAAATAAACTGCTCTTTGGAAAGGAATAAATGTCATTCATTGTCTGAGCATGTGGCTGTTTGTGAGATGAGCTTCAGAAACCATCCTCCTCAAGGCTCCAGAGGCTTTCTGGCTGTTGATTCAACAGCAGACCAGTGCTCTTCTCACTGTGGCTCTGATGCTACACGTAAATGTCATCCTCTTAGAAAACAGTGAGAAGTTTAACAATAAACAGCTTTAAGTAGAAGCAAGCATTGTGGTGAGTTCTGAATTGGCTTTATTGAAATATCTGTCTAGGGTTCTGTTACTGCACAATTCAAAGGGCAGAACAACTACATTCATTTCATTTAAGCCAAAACTGGTTTGAAGTTGTTTGAAGAACAAAAGCCTCTCAAAACACAATTTACACATGGAACACAAGAGCAATCTTCACCTTTATTTGGGCCCTTAATTCTGGTATATTACAAAGGATTTCATTAATTTGACTTCAGTGAACCAAAAGTAAATCAGATGTGGAAAGCGGTCCATCCTGCCTTAGAAGCTCTTAGCACAGTGCAGCAGAAAATTCCTCAAGAAGCTTTAATCAAGCTAAGCAAGGTACCAGGAGCAGATTTACTTTCTGTAGCCTCTCCATTTGCAGGGCAGGCCAGAGGGAAGTGTCAGTGACTGTGAGTGAATTTTCCAGTTTTTCCCCTCTTACAGTAGGAACACTTCATGTGCAGCAGAGCCTCTTGTGAGGCTCTGGTGAGACTTCCAGGTGGGGAGATGGGAGAAGATTCTCTTACTACTAGCAGTGCTTCTCAGCACACGAGCAGCTACCTGAACTGTGCCCTGGAGACAACTCCAGCTTTGAGGAAGCAAATGCTACTATTAGAGGAACCTCTCCAGGGAAGCCCTATTGCTCAGGAAGTTTAAAACTAGGCCAGTCAGAACAGTGCCAACAGTGCAGCAGAAGACGGATGGTAGAGGCTCTTCCTTAGCCTCCAGATTCTGGGGAATTTCACTGTTGTTAACTGGGAAGGTGAGACTCATGGTGCTACAAACTGGACTGGATGTGAGGCTTTTAAATTAACACTTGTCAAGGTACTGATCCTCTGTCATCTCCTTCTTTTGTGCTTTGCTTTGTTGATAAACTTCACTTAGCTTTGAAACAGCAAGTCACGCTTTTAGCCCCACTGATGTACTTAACTCTCACCAAAAAAAGACTCCAGGAATCATCATTCTCTTTTGGGAGGCAATAAAAGACCTCTTTCCTCATCAGGTCTGTTGCAGAAACATGAGAAGAAATTACACTTTTTAAAATAACAAGCTAAAAACCCTTAAGGTTAAATGACTGGAGGAAAAATAGGCAAAGCTGATTTCACAGGACTTTGTACTATATAACCACACACACCCCACTGCTTTATACAATTTTGATGGTTATTTCAATGAATAGTTTCAAAAGCTGTACTAGCAGACTCTAACTACAAGACTACATTCATGAAGACATCAACTGAAAAGGCAGAGGAAAGATACGGCTTTTTCCAGCATGTTCAACCTGGGAAGATGGACAGCAGTTTCTTACAGTTCAAAATGACCTTTTCTATTAAACATTTAAGCACACAAATAATTTTCCTGACACTCTCAGCCAAGTAACCTACTCAAGTCCTTGCAAGACCGGAGCCTTGCCTGCTCCTACTAGTGTTTCCAAACAGAAGCTAAACTACTTTTCAAACAAGACCACAGAACCCCAAAGATACAGAAGTCCTTGAGTCCTTGCTTCATCACCTGATGGTCTGCTACAGCACTTGTCCTAATGGTCCCTTCCACCTGTAACAACACTTTTTATATTATTATCCATCCTAAGCAGCTGGGAGTTTTAGGAGAGGAAGGACATCTTAGTTTTCAACCCATCCACTATATCTTGTGCATAACCCATCAGGTGTGCCTCACTGAGCAGCCTCTCATGCACTGCAAGCACACCTCCCTTGGCCTTCTCTGGCAGCCACAGAAACCCAGGGGGTTCTTCCCACGCACAGTGCTGATTTGTGGGGCTTAGCCCTATGCAGTTTGGATGAGAAAACTTCTTGTTTTCTGCTCAGTAGGTGTCTACTATCTAACACCTATTTTATCACTAAACTATGACCTCCTGAATACATTAGTGTGCTGACATCTGTCCAGCCCACTGCACAGTAGCACAAAGCACAGGGCTCCATTGCCTTAATAGTTTCACCGAAGACTCTGTACTGAGACATACAAGCCTTAAGGAACGGGTGGAGAAAGCTTTCGAAATTTTTATTTCCCTTCAGCGTTGTCCCGCGGGAGCTGCAGCCACCCCTGCCGCTCACGGTGGCACGGGCTGGGTCACGGCGTCTGTCCGTGCTGGTGCACGGCTCGTATCGCTGCTGGCGGCCCCGTCCCTCGCCCCGCAGCGCTGCGGGGGGAAGAGGGACCGTGCCATTAACCCGGGTCTGCTTTCCGAAGCCGCAGATACAAGCGCCCATTGCGAGATGCACCCCTGCCTCCCCAGGCGGTGTGAAGCACAACCCAGGGCTGCCAGGCGTGTACACCGCTGGCAACCCCCGCCTCTGCTCTGCTTCTATTGACTCGTGAGCCAACTCGGAGAAAACCCCTCTTTTTCCTTCTCTTGGCCGTGGGGCGAGCCCGCTGCCTCCGGGCAGGCGGCGGCTCTCCGAAGATGCTCACAAGGTGAGATCGCCCATCAGG
>JAWWEV010000034.1:8764694-8872704 GCA_035583235.1 Hafferia zeledoni | reverse complement strand
GGGCCGCGCCATGTGCCGCCGCCCGCCGCGGGGCCGCGCCGCGCTCGCCGCCGCCGCGGAGCGTGCGAGGGGCGGGGGGCGGCGCGGCCGGGGCGGCCCGTGCGGCGGAGCGAGCGCCGGCAGCGGGGAGATAGCGGGTCCATGGAGCACAACCACCTCCACCTCCACAACGGTTCCCTCCTGGCGCACCACCGCTATGGCTGCGGCTTGGGGTACGCACCTGTCGTCTACTACAGCCTCCTGCTCTGCCTCGGGCTGCCGGGTGAGTGCCGCGGGACGGGCGAGGCTGCGGGCCCCGGCAGCGCCCGCCGGAGCGGCTCCTGCTCGCTGTGCGGGACAGGGCGGGATGAGCGCCCGCGGCGTCCTCGGGCTGTCCCGGGCTCCGGGCACGCTGCGTCCGTACGGTGCCCTGCGGGCTGAACGCGGGCGGTTCGGGCAGCAGCTCCCTGGGCAGCATCTCTCTCCCCGGGCAGCATCTCCCCGGCCGGCGCGCCGCCGTCCCGGCGCTGCCTCCCTCCCCGGGGTTTGCCCCTGCCTGCCCTCGCACCGCTGCTGCCGCCACTTTCCCACCCGGCCTCGGGCACCCTGACTTTGAACTTGACAATACAGAGTCAGCCTGTCGTGAAGTTTCTGCCATTATCAGTTTGGTCATATGAGTACCAGAGCAGTACCCAGACGGCCGGGTCTGGTCCCCACCGATCGCGTGCCGGGCTAGCAGTAAGCGCAAGTGTAGCTGCCGAGTTTCTGTGGTGGGAATCTCTGCTTTATGCCTGGGGCAGGAGTAGCTTTAGGAGGAACATGCCATCAGAATGGAACTTGGCTGGTGAAGGAGGATGCTGTCAGAAGGTCAGCAGACAACTGACATATTCGTGAACCCATCCCTGTGGCTGGTGGAGCAGGACAGTACCTATAAAGTCTAGTCTTGGGGTCAGTGCACTGCAAAGGCAATGGCAATATGAACCCTGAAACCCCTGAATGCAGGTACAGTGCTCAAAAGAAAGTCCCAGCTCACAGGCACCAGCCTCCAGACTGTATAACTCTGAGACAAATTTCCTGCCTAAAAAGGGGACAAAGACAATACAGAGATGCCAGAGATGAGAAAAGCCAGAGATATCCCAAACAGGGAAGGAGAGGATGTCTCAGGTTTGGGTGTGAATACCTGTGAGGCACTGCTGCCAGCACACAGGTATCCACAGCTCAAAATGTGCAGATGCCACATAGGCATCACATCAGCAGGACTGTCTCAGCCGAGACAAGGACTGAGCAGGTGCTTCTTCCCCGAGGGGGTTGCCTGTGGCTGACAGCGAGATGTCTTGGCATGCAGGACCACGGAGAGCTGTTGTAGATACAGGCTGGGCTTCAGCGGGCAGAGCTGCCATCCCAGCACAGTTTGGGTGGGCAAACATCATGGCTTGTTCCCTGGCTGAACACTTCCAGCCTGAGAGTAACTTAGAGTGATCCCAAGGACAGGCAGAATGAGTTGGGGAAACGTTAGAGCAATCTCATGTGCCAAAGTGAATCAGTATTTTAAGGGTGCCAAACAACAGTTTGGTTGTGTCTATGTACAGCTACACATTTAAAGTGCCATGTGGAATGGCAAGCAGCAATGACAGTTAATAGTCTACAATTCTAAATGTTTAAGTTCACCTTAATTCCTTCTTCTAGCAATAAATTCATAGAAAAATTTTTAATCAGACATGAAGGGAAGCCTGCCTCTGAACAGCACACATGCAATTACCACTCTGCATATGAATCAATATTCTTTGTGTTGTTTTGGGGTTTTTCCCTTCCTGGCTTATAATTAAAATTTGAAGATTGGCTTACAGTTCAGAGAACTGGAAAGTTAAGTCCTGTATTTACCCACAGAGGATGTAGAGCACAGGTAAGTGCCTGTACTCCATAGCATTGATGAATCTCAGCCCTGACCCAAAGAGATCCAACTAGCAGGGATGAGGAGGTAGTTTCCTCTTCATTAATCCCTAGAGGTTGCTTAGATGTCCATAGTAATGACAAGCTCTGATTTTAATACCAGTCCCCTAGGAAATGACCAAGACCCTCTCAAGATAATCAATCAGGTGAAGAAGTCATAAAGTAGTCTGTGCTTGTCTTTGTATGTCCCTGAAACAGGGGAAAGTCTTAAGTGCACAGACAAGAAACATGATTTGATGAGCATTCTGCATATCCTTGCACCAGTTCCCTAAGGGCACTGCCTTGTAATTACAGACCTAATGCTGTCATTCTAAGAACATAGTTAAAGTTGGTACATGATCCAAATTAGTGATGGTGACACGCATTTCTCAAGGGATCAGACATCAGTTGATCAGAGCAGTGGCACCTGTAACAGTGCTCAACCAAACTATCCAGAGCATTTGGTGGTGCAACACTGCTGAGTTCAGTGGGCTTGCATCCGGTATGGATGTGTTCAGTGGACATGCTCTGAGGATTGCAGTGGCACTAACACCTGAACTCACTGCACATGTACAGTATGCTGAGTAAATGCACAGTATCCTGAGTGCATGAGAAATTCATGATTCTTACCCTGAGACTGCACAGAGATGAGAACCAGCTGAATATGTTTAGGGGAAGACTGACACAGCCAAGCTTCATTGAGGACAGGGTACAGGGTGAGAGAAGTGCTAAAAAGAGCTTTTCATGTTTAAATTTGAAGCTGCTCTTCAATTTTCTAACATTAGAAACCTGTAAAGGTAGCAGACTTTATTGGCTGTTAGAAAAAGAACCCTGAAGTATGTGGGATCTTAATTAGCTTTGTGTGGTGGGAAGAATTTAAGAGAAACAGTGTCGAGGATCTGTCTTCCAAGGCAGCCCTGGTATGGTGTTTTGCTGAAATGGAAATGGTTAACTCCTTGCCACAAGTCTCAGAGAAAGACTGATGAGAGGAGAAGCCAGTTAACTCTTTCTGTCTCTGAAGGAAATTTCACTAACTCAACAACTCCACGTTGAGGCCAAGTGATGCCAGGCCTGACTGTGCATGCAGCAGAAGCATCTTTTCCCTCCCACCCGTGTATAACCCAGGCACCTCAGCAGATCCTGTTCTCAGTGCTGGCTCCTTCTTGCTCTCTGTTCAACCAGGCACTAGAAAGTCTGTAAAAGGCAGAGAGGGGAGAGAATGGAGTGGGCTCCCTTCAGCCCCTGCTCTAGCATTAGCTCTGGCAAGGGCCAGGCTGCACCCTGTAAAGAGAGGCAATCACAGAGGCACCAATGATCACACTGACCATGTGGCTGGTACCGTGCACCAAGGTGGCTATGGCTCTGCCAGGGGTGGTGGTGCCATCTGTCAGCTGGGGCAGGAGGCTACTTCTTTTCCCTCTAAGCAGAAGCTGACAAGACAGAGACAGTTTGTCAAAACTTATTTTGAGTGCAGATGTGCAAACATGTCCCACAAGTGTGCAGTCCAGCTGCCAGGAGTGGGGTGCTCAGGAACAGGCTGCATGGAACAAGGAGAAACTGCTGGTGCAAGGGTGAGGAGCAGAGCAAAGCAGAGGCACTGTAAGTAATTTTCCCATTTGGAGCAGAAGGGTTTCTCATGTATGGAATTGTTCTGCAGTCCCTGGTCTCCTAACCCTACACTCCCTTTTTTGGTCAGTGAGGGAGAACCTCTGAAGCACCTGCAGTTAATTGGGAGGGAAGAGAGAGACTGCAGAAAGTCTTAATGGAAGTGTTTCTTCCTTTAGTGACAGAAAATGCTAGAGAAGAGATGGTATTGGATGTGAGGGAGGAAATAAATTGCTCTGTTTCAGTCCAGGAGGGGGCTGGTAAAGGTGAGAGAGAAAGCAAAGAGCAACAGTTACCACTCGGTCCTTCCTTTTGTCAGGGAGAGCTGCACAAAGCAGCTGCACCAAATTGCTCCTTCTGTGACAGGGCCACTCAACACAACCAGGAAGGTCAGACACAGAAGCAACACCACCCACTGCAGACACCTGGCTTTGACCTGAATTCCTGCTTCATTAGAAGGTGCAGCAGCAACAGACTTGCCTTGCGTGCAGACACCTTTTCCATTTGGAATAGCCTCTATTGGTCCTGTAAGGTCAGAGTGGCAGCATTTCCTAGACCAGAGTCTGGCCTGATCAGTGTTCCCAGGGCTCCTCTCCTCCTGACAGTGCAAGAGGCAGAGGGAATCATGTGGGATCACTGGTTCCACTTTGCTCCCCAGTCAGTTGCCTACCTGGGAAGCGCCTTGGCTTGTGGGGGTCATCACATCCCAGTGACACAAAGCACAGGCACACACCCAGCACCCTTACAGCATCCCCAGCAGGGAAGGGCCACTCTAAACTTTGGGAGCCTGGTCCACAACTTTCTTTGGTTTGTGCTATAGGCTTTTGTGTAAAACCAGTCACACTGATCTAAACATAGATTCAGGACTTCACAAGCTTGGCAAAGCCATCCGGACATACCTGGGTGCTCACAGCTGGGCAGTACAAACAGGTAGTGTTCATGTCAGACCAGCTGCTTAACAAGGTGTTGTGAAGATGGGGACAACCCAGGTCATTCAAAGCCCAGCCATGCACGGAGTGCATTCAGAGGGCTCTGTGTGGAGGGAGAGAAGCTGTAGTTCTGACCTGGAGGAATATGTAAGCTCAGCAGGGGTGCCTAACTGTTTTAACACACTGTGAAGTGAGAGATACACGTTATGGACCTTCTCCTAACAGGTGACTGGCTGTCCCTGCACAGCAAGCCAGATGCTTCCCAGGGTGTTGGATTGACACATGGGTGCACTGTGCTCATGCAAGCTGCAGTATAGTCACAGGCAAGCCAAAACAGTGGAGAGCTGGTTCTTCTGGAGCCTTGTCCTTGTATAAAGCTTGGAATAAGGAGGCTGTTTGGGAGGCATGCATGCCAAGGTCATCATCTCAAGCAGGTACTGTGGTGGCTGAGCACCCATGATCTAAGAGACCAGCACCATGAAACAGCCTGGCTGTGTTCCCTCTGATCCTCGGCACGAGATGGGGGAATGAGACCCGAAGATCGTTGCCATCTCTGTGCTTACAGCTGTGACCCAGTTAGTACCACGAACAGGAAGGGGGGACAGGTAGCAGTGTTTGTTAGTGATTCACGTGGCATGAAATACCCAGTAAATACCAAAGCAGAGAGAAGGTAGGTGTACATACAGCACACAGCAGTATAGAAGTGTCTGACTTGTCTTGGATTCCTGCCATCTGCTGCCTTGTGTATTCTTCTGCAATCACAGGAGAGGCTTCTGATTAGAGAGCATTTCCAACACCTGAATAAATAGCCTTTTTCATAACAGCACACCTGAACAATAGAAGTGCTAAAGGAAGATCTGAAAATACGAATGGGGGAATTGTTACATGTAGAGTTATGACCTTGAGGAAACAGCACTCTTCAGCTGTCTCTCGTTAGGTAGAGTTCACACAATGAATAAGAACCAAACCCTCCTGAGACCTGATTCAGCCACCCTTTTATTCAAAGACCATACTTTCTCTGACTTAAAATCTGAATTGGACACAAGGCCAGTACATTGCATCCTACTTAAAAGAGGACAAATAAATTGCCAGAACTTTAGCTCAGCTATTGGAGCAACTGAAGGGCACTACAGCACATTTACAGTAGTACTACTGGACAGAAGGGAACAAAACTACTGCTAACATGCTTAAAATGAATCCTTTCCTATTGTAAAATGAATGCTTGTTCTATAAGGAAAGAAGAATCATTATTAAAAAGAATAAATCCATTCTGTTCACATACAGAACTGGTGACAGCAAGGTGTGCAGATGGCAGTGATTTAGTTTGGTCAGTACATCTGGAGACTGTGGCCACTAAAGTCTTGCAGCCTGAAAGGCAGCATGTGGCTGAAGCCATGCTAATGCATGGACTGTGGAGAAGGTGATTCCACATTTCTGGACACCACTACAGAGTACAACTGCTAACTTTGGTTTTCTTTAGCCACATCAGTAGGAAACAAGGCTGTCAGGACTGTAATGATAATGAGGTGCCATATTTGGGAGGCTCAGTAGACTATGAAGTGCACAACCTTGCATGGCAGGCTGCTAAAATGGATCAGGAAGGAAAAACTCCAGAGGACATTTTTCCTTCGAATGACAACGACACAAAAGAGAGAGCACAGCCAGTTTTCACGGTAGGTGGGTAATGCTGAGCCCCCAGTTGTTAAGAAGTTAAAACATTCAGAAACACTAGGCAGTCTAATATCCTGCTGTTCTTCATCCACCCCCTTTATTTAGTTCTCCCCTCCTCATCCTCTTTCTGCTCCCTTCCATAAAATGGGGGTGAGTCAGCAGAAACAAGCCAGCAGGAGAAGGCCTTCATCCACATAGTCAAATAATCTGCTGTAGGCAAACAAACAACACGGAGGTGTCCTGATGAGGTGCCCTCTCTGCTTTCACACACCAAGTGCAAAGCAATCCCTGTCCACAAAAGGTCTCACCTTCTGTTACAGGTGGTGTTTTTGAGACTATGATCTCTTTTCCCATTCGCTTTGAGACACTAGAAAAGGAAACAAAGCCAAAATGAATTCCTTGAGCACAGGAGACCTTACAGACAAATCAGTTTTCCTTCTCCAGAATACAGATATGTACATTAGGATCCTAAAGCCCAATGTCTGGAGTGCTGTTGGTGCCGTTCTCAGGGTGACCTGATGGGACAAGATGGTTTTGGGTTGCCCCCCAGGACACCAGTATGGTTGTGAAGAGAGAATGAAGTAGAGACAGCCAAGTAGGACCAGAATTAGCAGGACAAATAACAAAAAAAGAGTTCTATCCCTTTATCCATGGGAGAGGAGAGCAGCTTGCCTATTAAAACACTGAACATCTTTTTCACTGAAATTGTTTCCTTGTACCTCCTGAAACAGAGTCTCCCTGCAATGTATAGTCATTTAACTTCTCCATCTTTTCAATCATATGGACCATTGGCTGCACAGACAGGTGCACCTAAAGGTTGCTTCTGGTTTCAAGACAAATTACCTGCCAGTTAGTTACATCAGACTAGGATATTTCTGAAATGTTTGTTCACTCCAAGAGTGTTTTCTTCAACGTCCAGACTAGCACACCAAAGAGTGATATATCTAGTGTGGATGCAGTATATTCTCCTTGGGGGAAATAAAGCCAAACTGCAATGGTTTTACACAGTCTGTAATTTCCTGCATATTGTGTAAAATTGGTGTAGTCTCTGAGAAAGCTTGGCCATGGGGTTTGCAAGCATGAGCTTCTATTGCATTAGCTAATGCTTTAGGAAGACATAAAGACTGGTTTATTTTAGCAAAACCACAATCAAAGGTAAAATCCTCTTAATTATTCATGTTCAGTAAAGAATTCATGCCAGTGCCTTCATGAAATCACATCCTCTCTCTATCCCAGTCATCCTATGAAACACCTCTGGCACCTCCCTCAGTGCTTTGGTGTTTGGTATCAAAAAGGTACAATAGTTTTGTCACCCTTGAGCTCAAATTACTCAGCTTGAGACCTCTCATACTGTGCTGACAGCCCACATTTAGAAGCTATAGAGACCTGCCAAATGAGACACCCAAACTGCCTTGAAAATCTGTCTGTCCAGATAAGTTGCATGAATAACCAAATTTCTTTTATGATTTCTGCATTATTTTGCAGATTGCTCTTTCTCTTCCCAGCATCAATTTCCATTAGAAAGCTTTACTGCTCTGGTTGCAAGATGTGAGGCTGGATTTTGAGATGTGCATTTTAAACATTCTTATCCTTGTTTGAGTGCCTCTGAGAAAAGCTTTGGGGGGAATGCCTGGGAGTCATCAGAGACTTTCTGCACTGTAGGGTCAGGTCAGGAATGGCAGACGAGGAGGGTGAAGATGGCAAGAGGAGAACCAGATCTCTGTCACATTTACACATGTGGCATCAGTGAGCACCAACCAGACCTCACCATGGCTTAGCCCAGTGTTCCTTCTGGGCTGCTCTCATACTGCAGAAATAGCCCCATTTTATAAAGACTATGGAAAATTGTACTCAAATGGTCTAGGAAAGCCAAAAGCAGCACAGTGTAATTACACCTTTGTGCCAGACAAGCTATTGCAGTCCAGCCTCAGTGGCTGGCAAGGCTCAAAGTGAATACAAGCCATTGGCATCTCCATGCCATTACTGCATCTATGGCCTCCAACAGTGAGGAAGTGCTTTTGCTGGATTAAAATCTTTCTCTGGCCTCCATGACCCACTGATGGCTAATGCCAGCTGCAGAGCAGAGTACCTCATTCACTGCATCCTTCCCCAGAGCCACGTCAGCTAATAAATGCTGTTAGTGAGAAAAATGGCCCCAGAGGCCAGATTTCCTTGTCAGAATCTGGCCTCTGGCACTAACTCGTTCATTCACTTGTGACTGGTAAGTGCAAGGCCATGCTGTGTTTTCTCTGGCAGTAACTAACCCAGTCTACTGCATATAAAAGGGAGTTCAAAGTTGTCCTGGGCAGGAGCTTGGCTGTTCTCTACCTCCAGGTTCTCTTTCACCCTTAGAACTGGTGTGATCTGTCCCTTCACATGGGATTTCTAAGCACAAACCACACGAGAGCCTTCCTGCAAGAAGTGAAACCTGTTCCACAGCAGTCCTGCATCTGTGCCTGCTGTAGATTTTATGATGCTCATTTTTTTTGCTTATATCCCTCTCCCTCCCCTGGGAGATGATGCAGGCACCAGCAGAAGGGGCTGACAGCTCTTCCCTCCCAGGGGTGCCTCGCCATGTGCTGTCTGACAGCACTCAGACAATTGAACAGCAAATAAATCCATTTATTTTCAAAAATCAATCCTCACAGGAACTCCCAGGGAAACAAAAACTTGTATTGCACTAATTATATTCTATAAAGTATCTCTTTACGCTTCACAACAGTTTAGGGAAGGATCTCAGGGTACGATAATAAAAGAGAAGAATAACTTGAGGCACAGTTGAGGGAGGCTGTCCCTGTTTGCTCTTGTGCTGAGTTTGATCCATATTGGCTGTAATGGACCTGCCCTATCTTTTTTAAGGGCAAACAGCATGTAGAGGTCATTTTAAAAGGCCACATTACCAGCTATAGCCAACCTCAGTAATACACAAGTATTTACATTGCCACAGCAATTCTGGGTTTTTTTAAATAATTCCTGTTACATAGCACCTTCATCAGAAATGACCCTTTGCATCAGCTTCTCCAGAGATTTCCCACACAAGTAAGGGCTGAATGCCATCCCCATCTCCAGTCTGGTAACCACTGGCAAACCTGTGTGTTAGTAACAGTGGTCAGATCTGGCGGCTGGACACGGTACCTGTTTACATTTGAATGTTGCCTCCTAGTCTAGAGGAAATTGTCTATTCCCATCAAGCCAACGCATCCCTTTTCGTCACTGTATATTTTTAGCACATTGTACTTACATTCCCAGAGTTTCTAAATCTAAGACAGAGGTGTTACTAACATATTTTCTAAAGCACCTTAAGATTTCCAGTCTGTAAGCTGTCTCTGTGCCAGTCAGGTGACTAATGCCAGGCCTGCAGAGATGTTTCCTACACTGCACAGTTATTTGTGGGGATCCTAGCAACAACTGCACTGGGTAAAAAGTGTCCCTTCTATTCTGTGACCTGATGTTTATCATGCTCAGGGGGTGACACTCACGGCTACTTCATCTAAGTAGTTTACAGTGCAGAACTGCTGAACCACACAGCCTTGTCCACAGTGCAGTGGCACAGCTGCTTGTGTTGTAATGGCTATTTCACTGCACAGGCTGCTGTGGACATGCAAAGCGCTCTCAATTTAAAGAAAAGTACAAAAACAAACCACAAACAAAGCCCAGAAATACACCTATTTCTTCTTTACACAGATACAATCGCTTCTGCTTAAGTTCACATGCAGTGATAATAGTCAGTGAAAGGAGCTCTTCAAATCCCCTGCAAAGGCTGCCCTTAGACACTATTTGAGCAATGACTGTAATCCATGAAATAAGAAGCTGGGGAAAACCTGTGCCCTTAGGTCAAAGGCACTGCCTTGAGGAGGCACAGGAGATTGCCTGGGCTCTGCAGCCACGGCTGCACGGCTTTGGTATGGAAGTAAACCCAAATCCACAAAGGAACCAAAGTTACTCCTAAAGGGAGATCCCTCTCAGACACATAGGACCTCCAGTGGCATGAATTCAGTGCTAGTTTGCACTCAGAAGCTGATAAAGTCAGAGGAGACGTCAAAGGACAGATGTGTCCTCTGCTGAAGCCTGGCTGAGTTAGAAGGTTGCCATATTTTGGGCATTGTGGGCCAGAGATGTTTGGGTATCCAAGACCCTCAGATGCTGTGTCTCAAAGGCATCCTCAGGCCTGAAGGGAAAGAATTGAGACTTCCATTTCTTACAGTTGCTTCTAATCATCTGCCAATGGCACCTCAAGGCTTCAGCCAGCTAGTCCCTAATCAAGCCCTGGTTCTCAACCAGATATTTATAAATTCAGAATACTGCACTGCAGCAAGCGACGCTGGCATAAATTCCCATCTGTCATCCCCTAATCATCTCCCAGCACAGTGATCAATCTCTTTCAAATTCAAATTATCTTAACCACTTAGTATCTAGAAAAAACACTGCAAGAAATGGGCAGTGTACCATCAAGGACAATTTAGGGGTGCTGGCCTATCCAGCAGCTGTAGCCCCATAGAGAGACAGATATTTTTATATGTCCATCATCACCATCTCTGCCACAGTCCCCATCACAGGCTACAATATTAGTGCAAGAATAAGGGTCAGCAAGATTAAAATAAGGTCACAAATACTCTTCCATCACTTTCCACAAACAGTAGGTAATTTTGGCCCACAGGAGAGTGGGATGCTGAAGAGGCTCCCAGGACTTACTGATACACTGGCACAAGGACACGGTTGCTCACATAGAGCCGTGTTCCCATTTTCCTGAGCTTTAAGCAGTGTTTGAGGACACACCAAGGACCAATTCAACACTGGCTAGGAGATGGGTGAAGGACTGAGGCATTCCTAGCTCATCTACACTTTCCCTATACAGTATGTAGCAGGAAAAACACTCCCAGCCCCTGTGCTAAGACACTACCACGCTGGCAACTTTCTGCTGTGCCCCAGTATATATCTGTTTTCACAAAGTAAATGCTGTTACTATATTTCATATCATCCAGCCAGAAAAAGCTCTAATGTGATCCCAGGGAAAGCATTTCCAATACAAGATACAGTAACCCTTGCAGAAAAAAATGGGATAGAGCTTGCATGTACTTGGTCAGATCCATTTTCTAATCCAGCTCACCAGGCAAGGCTTGCTGGCCTTAGAAGAATAACTTGCATGTCAGCACATGCTGTTACTGCCATGGCTGGAAACCCTGAGAGGGGCAGGGGCAGAGGGTAAAGGCCTGCTCATAAATCTGCTCCTGGAGCAAAACTGAGTGGGGTTAGTAGAAAGTGTTGGGAGCAGGGCTGCTGTGCCTGGACACAGCCTGGCTTCAGCATCCCTGCAGGAGCTGCTGACAGTCAGGCCAGAGTTACCAGCAGGGACCAGCTGCTGCCACTGGAATGAGTCAAATCCAGAGGATTTAAAGAGAAGATGCACCCCCCATGGGTCACATCCAATGTCTGTGAAGCTGAGCCAGTCAGTCAGTCTGGCCAAAACCAGCAGTGGCTGCAGAGTCATGATAAACACTCCAGCTCGAGGATTTCCTTGACAGTACATCACTCACTGCACCTCTAGGGCTCATCAGAGCAGGCACAACAGAGGCATTTCATAAGTAAGTGAAAAATGACACAGCAGTTCTGGCTGTATCACCTCTTGTCTCCCACATCTGCTCTGAGCTGAAATCAATGCAGCTGCACTCACGTTAATGGAGGACAGAATCAGGAAAATTCCCCTGAAGGCAATTGGAGACAATACTGTTGGAAAAATCATGCTGCCTTGTTTTTCACAGAGAAGGTGTCAGTTGATTGTCATGTTTGGCTTAGTTTTGTTCCAAGGTACAAAATTAATACATTAAGTTAATACAAAAATAGGTGAGGGCTGTTAGTCAAGATCATTCACTCCGCTGCAGTTCATTTCCTTGGTGCCAGAAATCTGCTCCCAGACAGAAGGATTTGAAGGCATTTATGAAGGATGAAGGTTTTTTTCAGTGCCAAGTAAAACAGTTTTTTTAAAAAATGAGCATTTTCAGTTGTAGGACATGTGTCCTCAGCTATCATTACCTTAATGTCAGCAACTTCCTTTCTCTCTGATTTAAAGGAATCCTTACAATTATTGTTGATTTGTTTTGGGAAATCCATCAAAGCCGGCAGAAATGTTTCAAGCACTGAATGCACAGAAGAAGTGATTTATAGACCACTTAAGAAAGTATCAACTACAAACATTTGGCAGCGTCTTGTACAGTAAACCACATCTCTGATTTTTAAGCACTATTTCAGGTATTATTCCAGCCAAGTGATACCAGCTTCTGATGGGAACAGTTTTGCCTGTCTCATTCCAGCCATCCTGATAGTAGGAATAATAGAGATTTTTTTTTTTTTTTTCCAATTCAAGACTACCCAGTAAATTCTAGTAAACAAGAGCAAGTAGTTAAATTTGGCTACACCTTAGCACGCCAGGAAAGCTCTCAAGGATTGCAAAGGCTGTTTATATTCATGGGGAGCTCTGCCTTGCCAGGGTCTGTAGGACTGAATCCTTGTAGCACTGGTTCAGTAAGCCACTAAAGTGTATCTAAGTTTAACCAAAACTTCAGAAAACTGAGGCAAACAGACAGTGAAAGACACCAGAACTCCACCACAATATTATTTAACTATCATGCAGTACATCTGGGTGTACGTTTAGGTGACGGGTCCGTAGTGTGGCCAGAGAGTTGCAAACAGATGCTTTTTGGGAAACTCAGGGATGTTTACACTCATGTTGAATCAGAACATCCATCATGCCTGATGTGACCAGCATGATTTCCTTTAAGGCTCAGTTATATCAGTTTAGAGGAAAAATGCCTCCCAGCTGAAGGACTTCTAAAGAGCAGTCCTTTTGGAGCTGCGTCTCAGTGGTGAGAAGGGAGATGCTTCCCCAGAGGCTGCGATAGGAGAGCAGGTCAGACAGGAATGAGTGAATTACAGAAGAATCTCAGGAGGAGCTGAGAACATGTGTTTCCCTGGAAGCCCTTCCCTCCATTGGAATCCCACTCAGTCTAGAGAGAATTACCTAATCCAGGTGGCTTTGATTTCTGTTCTTTTTAGATGGGAATTCAAAACTATAACAGGTACCACAAGCTGGGGTGAGGAACAAAATGTGTCTCTGTCCAGAGGCCACCCCACCCTTCTCATTTATCCCTTGTTAAACAGAAAAGTGAAAAATTGAGAAATAGAGTGTGTATGTGAGCTATTAACCTTTTTCTCCTGCTACTCTGCCTCTGTGCACGGGCAGGGGTCCCAGCATGCCCTGATCAGGATGTGTATTCCACAACTGAGAGTAGGGCCACACACTGCTCTCAATGCCACAGTTTCTCTGAGGGACCCAACTTTGGGTTTCTTGAATTTTAATAAAGGTGGTCATGTTGCCAAGTGCTTGAACAGCTCCAAACAAGTGCTTAGGAAAGCTGGTATTACATCAAAATAGCCTAACTCTGTGTTTCTTTCTCCACAGCAAACATCTTGACAGTCATCATCCTCTCCCAGCTCGTAGCTCGCAGGCAGAAGTCCTCCTATAACTATCTTCTAGCTCTGGCTGCTGCTGACATCCTGGTTCTCTTCTTCATCGTTTTTGTTGACTTCCTTATGGAAGATTTCATCTTAAACAAACAGATGCCTCAGGTACTGGACAAAATAATTGAGGTCTTGGAATTTTCCTCCATCCACACGTCCATTTGGATTACGGTTCCACTGACCATCGACAGGTACATAGCTGTGTGCCACCCGCTGAAGTATCACACAGTCTCCTACCCTGCTCGTACTCGAAAAGTCATTGTAAGTGTCTATATCACCTGCTTTTTGACCAGCATCCCCTACTACTGGTGGCCCAATATTTGGATTGAAGACTACATAAGCACATCAATGCACCACGTCCTCGTCTGGGTCCACTGCTTTACTGTTTACTTAGTGCCCTGTTCCATCTTCTTCATCCTGAATTCCATCATTGTGTACAAGCTGCGGCGAAAGAGCAATTTCCGGCTGCGAGGATACTCCACCGGAAAAACAACAGCCATTTTGTTTACTATAACTTCTATTTTTGCCATACTTTGGGCACCAAGAATAATCATGATACTTTATCACCTCTATGTCTCACCTATAAACAACAGCTGGGTGGTACATATTGTGTCGGACATCGCCAATATGCTTGCACTGCTGAACACTGCAATTAACTTCTTCCTCTACTGTTTTATTAGCAAAAGATTTCGCACAATGGCAGCTGCCACTCTGAAAGCCTTCTTTAAGTGTCAGAAGCAACCTGTGCAATTCTATACAAACCATAACTTTTCCATAACAAGCAGCCCTTGGATTTCCCCAGCCAACTCTCACTGCATCAAAATGCTTGTTTACCAGTATGATAAGAATGGAAAGCCTATAAAAATATCACCATGAAAAGGGTAAGAGCTGGAGTTTCTGGGTGCAAGTTCTTTTCAAGTGGTTACATCTTCAGGATGTAATTTGCTGAAATGGCTGATTTGAAGAGTGGTCATTTGATTTAATTTCCCTGGGAGACAAAGGGCAGATCAGACTATCAGGAAGGAACAGGAGTGCTTGATTTTAGAAGGAAAAGTGAGAAGGCAAATGCCTCCATCTCTTATATAGCATTTTGAATATGCTTCAGAGTTCAAGTCTTAGTGTTCAGTAGCACTCAAATGTTTTGCATCCCAGCACCAGTGCAGTCCAAAGTCATTGGAGGGGAGAAGCCACAGCAGTGTTTAACTGTAACCTTTTAAAACACAACAACAAAACCTTACTTGACCATGCAGTCGACTTTGTCAACAAAGTAAACGGATGCTTTCGTGTACTGTGGAGGGTGCCATTTCTGATATGTGCACTTGCCAAAAATTACATGTTGAATCTGACATGAAATGCCACCACACACAGTTTTGCTGTCAAGACCTCGTTGCAGGAGGCAGCCTGTGAGACACAGATGGTGAAAAGCCCTTTTTTTTGCTCATTTGAACAAGGCTCAAGGACCGATACAGTACCTGTTGCAGCTTTGGCACAGGAAGCAATCCTGCAAGCTGCCAATATTCATGTGTTTTAGGTTGTTATTTAGGAGTGTGACTGAGACAGGGGAGCTCAAGGGAGGGAGGGATGTTTATAGAGCCAAGAACAAAAGCAGCATCTTTTCCCAACTATTTCAGTTATGGTGTCTAAGGACTTTCAAGTATGAAACCAAGTCCTGCCTGATGCTGAGCTCCCACCAAAGCTGCTCCTGTGAGATTTGGAGTGACCAGAGCCTTCAAGATCCTTCTCAATCAATACAGATTCTCAGTTATCCCTCATGCTCAGGCCTTTAGGGATTCACATATTATAAAAACCTCAACCTAAGATTTTCCCCTGATAGATGATGCCATCCTATTGCGGATTTGCCATTGAATTGTTTAAAAAATTGTGAAAGACATTAATTGAATACCCAACAACACTAAAAATGTAAAAGCCTTAGTCTGAGCTGATCTAAGTGTTTCACTTATTGGAAGTAGGTTAGCTCCCTCTCCTTCACACTCAAAAAAACAGCATTCCATCAATGCTGAGTGTAGAAAATAAGGAGAGATTTACAGGAACGATGAAAATGCACTTCTTTTAATTTCTTTCCCTTTCAGATCTTTGCATGTGGTCTCTTGGAGTCACATACTGCAACCTTTTTATTCTATATTAGGCACTTAATGCAGCCTCACTGACGTGAGAGCAGTGAAGGTACATGGTGAACACAAGCACAATGTGGTCAGTGGACACAGCAGCTCCTCAGTACCTGAAGATCAGTAGTACCTTGGTGCTAGCACTGCATTTGTGCCTGTGCCCATCTCCAATGCCATCAGGGAGCTCGTGGTGCATCAGGGACTAACACAGAGAGGCCCTCTGAGAAGGGATCCAATCCTGCTATGGTGGGATCTGAGGGCTGGAAGTATCTCTCTGAGATCCATGGTTGGCTCTGCTTTGATGCATTTCCCCTAAGAAATGCCAAATTACAAAAGTCCTGCTGAAGACAACAGCCAGTTCCTTTCTGCCACAAAGGGTGTGTTTGCAAAGGACCTTGTACTGGCATCCTCCAAGAGCCAAACCCACCAACCCCAGCACACCTTCCCCAGAAGGGACTGGCAGCAGAAGGCTCAAGGGGTGCAAACAGTGTCCCCAGGTAAAGGCATGGAGGGGTGTTCTTGGGAGAGATCAAGGCTCCTCAGGTCAGTCCAGAGCACAGAGATGGGATGGCCAGGGCCTTGGGGAGCACCCCCACCCCCAGTCCTGTCCCAGGGACAGAGCAGTTGGGAGAGCTGCTCTGCACTCACCTGCAAGGTGCTCAGGCACCCCAGTGACTGTGCAGGTCAGAGCAAGGAGAGGGGCACCTCTTGGGCAGTGGGGGCTGAGAACAAAAGCTGACCCTTTCCACCTTCACCCATGGTAACCACCTCAATGTCCCCAAAGGAAAATGAAGAGCCTCTCAGTCTGTTGGCTCTTTGTCCCTGTGATCTCAAAGCTTCACCCTTGCAATAATAAAGTGCAAAAGGGACGCTCAGCCCTTCTGAATCTTTCATGGAAAAGTTAAAATTATTGCTCCTTTTACCAGTGTTTTACAGAAATTCAGTTTTGTGGCCATCCCTTCTGCCCTCCTCTCGGAAACCTCTCGCTGGTCTTTGTCAGTTGATAGTAACCAAAGTTATCTTATGGAAAAGGTACTGTATGTCTCATTTTGGAAAACACTGTATTTATAACTTATTTTTATTCTACATTTGTTATGAGGAATGCTTGTCTGAGTTACATGTGAATGAGTCTGAAGTGCAATATCTATATAGATAAGTGGTTCATTTTTGAGAATGTATCTATTAAAAAATACTTATTTATACAAGAAGTTCACTATTCTACTTAATATAATAATAAACTTAAAGAAAATAGTGAATGTTTAGGGCTTCTATTTATTAAAAAATTTCAATTAAGTGCATGGCATATGCTGCCATTCACATGCTGTGGTTTATTAATTTTTGTAACATAATGTTTATCCTGCAAACTATCAGTGTCATCTGATTTTTTCTGTCCTGATAATGTATTTTTGTAAATTACCATATTTAAAAACAAAAATCTTTCTGCGTGAGTATTTTATTTCCCCATGAAAAATAACCATTAAATTCTTGTAACTTATTTGGAAAAACTCACAATCCTTTTCCATATCATTTTAGAAATGACAAGGTGCAATTTTCATGTGCAGTGAATTGGTCATTTCACTTCTGATAATTCAGGGCTTTAAAAGCTTACTTCCAAAGCCCTTTGAAGTCAAAGGGAAGGTTGCTGGTGGGGTTTGTGGTTGGTTTTTCCAATCCCCATCATATTATGAGGGCTTTGGATCAAGCTGTATCTTGTTAACAGACATTCAAAGCCTTCTTAGAGTCCAGTTTGGATAATAAAGCCTTGACTTTTTAGTCTGCCATATGGGAGCTGCTGTTGATAATACTTGCCTTATTTTTGGTTGTGTGAAGCATCTTGCAATGACTGTTGCTAACTAGCCAATGTCTTGCTGTATTATTTGTACCTCCTAATTTGCCAATAGTAAAAACTTAACCAAGCACATATAGTGTCATTATTTAGGCAAAAAGAATCCTGGAGACAAAAACCATCTTTGTTGTTGAGATGGTCTTTAGTACTCTAATTTATATTTCAAATGTCTACAATTAGAAAAAACAAGCTGTGAATGGACAGTTTTACAATTACTTATAGCTATACATCCTTGAAGACCACAGCTAGGAACAAAATACTTTTTAGATGAGTTGCTGGTATATAAAATTATGGGACCTATCACCTATTTAAATTGTGAATATTGATATTTTCATAAGTAGACAATATCTTGTGTTTGACAAACTTGTTTGTATTATAATAAATTATGAGATGGTGCATAACTTACTACTGTGTTGTAGCTATTGTTTGATTCATGGATTCTTACGATATACACTACAAATAAGACCAATCCTTGGCAACCATTACTGAATAAAACATGGACTTAGATTATGGGTGTTCATTTCCTGAAAAAAAGCATCTGAAATGTAAAATGTATAAACTATTACTGGCACAATTCTTCATTTTGAACCAGAGTCCCAGCTGCTCTAAGTTAAGTTTAGCTGTTAAAGTCAATGAATCCCGATTTCTAATATCAGTGGAAAGTTGGACCTGAGAATGCTGACACCTGTCCAAAGCAGGTGTGACACCAGAGAACCAGGGTGATGCCCCCAGTCATTGCAAGTGATGGGATGCCCAGGCCCAGGGACACTGCAGAAAGGGTCAGTGTCAGATTTGATGGAGCTTATCAGAGTTGTTCCTTAAGGAAAGAGCCTGGAATCTGCCTGTTAGTGCAAGATAACTTGCATTAACAGTTACAGCATGAGAAATACTGGTGAAGTGTACAGATTATTAAAAAAAGAATTATACTGCCAGCAGAGGACTGAAGGGCAGGTATTTCATGTAAAACCCAGATGACCTTGAAGATGGCAGTGATAAAAATGGGATGAATTCAACAGTAATAAACAGAAGGTTCTCCAGTTGTCTGCCTCTAACAATACATTTGCCATAAAACCTCAGCAGTCAGAAACAACCAAGAACCCAGTTGTGCCAGCTGGGCTTGAATGACGATGAGTCACCAACAGAAAGCAGCTGAGAAAAATCCCAGAATGTAATCACAGACACTTCTAAAGATACAGCTTAGTATTTACTGCATCTTATAAGACTTCATGTGCTATATGCAAATGTGTATAAAGGGATAAATAGCAGTGCAGAAGAACTTGATGTAACAGCTGGAACAACAATAAGTGGTTATGAATTTTCCTCAGGTAAATCTGCCCTGGAAGTTAGAAAACAGGCTAATTACCAAAGCAAAAGCCTTCCTGGCAGCCTCACTGTTTGAAATGGAGCTTGGTGGGTTCATGAACAGAATTATGAGCTGAGGCAGGTGGCAGAACACTCAGCTCAAAGGACAGCGAGGTGTCCCCAGAGCCCATTCATCCCACCAGGGCTGCTCTGAGGGACAGCATGAGAACCATGAGAACCAGCAGCCACTCAGTGATTCCTGCCTGCAGCCACAATTCTCTCAGCAGCTCTCTCAGTGGATGCTGCAGATGGGACCACTCTAAGGCGCTCCCCATTGAACACCCACTGATTTCTGCCTCAGCTTTCAGTTCTTTAAAAACCTCTTTAAACCCACCAAGAAGAGTAGAATAAAAAGCAGACCCATATAGTCCTGCACTATTAAATAATAATCCTACTCTCAGCAGGCTGGGGCTGGATTTGTGGGATCTGCTTTTCTGACAGCACACAATTAATTCCTAGGAGTTTCCAGACACAACAAGGGGGTTGAAAGGCTCCAGCCTTTTGTAATAAATAGTCATTAAAAATGAATTTACTATTAGCTTTCTACAGTGGACCAAAGACACAAATATTTATTACAATTACAAAATTGTGTAAAAAAAATACTAAAGACTCACGTTTTCCTGCCTTACTAACAGGCAAGAAATGCTGCTCCACCTGTTTCTCACTCTGCACCTTCTTCTGGCAGACTAAATGGACAAGATGAACCATAGGAAAAAGTAGATATTGAATGTTACAGTCAGAAGATTAATTTGCTGTAACAGAATGTACTGAAGACCTTCAGCTGAGCATGGCTCAGCACTGGCTGGTGCTGTACAGCAGCATGAAGAAACAGCCCTTAGCCTGAGGACTGTGCAGGGACATGTGGTGTCCAGGCAGAGCCCCGTGCTCCAGGAGGTCCATCAGGTACAGGTTAGCCTTGGACAAGGGTCATGGGAAAGGCAATAAATAACATGGAACAGAGACAGGCACCTTGTGGTGATGTCCTTGTCATGGCAAGGAGAAAGACACTTTAAGAAGGGTTCTGCTGCCAGGGCCTGACTCCTCATGGGGCAGTGACACCCAGGGCACAGCCCTGCAGATGAACAGGAGCCTTCACATCCCCAAACAAAAAGCAGCAAAGGGTTAGTCACAGGAGGAGCTCCTGGTGGTTTAAAACATCAGTGTCACAGCACAGTGAGGCAGCAGAGCCACAGAAGTGCCCAGTCCCCTTGCCATCCCCACACATCTGCCTCAACAGGTGGGATTCACCTCAAGAGATGGAGATACCTGTTGTGTAGACAGCTCCCCATCAGCCACTCATCCTGACCAGCAGAGGGAAATTCATCTCAGCCACTGGAAGTGCCCAAAGCACAGCAGGAGTGACGCGTGCCATGGCCCTGAGTCCTTGCCTCCATCACATGAGTGAGGACAATGAACTCTGCCTCCACTAGCCACCCTGCCCACTTGGAAAGGGCTTAGAGAATGGTACAGAATTCAAATGAGTCACCACTTTTCCCTTCTAGATTTTGTAATGAAGTTTGCAGCCCAGCCTCAGCACAGCCAGACTTTCCAACAACATGATTAGAGGCATTCAACCTTGTGAATTAAATATCACTGTGAGCCTGGTGACTGGTGGTGGCTTCCAGCAGTACCTTCCCAGTCATTTGTCACAGTCATCTTTGTAAATCTAACTGATTCTGCTGGATCGAGCTCTCAAAGGTTTCTGTCCTGGACGTACAGACTTTCAGTATTGCTACATTTCTGGGATGAAAAAAGTGGAAAAAGAAGTCCAAATCTGAGATAATGGAGGAAATCCATCAGCCTCTGAGTAGCACACATCTTGGGTATTGGGGTACTTGGGACCACACATGACACCAAAAACACACAGGGCTGCAGCCAGATGAAATTGTGCATTTCAGCAAACATCATTTTAAAAGGCCTTTAGCAGATATTCCTTTCCCTGATTTTCTTCTGTTTTTTTAATAGGACTCCCCTCTCCCCCATGTCCTTTAATGAAGACAAAAAGAATACACACTGAGTTTTTCCTCCTTTTTCTTTCTTTTATCTACTTAAGAGTTTCAGAAAAAGCTCCCTAATTGAACTGCAGGCAATTTAAAGGAAGGGATAACTGTCCAGTAACATAGGAGCAGAGGAATTATTTGTAGCACCTCCTCTTTTAGCTCAACTCAACCCTCTGTGTCATGCTCTGCATCCTCAGCAGGTCAGATGATGTTAGATCATTTCCTTTGCTTGTGTTTAAGACAAGAAGTTCATGTTGGTGATGTTCAACCATCAGATGCAACATGTCCCAGCTCCTCCAGCAGCTTCTGCTCTCTCTGAGCTGCCAGCCCTGCTCTGGGCTCAGACAAGGCCACCTGCCCTCCAGTTCTCCTCTTCCCCTCACTTGTACAGCCCACCACACTCTGCTCACACCTCCTTCCCCTTCTCACCCTGTTCCCCACTTGCAGACAGGCAGGGCTTGTCCACACCGTGTCCCCTTATCTGGCCACCACCTGGCAGGGACTCTGAACGATTTTGCTATGATATGTTTTCACATCAGGGAAAACAGGGAAGTCTGGGGAGGTGCTGCTACAAGCAACCCCTTGTTGCTAGACCAGAGAGCACTATAAAGAGCCCAAGGGTACTGAAACAGAGGCCAGAAGATGCTCCTATTTTGATTTTAAATTGTAGATGTTAAGTGAATCACATTGTCTACATATTCCCAACCTGATCAAACAGTCTCTTTAAAGTAGCATCTGTTGTTATTTGTAACTGGTATTAATACAGGTTGCATACAGAGAGATTAGCTGAAAACTGCTTTATAGATTACAGCTGGCTCGGTTTAGAAAAGTACAAAGTAAAGAGAACCAAGTGATAAAAGTTATAAAAGATAGATAAAAGTGTTTGAAATGAGAGTCCCCCTCAGTGCCAGCACAGCTCCAAGTGAAGCAGAGGTGAGTCCTCCCTCTCTGATGGTTCCACACACCAGCAGCGCCCACAATGAGCAGCTCCTCATGAAGTGAGGGGTTAAACTGTGACAACTAGTACCTCCAGTCTGGCTGAGGTAACAAACAGACACAACTGCAAGTCATCCAAACCATCTTTTGAAGCTCCGTGCATCCCGGAGGATCTCCAGCAGACATCTGGCCACAGCTGGCTGTTTAATCAGCAGCCTGCAGGAAGAGCCACATGCATAACAAACCACTTTTCATTTAAGCCGAACTTGCACTGGTGTGACCCTTTCCAGGAGTGCCTGTGTGTAAACTCCAGCAACCAACAGCACTAAAGCTCAGCAGCTGCGTGCGGGGACGCTCCTGCCCGACAATTCAGCATAGCAGCCAAAGCCGGTGCACAGCGAGGAGGGAACAGCACTGGGGGGGTAGGAGCACCGAGGACAGCGGCGCTCGCGGGGTGAAGATAAGGCTACACATCTGCAGACGAGCTGGAGAGACCTGCTTAACGTGCAAAGCCACCACACTCTGTGTGAGCTACTGCACCACTGATTCAGAGAGGAGAATGAATAGAGGAAAGTACGGAAATTTGCAGTTTAATTAAACTACTAGGAATTACCAAAGTGGGGAAAACAGAAGAGCATCACAGGGGAATCCCCATAGGCAGGGGACAGTGGCCATTCAGCTAAGGCAGTCACCAAATACAGGAGCAATCACTGTAAATAAAAGAAATCACAATCTCAAGAGCATCAGTGGGTCTCTGGAGGGGGGAATCCAGGAGGCACAAAGACAAAGGTTAGGGCACTACAGAATCACTACAAAGTGCTGCTTACAAGTTATACTGGTTTTGAGTGGCAAGACTTTGGTCACAGGTGGCACTGCCCTGCAGCACAACCTCCCTTGCCCAAAGCAGAGCATACAAGTAGCAAAGGAGAAATATCCATATCTCTGGGTTTTTTAACAGATAAGTTTGTCATCATCTTTGCCTAGTCTGTTAAAATCTTGGGAAGATGCATGACGATAAGTTATTTTTCTCTGCAATGAGTCATCCCTAGCCTTGCCCTCTTAGAGAGGTATTTGATTGGTATTAGGGTGAGAGAGCCCCAGATGGCAGAACACACTGACCACCAGCATTAGCTGTGGATAAACTCCAGGACAGCTGAGTGAAGCTATAGTTCCAACAGCTCCACATGGCTTTGCAACCAGGTTTAAAAGGTTTAAGTTTTCCAGGAGATGAAAGTATTGACTACTTGATGGATTCAACAAAACTCATCCTCACATGCTGATAAGAGATTGAGCATTTATAACCTAATTTGCACACATTTTCTAGTGATTTTCTGGAAAACAAACTATCACATTCTAAGTTAAAGACTTTACTATACTTTCCTCTGTTTAGTTTTCTAAAAGGCAAAGCTCAGTGCATGTCTAGTTTTCACAATATAGTTCTCCTGCTTCCAGGCCATCATTTCTCCTCCCCAGGCCATCGGACATCCTTCCCTGGGCATGAGCCACACAATTACCCTCAGCCAGACTGGGACCACAGCATGTTCCCTCCCCACCTATTTTTCTGGATCACAGAGGAACACTGACCCCTTTCTTATTAATCAATACTTTATGGCAGTAGGTATTAGGTAGGAAAAATCCAGCTTTTGCATTCTTACAGATGTTCTGACCTTGTCCTTCAATGCCAGTTTGTACATCCAGCACTCCCACCCTTACTCGGAGCCACACCAGCACTTTGTAGCAAACAGCTCAACTGACTCCACATGACTCTTATGGGCCATCAGGGCTTGGCAGCCTCCAGCACAGCTCTCACATTATGGGGAAGCAGGTGGAGAAATGAATATTGCTGTAGGTTCTCAGACTAGTATATACCATCCTCCTGATAGGTGTGAGTGCCGCCACCCTGACCTCACTGCCTGGCAAAGCCATTTCCTGCACCTGCAAAGCCCCATCCCCTCAGGCAGCACTAGCACACTCCCACTGGCCAGACAATGCTCATTGATGAAGTCTGTGACACAGCTCATACTCACAGGGGCTCGGAAATGTGAGCTGCTCATGTCCGGTGAGCTCCCAGCTAAGCACTTGATGACCAGAATAAATGATATTTCAGAAATTTATCATCTGGATCAGCCTTTTACCCACATTGTCCTCACCGAGACACCTCTGTTTTACAGTCCCTAAAACAAACCTCTCCTTGACGCAAATAAACAAGCCAGAGCTGAAGGCTGAGTTAGTGCAGAGTCAGGCAAGGGACATGCTGATACCTTCAGGCACATGAATGCTTTGTGAATACAGTTTATAATGAACTAGGCACACTATTAAGGTTTGGCTGGCCAGGCTGGCCTCTCAGCAGGTATGGAGATTTGCTTCAAGACCTGAGATTAGGATAGACAGCTGCTCTCCAGGATGTGGGGATACTCCTCAGGTGCACTGCCTGAGTGTTTTATTTTAAAAATACTTCGCTTTGAGAATGGCACTGAAGCAGAAACCTGCTGGTCAGATGGCTGCACATAGATGGCCCTATATTAAAGAGCCCCTTTAAAGCCAATGCATGATTTCCCTGCCTCCCTCAGGGAACCACAATGTACACCCTGTGTGCAGGGACAGCTATGCTAAAGCCAGAGCTGTAATAAGCTGAATGAGGCTCCATCAGTAACACCAAATGCTGCCAGTGCCATGTGTCGTCCCTTGGATAAGTTCCTCTGGCAAAGGCACTTACCTTCATAGCTTGATTGTAGAGGGAAAGCTGAGTATTTTTCCAATGGCTTAAGGATTCAGAAGCACAAAATGTGAATATTTTCAGGGACTGTGTCCCAACACCCAGGTCAGCAATTTAGGCCACACTGGCCTTGTTACTCTGCCATCTTCTGCTCTGTAACAAGCAGCCAGCTCTGGAGCACAGGGCCCTAACACACAACAGACCAGGTCACTAACAGAGAGAAGACTAGAGCTTCATGAAATGCTTCATGAAATGAAAGACTAATATGAAACAATAAGACAAGTCACAAGGAGACAGAAGGCTACTGACTGTGAAAACAGAGCCAGGGCAGTAAAATCCAGGAGACCAGGACAGGGTGTACTTCCCAAGATGGTTATGAATGCATTCTAACCATTTCTACCATCTTGAAAGCCCTGGGGGAACAGTGGGCCAGAGCCACCTTGCAAGTCCTCAACAAAAAACATTCAAGCACAGAGTAAGGTCTAAAATTGCTTCCCATCTTAAAGCATCATTATACATATAAGGAAAGCCAAGGAAACCAACCTTTCTTTCTGGGCACAACAGAAGTTCGCTGAATTCCAAGAACCAGTGCTTCACTTCAGTGTAATTACACATGTGAACAGCTCACATGAAGAAAAGCCACTTTCTGCATCGTTTGGCAGGTGTCAGTAACTGCAGCAAACTCCCTGTAGCATTGCTACATGTAAAATGAGGAAGGAATTCCAGCTTAAAGGTGCCAATGAAGATTTGAGTCTCCACTCTGTTCCCAGTTCTGCCACTGACTTCTCAGATAACCTTGAACATGTCCCATGAGCTCTTTCCCTCTACAGAAGTCTTTTAGGAGACTAGAGTTTTCTCCACACACTGAAGCATGTCATGTCTGAGACATAAGTACCCTAGACATGAAAAAGGAGCAGGAAATTATGCTGAATTAAGCCTCTCAACCATTGGTGACTTTGCCTCCTGGGTTCTCAGGACCTTTAAGACATTCCAGTGTTGTTACTTATTGCTGACATCCCTGGCTGCCAGATTTCAGCAGATTTCCCCATAAGTTATAATATTTTGATGACCTACCTATGTAGCAGAATCTACTTCCCAACATAGGAACTCACTGACTGACTGCTTATCAGATGCATTCAGGTATTCAAAAATTACTTCTACAGGCATTTCAACCAACACAGGCTGGAAATTCTTTTGGACAAACACAGTCTTACTTTTCATTACATTTCTGTGGCATGTCTGAAACCACTACCAGGCTCTTACTTGGAAATACTTTAATGCCTGCTGAAATTACTTGATCGTTCTCAAAAAAGAAATAGCCTAAAAAGAAAGTGATGAACTTGCAGCTTAAGAAACTCAGGAGTTATAACAGTAGAAGCAGGAACATGAGAAGGTCAGACCAGTTCAGAAACAAGAGGACAGCACTGTGGTTCCCACCAGCACTGGGGACCAGGTGCTCTGGGATTAGCACTGGATGGTCCTCCTGCTGACCTTTAAGATGTCAGTTTGAATTTCTAAGCCTCCACTAAGACTTCTCTATTTTCCTTCACAACATTTCATATACATTATATTAAAAATCAATGTTCCAACCCAAGAAGGGACTGTGCTGGCATGTCTTGCAGCCCAGCACAAGGTGAGAGATGTACAAGCACGGGGCACCTCAGCCACGCAGCAGCAGAGCAGTGACACTGATGGCAGCTCTCAGCCTGGACCATGTCCCAGAGCTGGCACCTCACTCAGCTCTTGGGACGCAGGCCATCAGATAATCTCGTAATCTCACATAACCACACATTATTATAACTCTGCTGTCCTGGGAACAGACAGAGCTGGAGCAGATATTCTCCCACGTCTGCATTTCCTTCCTGCCCACAGTAGGGTGCACATGCAGAGCTCACCATTATGCTTTGTGGACATACATATACATTTGGAAAAGTCCTACTGGCAAGTGCCCTGTGAAGTCCAGCATGAGACAGTCACCTTGCAGACCTGATCCTCCACATGGCTGCTGGAGCAGAGTGCTCCAGAGAGCCTCCAGATGGTACTTCTGGCACTGCTTTATTTCATTTGCCAGGGCCACCCCAGCAAACAGTATGCAGGCATTGAGTTAATGAAACTAGCTGCTAGGCACGAAGGGTTAACAGTCCATCTAGAAAGATTAATTTATGCTCAAAATCCTTTCTGTTGTCACTTACTGAGAGAAAAAAGTTAAGCACTGTAAAATGGGCAGCAATAATTGCATTTCCTTAAGGACGTGTCTGGCAGGAGGTCGCTATCTGTTCCATGAAGTACGTGACCATGGTACTGTCATTTTGACAGAATCAATGTATGTAGCCATTAATCTTACAAATTAAAAACCCATAAATCTCTGTTAAACCCACTGCCATTGATTAGGAATTACATTACCACAATACACAGAAGCCTTTTAATTTTGTTTTTCCTCCAAAATGAATAAACAGGTCTGGTTGGTTTATCTTCTTCTATGCTGGAGTGATAAAGGGCAAAGCCATTTCATGGCTATGCATCATTGTTTTGGAACAAAATCATACCTAAGAAGCTTTGGAGGGGGGGAATGAAGTAAAAAAAATAGGTTTCCAATAGGTTTCCTGGGATGTAATTTAACCCAGCTACTTACTATCACTTCTCAAGAGTATCAAACACTGAGGCAGAATTTGTCAAACCTTAAATCTTGTAAATTTGGTTGATATAAACACTGTGAATAACCCAGCAGGTCTCTTCATGATAAAGAGAAGGACACTGGTTGTGTTGGATCTTTACCTGCTTACCTATTTTTCTGTAATGCTCCTAGCCATTAGAAATATTCCAGACTGATCAGTTATCCAGTGAATCAAGCTTCCAAGGTAACAGATAATTACTTCTCATTATAGTAATGACTCAATCATTCACACAAATGACTAGGAAATCCACTGCCTTATACTGAATTTTGCCATCTGGGTGCTGCTCTAACATGTAAAAGCAGACATGAACTTCAGAATACAGATAATTCCATTAGAGACAGGAATCAATGTGCATCAGCACACAAACACTCTACTAGACCAGCCTGACTCAATCTGCACTAAACTCCACAGTTCTGGTGTGATTAGGTCACCACTTCATCTTATTCTAATATTTGATAAGCACAGGTGAAGAGAGAGAGGGCAGCAAAGCAAGGTGTATTTTGGTAATTAGCTATAAAATTGTGAACCACTATTCAGATTTAGCCATCTCTCAGTTTTACTGTTGGGAGGATACATATAAAAGAAAACTTCTGAGAGTAAAGACTCATAGAGAAGACCTTTCTGACTGACATTTTCATGAAGAGCCAGTGAGTTCAGGAATGGAAGAGCAAGCACCTCTGGGAACATTCTCAAAGTAAGACCAACATACCAGCTGCATTTGAGTAGCTCCAGCAGGACGTAAGAAAGGGTCAAGGACCAAAATTTGTTCAATTCTTCTGCCCTCTTCACTCATCTTTTCTCACAATGCCTGTCCCCTGTTGCTTCAAACAAGGGGAAAAGAAACTCAACTAGCTGTCAGAGTTTGGATACAAGCACTTCAATGGAGGGTAATTAAATATTGCATATGTTCTCTTTTAGTAGTTGTTTACAGCTGGAAGATCAAATGGTTTTCTCAGACTTTGATCTTGGTGCTTCTCCTTGAAAAAAACCACACACAGACAAGTTCAATGGACACTCGTTGCAACTTTTTGGAGATGTTTTTGATGGGATGCAGTTTCCCTTAGCAGAGCTGTAGAACCTTCAGGATGGGGAAACAAAGACAGTTTTTCCAGTCTGTAAGGGGTACAGACCCTTTAGTTAAACTAAGAGTGTGAAGTTCAGGGTGCAAACCCCAAAACAGTAGCTTAGGAGCAGAAGTTGAAGAAACAGCCATTCAGTGTCCTGTCCAAACCTCAGTGCTGTTCTTAGTGCTTCGTCCTGTTCCTGCTATGCAATGGTGGCTGACCTGGGAAGGGACCAACCACACCACCATCACTACAGCTGCCACCAAGGGGAGTAGGAGTTTTATTTTTAATAGAAAAGGACAGATTTTGTATAGAAAATCTTTTATTGGCACAAATGGGTCTTATGCAAGGATTTTGTAATGCTTTTGTATAGTTATGAAGTTTTTCCTGATTTTCTGGGTAAGCTCTTGTTCTGACACAAGGCTGGTTGTGTAACTTAAACAGTCATCAGGACCCAGCCCAGCCAAAGGAAACTATGGGGCACTGACAACAGTCAACAATTTAATTTGCCTGAGGGCTAGAAATTCAGAGTAGCACAAGATCCTCTGAGCACCAAGTAGCTCTAATAAATATCCTCCTTCAGAAACACTGCAGCTGAATCTTGCTTTGCACTGTATTACACAGACACCAGGAGTCACTTAGGAGCTCGCCAGCTCTCAAATTGGCCAACTAACCAAAGTCAATCCAATTGGAATAGGGGTAGAAATATTTGCTATAGTGAAGCAAACCACACAAGATCAATAATATAGATCCTGGAACAAGGGAAAATTACTGTGTCTGAAGAAGAGAACAAATGAGAAAAAAGTCACAAATCAATTATTGCCAGGAACTGGGGGAAAATGAAATAGAACATGGAATAGCAAAATGGCAGCTCTGTGTATGTGTGAAATGAGTAAACATGGGGGAAAATATATTTATTATTTTATATGGAGAAGACAACTCCCATACCACATCCAAACAGATCCTTCCATGGCTGTGTGCAAGTGTAGACAGAACACACACACTGGATTCAAAGGGAAAACAGTAAAAACCATGATAAAAGACAGGAAGGGTAATTCCTGCAGATACACCTTTCCAAAAAGCACAGAATGAGTAACAATTGCACAATCACCATGGGGCTTTGAGAAGTAACACTACCTTCATTTTCTGAGTCTCCTTTTAATGTTAAACACAGGATTTGATAACTCATTTTTTGCAAAAATATACAGATAACAGGTAACAAAAGGAGTAGCTAACGACTCCTAGCCACCTACTTATGACAGAAACAGGTTGCCAAAAGATGGATTTTGGGTGTGGTTCAATACAGTAACCCCTACAAAAATGGGATGTGAGTAAAGATTGCAACTCCATGGTGAAGCCATACAGATTTTCAGGGATATCATACACACATTTAAGATAACCCCTTAACCACCCAGCTGTGACTTACAGTGCTTATAAGGTGGTATGTACTGCCATGGATTTGAGTCTACAAGATCAAATTTCAACAGTTTGCCTTTCAAATCACCTAATGAAGACATGTCTCAGACACCAGAGAAGGTGAACAGAATTCCATTATTGAACACAGTTCAGTTTAGACCACAAAATAATTAAGTATTTTATGACTTACTGCAGTGGAGTCAGAACTTTTTCTATAGGTTTCACCTGGGAAAGATCTACCCTTCCAGTCATGGCAAAAAACCAGAAGGTTTCATTTGCTCTCTATGTTCCTGAGCTAAACTCACCAATGTAAATGCAATAGAGTTTGGAATACTAATGTTTTGCCAGTGACTAAAGACAGGGGTTTTTTTCTGTTCATGAATTAGTCAGCTGCTAAAGATAATTACTCTATGGAGTTTAGATAGCCAAGGACTCCATCATTTGTAAATCACCAGATTAAAGTTGCTATCTTTCTAAAGCCAGATTTCTAATTATTCCAACTTCAAGAAATCCTGTGAACAACCTCCTCTTATTCAGACAATTCCCAGATTACCCATGTGCCAAATTCAAGTCTTTGCAGTCATGTCCACATGGGAGTACAGATTACAAGCTAACAGCAATCAGCTGGCACAGTCTGCATTTCTTACAGTGCACTCCTACTTCCCTGTACACATTCACTGAGGAAACAGGATAAATGGATGCTTTCCCTGCACCAAATATAATTTCCATGCACAAGGCACATGTTTAGCAAGGCCTATTCATCATCAGGAGTGTCAGTGCAGAGGTGAGAGTCCTTCTTCAAACACACTCCCTGAAATGGTGCCGACATCAGCAAGGCTGCCTGGGTTTGTGCAAAGTCAGGTGCTGAGTTCCTCCTTTCAGGACTAGGGGAGGTGGGAAACCAGTGCCCAAATCAAGACTTATGAACCAGAATCAGAGCTCTGCCTTCAACCCATCCCATATCAAGGGGGAAGAGAGATGCAGGGACAAACTTGCAAGTTGCTGCATTGTCTTTGGTGACACAGATAAAATTTTAAACAAAATCTTGCATGTGTCAGCCTCCCTCCAAATAGTGAACCTGAAAGCCTTCATCCTTCCCTCTGCCCCTCAGGGCTCCTTCCTCACCCTGCAGATCTAAATCCCATCTTGGGACTCTCTCAGCCAGCACAGTTTGCAGCACAGATTTTACTATGACATATTCTTTCCCTAATCCTGACTCTTATGCTAATGTTGGTCTGGAATTGCTGACTTGGACAAACTGCTTAGTGGTCTCTCTCCAAATCAAGATTTCACCGCTCTTGAACCACTCAGCTGTCCTGCCCCAGAGCAAAAGCCCCTGTGAAGTGTCCTGAAACTTCAGCAGAATTTCAGTGAAGGCAAGCCGTGCAGATCCTCCAACACAGTCAGTCGATCAATCTTTATGGATTTCAGTGGAGCTGCACTGAGTTGCACTAGCTGAGGATTTGGGCCAGCTTCTTTACCCAGTAGGAGCCTAAAAGCTTTTATAGCTTTTTCACATGGTCTGTAAAGCGAGACCCAGTAACATCTGCAATGAGCAGGTCTGCAGCCATTCATTTCGAGTAGTTAACAGCCCACACAGCAGCAAATCACCACTAATGTCTGGTTCTCTCACCACGCAGGGCTATAGAACAAAACCACCTTGAGAGCTGCATTCAGAAATGCTGTAACTCCAGCCATGCCCACAAAGGTCAGCTCGATATTGCTATAAAGTGCTTTCTCCTCTCCCCTCCAAGATTCTCCTTTGAAGCAGAAGCAGGTGCTCCTTAGCACGGGGGCTGCTGTGGTGGTGATGGTGGTGGTCCTACAGGCAGGGCAGGACAGTGTTTCCCCCCTCCATCTGGGAAATGAAAAGCCTTTGGCTTTATAGGTATTTCCATGCACTGCAGTGTCCGGAAGGGGCAGAAGGTTGTCCTTTTCTGGTTTAGGTCATTATGAAGAATGTGATGCACAGACCTAAGTGCAACTGAATTGAGTGCAAGGATCCGTCCTAACCAACATATGAAGCAGGTGTGGGTCCTACAGCAAGTTTATTTCTCCCCCATAAAATGTGTCTGGGCTTGAAGCCAACTTCTTCAGCATATGTTTCATGATAATATTTAGGTCAGAAGCAATCAAGTTAAACAAATTCAAACTCCATTTGAATTTTTAGTCCTTATGGTGTATCCCCTTAAAAGAAGTCTGGTTCTAAGAAAGTCCCAGGTACCTACTCAATAAATTAAGGCACTTGTAGTCTAATGCTGCACACCCAAAAGAATTGGTAAGGAGCCATGAGCGCTGCTGCTCAGCAGAGGTCTGGTAAAACAACCAATTATTACCAGCTCCCAAAATGTAAAGAATTTGGGTAGAGTTCCCTATTTTGCAAAAGTGAATTTATTTTAATTAAAATTGTTTGGCATTATTTTAGTTTTGCTTAAATTATTTTGGCCAAACTAGTAAATCTGATAATTCAGTATTGAATATAACCAATTAGATTTACTGTATGATACACCATAATCTGATCAAGCAGTCTCAAAGGATTTGACTTGTTAGCATTTCAAAAGCAAAGGAGGTTTTTGAATAATTTATTACATTTCTTTCAAGCTCATCTTTGTTAATTCATTATGTAAAGATAAGGCAGATGTTTTACAGAGACTTGTGCCATATCTATTTTAACTTGTATTAATCTGTTTCCAAAGACACACCCCCCCAGCCTTTGACAGACAGCTCAGCTGAAAATAACAGGTACTGAAAGAGTCTTAGGAGCAGCTGAGGGTTGTGGCTGTCAAAATTCAGTTTCACAGATATGGGGATTTCCCAAACCCCCATTTGCTGAGAAAGAAATTCTTGTCATTTACTTTCCCCTGGTTTCCTGACTTCAGCCTCTCTATCTCACCCAGGTTTAGTTCTAACACATCTACTCATGCTTCTAAAAGCTGCAACACTTCTTGCATCAAAATCTCTGGATATAGAAACATCAGCTGCATTAAACAAACCCACATCATCTCAGTTCTGTTTGGTAAAGGCATTTTTTTCTCCCTGCATGCTAAATGGTCTGTGAACATGCATTCACTCGCCCTGTTCAATACCAGACTGCACACCTTCCTCTGCCCCGTGGCAGTTGTTCCAGGGAGGCATCTTTCTCCCTCACCTGCCTCCCAGGAGGACACCTACCACAGGTTATTTTTGCTCTGTTCTTGTTCTGCCCAGGAACATGTTATTCATCAGAGGTTTACATTCCTGTGAACAAACTTTACTGAGTTCAGTTGGAAAAGGGCACACATTCATTGCTTGATCTCTGTTCTGGGAGGTCCAGGCAGAAGGATAACTCTCCAGGGCTGCAAAATCACATCTCTCAGCACAGGGTCCTCTTCTCCTCTCTGAGCTGAGCAATGGCCCCAGAGTAGCACCATCTTACAGGGATGTGAAACTGGAACAAAACCACCCCTTCCATCACCAAGCAAGGGGCTCACTTCCACAGCCCACACAGATCTGACCACTCATGGTAAAACAGTTTTACTCAGATTCCTTTTGCAGCTTAAGCCAGGTACAAGAGCTGTTTTGTCTCACTGAACTCACTTAACTCTTACCTCAAAGGAAACCACTTTTTTGGTAATAGGTTATTTCTTTTTGCAATGGCATCAACCTCCATAAAATCTGCATTATAACTCCCTATGTACCATTTTTATATGTGCTGCTGTTCTGATTTTAGCCAAAGAACCAGCTCCCCTGGGCAGTACAGCTGGGTGCTGCCCTCCCAGAGACTGACCATAAAGTAGGTTTCAGCACAGAAAAGGAGAGCCAGGAACCAGCCCCACACACCTCACAGCACTGCTCAGTCAGTGCCCCTTGAGGCCACTTGGGATTACTCAGGGCATGAAAGGAGGATTAAGAGTCAAACGCACATGAAAGAGGGATTGAGAGTCAAATACACTTATATCAGGAAGTAGATAGGAGTGTCCTGAAATACCTGTTTTACGTGAAGAAAAGCTTCAAAAAGCAAATTGAGAACCATTTCTCATGCTAGGAGCCACTTGAGTCTTGGGGAGTCCCTGAGCAGCTAATCTTAGCAATGGCTGAGTAAGTGTGTGGATTCACCCTGGGGATGCAGAGCTCCAATTGTCAAAACAGAGTAACAAGCAATTTGCTTTCAAGGACAATGTCTGAAGTGTCCTGTCTATCCAGAGCACTTCTCAGTGTTTCCTTACTGCCAGTGTAAGAGGAGATGTGATTCAGCTGCACCCAGAGAGGATTTGTCACCCAGTAACAAGCACTTCATGATAAACACTCCTAACAGCGGGTTTTCCTCACCTCCGCTGGTTGGCACAGAGCAACAGAGAACACCAAATAACAGGATTTATGTTCCCATCCCTTTACTGCCTCCCACCCCAAGTGTCATATATAAACTCAAAGTTTACCACTTTAGTATATTAACCAAATCAGAGCCAGGTTATTTACTATCTTCATTTAGATACCAATAGTGACCAACTGTGATCACCTGGGAACACAGAGTGAAATGCATCTCATCTCACTAAGTGGTAAATAGTTCTCACAGCCTGAGCAAGCAGCTGCAATTCAGATACTTCTCCTGGAATATGATGGATCTGGAGCTGTTTCTCTCTACTGGATATAGGAGTGTAAACATCAATCTTAAACTTAGCAGTTGTCTAAACTCAGGGTGATATGAAATTCTGTGTTCTTTAGCTAAGACAGGGACTAAAATTCTGCATGTTCACACTGCAGTTGTCCCCAAATAGCACTACTGATGTATGCAAGCAAGACTGTGGTCTTGCCTGTGGGGTCAAAAAGGGAAAAAATAAATTACTTGGAGATTTCCAAGAGGATAGAACACTTCTGCTGCAAAAGATGTCTAAGTATCCCAGGTCAAGAGATTTAGACAACTTGACGTTTGCTACAACTGAAGGCTACTGGAAAGCAAAACTGCATTAGCAGAAGCCACAGACACGTAAATGAGAACTCTGTGACCCACAAGAATACCATGAACAACCATCACTGCTGTGAGGGTTGGGCCCATCTGAGGATCATCTGCTTTATACAGTTCAATAAAGTGCTACCCAACAACCCTTCATGGGAAAACAGCTATTCAGGCATTCTTTGAACCAGGGCTGACAGTGCTTGCTATCACAGGTCATGTCAAACATCTTTTCCATTACAATTCACTGGTAACTTTTGAGGGTCAGCAGTTAAGGCTGGGCAAAGCTGCACAGTGAGCCTGTGCACCGAGGGAAACAGCTGTGTATGCAAGCACATAAATTGGCTTTACAGCTTGTACCTGTGGTGGTGCTCATGTGCAATACTGAGCTAAGAGAAATCCAGTAATAAAACTGGAATGATCCCAACACTTAATACTCTTCCTTAGCAATTTAGAATTTTTTTTCAAACAATAATGAGCTTTGAATTGTACCATTAACTGGAACGCAAATTCTGATCCAGGAAGTCGTGTTTTATCCTGATTCCATTTTCAAAGCCATCTGGATGTAAATCACACAGATAAACTAGCATCAAAAATCCATGGCCATTACTAATTACGGTATGCTGTGCCATTTCTCCCACCACCTGCTAGCGATGACACAACATTACTCAAGAATAAAGCTTGATAAGCTTGATGAATAATTTTAATACTATTTTATTCAACTTGCAAATTATCTCTGAGCAGATTTTTTCTCCCCTTCCCCCACAACTATCCTGTTATTTAAAGCTGGTCACAATGGTTTGGGTGACTAATTTCTGATCGGTAACTTGTTTATGAGAACTGTGTTGCAAGTGTTTGAGATTTGAAATTCAAAATTTTGGTGCAGTTCAGATTTGACATGTAACTCAATAGTGGTTTACTCTCTGACTAGATAACAACTGAGTCATCATCCCAGGATGAGTATTTGTATTTGAGGACTCTAAGCTCACTTTTTACCAACTTGTAATGGTTCCTTAGTGTTTTCTACACCTTTGTAGAACATTCAAAGAACACAGAAACAATGCAAACATTAAGGAAGTTTGAGGGTTGGAGAAAAGGTGGAAGGAAATGTCTGGGATTACTGCTATTTTTGAAGATAATCCTGTAAAACCAGAGTCAGCTATTCCAAAAAGTGCTTCTAAATAATGTTCTCCACTGGACCAATGTAATAGGAGGCTTTGCAAGCACCTGCAGACAAAGACCTTCTGAACACAACCATTTATCTCTCACCACCTTCCTGCACAAATAACAATGGCCTCAGGGAAGAGCACCAACCCTGTAAGAGGTCACACATGTGCACTGTTCATGGGATGAGGCCTTCAGCTTCCTCACATCTCCCATCTTTTAACCCCCATGACATGCACCAGTTTCATTTTGAGGTTGGACATATTTGAAAACACAACATACATAAGCAAGGCACGTTTCCCATGGGAGGCAGCCCACTGAGGTGAGCAGGAGCATTTCTACAATCCCCTCAGCTATTTAGACCCAAGACTACATTTTGGGAGAGGGGTTATCATACTGAGTCCAAGGAGGCAACACATCCTCCTTCTCTGTAAGCCCCTTCT
Organism: Hafferia zeledoni; assembly: GCA_035583235.1. Taxonomy (NCBI): domain Eukaryota; kingdom Metazoa; phylum Chordata; class Aves; order Passeriformes; family Thamnophilidae; genus Hafferia; species Hafferia zeledoni. The sequence goes on along the minus strand of JAWWEV010000034.1, from coordinate 8,836,398 downwards.
AGAACTGCTGTGTTCTCCTGACTGCTCTGTCACAGGTGCTTGGGAGCATGCAAAGATGTGTCATAACCAATACTACACTTAATTATTAATTAAAACACCAGAGGAGAGTTAAAGTTCAGTTTTAATTTTTTCCCATTAATTATGATTAAAGTACTTTTCAAAACTTGCTAGTAGCATTTTCTTCATTAAGGCAGTAATTAGACTATAAAACCAGGGTCTTTTCCTTCAAAGCACATGCTCAGAACAAACCTCAGGTGTCTCATTTAGAAAGTATTTGGGTCCTTGCACACACCTTTAAATATGAACCTGGACTTCACACACAATGGGCTTCTGAAGAGCCAAAAAGTCATCTGAAGGATTTGTTCTTAGGGAGCACAGCCTTGACACCATAGGAGCATGCAGGTTTCATTAGCACAGCTCCCATGCATTTAAGAGCACCACAGACCACCAATCTATAAACCACAGCTCTAAAGACAGCCATGCTCTAAAGACAGTAACAAAGCTTGTAGTGCTTACAAGCCACAAACATTAAATTGTGTGTATTGTTTATTTAAAAGCATCACAAGGCTCTCATTTGTGTGATTAACTACCTGCTCAGTGCCATAATCAAATGAAAAGGCCGGATTTTTGCTGACCCCAAAACACTTAAAACAATTAGTAACAGCTATATAAGAACTGTCCTCCATTTCACGTTCCCATTTCACCTTTCCACAGAGCTTTCTCCCCCCACACAGCCCCAGCACCCCAGCAGGATGACATAAGTCCCCAGGTCCTTAAAAGCATTTCCACAGACCTATTTTTAAGTCTGCTAAAGTCACCTTGTCAGTTGTGTCTTCTAGACTTCCTCAGCTGACCACTGCCAAGGGTGACTTCACTTCGGGGAGCAACTTCACTGTTCATTTGATATTCACACAGCACAAAAATTAGCAGAACAAACATCTGAGCCAAGTCCTGATGTTCTATTCCACACAGTGTTAACACCAGCAAGGCTGTATTTTGGGGTTCAGGACTTGGTGAGTACCTGCATTGATAAAGAAAATTAAAGAAATAGCACATGCTCAAGGTGATGCTGCAAACGTGGTGTCAACCTCCTCACCACCTTCCCCAAAGGAAAATGCTGTTCACAGTCCAGGAGTAAGAGCCAAGTGTTGTATCTGAGCTAACTTTAAACTACCTCAAGCTGCAATTCATAGAAGGACAGGAGAGAACCTGGCTGGCCCAGTCCAGCTGGGGAGCAGGACCCTCCTGGTGGTTCTGTGGCTGCAGCCACACTGCTGGTAGGACATCAGTGGCTCCAGCAGAGCCACTCAGGGAGGGCAGCACAAGCCACACTGGGCTGTTTTTCACTAGCCCTCAGACCCACCATCCTGATCCATCAAGTCAGCTCTCCAGGCACCAAGGCAGCAACAGGAGACTATTAACTCTACTTGCTTGCTGTCGGCTTACCTCCTTCTCCGGGAAAGTTTTGAACCTCCTAACTCTTGCCACCAGCTGTCAAGAAAATTGATGCTATTGTTTATCACATCCCTGTGAAAGGGCAGAGCTACTGTCCTGTTGCAGAGGTTGAGAAAAGCACACAGTGCCATTAGTTTCAAGGCAGGTAGAGAAGAGCAGAGACGTTACTCTCCTTTAGCTTTCCCTTCACAGTTCTTATTTAACACATGACAATGCATTTTCTTAAGTTTAGCTTTATCTTAAGTGGGTCAGACAGCCACTGACTGCTGTTTCTTTATGGAATGCTACAAGGGGAGAGGGAAGAACAAAGCCAAGCAAATCTTGTGAGGAAGATGTATTTTGCACACTTTTATAAAGTGCCTCAGTATCAGTTTGGGAAGTGTCAATTAAGCTTTTGTAACTCCAGCCTGAGGAGCTTTCCTAGGCCATTGTTTCTCAGTCATACATATTACAAAGAAAGAACAGACATGAATGGCTTACAAATGCCTTTCCACAGGTCAGCATTGGTCCTGCCCTGGGTTACATCTAGGACCTTTCCTGCTCTTTATCTATATGGATCTGCAGCCCAAATGGTGGCTTGCTATGGCACAAAACCCCCAAGATAAAGTAAAAATAAGACTGCAGTAATGAGGACAGACCTGCTTACACAAGAAAATGCAAGAAAAAAAGATTTGCCTTTTCAGCTAAAAGCTAACATGAAAGACTGTGTTTGGAACCAAAGTTTAGAACCTGCTATAGTTTATAGCTTGCTCAAATACACATTCAAGTTTAATGTTTAAAGTGATGTGAGACACCAGCAGGTGGTTGGATTCACCCAGAACAGGCACAACTTCACTTTAATCTCAGTTCTTTCTCATCCATGCAAAAAGGTAATACGCTTCCCAAAATGCAAAGGTGACAAGGAAAGTTTCACCTGAAATGACCCAGCTCTTATAAAACTGCAATGAACCCAAACTCTGTTCAATAATCAGTGAGTAACTGGTAGGTAACCCCATGGAGTTCTGTTTTTCAGTAGATGTTGTGGCATGCAATGCCCGATGCTTGAACCCAGGATCAGACTGACAAACACCCATCCTGAAAAAGTCACTGCTCTACTCTCTATTTCCAGTATGTATTAACAGGAAAACAATGAACAGCATCTGACCTCTCCAGATAAGTTATTCTCATCTGAATGCACTACAAATCTCCAGTGTGGCTGCATTTACCCTAAAGGTCTGTTTTAAATAGCTGCTCTTCCACCACCTTTTCTCCCAGTCAGTACCAGGCTGAGGGAAGTGCATCTCCTAAGCATTTTTTATGAAATGGATGAAAAAAATGAATCTCATTTGAAGAGGCATCCTCATCAGCATCAAGAAGATCTATGTTCAGTGGATATTTACTATTTGAAAATATTAAAAATAAAAAATAATTGGCTGGTCTGCACTGAGCAGATTAGAGATTTCTCTAAGGTTTAAAAGTGAAGCTGGCACAAACCCAAAGACTCTATAGTTAGTTAAAAGGCAAGAAGTAGGAAGAATTTTAATAACAGAAGTGCACTAGTCCATTCCTAATTAACAGCATGATTGAGTGCACACTACAGTGGAATGATTTTGTGTAGGGAAAACACAGTAGTAGTAAATAAGTAATTATGCTGTATTTGTATTTACACTTGGGCTCAGCATTGCAAAGCATACCCATAAAATACATAGGAAACCCCAGAGTTCATCCATGCTCCAGCAGATTTTGCAATCTCCATTTTCTCTTATTCCTCTCCGAGGTGACCCAGACCCCTCCAATGCAGCATCACCCCCTGTAGGCTCTACACCTGCCCAGGGTTCCAAAGGGACCACCAGGACACCGAGAGGAACTTCTGCCTGGCAAGTCTGGGAGTGTCCTACTTCCCAGTCACAGCACCACATACATCCAAGCCCTCTCTGCATTCACACTGAACTCTTCCTACAATAAAAATTAATCAAGACACAATATATCAGTCAAAGCCCCTCCAGCACTTCTTGCTAAGGAAGGAGAACAGGGATGCAAAAACCTTGTGCTTAACTGCATCTCCATGGTGTAGTGACCTGCCATGCCCTGTCTGTATTGAAGGCAGTGGGGTGGCTTGATCCCTTAAAAGATATTGGCTCTCAGTGAAGGATGAGCATCTGCAATTAGCAGCACAAACTGATTTCATCCCTCTCCAGTGCCCAGGGGAGAAAACTGTCAGAATAACTCGAGCAGTTTAAAAATAAAGCTCAAACCTGCTGTCTAAGGGTTAGTCAGTCCCCTTCTGCACCACTCAAAACACTTTAAGTGGCCTGGCTTTGTGGGCCACTTGCACAAAGGACTCCACATCCCTCATCCTTTTGTGGTTTGGTGGCACAAGTGAACATCCTACTGAGGCTAATGCAGCTGCTAAACACCAACACCAGCACTCCATGAGGAAGCTGAGCCATTTGGGCACTCCTTGGAGGCTCCACTGCCACACTGGGAAAAGTGCTTGGTGCTCTGCGTGGTTTTGGCAAAGTACCACCTGCTGTAAAACCTGCCACCCTCAAGCAACTCCCCAGGGGACACAGAACCAGCTCTCAAGCCTCTTTTGTACAGACCATTGTGCACCTCTCACGCAACACAAACCACGGCATCACCACTGTGTGCTGGCTTTTTAAGAGTGATGTTCAAGAACAGTACCTTTCATAAACTCCATGCTACATGCTTTGAAAAAAAAAGAAAAAAAAAAAAACACAAAACCTCTCATACCTTCCACTGCTTGATGAAGGCTGAGATGGGGAGATAAGTTTCCTTGGTCAACAGAACTGGCAGAAAGCTTTTCATTCAAGGAGCCCAGGCTTTCCTGGGCTCTCCCTCTGCTAATAAAAGACTACACATTAAGAAGTAACAGCAACTTAGCATCACAAAGCGCTCACTGTTTCTTCCTTTCCTGAGGAGCAGGCAAAGGGGAACTACTCCATTGGCTGATGTCACACGTCCTGCCTGAAAGGCTCAGAAACCAAAGCAATGCTTGCCCACAGCGCTGTACCTGTGCAGAGGAGGACAGGTTACAAGATCATCCTCTGGTAAGCTCATTCTGCTTCTCAGAGAACAAAGAAACAAGGAAATATTCCCAAGGTGTTTTTTTTTTTCTGTGGGGTCTTATTTGAAGACTGGTTTCCCTAAATCTGAGGTTCCAATCCAGCAATGCATTAGCAAAGAGACAAACTGCAGAGCAGAGCTCAGGACAGCTGAGACAAGCAAGCTGAAATTCCCTTGGAAAGTAGCAGCTACAGACACACCAGCCAGTGTCACTGACACCAGGCAGTGCCAAATACTGCCACTGGCACATATAAACAGAGTGCTGATTTCAGTGCCTCTTCTGCACTTCTTAGAGGAAATAACCTTTTAGTCTAAGGATGGGTCAGTCTGTCTAATCAACTAGGAGTTAGACAAAGAGCAAAATGGGAAGAAAGGATGAACACACAGTGCCAATTATTTGTTTAGCCTCATTTCAGATTCTCTCCACCCCATCTGGGTCTCTAGCTCTACTCCTTGCAGCCTCCTGCTTTTTCCCTCACCATCATGCATCACTTTTTATCACTCCTGCCATTGGTTTCTTGAGTTCCCCTCGTCTAATCAGTGAAAACTTTATCTGTCTCTCACCAAACACAAACTCTCAGGGAACTATTTTGGAAGAGATGCCAAGATTGTATCTTTCTGCTGACAGGCAAAGTCTGAGAAACTGCCTAATCATGGTCCTGATACCCTGTGTGACAGTCTATTCAATGCATTAACTGATACTTCATGGCACTGAAGAGATAACATAAGTTTTTTAAAAAGCTCCTGATGCCTAATCTCAGGTGACATCTTTAACTCCAACTGCCAAAGCTTGCACTTACTCATCCACTGTTATTCCCTCTCACATGTTTTCTGAATGGGAAGTCAAAAAGCTAAACACATTTGAACCTGAATAAGAATTCACTGACATCAACAGCAGCAACTGCTATACATCACTGACATATTTTATATTTTAAGGGGAAATGAGTTTTCTTGTACTGTATTTCAGCTGTTGCCCTTGCCAGGGAAAGGAAGCAAGATGGGAGTCAGGCAATGCTGGGGTCAGTGCTGGGCAGGCAGGAGCTGACAACAGACAGACCATGAGGAAAGAGTTCAGCGTGATTTTCCACAGAGGGACAAGTTTGAATCAGAGGCAGAAAAACTTACTTAAGCATTATTAGCAATATAGTTACAGTATTACAGTGGGTAATAGGATAATGTATTTACAGAATAAATATAATAACCACCTAAGCTTTCAATAGTACATTAGCAGTAGCTATAGGAATTTCATACTGCATTCTCTGAGTCAGCCCAAGGTCCTCCCTGGGCAGGTCTGGGGCTGGTCCAGCCCCAAAATAAGGATGTTCATCAAATGCACAGAGCTGCAAAGCTACACACTGGCCCCCACGCTGCTGCTGCCCCCAGCCCCAGGACTCACTGCAGGCTGTGTGCACTTCCCAGAGGAACCATGACCAATCCCACCTCCTGCCCTGGCATGAGAAACACAATTCCCCTCCAGCAGCACAGCACCACTCATTGGGTTTGCCCCTGATCATCATGGTGTTAGCAATAGGGGGCAACAATCATTTCTCCTGCAACAAAAGAATATTTTACATATGTTTGTCCTCATAGCATAATAGCAAATTTTAATCAATCAATATTCAGTTATAGCAACTCACTTTTAATTAGTATGGATAATTAGTCTCAAATTTTCCGCATGTAGTCTATTATCCCTTCCTACTCCAATTTGCCATTACTTTATACTTGGGTTGTATTACTGAAGTGGGACATTAAATATTTACAACAAAAATACCCCCAGAAAATACTGCTTTCCAATTTCAAAAACTAGATGTTCCACTAAAGGCTTTGATTAATATGATATTTTAATAAAAATCTTGTAGGGAAAAAAAGATCATTTGAGTAGCTCTTCCTGCAGTTTTCTTACTTGTGCCCCTGTCAGCAATGCCCACAGCAAGTTCTCTGTACAGGTTGGCTTTGAGCAAAGCACAAGCTTGTAGCAAAGACACTGTAATGATGGACGAGAACAAGATAAAAGGCCAGAAATGGAAAGATGATAAATTGAAACAAGGAAAAGAAAAATCCTCTCCACTGCCACAAAATGCTGCCAGAAGGGCTAATTACCCAGCCAGACCACAGAGTGCTGGTGAGGGATTAAGAAGCTCCAGGAACATTCAGCAGCTATGATCTACTCCTATGAATCCACAGCTCCACCAGCCCTGCTGGACCTGACTTCACATTGCTCAGCCAGGAAGAGGGGAGAAGTTCCAAAGGCCAACAGCATGGGGAGGCAAGGGTCAAAGGCAGTGCTGGTGTGCAGTATTCTGAGCATAAGGGGTGCATGTACCCTCAGCACTAGGAAAAGACCAAAACTGTAGCAGAGGATACTCCAGCAGAATGTACCCCTGAGCAGTTCTCCCCAAGTCCCCTGGGAGGCAGCTGCTGGCGAGTCCTGCGTGTCAGATCTCCTTGCTCCTAATTCAATGGTGCCACCTAGTGCCACCAGCCCTGGCACGGGACAGCCCAGGTCTCCCTGTAAATGGATGCTTTGCTCGCATCCTCTTGGGCAAACTGGCTTCTCCCTGGGCTGCTGTAGTCTGGATCTCCTGCTGACAGCCTGCAGTGGGATGGGGTGCATCACCCACCACCATGCTGGTGAAGGAGTCAACTCCTCTTGAGCTTGGGGTCCAGGATCTCAGGGACGTGCTCTGGAGAGGGCAGTTGTGGAGGTTCTCCTGCTCACTGCAATGGCCAACCCTAACTTGGCCTCCCATTGCCTGCCCTCACTGTGCTTCTTCCAAGGGAGGAGAAAGAGATCATGTCTCACCACAACTACTCAGCCAGCCTTCCTCCTCACAGACCCCCTGCACCCCTAACAGGGCTGGCCACCATTCAGTCCTGCAGGAAGACTGAAACTTGAGAGTAGCCAGAAATCGTATCAGACACAACCAACAGGTTAAAGTCTCACTTTATGGGCCCTGAAAACCTGCAGAAGGTAATTTAACTGCCAGACCTCCCTGAATTGGGGGTTTATCAGCTCTAACTGGGGCTGCACAGCAGGAATGTCAGAGCCAGTGAAGACACACAGGGCCAAAAGGAGAGAATTTTGTGGCGACACCAGCAGAGATGAGAATCTTCAAGAGGCCCACCCGTGGGAGGTCCATGTGTGACAAACAGTCACCTGCTCAGATGACTGTAGCAGCAGAGCCACATGAATAATGATGCAGATGCTCCAGGATTGCAATAACATCAATCCTGGATGCGTTAGCCAAGATCCCAACCACCAAAGCCTGCACAGAGCACCAGATGGCTGAGCAAGACCCTGTGCAGAGATACACAGGATTTCAGTGTTTCCTTGCGCAGGCAGAGGCCAAATTCCCAAAACTGGAATGCAGAGCAAAACCTCAGCTCCACCAAGACCAGAGTCATGGCCCACCAATGCTGCTGCAAAGGCAGGATGGAAGAAGCAAGTTCAAATGGGGAGTCTGCTTCTCCTCAAAGTGGTGGTATGTGACAAACGCTGACTTGGGTACAACTTACTGCCCTATACACTGAGCAGGCATTTTCCTCTCATCTCTTTGTGCTACACGATGGAGCTCAAATGCAGAAGAGAAGGCAGGAGACTGGCTGCCTTGCTGAGCTTTCCACCTGCCACACAAAAGTTCAATAAAACCATCACCACTACCAAGGCTCTCCCTCCAGGACAGTACATCAGCCCAAGAAATTAAGGTTAATTTTAACAAGTATTTGTTTAAAGGGATATAGTGTTGAAAAGTTTTTTCTGAATTCAATGAGACTTCATCTACTGGAAAAATATTCATATGAGCCAAAATGTTCTTACTATTTGAAGTGCAGCCATGCATACATCCAGGTAATTTCAACTAAATTAGGGTGAATTGATATCAGCATCATTTCCTCTACATGGAGGTGGGGATCAAATTTTACTGTCAGCATTAATTAGGGGAACTAGTCACTTGATTGTGCATTTATTCAAGGGTTCCCCTGGGTTTCTGGAAAATCAACCCAGTCTGTGCTTTTCAGGGGTGTACATGACCTGAAAAGGAATTACTTAATTTTAATGGCCTCAAGATGCAAAAGGGCAATTTCAGGTTTTGGCAAGGGAAGAATGTTGGATCTGAAAGATGGGGTGCTCATTTAGATCAAAGTCCTGGCCAACCAGCACAGTGCTGTCAGCTCACAGATCAATGCCCAAGCTGCTTTTTGAGTCTCTTAATAATTGGATTTGATCAATGCTTTGAGAGGCTGTTCATGGCTCACCTCATTTCCACGGTGTTTCCTGGTGACAGGAGCCACACAGGCTGTGCAAGGGGCTGGGCAGAGACACAATGAACTCCTGTAAAGTGAAATAGAATCCTCAGCTCTTTATTCAAATGCATTTTCATATTTTCCCTATTGTCTTCTTTAAGCACCATTACTATTCAACAACAGTAAATCCATCATGCAGACTGCAAGGACCTCGTGCCCAGAGAAACTGGCATGCAGGGAGCACGAGGAAGGCATGTGAGCAGGTTTGAGTGTTTGTGCAGGTCTGCACTCAGGCAAACATCAACCTAAGCAAGGCAGAAAACATCCCTCTGCTGCTGCTCCCAGCACCGCCCCCTCAGCACCCTGTCAGGTCTGCTGTCTCTGCCTTACCACCTCTCCAGGATTAATGTCACCATAACTCAGCATCACACCACAGCCAGACCAGACACTCCCAATGTGTGTTTGGGGAGAGAGAGGAAGGAACAGACCTGTCAATCACACCCACAGAAGGACCAGAAGTGCATCTAGGGACAAATGGATATAACAGCATAGTGTGCCTGAGCACATCGTGGCCATCAGCTCCTGACCCTGCTGGGCACGTGCTTTGCCTGGATCACACACAGCATCTCAACAGTGTGCTCCCTGGGCAGGCACAGTCCTCTCCAGAGCATCCTCAGGCTGCAGATATTCCTGAGCAAGGCTGTACCAAAAGCAGGCATGATTTCAGAGTGCAGGGAAAAAGCTGTTCCCTTGTCTCCAAGCCAGAGCAAAGTAGCACCTCACTGCTTGGCAGCCTGGAGGGAGCACCCCTTCCCAGACCAGAGGCAGCTTCACTGGCTGCCAGCAGAGCCATGCTGCTGTGTTAAACATGTGACTCTGTATTTCCCAGGTGGAGCAGTTTAATTGCACTCTTGAAGAGACATTGTCCCCTGTGCCACTGAGGCCATGTGACACCAGTGGCACCCACTGCCCTCCCCACCAGGGCTTTGCAGCTGTTTCAGCCCACAGCCCCCTGCCTGGCACCCACACCTTGCTGCAGAATTCACAGCAAAACCACTCTTGTAGCTTAAAGTCTACTGACTTCCTTTGTTACTCCACTAGCCTTCCTCTTCAGAGGGCACCTCCCTGAGGTGCACAGCTAACCCCTCTGCCTGCCACCACAGAGACCTTTGGCTGCACCCAAGCCATGAGGCTTGGAATGGTGAGATACAGAGCCTTTATCTCCTTTCATATGACTGTGCATCTCTGTGTTCAAGCATGAGAGCACAGGCTCTGCACAAGGCTCTGGGGATTAACAGGTACTACTTGCTTACACTAAAGCCAGCAACAACTCACATTAAGTGCAGCCACAAAATTCCTGCTCACTGTAGAGATGTTACATAGCAGAGTTAAAGCACCTCTGGCTTTACCTTTGTGCTTGCTGAGACCAAAGCAAGAAGCTGAGACTCTAGCCCTTATCAAAACAGCTCAATTTTCCCAGAGAAAGAAAAGACTCTAGAACATAAATAACATTTAGACAGGAGAAGGGGTGGCAGTGCCAAGCCACAGACATGCAGTGTGGTAGGGGGCTGTGAATTTGATGGGATGTTGCCATCAAGCTCATCATGAGTCTGTCATGGGTCACAGCTCATCTGCAAAAGCAGGTGGATTAGACAGAGTGAGCAGACAGGTGGAAGCTCTGCAAGGCTGGGTCTTTCTAGACAGCTGCTGTTGGGCTGGTAGGAATAAACACCGAACACAGGGAAAGTCTGTGCAGATTGCTGTGGGGAAAACAAAACCCACTGCAATGCAACTGGGAAACCGCGGGGGAAAGCACGGGGAGCAGGGAAACTCCCTAAACCTCTCCTCCACGCACGCCTTCAGCTTTCGGCGGCCTCGCAGCACCATCTGTTGGGAATGCATGGAAGCTGGACAGCCTGCACCGCACGCTCCCAGCTGATGCCGAGACTGACACCGTGCTGTGCTCACCCAGACGGGCAGACAGTGTGGGGACAGGAGTCCTGATGCCCCAGTTCTCCCTCGTGGTTACCAGCCAAAAGCTGCTAAATGTGTTTCCCCTGGGAAGGCAACCTCCTAAAACCCCACCTAGTCTGACATACACCCACATCTGGGTGCTCCTTCCTGCTGCTGAACCTGGGAACTGCATCAATAGGAGGACACAGACGTGGTCCTCAGCAGTGAACTGTGAAATGAAGGAGCCCCCTGAAGAAAAGCTGTGTCACACAGAGGTCACTGTATGCTGAGTCCATGCCACAAGCTGCACAGACAGCATGGCTCATTGGAAACTGCACAGCAGGTGATGACAGATTGGCTCTAGTGGCAAAATTCAGGCCTTTGTGACCCTTTGGTTGGACACGGCGCTGGCCTTTACACTTGGAAAGGCTGACATAGGTTAAAACACAGGAAATACACAGACATTATGGCTTTCTCATGGGAGATCTCTGATTTCGTGTCTGAAATTCAGTAGGACAGGCCAAGTGGCACAAACCTCCATCCTCCCTCCCTTTCTGCCAGCAGGCACAGTGCCATGCACCAGTGAGGCAGCGGTGATGCCAGAGCAGGAGCGTTACCTACAGAGAGAGATGAGCACGCTCTAGTGGTGATGCCCTCCTTGTACGCTGAGAAGAGTCCACTGCCTGCCCTGACAATTCTGAACCTCATTTTGACTGAGAAAAACGTTTTCCAATGCCATGTGCCAGCTTCAGGGATTTCAGAGCAGTGGATCCTACCCTGGGGACTGAGCTCACGCAGACAGAGCATATGCTTCACTGGGCATTCCTGCAGATGTCCTCTCCAGGCTGTGCACACACATGGCATTAAACAAGTACTAGTCCTGCTGCCCCCTCTGACTGCTGCTGTGGCAGCACTGCCCCTGCCCTCTGTCCTGCAGCTTGGTAAAGACATTTTGGTTAAAATCATAGCAAAACAAGTAGATTTCCAAAGATGCATCTTATTAACTGGGATGCTTCGTGGCCTCATTCTGCCCAGTGCTTGTAGAGGCACTGCCATATGGTTGCCGATGGCCATCCAACACAGGGGCTGCAGCAGGAGGATTCCTGCTTCACTTGCTCCAAATCAGCAGCACCTGGGGATTACTGGACAGGCCTAACACTGATGCACCAACCTGGTGACCCTTTATCTGCTTTATTCCCTTCACCTGTGGTGGCACAGTCTCCACTGCTACAGCCAGATTCCTTCTCTGCATCCATGCTCTGCCTTCCTCTCCTGTATTACCATTTTATGTAATTGGCCGTGTCAAAAGAGCCCTTATATAACCACAGCCACCCCAGGCACATGTCTCGAAACACATGCATGCCTCCCCTCTCTGTCAACTGTGATCTTTTGCACATGGATGGATTCAACCCTTATCCAGGAAATACTAAAAATAAAGAAACCACACTTGCAAGCACCAGGGACTCTCAGAGCTTGGCATAAGAGTTTTCCATGTCTCTCACAGACAGTATCTCTATACTGCAACATGAAGACCTAGAAACAACACATGCCAGTGGGAAAAGAATAACTTGCTTTATTCAGTCACCTTCTCTGCATTCAAGCAGAGCAAGTTCTCCTAATGAAAAAGTTCTTTTTTAATCTTCACAAATGCACAGATCTATGTGCAAGCCATCCATACAGACCAGGGACCTGTACAGAGGCTAGAAACACTTTGGACAAAGTAATTTTAATCATCTAAGTGATTCCATCGATTTTCCTGGGCTACTTGCATATCTAAATTAATCTGAACATTTGCATGACATCTGCCCAAAAGTTTACTGTCTAAAAGCATTGGCACAATAACTTCCCATGAGATCACCTTTATCATTGGCACAAGGAACCATAATGACTGGCTCACCACCCTGCTCACACAGATCATTTGCAGGGGCAGAGTATCACTTACGGATTAAACAGGTTGGAGCCTGTTGTGCAATGGTGAACCCAAGGAGCACTTTGGCACCAGCTTCAGGGAAAGCAAGATGGGGGCCCAGATAACCAAGGTCATGATTTGTTTGTAAAGTGAAGAGAGGTTTATTCCACCTCACTAGACATTACAGCTTCACTTCTCTCTGACAATAAGACTTTGTAGGGTTTTTTTTCTGTTCATCTCCTTACTCTGCTACCACATCTCATGTGTCTTAGGCAGGTGGTTTTTCTAACTCCTGCCATCAATAACTGCAAAGCTACTACTAATTTCAGGTACATACTAAAAGGAGATGGGCTCTGATCACATCTCTCAAACTTATTTTGGCTCCATACATCTTCCTGAATGCTGAAGGCAACCAGTTGTTTCCTGCTTTTCATAGTCAGCATTTCATTTTACAAGGCTCATTACAACAGCCTTTCAATGCCCATGTAGATTACTAAAGTGTTGTCTGGCCTGAAAATGTTCATAATTTATGTGACGATGTCAAAGCCTTGTAGTTGTGAGGCTGTGCTGACATCAGTCCAGCTAACAATGGTCTTTCTGGAAGGAAATTATTTTACTTTTCTCTTGGGCTATGCTCACAGATTGTGTTACAGTTATTGATGGTGACCATGGAGTCACCAGATAGAGACAAATCATTTACTTACCTGAGTGACTCTTCCAGGCCAGCAACTCAGCTGGCACAGAAATGGCAGTGATTTTGTCCTGCTTAGATTTGGGTAGAGTTAAGCTTTGACCAGACTTGGCCATGAGTTCACTGTCAGCCCCTGGGCAGGACTCCCTCCTGGCCAGCAGCGAGGCTGCAGTGCCTGGCAGGTCACACTGCCTGGGCCACTGGAGGTGCCCAGCACTCACACCAGCAGAGGCAGGACAGCAGGCAGTCTGGGGACAGGAGGTGCACTCTGCCACACAGAGATTCTTTGGTTTGCTATATTTACTTTTTTAATGAAATGGATGTGATTTAAATATGACTTAATTTAGGTTGTCAATGCTAGGAAAGTCACTATATTTACAAAAAAATTGTTGTGTTCCTGGTGGAAAAATGCAGCAAATTGTGTTCAGCAGCCTTATCTCAGACACACGGATATCAGGTTGGCACCCAGGGCTGATCCCTGGCTCCTGACTGGGCCGACACTACAATAATCCCCTTCTTCGGGGAGGCTGAAGGGAGGAACACCTGACCCAGCTCTGTCTGGCAGAAACCACATCGCTCAGTATTTTGATAGGAAGTTTTCATCCAGGTCTAATGAAAAGTCAGGAATCCCCATGAGCCGCCCTTGGCTGCCACCTCACCGCCCCCACCCGGCTGCTCTTCTCAGGAGAGCTCGCAGTCGCACAAGCATTATTAATTAAGCTTTTCGCACACTTCATTTGCTTTCTGTGAGGTAAGTCAGAGATTTCTGGACCACTTCACTCACGGCTGAGTGCAGTCAGCCACGAGGAGGGGAGTGTGGGGGGCTCACCTGGCTCCAGGCTCAGCTCCGCACAGGGCGTGGCCGCGGCCGCCCCCGACCGTCCGTCCGCTCCAGCCGCAGCAACCCCGAACACCTGGTTGGAGCCAAGGCGGTCACACCCAAGGGAATGATGGGAAAACGAGGGTCTGCACCCCGCTGTACCTGCTGGGCATCTGCAGACAGGGGCTGCCGCCACTTGAGTTTGCCTTAGTCCAGTACCTTTCTTTCCTGTTGAGAAGAGTGGACAGGCTTTTGCTAAACTGGCTGTGATTCCCAGCATGTATTTCATCAGGACAGCTCTGCAACACGTCAGTGTTTTGAGCTGTTTGCTGGAAGCTTTAGAAGTCAGTACTCAGGCCCAGCACAGCATTTCTCTAATAATATAATTGACAAAGTTGTTTTATTTTAAAAGTTAAATTCTCTACAATAAGACCTTCATTCTGAAGGCATGGCAGGTTAAGCACTCATCTAAGCATTTGCTTCTACTGTTAACACTGAGAGAAAGCACTCAATATTATTTTCTTTTACTTTTTCCCAAAGATATAATTTGATGACACGAGGTCTCAGTTAAAGCAAAGAAAATATTGGGCAGGGGCAGAGAAGCACAACACAGTGAACACAATTACTACACAACCAAAGCCTCTCCTGAAAGCTCCTGACCTCCCAGAGATGCTCCACATCTCTGATTCCAAATGCACAGGACTGTCATAGGAATAAATACATGAAGGCTGCGTGTCCTGGACTGTGGTGATATGTAGGACCATACATGCAGAGCAAATGCCTGCCATATTTACAGGGAAAAAAAATTAAGAGAATTGCTTATATGAGAGAAGCTGAGCTCATTTAGCTTCAAATAGCATATAAGTGAGTTGATCATACACTTCTTCCAGAGGCATAAGGGCCTTGCTGACCAAACAGCAGCTTACCTCTGAGCCAGCTGCCCATGTTCCAGGGGTCAGTCAGGAACTGGGATCGGGTGGCTGTGCTCCAGTACAGTGGAGTCCAGTACAGTACAGTACAGTACATTATGCTCTGCAGTATCTCTGCACAAACACACAGGAAGGGGAGTACATGAGCATGAACATAAATATGCTCCTAATGCTGGGGAGACACGGGGCTGTCAGTCACAGACCCCAGGGGTAACTCAGCAGACCCAGGGACCAGCATGGGAGGATGCTCTGGGTGGGATGCAGCCTCCTGGTTTCAGTGCAGTGCTTAGCACCAGTCTGGGCCAAAATGTTAAATTCACCCCAATTATTTCTATGTGGTTCAGTATAGAAAAGCCTCTTCAGGTTGAACAAAAAATAATGTTTTAATAACCTAATCATCTTTTGTGATCAGTCACCAGCCTCCCTATTTACCCCACACATCCCCCTGCCTAGTCAACCCCGCTCTTAAATTTTGCATCTGCACCTGGAGATTTTGTTTTAATACCTTTATTTCCCACCTTCCTTTCCTTTCTCATGTAATCAATACCATTAGCTCAAAGCATTGCAATTTTTCATGGAGCTGTTGTGAAGCCAAAATCTGTCTGGCTTAGGAGTCTTCCTCAGTGAGCTTTGCCAGCTTCCCCAGTTCCAGGAAAGTAAAGCTGGGTCAAGTTAACAGCACAGCTTGTTACAGCACAAAGCATCCATCTCTGAGGATAAACAAGTTATTTGCATACTTTTTCATTCTTCAGCATCATGCTTGCCAGCCAAATGTACCACTGTAAATGGTAAAACAAAGCCACACTTCATCCTGCTGGCCAGAGGCCTTCATCTGCTGAGGGTACAATGGCAAACAACAGGCAAGTGAAAATACTCTCCCAAACATAAACAAAGTAATGGTTAAACACAGTTGTTTTTTTTCCACATGGGTGTACAAATTCAGCTGCCAGATTAGAAAAGTATAAATATTATTTGGTACATAGCTGTGTGCAGCATTTGGAGCTGTGTTTGCAGGAGGTCAGTGCTCACACCCAGGAGTGGGGCTCTTCCACTGACCAAAGGAGAGTTTGAAAACACTTGCAGGGCCATGACACCTGAGGGGCTTGCTAACCAAACACAGTGCTGCTTGTACCCATGGTAGCAAAAGTAAATATCTCAAATGCACTTACAGACTCCCATCTGCAGCTGTACTAGCCCAGCTCCTGCCCAGGCACAGCCCCTGGTCCTGCCTGCCAGCTGGGAGCACTCCAGGGCTGGGTACATGGTCAGCAAATGCCACCCTTGCAGGGATGCCACAGAGACCGTGTGCACACATCTGATTTAACAGAGACTTTCTGCATGTGCAACACCTATTTGGGTATCATTCCTTAAGGACAAGAAGTTCATGAAACTCAGCCACTAATAATTCCAAAACGAAGTTTATAACTTTCTTTCTGTCCAGTTCCTTCATTTTAGATACTAAAGATGGAAAGGACCTTTCATTCCTTCCTACTGCAATATTAACCCCAAGGAAGGCCAGAAGGAGCCTGGGGGAATGTGACCCTTGCTGGCCAGGACTGTCAGGAACATCAGAAGTCCTCCAAAACCCCTTTCAATATCAGCCAGGTTTGCAGCCCGAGCCTGAACCTTAACAGCATCAAATTCTTCTGTACCATGTAGGAGGAACATCAGGTGGCCAAAGGGAGGAGGAGGAAAAGCGACACATTCTCAAAGCTGTGTTGGCTAGGTTGCTAATGATAATTTAATTCATAGTCCCACCAGCCTGGCTGTGTCTGGAGGCACTGAGAGCCCCTTCAAAAGCTGCTGCCTCATTGCAGGCCTCAGACTCTCCACTTTTCCAGCTGGCTGCAGTGAGGACAACCTGCCCTTCCATAGCTCCAGGGGGGCAAAAAAGGGAGCACATCCAGGCTGCCTCATGTCAGCAGGACAATGGCTCTTATAAAGGTATCCTGACAAATGAGTCTCTCTGGCCTTTTCTGCGTCTCAAAGCATGACAGCAGTGGCACCCTGCACCAAAAAGAGGGGCTGAAAGGTCCAGACCTTTGGATTAGGAACAACTAAACTTCTCCCTTATGGTGCTCTCCATGAAGTAGATCGAAAGGCTTCTGACCTTGAACAGCCAGGCTCCACCTGAAAGAAAAAAAAAAAGACACTTAACTTTCTAAACAGCTCCAAAGTCAAACTAACAGTGGTGGAACATGTCGCTCTCTGTCTATCCTATTTCAAGGCTTGGCTGCAAGTCAGTGGCATTTTGAGCTGCAGCCAGCTGTGCCTGTCCAAGTGGATCCCTGGGGAGCCCCAAGCCTGGCTGCCTTCTGCCCACTCCTCTGCAGTATCTTGATCTCTGTGCCCAAGCTGTTCCTGCTCCTGGGCTGCACTCCCTGCCTCCAGTCCGCTGCCCAGGTCTCAGATCTTCCCTCTCAATGTGCTCAGCAGCAACCCCAGAGAAAGGGCAGCCATCAGCCTCTGCTTCAGAGGGAACACCTGATCCTGGACATAACATAATACAACATCCCCCTTTGAATTTCATGACCTCTCCTGCACTACACTGCAGTCCCATCCCACTGACCATGTGGGATGGAGGTGATTTCCAACGACAGGGTGAGTGCTCTGCTGCCCTCTGTTAGTCATGGCTGATTCTGCCCAGCAAACAGCACCTTCTCCCAAGCTGCCCCACTCAGCTTCTGTGGTTCTCCACTCTCCTCCCCAGCCAAAGGCAGAACTCCTAAGGGCAGGTGCAAAGGAACCATCCTGCATCCCACAGAGGTGCTGCCGTAAGGCAGAAGCTTCGCTCTCCTTCCTCAGCAACCTCAGTCAAAAATGCTTTGCCTTGACCAAGTCCCAACAACAGCAACTGTGTCAGCCCCAGGCCACTGGCAAACGTTCATCATCCCAACACGGAAATACAAGACCATCTCACTGATGGCCCTGTCACCAGAAGTATCACAGAGTCCAGACAAGCTTCAGGTGATGAAAACTGTAATGAAGCACAAGGAAATTCGTTTTGACCTTCAGTTCTCCCCCTTGATGAGATACATCACTGTGTTCTCACAGCTTGAGCAGTGTCTTTGCTGGATCCATTTGTAATGTGTAATGTTTTTGCCCAAACTCCATTTCCTTTCTTCCAAAGCAGTAAGATCTGCTTATGACTCAGCCTCAATAAAATACACAGCAAGGACCATTAAAACAAATGTGCAGTGCAGGGATAAAATTCATAGGCTACATTTTTTAGGCTAGAATCTTCATTGCCCTTTATTTACCCTCAAAAAAGAACATCAACTCATGCTAAGTCTCAATGCAAATTAAATCTACCAGTAAAAGAGCAGTTTTAAAGGGAATCTATCTCCATGTGATAAATAAAGTGATAGACAGGACTGAAGAGGCTGCGTGGTGGCCCTGGAGAGCTCACACTCCCAAGCCTGTATGGCACTTACAGCAACAACACTCCCCAACCATTCTCTGCCTGAATAAAGATCCCACCAGCTCCGAGGAAATGACTTGCTGAGAAGTGTGGGCGGAAAGAGAGAAGGAAGCCAGGGGATTTTTTCTAGTTTAGCATTCACAAATTCGAAAAGAGCATTTCAGGCAAAGCCTTGTACTCTCAATGAAGCTGTAGAGGCTGTGGCTGTTCCCCTTTGGTGTTTGAGAACTGGCCCCAGGGTTTACCTGTTTGTGAGCCAGAGCTTTCCAAGTCCTCTTGACACCGAATGGCCTTGGAAGTGCTTTGCTCTTTACAACAGCACACAAGAAGTGTGTGGTGAGGTAACTCTAGGGAAGGTAAACAGCATTATCCATCCTGTGTTAATCCACCAGTCGAAAGTCTCTCATGAAATGCATTTGAAATCTGATCCTAAATTCTTTGAAATTACCCTTTTCCCTGAATTTAGTGGAATTCCATGCAGTCTCTAATCTCTCTGGTTTTGTGTTTATCCAGTCACTTGCTTTCATAAGAGAGACATCCAGGCAACACAGTGTTCTCTGATAACAATAAAGCCTGTACGTGTTCAAGCACAAGAATAAAGTGAAGGGAAATAACAAACCCATTTAAAAAAAAAAATCCCCAACAAATTAATAAGAAATAAAAATATAGCCATTTTGCATAGATTCAGTGGTAGGGACTGACTCCAGACAGTCAAAAAGTAACTTTCAAGTGCATGAAATCTACTTTTTACAGATGTGAACTAAGAGGCATATGAAAAACATCCATAAAAAAATCTCTTCTTTAAAGTTTCAGTACAACATGCAGCAATGAGCTTGAGGGTTACTTTAGACATGCTTTCAGGCAGCAATACCCTTGTGTAACACCAAGTGAGCTGAGGATAATTGTAATGAAACAGCCTCTATGGCACCAGCTTTCCTTTCCTATGAGCAATCCTGCAGGATGCCAGTAATACAGCTCAATTATGTAAGAAAAAACCAGAGATTTTTGGGGACAACTACACAGCGTGCTGCTCCGTTGGAATAACAGGTGCAGTCTGGCACCTGTTGTCCAGCTGAGAACTCACTTTTGCGTTTGAAACAGAAAAATCCCAGCTGAACAGTGCACTTCAGGCACTACAGTAACCTGCTCTCAGGTCTGGGGAGGAACTGGGGGCGCTCCTCCAAATGGGGAGAATAAACCACCCTGCAAACCCATATTCCAGCTGTGAATTCAGACTTGCTCAGGTTTACACCAGTTGAGATTCTGGCCCAAAGACTGCAGAAAATGAGCTAGCAGTGACAGCAGATGAAAGGACAGGACAAGGACAGGGCTGAAAGAGCTTTTCAGAGCAATTCTTCTCTTTCCTGTAAAAGCTGTAGTGTTGATCTTCAGTACATTGATTCCCCATGAGCTCTGCTGGTCAATACAAGGAGGTGACCCTTTCTTAAGGTCATCTTGTATCCATAGTCCAATGTGACGAAAATCCACCAGAGACAGAACAACTGGTCCTTTTTAATCTTCTTCTTCTTTTTTTTTTTCCACTTTCCCTCGATTGTTATGTATGACTTAGTTTGCTCTCATCAAGTTTACTGGAACTGGCATTTTACCCCACATCACTGTGATGAGATCCTGATTTCCTTTGCAGTAAAACTCCGAGAAATATGATCATTTTATAAATGAGGAAGATTTCTGGATTCCTTGTCTACCTCCTTTTACAGAATTACAACCCTTTTTAGAGTTAGATAAGCCAGGAACATCTCAATGTGTAATTTCTAAAAGCAGAGCCAAGTATTTAATTCATCCGCCTCTGAGGTTGTTTCCGAGATCCGGGTGAGCTGCTCCGTGACCAGCAGGTGACAGTCTCGGCAACAGAAACCCTGGGCAACTCACGAAGAGGGGATTGTTCAATATTCTGACAGAAAACAAACGTTATTTTTTTGTTTGTAGATACATAGACAGTTCACAAAAGGAGACAATATTTTTCACCAAACATGCCAATAAAGAGGAAGGCCACAATAATTTCTGAGCGTGATTTCCCACCTCCTCAAGGAGATAATTCAGATAAAGGCATGAACGACTCTGTGCTCTAGAGGTACCAGCACCATTCTTAGCAAAATTGAGAAAAAACTCCTTTACACCTCAGTGTAAGTGAAAAACTAGCAGATACAAATAAAAGCACTTATAAACATAAGGACATTGCAGGGTGGCACAGTTACACAACCTAATGTGTTGAGGAGGGAACAGGATGTAGACAGTCTCTGTGTGCATGGTAGGTGGCTGTAACATTTTGCTGCAGCAGCCCCAGCCAGGGCTGAGTGCACAGCCTGGAGCACAGTGGTATCTGTGAGCAGAGACGTGTACAGCCCAGCTCTGGGTGATGGCCAAGACAACCTTTGCAGCAATAGCTCAGAAAACATTTCTGTTGTACATTTAGACTCATAATGTTACTTACAGAAAGGGCTGCATCCTGTTTAAAATCTAAAGGAATACAAGAACTGCTTGAACGGATCAGTCAGAACCAGAATGTGTGGTTTATGGGAAAAATGAGAACCCACAGAGGGTGGAGGGAGGGTTTCTGCTTCACGGCCATTCCATGTCATTCCCTGCTGTAGAGCAGTCACTCTAAAAAACTTCATTGCATCTACTACCATCCACAGCTACTCATCACAAGGAAGCTCAAGGGTCTCCAGCAGAAATTGCTGTTCTTGGCCTGGGTCACTGGCTCCCCAACACAGGCAGTTTTAGGGAAAATTTCTCATGCCTGGAAGAGAATCATATGCTTGATCAAATTTATTTTAATCCAATTGGGACTTTGCTTGAGCAAAGGTCAAGAATAAACTTTTAAAATCTAACTGGTTTGGCCAGTTTGAGAGGTATCTAGCCAGAGCCTCAGCAAGAGTATAGCAGTAATTCGATAAATCAGAGATTCATTTCCTTGTGAAATCAAGATTCAAAAGGTGTGCAAATTCCCATAATCACATGACTGGTGTCACAGACCATCTTGATCCAAATTGTGTTTTAATCAAATTTTACTAGATGCATTAAATCTTAAAACTTGTCCATAGTTCTCTTCAGTTTAAAGTAAGTATTCATGCAATAATAGTGTGATAAATTAATGTGTTGAGAAAACAAACAAATATCACATTGCCTGAATTGTAAATCTTGCCTGCATCACTGGTCTCTTGTCCTGATGTTGAGAGCTGTGACTGGTAAGTGGAGGAGACTCACTGCCTTCCCATATAGTGTATGTCCATTACCACAGGACAGGCTGTGTTTATTACCACACAGAAAAAGTATTATTAGTAGGTGCAGAGCTGTAAAAGGTGTGTTCTCACACCTTGATTTGGATATGAACAGAAATGTGACATCCAACACTATGGCCATCTACCCACACTCTCCATCCTGAGAGCACCTTTCTTTTGTGCCATGGATACAAGTTCTTCTGGATTACATTTCTCCTTAATTTTTCTTTGTTTCTCCTCCATATATCCATCTCCTTACTGACATCAATCTTTTTCTTCATATTGATTTCAAGACTCTTTCCTTCTTTCATTTCCCCTTCCCCCCTTCTCACTAACCACATTTGGTCACCCAGACCCATTTAACAGAGCGCTGTGGAGAGCAGACTCTGCCTTGGGCAGTGCAAGGAGCAACGTGTGAAACCCTCCACAGTAACAGAGAAATCATCTCATGGTGGTCACACAAATCTTGCTGTCTCCTTGGTGCTGCCAACCAATGGGAGCACCAGGATTTATATCCTGCCCTGAGAAAAAGCAGGGCAAGTATTAGGCAAACTAATCACGCTGCAGGGATTTGTGTAATGAAAAGCACCTCTGCTTGGGGGTCAGAAATGGTGTGAATCAACTGCACACCATTGCTTGGGGCACCTGGTATCTCCTTACTCTCTTTTGTCATACTCATTTTTGGGGCACTTCTCAGCATCTAGGAAGAGATAGGAGAGCTGGGCTACCCCATGGTTAAAGCACACAGTCTGTCTCAGGGCATTCTCTCCAAGATTGCTGGAAAACAAACTGCTTTACAGAGGGTTGGCCTCCCCCCGTGCCGTGCAGCCCTGTCTGTGCCCGGGGCCTCGACACGCTCCTAATGCAAACAATAGTAATGCAGCCTTAATGATCGCTGTCATTTCCATGTGCCTACTGCTGATCTCTTAATGAAGTATTCCAGTTAAATTGCACTGGCTCAAGCACAGTTCCATGCTGGCAGGAGCTGCAAAATCGGTCAAGTCAGTGAAAAGGTTCTGCAGGAGCCGCCGTACAATAGGAAAGCTGTCAGTGAAATACTGTTGGACTGTTTTGTGCCTGTTCCTACAATAAGCACGACACCTTCCTGGCTTTCTGAAGGAAAAGAAGAGAATAGAGGATGGAAATTGCCTTTGTCTCAGGTTGGGACACAGGAAAAAATTCAAAATGAGGATGGCAGTCTGTGGCGATATGGATTTGGCATTCATTGATGGGTGAGGGGTATCCACTCAGCACTGCTCTAACAGGCTCACTCCCTGCTGTCAAATCCTGCCAGGAGCACTGCTGCAGAAGAGAAAAGATTGGGAACATGCAGCACCACACTGACTCTTTGTTTACCTACTGTCACAAGCAGGAAACAAAATACTGGGGTGGGGGAAAGCTAACAATCTGTTCAATGACCAAATGTTGGTTGTAGGAAACAGGAGGAGCAAAATTCCTGAAAAGTGGCGGGTTTTTAAAGTTGAGCTTACTATGTGACCAGTCTAAAATAAAGACAAATAGATGACATATGTGTTCTTCACTATTCCAGAGATGAACAAAAGCAATGAGCTTATATCTCTTTCAGCCACCAGCTCTGGGATCTATGGCATGGCATAAGCAGAGGTCTCTAAATTTCACCTTTACTTGGGCCTTGCACACCTCACCCCTTCCCCAGTCTCCTCCAAGCATTGCTCATGTGGAAGCATCACTGGCTGCAGCCACTGCAGGGGGCCCAGGAACTGTCGTAGGAGCTGGGAGCACCATGTAAAATCTTGGAATTTAGAGTCCACCTGGGTCACAGCACCCACTCCATCCTTCTACTTGATCTCTCAAGGCAAGGAAATGCTGAAGGTGCTTGTGAGTTGTGGTTGACTGATAGAATTACTTTTTTCCTTAATAAAAGCCTATTTCAGAGCATATTTTCAAAGTCAACAAGTAAGAAAGTAATGCAAAGGGAGCTGTGATTTAGTCCAGCTACTCTACCATGTCCTCCTATAATTTCCTTGCTGATTTGGTGTTCTGTCTTACACATTTTCTTGGTAGCTAACACTAAAAACTGCTTCAGCAGAACAGAAATCAGCCCTATTTGGTAATGATCCACTACTAATGGTTGAGAGGGGCATTATCTTTCCTGTTCTATCAGTACAAGGCAAAAGGGGAGGCTGTTTCCTTCAGGGAACCAGGGCTGTGTTAGAGACACAGGAAGAAGGGAACAATGCCCGAGATTTGCATTTGCTGAAGGGCTCAGTACATTGCTCCCTTGTGAGCCGGCCAAGACCGACAGTACATGAATCCTTGTGATTCATCCTTCCCCCTGATCTACCTCTCTGTATCCAGCACAGCACAGAGAACTCTGTGTGTTTATTTATACACAAAAAGGTCTTTACTTGGTACTGTAGTATTTGGGTGCTTGGCTCAGGCTCCCAAGCCAGAGCAGGGGCACAGACTGATCTGGTGAATCCGTATTTTCTACTTTCCTGCCAGACTGCTGAGTGACCTTGGGCAGTTTACAGCAGTTTCACCTCTCACCACCTCAGTTTCTGTAAAATTATCCTGCTTAACTTTGAATAGCACGTAGCTATTAACTGATGCAGGGGAAGGGTATATTGCTTACATGTGACTCAAATGAGACCAGTGTCTACAATCTGGACTCAGCAAGGTAAAGAAATTGAAAAAGAAGAAACGTGAAATTGTTCCTCTGCCTCATCTGTTCTCCTCCTGCTGCCCTGCTTAAACATGGGCAATTACAACCCAACCACACCATCTGATTTATTCCATGTCAGCCACACTGAGAAATTCAGGTAACCCCCCAAGGCATCATAAAGGACAGATAAATAAGCCCAAGCATGTTAGGAAGAGTCTGTTAAAAGGTTACAGTTCTGCTGTGCTGATGAATGCACATTTCAGGGCAGACACTTCCTTTTGGAAGGCTCTGGATACAAAAACCTGGCAAGAAGGGCAGGGTGCTGCCTTTGTTGAGGAAGGGCACGCACAGGTCGCTCCCTGCTGATGACACCATGTGGCTGTACCTGCCCAGATTTTGTTAGCAGTTTAAGGGATGCACAACACGGTGCTGCTGCTGGTCACAGATGTGTCACACACATGGTTGAAAATGCAAATGAGTTTCTGCTGTTCATGAACATTGTACACTAAAGCTGACTGTCTTTCTCTCCCACAAATAACTCCTCCTGGAGTTTGTAGAAAGCCCTATCTCAGAGTTGAACCGTGGGCCTGGAAAGCAGATCAGCTGCACGTTGGGTGGTGGGAGGCTACAGGGCCTCATGTGCAGGGGCTACTCCCGTGTGCTGCTGCGTGAGCAGCCCCTAAAGTGTCACCTGCACAATACACAGGCTCCCCTCGTGTTCTCTTCCAAGTGTTCAGCTGTTGTCTCGGGCTGCAGCAGGTCGGAAGCTGCATCCAGAGTAGGTTTGGTTGAACGTATCCAGCCCCTTGCAAAATCCCCCGCTGTCAGAGGGCTGAAAACCCTCTCACCTTTGCAGTCCCACACCTGGCCATAGGTGTGTGCATGCGCAGCCAGCCTGCCAGGAAGGGGGTCCCTATCCTTGCTCTCGCAGCCCTTTACGGAGGCAGGAGCAGGCAGGAATGCCCGCCTGTGTTCTGTGTGCCCGCTCCCGCCCTGTGCCGTGTCCTGCCTCACGTCACCTGAGCACGTAAAGCTGCGGCCATGCGTGTGTCCCACTGTGCAACTCCGCGCTTACAGCGGCGATACGTGGCCGGCTGTACATGCAGCCCGGTGCGAGGGTGTGAGTGTGCGCGTGGGTGCCAGGGTGTGTGTGAGAGTCACTGTGTGTGTGTGCGCCCGTCCCTCGCCGCGCGGCTGCTCCTCTCCCCTGAGTGCCGGGCAGCCCCGGGCGCTCCGCTGTCCCGGGGGTGCGCTGTCCCCGGGGCACGCCCGGCCCTGCCGAACCCGCTGGGGTCCAGCTGGGCAGAGCAATGCAGCACCGCGACCGGTCCCGCCGCGCCAAACCGAGCCGCGCCGTGTCCGGCGACCCCGTCCCGTCCATGCCGAGCCGAGCCGCGCCGCGCCGAGCCGTGTCGGGGCCGGGCCGGGCGGGGCGGGGCGGGGCGGTGGGAGGGGGCTGGCCGCGGGGCCGCGGCGCGGCGGAGCGGCGGGCGCAGAGCGCAGCGGACACCGCACCGCGGACACCGCACCGCTCCGCAGGGCGCGCAGCGGGGCCGAGCGCTCCATGAGCCGCCGCGGGGCGGACCGGCGCTGCGCTCGCTCCCCGCCGCGGAGCCGCCGCGCCGCCGGTGCCGGGATGTGACTTGCGGCGGGGCTGGCCGACAGAGCTGCCCCGCCGACCTCGGCCGCAGCAGACAGCGGGTGAGCCGGCGGCGGGGCGGCGGACGGGGGAAACAGTGGCCCCGGAGCCCGGTCCGGGGGGCTGCCCACGGGGCAGCGCTGCGGGCGGAGGGGCACAGTGGAGCCGCTCGCCCGGCTCTGCGCCCTGCGCTGCCCGCAGAATTAGCCCGGTGGCCGCCAGCAGACAACAGGCTGGATATAGGAGTCCGGGGGAGATTAGACGGGATATAGGGCAGGGTGGCGGGGGGGTTGGAGCAGGGGGCTGCGCTGCGCGGAGCGGGGCGGAAGGGTGGCGAGGAGGGTAGTGGAGTTCAGAGACGATGGAGAAGGAGAGTGGGGACAGGTGGGGGAGGAAGAAACGGGGAAAAGAAACCGAAGAGAGAAATGAGCGAAGGGACAAAAGAGAGGAGGCTGGAGCGGGATAGGCATCGTCCTGGAGGAGGAGGAGGCGGAGGTTTCAGGCGGATTAAGGGGAGCCCAGAGCGAAGGCAGCCGCGCATCGGCAGCACGGAGGGGCCGCTTGGCCGCGCACCGCGCTCGTACGCGGGGGAGTTGCAGCCAAGCCCGGGACCTCATTGCATTCCCCAGCTCAAGGGCAGCAGTAACGGGGTGCAGGCGGAAGGGGAAGAGCCTTCTGTTGGCCCCTCGCCGCCACTGTCCGGTCCCGGGGGGTCGGCGGGAGGCCCGGCTGGGTGCGGGTGCCAGAGCCGTTTTCTCTCTAGTTAATAAAAGCTTTGTCTGTGTATTACCTCTCCGCAAAGCCACGCAGTGATAGGATTTAGCACTTAGGTGAACCCTTTGTTTACACCTGCCCTAATGTTTATCTCAAGGCTAACAGGATTTCCTGAGCGCTGAACCCAAACACCCAGGGTGGTGAGCAGTGCTAGCACGGAGTTACCTGTTTATTGGAGATTCCAGCAGGGAATATCGGGGTTGGGGTGTTCTCTCGCTGCATCAGGAGAAATCAGGTGACAGAACCCATCTGTTAGAAGGCTGTGACATGAATAAAAACAATCGGAGAATTAGCGAAGAAAATAAAAACATTGATTACTATAATTGATGGCTGTCGGTTGTGAAATCTACACCAGGCACTATGGTCTGTAGTGTCCAGGCACAGGCAATTCACAGAACCTGACTGAAGGGAATTGTGAGCACCTAGAACATGAGAAAGATCATTTTATGTTATATTCAGCATTACAAAATATTTCTAAATGAAAGCAGTACTTTTTTCTACTTGTGCTTTTTAGAGTGGGGTCTTGCTTTCTGTAACCATGAGGCTGTACAGAGCGTGATGTGTATCTAATGCAGGGGCTGTCAAAATCCCTGCTGTATTTTTGCCTACAAAGCACAATTGCACTATTAATTATTATTCTGGAAAAACACACATCTCTTGAGTAGTCTGATCTCAACTTGGCTGTTGCTGCTCTGTTATCAGTCCCGAAGCTCATTCTTCAGATCTGATCAAAAGCAGCTGGCAGAGATCCCGTGTTGTGATTAATTCCTCACTCACTCACTAGCACCTCTCCACAACACTTCATGGTGGGGGTGGTTTTCTTTTGGAAACTGCACAGTGAACCAGTCTTCTGCCTGTGTGGCAGGCAGGTTAATATTTGTGATACTATTGCCTATATTTACGAGATTGTTTTTCTTCTCTGTGATTGGATGCATCTTCCTGTGTCTGTTGACTAACATTAAGATACAGGCACAGGTAAAACATCTAACCACAAACAGCCTAACGCTTAATCTTTGCACAATTGCAGATTTATTCTCTCTATATATTCTGTAGCAGCATACAGAAGTATCTTTTTACCAGATATTTGCAAGCTTTGGTCAGAAGACTTTAGCTATGGAAAGCCTCATTGATTTTTAATCCTGACAACTTTTTGATGACAACTGTGAGATTTTCTGTTTCTGCTTAGTTGCTTGTAATTGTACTTTGTACCCGCTGGGGCAGCTTTGTATCTGCAATTTCTGTAGTGATTCTATGCCAGATAATGAAATGTAGGGGACTTTACTCTGTTGAAACCAGTGGAGTTATTACAGCTGTCATTGAGAGATGTCCTGCTAATTGTTTGCTGCTTTTGCCTGAAATGTGTAAGGCTCATTGATTTTAAGTGCTCTTGAGTGCTCTGGGTTCAGGCATGTTACCTTAATAGCTTTACTGAAGTAAAATTATGGAGAGGACTCTGGGGGCGGGGGAGAAAATCTCAAGTTGATTTCCTTCTGTATGAACAGTTCATTCAACTGTGTGGGGGATGTACTGGTGCCACTTACTGTATCTGCTGGAATGTTTCTGTGGTGTTTCTGTATTGCTCTTGCTGTAGTTCTCTGGCAATAGAAATGAAGTGCCAGCCAAAAAGAGCACTATTGTTACTACTGTGAAGTTGCATAACTTTGGTAAGAGCTAATCTAGACATGAAGAGGTAAAAATACTCTTTCTCTACAGTTACTGATTTAGGTAATTATCAGTGAGAATGTGCAGACAGATTTTACTACAAATCTCAAGGAACACAGGACTCTGCCATCTCACACACTGCACAGGCTTGAGGAAGAGGCTATTTTAATAAAACCCCCATATTGATGCATTTCTTTTTCCCAAAGCAACTTTTCTTAAAAAAAAAAACACCTTTATAGTTTTCTTTTAAAATACTTAGTCTCCTTTTAGCTAAAGTTGTGGTATTCCCTTGTGAAACTCATATGTTGTAATGCAGTGTTTTCCCTTGTTTTTACAACTGTCTGTGTTCAGTGCTGAGTATCAGTGCTAGAAAGAGATTTTTTTTTTTTTTGGCTCATATCATTGCAGGCAGTTGATTTTTATTGCCAGTTTTTACCCAGTCAGGCAGAAATACATAGTAAACAGGTTGGAAACAAACTGCTATATTGATAGCAGTGGGGAGGAAAAGATCCCTCCTTTGGACACTTCAACCCTGCTTGCAAGTTTTGGTCTGGGCAGGATCTGTTGTTCAGTGAGACTTTCTGACATTTGGTAGGAAATGATTTCCCACCAGGAGTACTTGTCAGCAGTCCCAGAGATTTCTAGGTCAGTACTATAGCTGTCTAGGACCTTTCTAAGAGGACCACTGTTTATCTCCAACAGCTTTCCCAAAAGTAATTTCACAGATGGAAGTAAGTTGGGAAAACTCCTCTTGAGTTGAACATCTCTGCATTTCAGAATATTTTTATCTGAATTCTCAATATATTTTGTCACAGCTTAATTCCCCCTTCCCAAAAAAACCCACTTCTTCGTGAAGGGGGAAATACACAAATTCATTAACCCTCCCTCCCCCCCCCCCCCCAACACTTCCAAATAGGAAGAGGAAACAAATGATGGGCTGACAATATGACTGCTTACCCATGCAGCACAATCTCCATGGAAACAGACTGTCCTAGAATAGCTCAATCACATGAGGGTTACATGACATGAATAAAGTAACCAGAAAACTGGAAAATATCTTAGAACTGAGGATACTTGCACTTAATTCATTACCCCCCAGGTTTTTGGAGAGTAGCTAATAAACAAAGCTAGTATTGAAAGCAATTTAGTCCATGCTTATCATAATTTGTAAATTATGGGATAGTGGAAAATTAACATGACCCTCACTTAAGGGCTGTTTATTGTTTCCAGTTTGGGTGACATTTAGAATGAATTTTGAATAATTTTCCACATGACCTACTGCTCCTTGAAATGGTACCACTGCTTTGCAGCATTGTCTTAGTAGATCCCAATGAATTGCCTCCTTTTGTGTCAGCAGGCACCGACCATTTCACACTTTTTAGGACATTTCAGATACTCTAGAGTAAATTCATTAGTTGAAGTAGGAATTGTCCGTGCATAGAAGGAATTGCAGAACTTCCTTTAGAATCTTTCCTTCTAGTTAATTATGTACTCACAGAGCAAGATTTATTGAGTGTAACCATATTCAATACAAAAATGAATATATTTCACTGATTATTAGTTTTCTGTCTGTAAAGTTTGTGTTCTTAACGTGAGTCTTGTGACAGAGTCGTTGAGAAACAAACCTGGTTTACAAATCAGGTATAAACAAGTATATATTCTACCAATTCACCATAAAGTAAATTAAAGGTATGGAAAACCCAAATAATTTGTCATTACCTGCTGGTCATTGCATCATTAGAACATTGCAGCCCTTCCAACAGGGCAAAGATACAGTAATTTCTATGGGCAGGCAGAGATTGTCTATTACCCTTTTCCTGTTTGTCCAAGCCCAGATCACATTATTTGTCACAGTTTCCACTGCTGAGGCAAAGGTTTGTAATAGGATGTTTTATCTGTTGTGTGAGTGAAGGCCATGGAGTCATTATGCATTTATATTAGCACATTTGCTGTCTTGGTGCCTCTAATAGGAAACATAACTATCGCCATCATCTGTCCGCAGGCAGAGGCCGAAAATGGCCATTGGTTATTATGCAGTGAAACATTAGTTTGAAGACTGAGATCCTCAAGATTTAATGTTGGTCATTGCAGGACTGTAATGCACAGAAAGAAAATCCATAGTTCTCAGCTCTAAGAGACTGTACACTTTCAGGCAGTCTATATAAATAGTTTTTGTGTTGGTAATGTTGTCCAACACAATGATGTTGCACTGTGTCTTTAAACCACATTCAACTCTCCTTAAAGTTTTTTAGGTTTCATTAAATGTGGTTTTGATCTATGAAACATCTTTGGACATGTAACCATTTAGGGCTATTGTCTGACTTACAAAAGAGCTACCAATAGTTTCCCTGCTTTTCACTTTGTATCCTAAACATGTCACGTGAGCTGTGACTCACACTGACTAACATTAACTGCCTGTTCATATGGTGTTCTGCTTCGTATGGTCATACCATATAAGTGGAAGTCTTCTTGCTCTGAGCACTTTCACCCTGGCATGTTGCTCACATCAATGAGCAAAATCCTGCTGGAACCTGCAGCACAAACTGCAAGTGAAGGTTACCAGTGTCAGGTTTCATATCTGGTTCTCACAGTGTTTACTCCAGACTGCCCTTACAGGGCAGCTCTTGCCCAGGCACACTGGGCAGTTAAAGGTTGTATTTTTAACAATCTCCTTTACCCTTCTTTGCTTAATATAAACCAGTGCCACAATACATGTATTTTTAAAGCACCTAACCCATGTTCTCCCTAAAACTAAGTTGAGATTTGTCCAGGCTTTTGATCCTGATAGTCAAGTGGGATGTGCTGTGTTCCTGGAGAGTTTACTATTGTTTACTCTCTGGATCCGGGAAAGTGATGCTCTGTTTTTTGTTATTTGTTTCCTTTGTATGGCTTGGACTGGCTAAGAAGCACAATGAGTCATTCATTTTTGATTAGTTGATTGATGACACTGCATGTGTGCACCATTGTCATGGAATATGGGATTTTTCTAGCCAACCATTTCCATTTGCAAACACAACCTAATACCTGAGCTTTGGAAGAGGACAAAAGAAGTGACTGTTATAACTGCTTATTGACCAAGCATGAAAACAGGATTTTCCTTTTTTTTAAAAAAAAGTACAATGTTTATTTTCCTTGGATTGATTTATCCTTTAAATAATAATAATTTTTTAAAATGGTTTTTACTCTGCCTTTGTGCCCGTGAAAGGAACAAGGCTGTGGAACAGTCTAATTGTGGTACAGTTTACACTTGCATCAGGCCCAGTGCAACTTACACACTTTAAGCACCTGAATTTGAAGGGGGTATTAAGTTTGGTATCTACGTACTGTATATAATGTATTATTTTGCAAGAGAACACCTAATTTCTTCTGGCTGTGCTTTAGGATATTTGCAGGGGCAGAGTTTGGCAACGTTGTTTTCAATCTGTGCAAACAGAGTAATGAGTCAGTTTGCATTCTGAGTACAACAGGCACAAGCAGCTTCTGGGAGGGCGGTGAAGGGGCTGGGGTAGGCTGTGCCAGCCGCAAATCCAGTGCGAAAACAGTAAACACGGGCTACTGAAACGAGCTGTGCTTCCAGTTGCTGTGAAATCCTCCAAAGGGAGCTCTAGCTAAACAAGTATTTTGTTGTCTCAGACAGAAAAATGAAAACCTACCCAGCCATCGGTTTCTTCCTCCTCTTCGTGATCAGCTATGGCTCTTCGGAAAACTCCAGCACGCCCAGAGGGTGCGGACTGGACCTCCTCCCTCAGTACGTTTACCTGTGTGACCTGGATGCCATCTGGGGGATCGTGGTGGAGGCGGTTGCGGGGGCAGGTGTGCTGACCACGTTGCTGCTGATGCTGATTTTGCTGGTGAGGCTGCCCTTCATCAAGGACAAAGAGAAGAAGAGCCCCTTGGGAATGCACTTCCTCTTTCTCTTTGGGACTCTGGGACTGTTTGGGCTGACGTTTGCTTTCATCATACAAGAAGATGAAATGGTGTGTTCTACCCGAAGGTTTCTGTGGGGAGTTATCTTTGCTTTGTGCTTCTCGTGCTTGCTAGCTCAAGCCTGGAGACTTCGCAGACTAGTTCGCCATGGGAAGAGTCCGTCTGGCTGGCATCTGGCTGGGGTGGCGATCTGCCTGATGCTCGTTCAGGTCATTATCGCAACTGAGTGGTTGATCCTGACGATTGTCAGAGATAACAAGTTGGCCTGCAGCTACGAACCCATGGATTTTGCTATGGCTTCGATTTACGTTATGTTCCTGATGGTATTTACCATGGGATTCTCGTTTTTCACTCTCTGTGGAAAGTTTAAGAAATGGAAGAAAAATGGAATATGCCTCATTATAACTCTTTTTTTTTCCATTCTGATTTGGGTGGCCTGGATGACTATGTACCTCTTCGGTAATGCTGAGCTACAGAGAAGAGACAAATGGAGTGATCCTACTCTGGCTATTGCACTGGTGTCCAGTGGTTGGGTGTTTGTAATTTTTCATGCCATCCCAGAGGTCCACTGTACCATCCTTCCATCACAGCAGGAAAACACTCCCAATTATTTTGATACTTCACAGCCAAGGATGCGTGAAACTGCTTTTGAGGAAGACATACAGCTTCCTCGGAGCTACATGGAAAATAAAGCCTTTTCAATGGATGAACATAATGCAGGTAGGAATTTGCTATAGAGGACTATATTTCTCTGTAGTAGTCAAAACTCTCTGTAGAAGACTTTTTTCAGGTGTTCAAAACAAGGGTCATTAGAAAAGCCATATTTTACACACTACCTATTGTTCACTTTCATAATTTGCATTAAGATATCACCTAGTGAGGTGGGAAATGCAGAAAAATGCATGAGTTAGGTTAAAATTATTCTTCTGCACGTTGTTTTTTTCTTTGAAAAACTGAAGAATTTCAAGTGCAACATCAAAATTTAAAAAAAAAACCCTGGAAAAATCAGCTCTGTTTTAAATAGTTTAAATGACATTTTTTGTCATTAGCAGGTAACAACATTTAATACAAAATATTTTCCCAAAACCCAAGAAAAAAATAAAGTGAGTGGTCTATGTTACACAATGCTCAGCCTCTTGAGCAACAAAATAATTATGATTAATTATATTTCCATTAAAAATAATTTAGTGCCACTTTGTGTCACTGTGGGGGAAAAATGCCAAGTGGCTTATAGACAAGTTCAAAGACAGCCTTTGTTTGAAGGCTTTACCGTCTGAGGTTTCACAGAGGTTTCGAGGTAATTTGCTTTCCTTGTCACAGAACGATGTGCAATGACACATCATTAAAATTTCCAGCAAAAATGTTTTTGAGTGATTACTGAAAGGACCAGCAATAACTGGGTGCTTAAGAGATCCAAACCATTGCTGAATGTCAGAATTGCACAGGTTGCTCCGTGCCCGGGATGGGGAGCAGGAGCCCGATGGTGCTGTGCAGGAGGGTTGTGCTCTGGTGCTGTCCCACACTTGGGTGAAGGATCTCATTACTCGCAACACTGATTTTTATTCACTCTAATTGAGAAGAATACTGGCCTGGTGTCCCAGCCAGTCCTTGTCACATTGCTTTGGCAGCCCCCAAAAGAAGGCTTAGGGCACTTTACCTTCCTATTTGTCTTTATGTGTCTTTGATTTCCGCTGGTTTGATGTTTCCTCTGGGTACAGACCAGACATGGAAGAAAATAGCACTCTTGTTTGGCACAATGTCAGTCAGGAAGGCGTTTTTCCTTTAAGTTTTTTAGCAGGAACTTTATAGGTCTCCTTCTGGTATGGAAGTTTTGAACAGAAAGGATTTAAGTTCTGTAAGCAGATACCACAAGGGCAGTGGTAAAACAAAAATCACATGGATAAAAGAATGGTTGCTATTGCTAATATTCCAGAGCAACAGAAGCAGCTGCACTATGGACTGTTAAAAGAATTGGTTCTTTTATAGGTTGGTTGTTTTGGGGGGTTTTTTAAACTGTCTTCCATCCCCCATTAAATTAATTTCATAGTAAGGTAACTGCAGTGGCTTCAGTGAAGCTATTTCTGACAAAGGAAGATTCAGAACAATTATATAATTATTCAGTCTGTATAATTCCAATTCATGCATGCATTCAAAAGAAAGAATTGGAAACTCCTTTTTGATCTAATCATTCAGTAATTAAGTTTTTCAGTGAAATGGATAGATGTGTGATAGCTATAAAATCATTATAGTATCTATTATAGTGCAGTTTATGTTCTGTTTTAATCTATCGGAATCTTAATACAATACAAAATTGATTTCCTTGTCTGATGCCCTTATTAATATTTATCTTAATAAATGCATGTCATTCCTAGTCCCATGGCATATGAGAATTTTTAATAAATCAAAACAGATTCATTATTCCTTTGCAACAGTTCTTTAAGCAGAGACTTGGGACTACATGGTTTGGAGAAAAACCTTCCTAGTATGGTAGAGACTTAAAGCAAATACAGTCAATAATAATCAAGTCATGTATTACAGCTGCTGAAATGTCAGTTTAAGTCAGATCACTGACATCAGCTGATGGTTGTCAGTGGAAAAGCACCTGGAGTCTATTAGCAATTGGCTCTCTGCAGGTACGTAAAGAATGTTCTCTTCTTTCATCCATTTAATTAACCTCAACTTGAGAATTGATCATTAAGAGTTTAGAAATTAATGGAAGGGTGCTTTCTTCAGTTATACTTGGGAATTATGTTTAAGAATGGAAGATTTACTCGTGAAATTTTAGAAGACACATAATCAGAAAAAAACCTCTTAGTTCCCTGACTGTAATACTAATTTCAGTAAGTAGTCAGCTTTAGATAGAAAACATGCCTGGACAAACATGTTTTCCATTAATTCTTGTTATTTCCATTAATACTTTTAAAAGATAATTTCATAATTTTGCTCTTTTAAGATTTTAAGTGGCATTTTAAGAATCTGAACAGCCTTTAAACTATAGGTTCAAACAACCATATGTCCTCCTAGTTTCCTTGTTTCTTAGCAAAAATGTAGCTTCAAGTTACACATCACAACAAGAGCTGTTCTATTCCAGGAATAACATTAGACATTAATAAAGCAAAACTATTTTAAAGGTAGTATTTGAAATGTGATTTAAACAGCATACTAATCTGGGATTTTAATATTCATATCATAGGTTGAAATGTCTATTTAAATGAGTTATTTTCATAGTTGTGTCTTTTAAAAAGTGTTAATAAAGTATTTAGAAGCCCTGGACAAAGGCTGATTGACTGAGTTCTCAGTGCTCTCTGGAAATGCAGTGCACAATAGCAGGGCAACTTTTGTAGGCAAAGAGAATTTGCCTTATATGTGAAAAATCTGGATGTGAAATGTAGAATGCTGCAGCTGTCGGGAAACCCAAGCCCAAGCAGCTCCAACTCATTGAATTTCATTTAATAACTTCTAGTACCACAAGTCACCATTGCAGCCAATGCCTAAAAGCAAAGTTAGCAAAATTTAAAATATATGTTAAAAGGAGACTTTACCACATTTACTCAGATCTTCTTGGCACTGCTTGTTTTTTACCTATACATACACTATGAAACTGGATGTATTTATAGCAGTAGAAAAAGTAGAAGGAAAATTGGTAAAACTGGTGTGAGAAAAAAATTCCAAAATGAGTATTTTGTCCACCAGATTTATCACAGATTCTTATGTTAAAAAAACTGTGGACTGTTTGCAATAATAGGGAAAGTAATTTTATCAATATCAGAAATTGAATTTACTGGCCCTTTAAGATAGCTTTGAAATGAACGTGGACATTTTGGTATATATTTTGTGTGAATATTTTAATGATAATATGCATTATAAAGTTGGGGTGGGGTTTATGTGTACTATCAAATACCAGTGCAATCATTTGTGTTTAACACACAATATGTAGTCAAACATCATCAACAACAAAAATGCTACTGATCCTGAGATGGTTAAATATAAAAAATACTTAATTACAGTTTAGGCATTTTCATCATTTGTTGTCTCAGTGTTCTGCAAAAAAACATAATTTAGAAATATAGAGCAAATGAGGGTCTGTGTATCTCTGAAGGCAACAACTGAGCATTTGCAGGGTGGAAATTCTAAATTTCCATGCTAAATCAATACTGTTCTTCCTCTTGGTGCACAGCTCCCAAAGAGAGGAGTAGCAGTGGATAGAGGACAGCATATGGCAGTGGGATCCATTTAAATCTTGTTCTACACAGAGCAACTATATTAAATCCTGGCTTTATTAAAGTCTGTGCTGTAATACTTGTAAACTTGAGCTCATTTGCGATTTCAGCCAGAGAGCACAGAATTGTAATTTGAATGAAATCTAAGAGAAATTCTTGCCCCAGGTGCCTGAACTGGGCATGTTTCTCTTTACCAGCTGACAGATGAGAATTGCCTGTGGTAACCACGCACGTCGTGTGGATAAATGAGCTCTGTTCAGTGGCCACGGCTGAGTTCAGTGAAGCCATTATTTACCCCCGAAATTAAAGAGGGAGTTTGTATCTGCCAATCCCCTGACTGGTTTAGAGAGAAAGCAGCATACCCCTCACTATGTATATCTCTCATTCAGAATGTACATCTTGAATGCAAACTTGTGCTAAAATTATTGGAGAGACTGATGTACTCCTGGTACAAACATTCAGGAGGACAATCAGTATCTTCTCTTTTACTTCAGTCATTTGCCATGTTTAAGCTATTTGAAAGCAATATTTACTTGATTTTTCTAGTTTCTCAGAGTAAATATAATCTGAAACATCTGGAAAATCCTTATATGCTAGTCATGCTGAAGTAATGCTCAGGGGGCTGTGAGCATGCTTACTGGCTCGAGCAAGGCTTTGGATCCCTGTCCACTGAATTTGATAGAAAGCAAATTGTAATACATTTCACTTAACCCCACAGTATCCAGACCAACACAGTAAGCACTCTGCAAAATGCATTGTGCAAGATACATCAGAGCTTCAGTGACTGAAGACCTTGAGCTCCCATTGAAATGAGACTAAGTAAGCTTCAAAAATTTGGTTCCATTGAATTTTTTCCTGGTTTATAGCAAACAGTTAATTCTATGTAAATCTGATTTTTCTGAGATCCATTCCCAACTACATAATAGAAACAGCTGTTCAAAAGCAATGTGAAAAACTGGCATGGCAACATGAAAGTTAAAATCAGTGCCAAAGTTCCCAATAACTAAACTGGAAGGAAGATACTTTGTGATTTCACAGCTTTAAGTGTGTTCTAAGAGTGGTCTCTCTTTTCTAAACACAGCGCTAAGAACGGCAGGATTTCGGAACGGCAGTTTGGGAAGCCGACCTAGTGCTCCTTTTAGAAGCAATGTTTATCAGCCAACTGAGATGGCAGTTGTGCTAAATGGTGGGACTGTAAGTATCAAAATGTGATGATTTAAGAAATCTTTAATATGCACTGATATATGCAACCACTTCTAATTGAAAAACCTGCTTTTAGCTTATTCACAGCAGGGGGAAAGCTATAAATGAAAATTCGGGCAGCAAGTATGCATGTAATGCTTCCCTTCCCTCTAGAAAATATGTAATTAACATGTATTTTGCATTTCTTTACTTGGCCATTCACATTTTGCAGTGCAGCTTGAGTGAACCAAGTTTTTTTTGTGAGACTACATATTTAAATAGCCCTTTCAAATTTAATTTGTGTTAAGATATTTAACATAACTATTAAGTGACACCATTTCTAACCTGACATTTTTCAAGATGATGTGAGTCACAGAAATGTTTACAGCCCAGTGCATTACTTTAAATAAGAATAATTGTTGCAGATAGTGGTGGTCTTTCACATCTTCCATTTTCTTGTAAAATGTATAAATTCTTTGTAACTTACAGATTTGTACATCTCCTGAATAGGAATTCATGAAAGAGAAATATAGAATATTTTAATGTTAGTAGCACTGATTTTAGTTCCTTGGATAATAGTTTGGCATGCAATTCTTTGCTAGACCTGTTTTTCTGCAGCCTGCTTGTTTTAAGAATGATTCAACAATTTGATGCCAAACGGACTTTCTCAATATTTTTCACATCATATGTAATTTGCACTTAAGACATTTCATACAGCAGGCATACTGTTAAGAAAGAAGAATTTTCATCCCACATTTTTCATGCATATCTACATGCTTTTTAAAAATCTACTCATGAGCCAGTTTATACTCATGTGAGTTGGGTTTTCTTTCTTTTGAATCATGAGCTGATTCCATAACTCAACCTCTACATTTAAAATCAAATAACATGAACTGATTCCAAGTCTGGTTTTGTTTCTGAATAAGTAAAGTTTTGGTTGATTATAGTGAACAGCAGGGACTAGATAAAAGAATTCTCCTGTGTGGGTAAGACAATGTGAAACATGTCAACTTGAGTGAAATGAAAAAGCTTTGCTTTGCTGCCAGTAATGGATTGCATCCCTCTGATGACTGGATTCATCTCTGCCTGTTTTCTGATACCGGAATGTGCAGCTCAGGGAAAAGGCAGTTTAAGGATGAGAAGCTTGAGTATGTGGTTTGGGTTTTTTTCTGTTTGTTTTTCTTTGTTCTGAGGTGGACGCAAAGCTCGATGGAGAACATCAGATAGTAAACAGAGACATTAATGTGTATATATAGTCATGGTTTTTACAGAGGTGAATGCACTGTATGGGTGGAAGACGAGCCTCTTTGTATCACTTTGCTCTGGAACTACTATCTGGAAAGGTGTCATGTACATATAGCATGATAACACTGATTTTTGAACAGTCTAGATCTCTCAGTTATGGGTTTGTTATCCTTATTTCCAGATACCAACTGCTCCGCCAAGTTACACTGGACGACATCTCTGGTGAAAGGCTGTAGGCTGTAGAGAATAAGAATCCTTGTTGCAGATGTTGTTCCCTGGCAGTGTGTCTTTGAGGGAAGGAATCCATAACAGTACCAGAACAAAGCAACAAATCATCCAGGATCTTTCGAAATCCTACAGAGGATTTTGTCTAAATGTGAACACCATTGAACTGAGAATTGCAAAAACAAAATTGTAAAACTGAAGCTGAATATAACTTAACTTAAAATTGAAGTAGGCACACCTTAAATTGGAAGAGGAGATATTGTATTCTGAAATGTAAGATATTCTCTTGTCTGTAACTTGGGTGCCAGGCAAGCCTGTTTTTGGTGGTTGCCAGTTGCTTGCAAAATACCCTCCTCTCACCTAAACTTAATTCATGTTGCCACAAGAGATTGCCACTAGTGTGAAAACACACAGGATTTCTTTCCATTTTGCTCCTTTTCCCTTCATTTCAAACGTCATGAGAAGTACCTTGTTTGCTCATAATCCAGCTGCACTGTACAGTCACGTAGCATCATGTGTAGCCAAGCATTGTCACTCTGTGGCAACTAAATCCCATTACGCTGTAGGCTGATACACTGCTCTTCAACAAGCTGGTCTAGGAGATGCAGTTCTGGAAGGATGAAAGGTCTGTGCATGTTTCATGCGAGTTATGGAGCTTCTTGAGGCAGAGAGGGAGAGTGTAGGTCCCGCACAGAGGCAGCTGTGCTGGGCCTCGTGGGATGGATTCCCTGTTATTCCAGCCCCAGTCCCGGGGCGAGCAGAGCCGCCGCTCCCACGTCTGCGGGCGAAGCCGTGCGGTGAAACCTTGCAGGGATGCGCTTTGGCAAAGACAGCCGGGAGGGGACTGGGACTGGCGTTTTCAGCAGCAGGGGATGTGCTGGTGGATGGAAGGCAACCCCGCTGCCCTGCCCTGCCCAGCCCCTGGGTCGGGCTCACGGTCAGGCGGAGCGCAGTGGTGGCCGAGGAGCACTGACCACCTCTGGGAGACACTCGGCAGCAGAGTAGGGTCGAGACCTCCCCTTCTAGTCCCTGTTCGTATGAGTAGTCCCCTTGACAGCAGTTGTTTGTGCATTTAAATGTGGTTGTGCATTTTAGTGCCTAGAGAGTAGACTCTCCGTGCTGGAGGTGGTTTGTTGTTGTTTTCGTTTATTTAAGGTGGTTTCTTCCCTACTTCTCCCCTCCCCATCCATTTTCTTGAGTTTATATAAGGCAGATTTTCTCAAACCGTTTTATTTTTGGTTTCTCCAGGTTATTTAAAAGGTTCCCATTGCCCATTTTTTGTGCCATGGTTTTTCATTATGTTGAAGCAATCATTCCTTTCTTTAACATTTAATACATATCGGACATTGAAAACATCATTGTATCCTCTCTGTTTGGCCAATGTTAATCTTAGCTTTCCTCGATACTAAAAGCTAATTCTTTTTTACTTGAAGGCATAGGAAACATATAACAATTAAACTTTGCATATGCTGTAATAAAAATATATATTTTCAAACTAAAAAAAGTAAAATTTACAAATAACTGAATAGCTCAGTAGCTTCACAGAAAGAAGTTACTTGCTGTATACTGCAAAAGAAAGACAAGCTTTTTATTTTTCAAGAGTCTTCCTGATTCTTCATGTACCTCCATTTCTACTGAATTAGGAACCTAGTCCTGCAGACTTGTACTCCCATGAGTAGTCCCATTGACACCAGTAGGTCTACACAGAGGTACAGAGGCTGCAAGACCAGTCCCTAAGTGTTGCACACGGATATATGTATATATATATATGGAAAAATATCTATTGCCATTCTTGCCATGATCATCTTATGGGGTTTTATTTCAAAGCCCTTCTCCTCCAGAAGCAATGTTTTTCTGTCATGCATGAGTGAAGGAGTGTGTTGGCTCCCCCCTGCCCTTTCCTCCTCAAGGCAAAGGAAGCATGTGCTCGTTTTAGAGATCGTTTCTCTCATTTTGTACGTAACTAGATGGCCTTAGTAACCAAGTAGGGTAGGGGTGAATATTGCATGCTATCCAGCAACTTAGAAATACATTTTGGTTGTTTTAAGCAGAGCTTTGATCAAATAAGACTATTTAAGATAATGATAGCTACCCAAAAGATGCATAATTTGGAGAAATAAAAAAAAAATATTTCTGTCACTTGCCTGAAGAATTTTGCTTTTAAAAGCCAATTAAAAAAAAAAATCTCTCATAAAACTCTATGATAAAAACATATAAGATGACCATGGCACAAATGGTAGGACAGCTTTCTTTTTAAGAGTTTATCATGCTACGACCAAGACTTATGAAATATAATACACATTTTACAGACCTTGGACAAAATCTGTACAAGATATAGTTATTTTAAGAAACTTTTTTTTCTTTTTCTAGATGTGACTGAATTGATAAATAGAGTTCCCAATCCTGCTTCTGATGAAGTTGTTTGGAATTTGAGGCCTTTTGCAAAGATAAGGCCAGATCCTACAAACTGCTGCTCACATGACTGGTCTCATTGGATTAGTCATGTGGACTGTTCACCAAACTAAAAATTAGCAGGATTGGGTTTAACGTGTGGTGGTGAAGGTGTGGCAATAGATTAGGAGGGTCTTTATTTTCCAACTTTATACAATTAGTAATAAGCAACCTTTTTTGTAAACTAGTCTGTGATGTAAAATGCCCCAAATGAAAATGTAATTGAAAAAGGCACCTTTATGTTAACTTATATTTTTGTTACAGTATTTACTTTTGCCTTTTTTGAAAGATTTATAGAATGTAGAGCATCTGTGAACAACATAATAAGTAAGTAAGCACAAGCCTTTCGCAGTTCTCCTAATTATAATTAGCTTTTATACTATAAAAGCTACTATGTTGTCCCTTGATGGTTATGTGCTCATGGTGTTTCCATGCAGAAAAATGAAATCACAAAGCATCTGAAAAAACTATTAGGAAAACAAGATTTATAGTGACTGGCTTTTGATCAATGGCTGGAAAAGAGTTCAAAGCCATACTTTGCAGATCCTGTCCTGCTTTCAGATGAGTTGAGGGTGTTTGACACTTACCAGAAAATATGTAGCATCTTTAGGAGAAGACTCAAGACATACAATTGTTTCTATAAAGAAGGTACATGAAATACTAAAGAACAAGCTGTTTCTGCTTTTAGTCTAAACACAGGCATCTTGTTTGGCTTTCTTTGAGCTTGATGCCTCGGGTTTAACCAAAGGCCATATAAAAGGGAGCATTGTAGCTTTTATAATAAAACAATTGGATTATTCTACCAACTTACAAGATTACAAAGCAGGTGCTTTTTATTAATTGATGAGAGCTAAAGCTCATTTTTGATAGATAATATATATTTATTAAATGTATTAACGTGTGTTTTATAACGTACCCTTTTTTCCGCTGATTGTTGCATACTGGTATCTTATTAAGTACATCTTTAAAGGATTTTCAAGACAATCAATGTGTACCATGATGGCTGTACATAAGTATACAAAACTACAAAGGTTGTAAAGCATGGGCAAATGTTTTATTTTCAAAATGCTGTTCTTAACGAGAATAAAGGCTTTACTATTTACTTACAATATTTGTGTTAGCTTGGTGTTAAAATCCACCTGAAATTTTTCCATCACTAGTGAACTAGTGGTGCTACAGACAGTGTTGTCCTCAATATAAGCAAAGTTAAAGTGAAGGAAACAGGCTCCTAGAGACAAGGGCCACATTCCTCCACCTTTGGCTGCATTCCCATGCTTACCCTCAGCTCTGGCACCTATCAAACCCATGGTGAGCCAGGCAAGATGCTGAGCAGCCAAACTCTTAATAGACAAGTGATTTTTTTTTTCCCTGTTGGCTCAGCAGTTTCCTGTCCTGGCTCAATTGCTTGTTCTTGGGAAAAGGAGGGGATAAGATCATACAGCTGGGGCTGAAGAAGGCTTTTTCTTCAAATGGTTTGATTTTCCAGATCTGGTGCACAACCATCATCACCATCCAGGAAAAAAACCCCAAGGGGTGGGTACTGGTGTAACAGTGAAGACAAAGTCTGTGTAAGTGATGAAAGAAATCCATGTGGAGCCGCAGCAAGTCCTTTTGTCTGTGTTTTATCGTGTGTTCATTTGAAACAATTACACCTTTGACTTACATGGAATTTGTAGCAGAACTACAAATATCTTTTCTAATTGTGAAATTACAAAGGCCTGCATAGGACTATGCTTGACAGAAATAAGTTAAAAAAATAATGAATGCTCCTTATCAGGGGGCCCAATCTGAGTTTTACTGTGCTTGGACCTAATATAAGTAAGTACCATCCATAAGATTGCTGAAAATGCTGTCACTGGGATCTTAATTCTACACTTTCTCAGCACATGTGCTAAGTGGTAACAAAAGGGCCTTTGACTTTTTCCCCTGCAGAAATGCAGAGCAACCCCAGCACTCGTTGCCTTCCGTTGGAATTGCAGGGGCAGAGTGTTACTGCAAATCAAACCATTCTGAACAGAGCCTGGATTTGTGTAAACTGTCACAGCTCTGCACAAATCAGTGAAGTCCAGTTTATGCCAAGTGAAGATTTTTGATTTAGCTTTAACAACTGCCTGCATGTGGGGGTAACCCCATTTAATTAATCCAAAGGTTTGTTCCTGTCAGAAAAGGTTCTAAGTGAGCATTCAGGAACACAAGATAAACACAGACTCAGTATTTTTGGCTAAATGTGCACAATACCATCTGTTTTAACAGAATTGTGTTCATTTAGAGTAGGACTGAATTTTATCTTGGCATGCTGGATCCTTACATCATCTGCCTTTGATTTACAACACCTCACATGTAAAAGTATAATGCTAAAAGAGTTTCTAAATCAGCATCACAAAGTTGAGTCCATGAGCTTTGTGTTTTGCAATGTTAGTGAGGAAA
Organism: Hafferia zeledoni; assembly: GCA_035583235.1. Classification (NCBI taxonomy): domain Eukaryota; kingdom Metazoa; phylum Chordata; class Aves; order Passeriformes; family Thamnophilidae; genus Hafferia; species Hafferia zeledoni. Next base: position 8,792,274 of record JAWWEV010000034.1, on the reverse strand, counting down.
CTAAAGTTGAAATGTTGAATCACTTTGTGTATGTTCTTCCGAGTCTTCCAATGTGCTTCCCACTGCAACCATACAAAAACCCCCATTAACAGGCACAGAAACAAAAAAGTAAACATCCTTCCTTCCACAGCAAATACTCTGTTATTCAATAAATAAACAAAAATGCCCCACTCAACCCAAAAAGCTTATTTCTTCTGTGCACAGTAATTTTTTTTTTTGTTTTGACACAGCTTCAGCACTCAGATACTTGCACAGAGTTCTCCATGCCAGCTGTGGGAATTGTGCATGTGAAGCTGAGGGCAGAGCAGTTTGCTGGTAAGAAGTCACTGGATTGTTAAAAAAAAAAAATGAAAGCAGCTCTTTGAGGTTTTTGCTTTGAAGAATTTTCAACTAAAAGTCAGTGCTGAAGTCATACAGTTCACCTAATATATAAATATATTTTTGTCATTTAGGACAACAAACAAGGTCAATAAAGAATAGTTTTTCTATGTCTCAGTGGAAAGAAGAATGTTATCCATGTGATTGCAAAGGGTCTGCCAAATGGGAAAAAATCAGTCAAACAAAGAGCACAGGGTTGCTTGCTGGAGTAAACAATTCTAAATGAACAAAAGCTCTACATAAAAGTAAAATGTCCCACCCCCTAGTGAAAGCTGTTTTCAAAGCTCTGTATTCTTTCCGAGTGCTGTAATACAGATTAAGCTAATGTTTTTCTTCTGCTGATAAAACAGTCTGGTTACTCATTCTATTCCTGAGATTGCAGCTGTCATATTCTGGGTTTAATATTTTAAAATTTTGCAAACTGCCTTTTAACTTACAAATACCTGTTTTTCTACTCTCTACGCTTCAGAAGATGCATCTGTACTATGTACTTTTCACATCAAGTTTGTTGGGAGATTTATGTATACAAATTGTGCTTAGAGGCAAAGAAAGCAAAATAAGCCCGAAAAATCCCTTTTTGTACATCAGTTTCAGGAAAGCTTAGTTACCTTTTCAAGGCATGCAACTGAAAAGCTGCAAACAAAATCCTCCTGGTATGTGCCCAGAATACTGGGCTGCAACAGCCCCATGTGCTGACTTAAGGGGCTCAATGTGCTCCCAGCCTGGAAGATCTCAGCTCATGGCAAACATACAGAAGTGATGCATGAGTAGGAAGAACACAGTCAATACCTTAGAAACCCAAACTATGACTTCAGTGGCAGGATGCACCTCATGTTCTGCAGTGGTCAAGGCAATACATGCCCAATGCCTTCCTGGCACAAGACCCCTCTGGATTTTAGGGCTTCCCTCTGTACAGTTGGCAAGGAGGAAAATCAAGAGTGGATTCAATATCCCAGTATGGCTAAGAATATCCCATATACAAAACACTATTTTATGGCACTGAATTTTATCTAATATTCCTTGATGTGATGCAGCTGGCCTTTGCAAATGTTTCATAAACACTGCAACATATTTGTAAACCTTGGGGCTCACACACTTTCACATTAAAACCAGCAGGTGTTTTAGGTATCTGCTAGCAGTGCTTTTAGTTGGGAGTGTCCATGTCTTATCATAACTTGTGTTATTTAAGCATAACTATTTCAAATCACATCACACTAACCAGGAAGCACAAGTTGTCAGCACGAATCTGAATTTCAAGCAGTTTTTCAAATAGTTTTTGACATATACTTGCTTCCTATGCAGACAGAAAAGTAAGATGTCCTCAGGATTCAGATAAGCTGGAAAGATGGGGAAAGAAGTGCCTGGCTAAGCCTTTTCACTACAAATTTCCATGGGAAGAATGTATTTTTCTGGATGTGACACTTCAAAGTGAACTAACTTGTTTAAAATACTTTGAAATGCCTAAGGAAGATGTTTAGAACAAGTTATACTAATTAATAATCCAGCCCATTTCTTTCAGACAACACATCTAAAAGTAAAGTGCAAATTTCAACATCAACAACCACACTTACAACCCTGCCATTCCTATGTTGCATTTTAACCAGTTCAGTCTTAGGAGTCCTACCATTCCTTCAACAGAGCGAGAGGAAGACCCATTTCTATTTTCAGTTGCATTTAAGAAAGCAATAAAAGTAGAACTTCAGCAGCACCATTCCCATGTTATCCCTTTATGTCCCCAGTCACTGTGTGCAGTTATGCTGGCAAATCCCCACCATTGCAGAGCTGTGATTCTACTGCAAAGGAGACCATTTATTTTTCCTTACTGAGATTTCCTGCATGCTGAGGAAAGGCCTGTGGACATAACTGGGCAGAACAAACTGCCCGAGGGTGCCAGCGACGATGGCGACTGTGCTGATGCCATCTCAGGGCAATGCCAAGGAAACCATTCTCACAGGAGGCTGGATCCAGCTCCCATGAAAATTACAAACACCTTAAATCCCCAAGATGTTTGTGTAACTGAATGTGTGAAAAATATCTACAGAGAATACATAATCACTAGTTCAAAGAGGTGCAACATTAGATTTCAGTAGAAGTAACACAATCATGCTGATTGGCAGCATGATCACAGTATTTCATATGGTTTTAAAACATTAGCTCCTGTTTTCAGTCCTAAGACACAGAGGAACGTAGGCTTTTAAGTGCTGCAACAGTGTATGTTAAAAACAAATAAAATCTCATATCTCACTTATTTCTAGGGTTAGGGTTTCTACTTGATAGGTCATATGGTTTCTACTGCCAGGACAGTTTAATTTGTTGGCACCACATTTCAGCCTCTACTCCTCACTGTAGTTATCAGTCTCCTTACTCATTACTCTTATTATTTAATAGTGAGCAAACCTGATCAGACTATGCTTTAGTCACATGCATGTTCTAAATCCCAGGACACCATAGCCACACTACAGTAATAAGCACTGGTGGGGACTGTGATTAATTTCCTTGGAAATGAGGTGTGGGTGCTCTTGAGGAGCACAACTGTTAACTGTTATTTTTGACTTGCTGCTCCTACTACAATAAGGTCATCTGCTACTTGGTCTGCCACGTTCCTTGGGAATGCAGCTCATTTGACATAGTTTATCAGGGATGTGTTGCTATGTTGAGGCACAGATGATGGATAAAGGAAGCACTGGAATGTATCTGGATTTACTGTTCGTTTGCTCCTGGGAGTGGAATATTCAGAAATCCACAGAACTCCTGTTGGCTGTCTGAGGATTGCACTTTGTCCTATTTATATATGCATTAAGCTCAAACATCTTTACCATCTATTTTGGATAGCAGGCACTATTTTCTCTCATCTTAATGTACAGGAATGATGTTCTGGTTTGACACTTGGTTGTTTCAGCATAACTGTGAACCAACTATGACCTACTTTATACACTACTCACTCACTACTGTATAACACAACTGGCTTCTGACAGCAGCTTATGGAAGGTTTATACCCCTACACTGTTCATAGAGTGTGTTTCTTCATGGAACTCCAAGAATTGCATTTCATAATTTAAAAGCTGAAAACAGTAATAAAAAATACTATAGACTCAGACTGTAAGAAGATGAAAAGCCATTAAAGAAAATCTATTGGAATAACTTATTAGCAGGGGCTTAGAGTAAAATATATATATAGAAAGGAGTTTCACCCTAGCCTCCCAATGAAATGCCAAAGAAGCCTGAACATGAAATTGGAGCCACCAGCAATCTTTCTGAAATAAGATCTGACTTTTAAAGGCACAGTTTTTTATAAAGTGTTTATAATTTTAGCCTCTTACTACTGGAAGTCTGCCTGTATGCAACTATTGGTGAAAGCTTTCACTTCAGGAAATTTCAGTCTGTAGTAATAGGAAAATGGTGTACTGAATAAAGATCTATTAAACAAGCTAACTAACTAATAATAAAATGGAAATAATGCCCATAAGCATTCCTGCAACTCATGAATCTGAAATGGAACTGTCAGAGGATCACTCAGCGGAAGAGGCTTCTGCAAAATGGATGTATAAATGTGGCAGGACAAACCTAATCCTCCAAAACAGGAGCAGAGTTTGTGAAATGCTCAGACTTCTCTTCATGACTGTAGAGAACTAGAAATCTCAGGGTGTTTTTTAATTAACTTAGGATCAGATTAAGGAAGCAAGAGCTGACATACAGAAGACTCCCAAACACCAACATGCAGTGATGGATATGGGGAAAAAAAAGGGCTGAAAGATTTCTAGAAGAATTTGTTTATGCTTTCCTCATATTTTGACAGAAAGACTAAGAATTAATTTGAATAAATCTGAATTACATTTATACAACTCAAGAAAAGAAATATGGGAACATACAGGTGTTAGACTAGATGAACAACTGACATGAACACCCGAGCTAGGAGAGAACTACAGAGAATTAGATATACTGGAGAGTTTTGCTTCTAATTTGTTATCCAAGTGTCCTCCACATAATTCAATCACCTGAGATTCATGAAGAGACAGCCACAGAACCACAACTGTTTATGAAAGACAACCCTGGACTAAGAGAAAAATCCAGAATGAAGGCAACCAGTGCATCTCCAAAGCATCTGATTAATGCGAGTTTTTTTCAATGTAAATAGTCAAAGTAAAGAGAATGGTGAAAACAGAAAGAACTGACCAGAAATAGAGAGAAATCATTCCAGAGTGGCAGGTCCCCAGCTAAAAAAGCATTTTGGGATTTACAGGCAGAAGCCAACAGGGGCAGAAATGCAGAATTCCAGACTTGCTGGGCAGATTGAAGAAACCTGCATTTATACCAATTAGCTCCTCTTATTTCTAACATGATTCCTACTTGCAAAATATTCTGTAAAGTTAAAAAATTTAAACTCTTCCACAGACTAAAACAAATTATCAGGTAAAAAACCACACTCTTATATTGGAAAAGCCCTCTAAGTGATTAATACCACAGTGTGGGTTTAAAGGGAAGTCTGGGGCAAACAGCTTGTGTGTTCTGCAATCTGTCACCCACTTCTTTTTTTATTCTCTGAATCGTATTTTAAAACTCCACTAACAGCTCATGGTCTTTCTTTCCCTGTCCCATCTCCTCCTGCTTTTTTTCTTAACTGAGAGTCTCAAGTCTGGTTTTGTGACAGGACTACTTGAAGGCTTTATTTTTTAAGTGGTGACAGCCTTTTATCCAGGTTATTAACACATCCCATAGTTTTAAATAGAAATTTGAGGTTTGCATGTCTAAATGGCTAACAAAAAACACCAACAGAATTTTCAATAAAAATGCTCCCATGTTTTTCACTGTTAACTTGAAAGAGGTTAAACTCAGAAAATTAAAACCAAGAAGATTGCAGAACCCATGAAGGATTTCTACTCTCCTTAAAAAAAAAAGAAAAAACACAAAGCAAGAAAATGATGTTTATATAATCACAGAAAAAATCGCCAAATTGCAATTGTCTCTTTTTCCATTACAAATCATAATTAACAACTGCAGAGTGATGGGTGAAAATACAGCTTTGGTGCTGGAGGATTAGTTCAGACTTGTGCTACAGATCCACTGCTGTGCCTGTGTAAGCACAGTCCAGAAGATCATGTGTTGTAGTTTATCTAAATGATCATCTTTCCTTTTCATTTTTTGAAACATTCCCAACATAGTTTCAGAAATTAAATGTTACTGTAATCTTTTTAAATTTTCAAAGACGTCTGAGTCTGGGGTGTGGACCAATAAATTGGATTCTGCATTATGAGTCTTATGACTTTTATCACTACATTCTCAGCTGTTAGTGCCAAGATTAAACTTTCAGAAACATCTCAAGCATCTTGAATTAGGCTTGATGAAAACCACCACATACTCACCCTTCAGAACTGCTTTGTTCTTGTATTTTCTTTTTTAAAAATTTTTTTAAAAGAAATTTTAAGGTCTGTGTAGCTGAAACCTTATACATGTGCTGTTAAATCAAAAGCAATCACATCCATGCAGCCACTTTAAACCATTTTGACTGCAGCACTTTTGCTTTCAGAAAGAAACAAATACCTGTAAATACAGTAATGTTTTTTAAAAAAGCAGTCAAATTCTTCTAAGTGCAGTGTCCTGCTGACAGCAAGTAGCCTGCTCTTTATATATCTTAGTCTGAAACCAACTAATCTGAGAAAATAACCTCAACGTGTAAGATCTTAACATATATGTGTGTGTGTGTATCTGTTACATAATACAAAAGATTAAAAGTATAAAATCACCACTTAAAACAGTTTCATAATGAGATTAATTAAAGAATTACAGCTATAGTAAAAGGAGGACAGATGAAATTAGAAATAAATTATTTAGTTTAAAATCTTTCTAAAATATTTCAAGCACCCATGGTGAAAGTGGAGGGGAAAAAAAGAAACTCTCGTGTAAAGTTGATGAACTCCTTATATTTTACTGAACTGCTTTTTCCTAAATAAAGCACAGAGATGCAGTCTGTAAGAAATCCACTAGCTATTCAGACTATGTGTTTTCCTAACCAACATTAGTACCTACAATACATTTTAAATATTTTTTTAAGCCTAGTGTAAGTTTTCCCATTTATATATATATTCCCCTTTCAGTATTTTCCTTGGGAAACGACTCAGTCCTGCAAACATGCATGTGATTATAACTTCATTTATGGCCCCATTAATAAGGATCCATTAGAGCACATGACCACACTCATATGTTTATGGAATGAATTCAAAGAAGTTTCACAATGTAACCATTTTTTTCTGGGTTCTGAATATAACATCTTTCCCTTCCTCAATTTTGCTTCGATGTGATATGATTACCTACAGCCACCCTTCAAAAGTATGCAAATTAGACTTTCCCTGTTCAACTGAACTTGATATTAAGCTTTCAAATCCTTCCTCGTCATTCAGGTGGAGACAATCACAGCTGTACAAGGACTGACTGCATTTCTTTGCTTCTTGACACTTCTGTTCCTGCACTCCTGAAATATGCAGCCTGTTCTCCCCTGTATCTGCAATCTCATTCATATTTTCAAGGATTTTCCAGTAACAGAAACACCTACATTTTGAGTTCTTCAGAGTATTGCTGATTGCATCTTCCCAAGGGAAAATATTATTTCTGTATTTTTAAAATCTCTCCAGATAGGTAAGTAACAGCTCCTACTGCTGAAGGAAAAATACAGCTTGAAAACTGAACAGAATGTAAAAGAATATTCCCTCTGGTATCTGGAAATTAACCCCCTCACCTGCTGAGAAGATTACTTTCTATCTTATTTTGATTTAACTAGATTTTCCACACACTGTGCATTCACTGTTGCACAAAGCCCAAGCTGTGGTTGATCTGTAAGAACTGCCAGCTACCAGGGGCACAAATGGTTTTGCCATAAAACCAGCAATATTTATTTCTTTTACTATTTTCCCTAATAACATTGGTTTTTAAAACTAGAATTTTACAAATTTTATGCAGATAAAAAGAAAAGAAACCCCTCAGGACATGAAATAGCTGAAAGTGCCAGTTGTGTAACAGAATCAATGCTCTTGCCAACAGCAGAGAAGGAGCCACTGTAACAGTGTCAGTAGAGTGTTTTGTTCACTAAGTGATCAATGAAGATTTAGATATTTTCATTAAAAAGTTCAAATATTTTTCAAATTCATTTCATTGAAGACAGATACTTTTCCATTTCCAGTGATATCTCATCAGTGGTGCATCTGCACAACACACTGCTCTGAATCATGGCCAGATGGGGTTTGTTCTCTGCATGGAGGCACAAATCAAATTAACCAGGCTGGTCACCCAAAAGCAAAGGCCTATTTCTTCTTGGAAACATTAAAGCAAAAACATGGTTGGAGCTATGTGGGATAGCAGCTAGAAAACAAGACGATGCAGCAAATTATGTCCAGTTTCAAATGGATGTTTTAGGATGCAGATATTGATACAAACAGTACCAGATAAATGCATGGTGGGAAAAGAAATTCTCCTAAAGTGACAAACAAAATGTCAGCCAAGAATGCTGTAGGTTTATCATCTTGAGTATATGCTGAAATACACTTATTTCTTTGCACTCAAAAAAAAATGTTGCCAGCATATGCTTTAAGAGAGATCAACAGTCCTGCAAGGTGCTATTAATGTATGAAGTCATTTTCCTGCAGTTTTAGCACTTTTTATTCTACAGCACTTTTCAAAAGTAGCAATAAAGAGTATAAGAGATAAAGAAGAATAGAGTGTTACAAAGGGAAAAAAAATAACCATGCTTTGAAGCATGGGGAGGATCAGAGGTTTCCATGAGGCTGCACCGTGCCCAGCCACCACACCGTGGGTGGTTTCACATGACGTGGCAGGCACAGCACAGATCAGCTGATCTGAAAGTGAGTGGCCATTAAAAGGGGCAGTTTCCCTCCCCTCAATTACTGTGGCACCATTTCCTTCATATTGGATGTAAGGATTGTGTCATTCTCCAGCTGATCCAGCAGAAAGCTGTCCCGAGGGGCAGCAGAGCAGAACTGAGGAGCAGTTCTTTGTCAGATCAGGCAGCTGAACCAACTCCCCGTGAAGCCGTGAGTGGGAGTGCCAAGAAAAGGAAAGGATGGCAGAAGCCTTGGCCAAGGACTGCCTTTTTATGGGGAAGATGCTGGATCACCTTAGCTGCCCCTTAAAAATGAGACTTTTGGTCTCTACTTGAAAAAAAAACCTGCAGAAGTGTTTCATTCTGGTTATGTTCTAATGAAAATTTAAACTTAACTATTTGTTTCAAAATTAATGAACACAGAATGAAAACATAAACTAAGCATGCCTTTGGATTTGTGAATTACTATCAATTTACATTTCTAACTTCTTGTTATTACCTTTTTTAAGTGCCACACTGGTCAAGATTATACAAATACATTTTCAGAAAATTATATATCTTTGCCTAGAACATACCCTTGAAATAAGGTACACATTGCATTGTGCTGAAAGCCACAACAAAGCAGACTCTGCCTGTGAGCTCACATTCACCGAGTCTTTGGCTGATATTTCCATGGAAGGTATGCTGATCTTTCTAGTAGTGTCAATAGAATCACATTACTGCTCGAGTCATCATTTTCTAAAAGCTGTTTGGCAGCTCACCATTCATCCCCTACAGTTGGATTCAACACTGTTTTCAGCATCTAATAAACAGGCTTAGTCATATACAAGTTTAAGAGATACTTCATTATGTTCCTTAATGTGCTTAATTTCATTACAAAATGCCATATCTATTTTAAAATGTTGTTCTTTTTCTTTTGATCATGAATCTTAATGCTGTATTTGTGACATCTGAGTTTTTGGTAACAATCAATGCTTTGTCTGCTTGATGCAAAGAGCTCAGTGGTTTAATTAAAGGGAATTAATTGAATTAACTTAATTAATTAATTCAGTTAAATCAAATGCTTAGACAGACGAGGTTAAGAAGTAGTTGTTATGCCATTCATTATGGTAGGAGTGCCCACAATCCACTTCAGGGCAGTCAGCTGGGTTAGGCTGAATCCCAGGTAAAAGCAGTTAAACTAAACTTGCTGATTTTACAAGGAAATGGAGTTTAATGGCATTGATAATCAGCAGGATAATAACAGCAGAAATAAGAGCAGCTGGAGCACTAGCAACATTAATTATGGCATCACAGCTGAGATTGATAATGAAAACTCCTGGACAGTAACTTCCCAAACTAGTACAGCTGTTTCCAAATAGCCATCTGTGTGGCCCCATGGCTATTTTGTGAATGGATACTGTTAAATTAACTCAGCAAAACTCAGTTAAGGAATTACAGAAACAACGTGATAATATTGAAAGCTAATATGATATAAGCAATATAAACATACACTGGTTTAAGAAAAATTGAAAAGGGGCAATTCTACAACTTTCTTTGAAGTGGTGGAACAGCTGTGTGTCCTGGAGTCCTGACAGAATTGGTTTGATGACAGGAAAGCTCTCTGAGAGCCATTAAAGGGAAATTTTCCTTTTGAAACAATTGGCAGAGAAGGCAAAGGAAATCTTATCACTACAACTCTCCAAAACAACTTCAGTATAGTTTATGGAAAGATTAAATTTCTTTAGTCACAGGAGTTGTTTTTTTAATCAATTCAACTGCCAAATGACACAGTCCTCCCTCAGGCCCCACCTTTCTTAGTTGCAACATTTTGAAAATGGGTTCATCTTGTCCTCTGAAAATGCACTTGTAATTTTCACCTTTAGGATTTTACATGTATGAAGACTGTAAACTATAGTTGTGTGATCATCTAATATCATATCCATCCTTTTTCATAGTGGTGTGTTGTGAATATAGAGGTTTGTTTCTCAGAAGTGGGAAATGTGCATTTGTAAATCTTACTGGTATCACAGACAGTGGAATGTGTGAAAAACCATTTCTTGATGAGATGATATAAATACTAACAAATTAAAAGCAGAAAAGTCTAAACCACAAACTAAATTGCGATCATTTAAAATTAATTAGCAAGCCTGCTAGGCCCACTTCTGTCATCACCTCCAGGAATGCAATTTTCCAACAATTAACACTGACAGAATTATACACGTATTACAAAGAGAAGAATTCAGCTTTTATGTTTTAAATCTATATTGAGAATAATTTTATCATAATAAATTTGAATTCACTGTTTTCATATATTCAAAACCAGATATATTTATGTTTTCTTTTAAAAAGAAAAGATGTCTACATGTTTTTTCCAAAGTAAACGTGTGATAAACTGTAGTACACAGGCTATGAAATCCGACTTGAAGAAAACTTTGGCTGCTCTGCCCAAGTTTTCTCCACATATTAGTCAAGTCTGCTGGAAGACAACTTAAGTCTTGTTGATTTTATTTTTTCATCATTTTTGTACACTATTACTAGTTACTACATGATTTAATCTAGGTCTAAGTTATTAAAGCCAAGAATTCTACTTCCCTTATATATATCCCACATAAATACACACATATAAACACAGTTTTCCCCTTTTGTGATATATGATTTTGTTCATCAGAATTAATAAAAATTCAGCTATAAAATATCCCCCAGGCAATTTCATGGATTGGCAAATAAAACCTGATCTTTTGTAGATTAAATATATTTTTTGTAAATTAAATATAAATAAATGTTTGCAAAATTTACACAGCCCTTGTAACTGTAACCCTGCTATCACCAAAAAAAAAAAAAAAAAAGAGAAATCACTCTCCTGTAGGTCAGGGCGAAGATTGGCCATCTGAGAACACATCAGGGACAGTGTCATCACACTGAAGGGCACACTATGGTGGCTGGTGCAACATAATTTTGCCTCTCCAACACATCAACACCTCACTGAACGAGCCCTTCTCACCTCCAGCTGTGGGTGTGGAGTTCCCTACATGTATCAGGGCTGAGTCCAGCCCACAGAGGCTGAGAAAATGTAGACTGGTTGAGGAACTTGTGAATTCTCCAGTGTAAGTAGACAAAGAGGCTGGGAGAATAATCATAGTAAAACCTCTGTGCCTGAGTAAGTGAATAATAACTTTGGCCCTGTCCAGTAAACCTTGTGCCCAAACAGGGCAAAAAAAGAAACAAATTACAGTGTCAGTTCTTCAAGCAATCTGGCCTCATTTCCCTTGGCAATTTATTGGGTTGTTTGAGTTTGTTTTCTCTTTTTTAGAACTGTACAGACCAAGTTCTGCTATAAATAACTACAGGAAAATGCCAATAGAACATTTACCAGAGAGAAATCCCAGTTTGGAAAAACTGTACTAGAACCCATCTGGTTATGTATTGACATGGTAAGTAGCTGGTAAAAGTCCAATCCTGCCCTATGAAATACTGTGCCAAGAAATTGTGTTGGTCTTCTGAAAATAATGAGTTTGGGCCCTGTACTGTATTTTTCATTGCCACTTTCAACTACACAGGCAACTAACACAGAGTAAATTATAAAGGAACAGCCAGACATTTCCACCACACTTTACCTTCTCACTTGGGATTAGCATCCTACTGTGGCCTACTTTTAATACAACTCAAAGTATAAAAATTCAACACAATGTGAAAAAAACCCCAAAAATTAAACCCCTCCAACCCCCCCAATTTAATTCCCTTACCTTTGACTTCCTGTTTAGTCCAGAATGCTTTCACCACCTTATTAATGTGTTTCTCCTCTCTCAACTTCTTTTGCCACTGACGCAGCTCTTGTATTTTACTGTCACTCCGGACCTGTGAAAGGGAAAACAGAAAATACAACTAAAATCATATACCTTCATGATACCCAAGATGATACAGTTTTTTTCACGGGGCTGTGGCTGGATAAATACATGACAGCCTTCCCTTTTGCCGGGCCTGAGGTAAAAGCACAATCCCAGGGGTTTACACCTTTCAACTTACACAGAAATATAAAACACATAATTGACAAACCCCATTGAAAACATAAATATGCCAGTTAGGGGATCACTTTGATTACCAAGGACTCCTGAGAATGTGAGTGCAGTGAGACACTTATTCTTTGAGTTCATTAAAATTTAAAGCATTATGCTGAAGAGTATTAGTGCCTTTAGAAAACCACAACACTGGAAAACCAACCCACTGACCAACATAATAGAGCAGAAGAGGAGCATGAAGGGTCATACAGAAGGTAATTTATTCCAGCAAACTGATTCACACCTGCCATCAGCTGCAAATAGGCTGACTGGCAATCCCAGCCATATAATTTTCACAAACAGGAGAGCCATTAATCTGTTATTTAAAGTAATTGGACTGCATTACATGAAATCTCTTCTTTGTCAGTCAATCACCCCATGAAGGCTGTAATTCTGCTTCCACAAAAAGTCATAGGCCTTGATTCCATTGAGATTTAAGTTGAATTTTTCTTGTATTTTTTTTGTAGTGGTATGGTTCCCACTAACACAAAGCAAGCCAGCTCTGCATCAACAGCTATTAGCACTCTGCTACTTAAACTTGTAAGAAGGATTTGATTAATTAGCAGTGTTGCCCATTACCTACCTTGGCATTCACACAATTACTACCTCCAGTGCTGTCCCTTCTGAACCACAGTGGGAAGGGGACATGCCAGTAATGCCTTAGACATTGGTGACTATTCTCTTAATGTCATATTCAAATTGTGATAGAATTATTTTTAAAATTCAGTTTCTGCTTTGGTTTGGGTTTTTTCCCTAAATATTACATATAAAAAAATGTCATTATGTTTTAGGACTATGTTTAGGACTATGTGGCTGCCCCATCCCTGGAGGTGCTCAAGGCCAGGTTGGATGGGGCTCTGACCATGGGTCAAGTGGAAGGTGTCCCTACCCATGAGAGGGGTTTGGCACTGGATCATCTTTAAGGTTCCTTCCAACCCAAACCATTCTATGATTCTATGACTGAATGTCCTAGTAATCCAGGCTGAAGTTGAATAACATGGCCAGAAACAAGCAGCAATCAGTTCTCCTGGACACAATTTTGCTCAAAGGAAGCTAACTTCTTAGTTCTCTAAAAAATTTCTAAATAATTTGTATTTATTGTATTCTTACATGATGATATGGTAGTGAGTTTGCTCTGTGATTTGAACTCTGTTACTCTTCTCCCTTACACTCTGTTTTTCTCCCTCTTTGCTAACATACATACAGAGCAAAAGAGCAGGACCTACATTTTCCACTGGTTATAAAAACCCCAAACCTTAAAGAAAACAATATAAATTATTTATCAAAAATATTCTTTCTACACAGAATTTCTCCTCTGTGGTGCAACTAAGAATGCAATAGACAGGAGCTGAACTCCCACAGCACTCTTCAATCCACTTAGGAGAAGATAACTTGCTGTATTTCAGACAGTGCACAGGCAGAGCAGAAATACAATACAAGGTTACTCAATCAATAAAGACAGCGAAGACTTTTACTCAGTGACTTGACATCAGATACCTCTTAGGCCTTTAATAATATCCCATTATACTGATATAGTTCTGTAATATCTTTTATGAAAGTCAGAACAATTTCTTACAAGGTTGGTATGAATTTTTAAAAGTTAAGGATGTTACAGTTACTGGTGACCTTCTCTTCAGCTATACAAAAAAAATAAGACCGTTTTCTGTTAAATCCATCAAATACTATTTAGAAAAACAAAATATAATCCCAAACACAAGATACTCTAGGCCTTCAAGAGACATTTTTTCTTTTATGCTGTCATGTATGGTTTTATAAGCCAAATAATTCTCTATTACATGGAGTCAGTTTATCTGCACAGGAAAGGGTTAAGGGAATGCTTATGGGACACAAGCACATAAATGGCAGCAAGACAGAGAAATTACTACTCCTATATCTAAATATAAAATTTCTGAAAAAATTATGTGTCCATTTACAACTTCAGCTAAGACCTGTATTCTGTCCCATGACAGGGCCACAGTGGTCTCTGTATTCTGAAAATGAAGACACTAACTCTTACTAGTTAAAAGATAAAAGGATATTGTAGATTCTGTATACTCTCTCTACACAAAACAGTGAAAATTCAGTGAAATACATAGTGAAATACAGTGTTCTGAGATAAAGTATAGTCATAGAGACCCAAATACTCCGAAGTCCAACATTAAATCCAAGCAGTGAACATGAGCTCCCTGAACAAAGTGTCTTTTTAGAAAAGTCACTAAAAATTAAAAAAGATAAAAAAGAACTCAGATACACCACCTGCAGTAAAACAGGTAACAGAAATGTAACAAAATACAGCAAAATGTTCCAAATATAGTTATAGTTTAGCATAGTTGTGATAATTCCCCAGAAAGTGGTCTGTTTTGTAACCCGAGTGCAGCTCCACCATGACTGAAAAGCCTTGACTCAGCAGCAAAATCTCCAGGCAAATAAACAGAGTCAAGAGGCTTGTCCAAACAACTGCCATGTCTCTCCTGCAGAGCAGCAGTGCCTGAAGCCCCAAAGGGGTCTCAGCTTTGAAGGGAGAGCTCACTCCTACCCAAGTCACTTGAGTTGGATCTACACTTGCTGTGAGTAACAGGGAATATTCATGTGACCTTCTGAGATTAAGCCTTTCCCAGGAGCCACAACTTGCTGGAAAGCAATAAAAGTTGTGATAGCAAAAGCACAACTACACTTTGCAAGATACAAATCAAAATTGAAGCAGGTTTAACTTTTGCTCAAATAACATGTGTAAAATAGCACTGAATATTTACATAATGCTGTCCAATTTCAACTCTAAGAAAAACCTACAAGAGTTAGTCAAAATAAACTGCTTTTTAAGTGAGAACATGTTACACAACAGCAGAAGGAAAACACTGAAGCTTCACCCAGAGACATCAAAGGAAACTGCATTAATGAAAAATCCCTTCAGTCTAGAATAGTTCTGCAAATTGCAAAGATTAAAAAGACTTTTAAAATGGCACTAAGCAAAGATTCTGCAGTAGAGGGGTAAAGGAATATATCCTATTTTACTGGAAGAGTGCTTGGAAAACTGAATCCTATCTAAATACTGCCTTGACAGATGAATGGAACCTCAATAATAAAGGATGGTAGAAAGTGAAGAGAAAGAATTTTGATGACAGAACTTTCTCAAGTCTTCTCTGAGTGCTCCTCCTTCCCCCCAGAGAGCCCCTTCATCTTCCTTTCTGTGCTCTCCTTAGAGAACTCAGCAGTTGTAGCTTCCACTGCTCTTTGTTCTGGAATTTAGTTCTTGGTTAAACTTCCGATAATTTTCAGAGTGCCCATCAATGTCTTCTTAAGAAAGATTGTAGCAAGGACTTTGTTGATGGCAGCCATTAATTATTACTATCAAAACAAGTGTTTTTCTGAATGTGCTGCAGGTAAGGATGAACGTACTGCTTTGATCATGCTTTAATATAAAAAGTTCTCAATGTTCTGTACCTATAGTGGTTTTTTCCCCTTTACATAAAAACCCCCTTTACTGCCTTATCATTTTTGCATTTTTTGCCATGTGTTTTTGATACTGGCACACTCAGACAGACAGATGTGACAGAAACAAGAAGACATGATGCTCAGTCAGGTACATAACTAGATAAACTCTACTGCCCAAGTCAGTATGGTTAACAAAATACCTCTAAAATGGTCTGAATCCACAGAAAACATGTCTTAGAAGACCAATGATGAACTGCAGTCTGTTTATCACAGTGCCATGTAAAATATCTGTGTGCTTCTGTTTAATTATTCAATATTATCACACTGTGTAAATTTTTATTTCAATAACAGTGTTTAAATGTTTGAAATTCTCTGAATTATAAACAAGGTTTAATGAAAAACATCAGAAAAGATTTTAAAATATTGACACAACAATATCCTTAGAATGCAAAAGGGCATTATTTGTAAGTGTTCAGTTATTACCACACTGCATCAGTGTTAGCTGACAGAGCTATTTTAAAAGCAAATAATCTGAATTCTTTGGTAAATGTTCATGACATACCTTATCATTAATGCAATGAAATCCCATTCAAGCTTAGTGTTCTCTTAATCTGAAAGCCCAAGGATAACACATTGCCCTATGTAGTAACTTGTTACTAAAGATTTTTTTATTCTGATTTTAATTTTTAAAAACCAAGTTCTTTCATTTCAAGTAAGATAAAACATTAACAGTAATTTTATAGAGTGAATTATTTTTTATGTCTCCTACCTTTGACAGCTAGGGTTTCTCTCTCATTTCTGGGAAGTGGCTTAGAATGATAAATACCAGTGTGAAAATTCTCAAGTTAATCTGTAAAAAGGAAGAATCATGCCCTGCACAAGCTTTTCTAGAAGCACAAGGTATCTGAGCAACCTTGCACCGTTCAGCAAACAGAACCATTACTGGGTAATGGCTGCCTTTGCAGTGCTCCTCTCTAAGGATGCCTGCAGGGATCCTGTCAGTGCTAATTAATGTTAGTGTCAATGGCATTTCTGTTTAAAAAAGAAAAATAAAGGCAAACGAACAACAGAAAGCGTCACAAGAATCGATCAGTCAAGACAACCATTTTAAGGTATTTCATGGTCTTTGGCTGCACAGCACATTGTTGGAGCCACTCATATATTTGTGCTTGTTAAAAACAGTAAAAAAGAACTTAACAGAGAGTGTTTTATAGTGATTGTTATTTAAAGAACATCTGACATCCAGAGATGTTTCACTGTCCATCACAACAAAATTGCTGCTATATCTGGGGGCTATTTCGAAGCTTAAATTTTGATAGAGGAATTCAAAGACATTTTTTATCACCAAAGTCACCTGAATTTCAAGTCCATTTCTTTCCAAGGCATGAAGGTGTTAGAGATTTTTAAAAAACCCAAAGCATTTGACAGAATTTGTTCAGGATTTTCAAAATAATTTCTTTACTATCCTAGTATAAAGCATGGCTGTTACCCTCCAAAATAACAATATTGGACAATTTTCTCTGTATTTACTTTATGTGCCTTGCTTTTCCCCACTTAAACTGGGCATTGCCTTAGTGTTGTATTACAACACTCAGCCTTACAACTGCTTGCCATTTTGTTTTCCCTTTCCTTGAATAACACCTTCCTGCCTTTCCTAGACCTGCTGTCTCATTCTTGGTCTCAATTTCTTGTCCTTTGTTTCTGCATTCTTTTATTTCTCAGCAGACCTCACCAATCCTCCTCCTTGCACAGCTCAACACTCACTCACATATCCCTGCATGAAGCAAAATAACAATCCATCCTTTGGCAACGAGGCAGAGCAACTTTAAATTCAAGAGAGAAAAATGTTCAGTGTTTATTGTACTTTTGAAAATCGAATTTCTGTGGATTTTCTGTTGTTGAGGAAAACAGTGAGATTACATCAGCATAAATGCCTGTGAAAAAACTGTAGTCACAAGGCATAAGGTAGAGCAACATCCAAAGCCAATGAACCATAGGGGTCTCAGCAGCTATTTATAGTATCCCCTACTTAAAATTTATGTAAGGATTTTCCCTGGGGCCTTCACAGTCCTACAGTTTTCAACATCAAGTAAAATAATTATAGATTACTCTTACCCGATAACCTCTCCAGAAGGACTGAATTATTATGCTGGCTTCTTCTTCTGATAGAAGCAGAGATAGAGGAGTTGGTGGCCTAGGACTTAAAAAAGAATATTTTTTTTTTGTAAACAGACTGCCTATAAATGTAAAATACTTTATTTCCTGACAGTATATTTTATCAAAAAGAGAAATGTTGTTCAGGAGCTTGAAAACCACAATTTCTTATTGCCTTGAAACTTAAAATGTGCAAAGAATATCTCCTTTACAGGTATATTGTTATATATGCTGCAATAATTTTTCCTTAAAATAATAATATACAAATGGCACATCAAGCACAGTAATCTGTCTTATTCTTCTAAAAATCTTTCTTATTCTTCTGAAAGATTCTTTCAGTAATCTTTCTTATTCTTCTACATGGATTTCAAATTCCCACTATGATGGGAAGGTTTGAGGTGTCAGTAGGAGGGGGACAAAGAAGAAACCTGCCATTTGTAAAGCAGAGGAGGTTTTAGTGTGTGTGCAGCAGTGAACAGCCCTACAGTGTAAATGTTTATGACATTAAATACACAGAATATAAACATATTTTAGTATATTAATTTACATTATGATTATTAATTTACATTATGATGTAAATTAAAGCATACTGAAAAAAAGTAGTGATTATCATATCTGCATAGCATGGATTCCTGTCCAAAAATGTCTAAACAAGTTCTTAAAATACTAAAAATATACTTTTGATAGCATATACACATTATTTGGTGATAAAAGAAAATAGTACATACGTTCAACTATTTTCAGACAAAATATGCAGTAGTTTGAAAGCATGTTTGGTGATTCTGTTGTTATCAATTTTAATGGGAAACAAACTAATAACTGAATTCAGCCATCACTAACGAAAACTCAAATGACTATATCAAATCTTCCTTCTCAAAAGCCATTTTCTGTGGGTGTTGATTTATTTCCCACACACAATGATCAAAAAGCATTCATTGGAAAGGACAAAACAAAATTCATTTATATGCTTTCTTTTATAATAAATGTAATTTAAAGCTAATGAACTATAGGGCAATAATGCTGCAACTCATGAAAATCCCAATTAGAAAGAGTAACCTTGGCCCAGCATTAGAGGGGCTGCCAAGGCCCACTCTCCCTGCATGGGGGACAGGCTGAACACAGCCTTGGCTTGGGAGGCCTCAACAGTATGGATTTGGATGCAGCAATCACCTACAGACACATGCAGCCCATGCAGGAACATTAGCTATGGAATCTATACTATAAAGACACATACACTGCAAAGTCCATTAATTAACAAGCTATTTATTTATGCAGTATTACATTTTCTGGCTAAAACACCACAATTTCTTTCGGAAATTTATTTTACAGTATATTACAGCTCAAGCTAATAGGCTTGACAGCTTACATTTTCCTTTCACTTAATTTCATTCATATTAGTCTCTGCCCTAGGAAGCTTCCTATGCTCTCTGACATCTTTCTCTTAGGGCTTGTCTTCACTGCAGGAGCATTTCAGCTTAGAGCACAATCTTACCTCTTATCTAATGCTACACTGACTGCACCACTTTAGTTTGTGTACTCAGCTAAATTGGTCTCATCATCATGTCAGCTGGGTTTTGGCCTACATTTATTTTAATGTGAAATAAAACCTTGGTCTGCTTGGAAAAGTTGAAATAAGATAACAACAAAAAGCAGTCTCTCCATTAAGCTAAACAATCTTAGTTCTGTGAACATTAATTAGCATTTCTTCTGCTCAGGGGAAATCATAAGTGCTGGACAAGCAAGGCTTCCTGAGCTAACAGCTTCTTATAATCAGACTTGAAGTTCTGGAGTTGAACTGTGCTGGTTTCCCTGGTAGGCTTTCATCCTCTGTTCTATTTTCGATCTTTTTGAAACCCAAAACTTAGTGGGAAAATCACAGGAAGACCTACATATTTTACAGCATTTATATCAAAGGCATTGAACTTCTCTAAGAACGAGTACATCTCCAAAGAACAACTTGAGACTTTTCCCAGCCTGCAAGGTCAGCTCTAGCACTCGTTTCCTTTCATTTTCAAATTATAAAAATGTCTACTTTATAATCCAACACTGAAACTGAGAAACCAATATAAAAAAAAAGCAAGAACAGGACTTAATTTTCAGTATGATAGTCACTGGCAAATATCAATCCTTTAATGGCACAGCTTTAAAGAGGAGAAGCCATGCCAGGTCCAGTTTTGTCTGAGAGAAATTGGCTGAGAGCAATTGGCTGCAGGTCAAATAAAAATAGACTCTGAGCAGAGGCAATCACCCCTCAG
The DNA here is from genome assembly GCA_035583235.1 of Hafferia zeledoni. NCBI lineage: Eukaryota > Metazoa > Chordata > Aves > Passeriformes > Thamnophilidae > Hafferia > Hafferia zeledoni. The sequence goes on along the minus strand of JAWWEV010000034.1, from coordinate 8,772,190 downwards.
CAGCAAACTAGGAAGAGAGAGAGTCTGTCATCTGTGGCAGAAGGCAGCTGTGTGCTCCAAGGAGATTGAAGCTGACAGTACACTGCACACTACCTATACACTCCTTATTTAGTCTTTGATTATGAACAATCTTAAAAGCCCACACACTAAACATATCAATATCTATTTGGATATATATAACTTGTTTAACATAAGTTGCATCTGTAAAAGAGCATCAGTAAAATGACTTTTCCTAAGCATTTTATTTTACCAAATCTGAAAAAGCAGATACTGAGCAGAGGGAAGTTAAATTCCAGAAGCAAGTTTCTTGCTTTCTGAGCAAACTTGTACAGGTTCTGATTATGTGAGATACTCACTAATTATATTACATTATGCAGGTGGAATTTGGCACCCAGAAGACACAAAACAGACTTGCATTAAATAAATGTATGAGGTATTGAAAAAGGTTCTTAATGAAGACATGTATCTGATTACCTCATGGACAGAAGATGGGGCTCTCAATGAACTCTGAAGAAGGGAGGAAAAAAGTCCCTCCATTATCTTGTCTCCAAAATAGAGAAAATAACACTGAATGACTCTGAATACAGTCAGTATTTTTACACAGTAATGCCCAGAAACCCCAATTGTCTTTAAGTTCCCAATCTGTCATACAAATAGGCCTGATTCCTTCCTTGGCAAGAAATCTGAGAACAAATTTAATCAAGAAAATTTTCAGTACATACAATCCAGGATTTTGTAATTGCCCTTCTTATTCCAATCTGTTCCCTAACAGTAACAGACAACCCTCAAATTTTAACCTTAACTGGAGCCTGCAGGACCCCTGTGCTAGAGAGAGCATCAGTGCCTGGGACTCATGGTGTGCAGGTGAGAGGGGAATATCCAGGTGCAGCCACTGAGGGATCAGAGGTCATCCCTAGAAACACTGAAGCAACCCTAATGAAAGGATCAGGCCTCCCAAGTTTCAGTACAACAGTCACGGCCATATTAAACAACAACATTCACTTCACCTTTAGTTTGACTGTGATGGTTATTGTTCTTGAATATTTATATCATGTATGAACATAGGCAATGACAGAGTCACTGCTAAATTCATAATCTAAAAGAACAGACCAAAGAATAGGGATACATATTAGACATGCAAGTAAATGACCATGGCGATCTGCATAACTTTCAAAAAAAAAGGGTTTTGAGAAAGTCTTTGGTCTGGGAAGTACTCCAAAAGTTCACATGCTGATCTGAATAACTAAAAAAACTTTTCTGGAAATTTGTCAAAGTAGTTCTTTTTTATACTATTTCTTATTCCTACTCAGACATTCTAGAAATACTGCACTAAAACCTGCCTTCGTTGAGTCTTTCTTCTTAATGCCTATCCAGAGTTGCAAAAGTGTGCAACAATGAAAAAGTGTAATTTTGCTTCAAAATAAATGTCTCAAAAATCTCTGCTTATAAATACCATTAAGATCATTTACCCAAAAGGCACGAAAAAGATTTTTCATAAGCAATCAGACACTGAAGTACTGATCTATCTGACCTAGTATTTAAAACCAATTAGATATATTAATCAAATATTACACTTGCACTGCATGAGTTTCACAGGTTTACAGGGATATAATCCCACAGACACTTGACAAAAACACCCTGGAGGATTTTCACAGGTCAAACTGGGTGTGAACTGAGACCTTTCTTTTTCATTTTTCCAGTATTAATACAACCATTCCACAGTCAGAAAGAAATTACTAATCACTGGTTTGCTTTTGCAGCAATCTAAATGCACTAGAATAAGATTATCAGTATTTGAAGAAAAAAATCCTTACAATATGAAAGAAAACATTTTAGTGCAGTATATGGAGTGTACGTTTTAGAGGGGTTGTAAATGTGGAATAACTAAATTTAATCTTCTTAAAAGAGGGATTGCAAATGAGTAGACATTTTAAAGTGTGAACTCCTCTTCTCTACCACCTTCTCTAAATAAAAGCTCCTTGGTACTGCCAATAGTGACTTGATTAAAAAATGTATTAAATATATCCAAGGGTATTACCAAAGTGGCCATAGTGATAATATGCATTCAGCTGTTAACATACACAATTAATAATATACTTTCTTCTCTATATATAATGAAGAAAAGACATAATAAAAAGAAAAGATAGTGTGGAACTAACATGAGAAAGTCATTACATGGGGAGGGGCAGAGTCTTGTAAAGGACAGGAGACTGAGGCAGAACAGGTGACTGGCAACAGGAATGTGAGAGGAATTAGAGGCAGCACAGCAAGAAGCCTTAGTAGTGAGAACATGCCAAAAATAGCAGTGCAAGAATCTTTTGTCTTAAGTTTTGTCTGAAAATTAAAGTGGCTTTCTTGCTTCTTAGTCTGGTCTCTCCTTGGGGAGGACTTACCCATTTTAATGCTAAACCCCAGTTCTTCTGTGCTTGCATACTTGCTACATGTTTTGAAAGTCACCACCTGTCACCTCAGTTTTCTCTCTTGTAGGACCAGTATTTATGTAGAGTGTTTGTGGTCCTGGGCTGAAGGAAACTAAACATGGACCTATTCCAAGGGCCACTCATGTCAACAGGAAAATTTCCATCTATGTTTGTGTCCTTTAGATCAACATCATATCCTGAAAATATGAAAAACTCACAGCAGCAAAAATACTCTCTCCTTAACAGCAACATTGGGCAGATGTCACAAAACTCTAATATGTTTTCAATTTTCTCATTGCCATTTGACAATCTACATAAATTAAGTATCACCAAGGCATCAGGAATTACACCATAAAACCTTCAACTCCATAAAGCATCATTACAAAATACAAATATTTTATACAGAAACTTTGTAGAATTTTTGAACACACAGTTTTTTAGCAAAAAATTTCTCCTTTGTTAACTTGAATTCTCTTTTTGTTATTACAATTAAATCATCTGTCCCTACCCCAAAAAAGTTTTTCAAGATAAAATATTAAAGACAATGAAAGAAAAAATACATAATGCAAATCAAATCTCCAAACGTGGCTGGTTTAGAGACAAACCAATGAAACACAGCCGTGTGCAGAAAGCAAAGCTTGTGGAAACTGGGCATATTATGGAAAGGAAAAAAATCAGTCACCCATGCAAAATTACCCCTATTGGCCATCTGAGAACTGACAATGAAGTCAACTGTAAAGGCAGCTGAGACCAGCACACTCCACCTAATTAAAATATTTAGAGGAGGGAGAAAAAAAATCAATGTATACACATGCATATACACATATTTGGCCAAAAGTCACGACTTCAGATTTAGTAATCATTTATAGACATATATATCTTAGCTGCCCACTTCACTAAAGCCATCATAAATTTATTTTCTCTCTATCTGCACACTTGTTTTGGCACACACAAATAGATTAAACCTAGAGATTAAACCTGGAAATGTGTCCTTCTTAACTGAGTATCAAGTAAATATATTTAATTTTAAAAAAAGAGAAAATGCAGATAAAAAAATCTTGTGAATTACTTTTTATCTGACCTTCAGCAGCCAGGAAAATATTTATGCTTATTCCTAACCTAGATCTACATACCACCCTCTCTCATTGAATGTAAGGTCCAAAAGTGAACTTGAAAAATGCTGTCATATTATTAAATTAAGGTGACAGACTTTTATGGTATCACTGCTTTTCAGAGCAGTGGAACTATTTTTAATTGGTCTAGTTATATTTCTTTCATTAATATGCTAAAGAAGGTTGTGTAATGATACTGCCATGATACACAGACAATCTCTGCCAGAAAAGTAAAATTTCAGGAGAATCAGAGCATAAACAGAGCTCACTCTTTTCCTGCCCCTGATTCAGTACACACAGCTTGGTTATTTGTGATTGAGCTTCACTGCTGTTCAACCAGAAACACCACTGGAAAACGCTGACAAAAGGCAACTGTGTTGCTCATTAGCATATTTATAGGAGTGCAAAACATTCAGAGCTCTAATATTATTTCCATTACTTGGGTTTATCAGCAGCCTTGAATGTAGGAACAGGTACCCCAGCGTGTCCCTCAGCACGTTCCCAAACACTTGTGTTTGTCTCTTGTTCAAACTCCAGTTTTCTGCTCTCTGAAAGGTCCAGCTGTGCTTTAAGACAACAGAAATGTTTTGTGTTCTCCTGGATGGGATGTGTAGATTTCCAGTCAGCGCTGAAGCTGCTCCTCCTCCTGCTTTTGAAATATCTGCTTTGGGAATTGAAGATTCCCAAGGGATATGATATTTTGCCAGTGCTACTGGTAACATAAAGAACCCAGAAGAATACAAGGTAACTATACAGAAGCTTTATTTACTGATGTCATAGCAATTCCTATAAAAACTAAAGCTGGAAATTAATTTAAATTTAACAAGCTTCTTCACCTACAATAACCAGCTTTTGAAGGTACAACATTTGCAATTAAAATTCGAGAAACCAAGGCAGCATTTGGGTCTCCTTACAAAGGAAAAGTAGGCTGCAAGATCTCATTTAGAAGCACATCTTACAGAGAGTAAGGCTCAGAAGACCATGGCTTTGACTGTTCTTAAAAAAAAAATTGAGTTCCAAAGAAGAAACTGAAGGCACTGGCAGGGAGCCAAAAAAGTCATACACAAGTATGGAATATATTAAAAAAAGCTGTATCTCTTACACAACAAAAAATTATCCCTCTAGGGGTTTTGTTGGTTTGGGGGTTTTCAAGCATTAAAACTGCTTTGCACTGGTAAACCCATCTAATTAATTGGGATAAGGGTGTTTCCCATCAAAATTTGACCAGCATGTTTTAGCATATTGTCTCTTGTATATTTTTAATCCTGTTAAAAAAATTAAAACTCCTTTAAAAATAGAAATGGAGATGACAATAAAAACCATAGAATCAATTACATTTTAAGTGTGACATTTGGAAGGATATAATAATAAACTATTTATGACATCTCCAGAAGGACATAAAATAAATTCTCTCATTTTTATTCTGAATTAATATTGCAGCCTTTCAATTTGCTCTAATAATGCTTTCTTCATAAGCAGTATTTGTTAAATTTGTAATTTTAAGATAAGTCCAGTTGCTATTCAATAATAATTTTAACAATTACTCTCTCTACTTGTTTAGAGGATTAAAGATCAAGTGTATCAACTTAAGTAGGACTTTGACACTTCAGTGTCCTTGTGGAGCTGTCACTACATTATTTAGGAGCACCAGTACTAACAGAAGCTGTGAGTCATTCAGGCTGTGATTCCACAGTGTATTTCTCTTGTTGGCAAAGCTGACTTAAGCAGTTCCTGCCACCTCCTCTATATCTTAGCAGCCCATTTGTTCTCTTCACCTTGCCCTGAGCCTTCATTTTAATCCTTTGTTTGTGCCAATACACAGGTTTGTTACTCTCTGAGGTGACGCAGATTGGAGAAATTGTCTTTGTTTTAAATTGCTATACAATCCCTCTTGACACATTTTGGCAGAGAGATTCCTAACCCAGAGCAGGTCCCTGATCAGAATAACCAAGCGCCAAACAGACAAGGTGATCTTAGGTTGCCTACAAGCAGGTTGGGGTGAAGAACAGGACAGAGCAGGGAACCATTTTGGTCACCTTTACTTCCAAGAGAAATGTTTGCAAAACTGTGATCTTGGATACAAATATCCATCCTCACAAATCAGGGGTATCCAAAATGCCATACTGGCTCTTCAATGCTTAAGAAATGAGTATGACAACCCCAGTGCAGTTCATGGTCACTTCCCAAAGGACAGAATTCACCACCTTAAAGGGGAACCTGGTTGCCCAGAGCCACGTTTGACAGAGGGAAGCAGATGTGTCCCACCAGGGGCAGGTTTCAACAACACGACGCCGTAGGTGCCATCTGATGGTGCTGGGGTTGAGATGAAATGGGTCATTCTGCAAAGGTGTCCATCTCTCACTGCAGAAACCTTCCCCACAACTCTGACATGTGCCTACCTCAGACAGCCAAAGTTAATCATTTTGACATAATCTCCAGCTTGCCCCCAAAGACAAAGTCAAATCTCAACGTTTTCATCGACTACCAATCCAGACTCCAACTAAGTTTTCAAATTTAAGTTTTTCTTTAAAATCTGATCTCTGTAACCCTTTATTCTCTCACTGTGGACTATGACTTTACTTTTCTCACACAGCAGGTATATTTTAAAACTAAAGACAGTGCCAAGGACAGCAACATTTCTTTCAAAACTACTATGCAGCTTGGTTCTACAGCAATAATGAGGAATATATGATTGAGGTTGTCAAAATAAGAGTTCATTTCTCAGATACAAAGTCATAAATATCTGCAGAAATGCATCCTGACACCAAGGATTATTACAGGTATTTTTAAAACAGCTGCCTACAGTTAGAGGAATAATTTCTTGACTATATCCTCAAAGATTTCTATAGTAGGAAGCAGCACTGAAAACACTGCTTTGCTCAGTAGTACAAAGATATTCATAATATTGCCAGACTATTCAAATGCTCTGCACTCTACAATTAAAATGTTTAGGAATTTCAAAATAATTTCTCTGTGAACAGTTCTGGTACAAAATACCTTGTAAGTAATACATAAGCAAGTTAGAAAGCATCACATAGTTCTGTGCTGCACACAGTAAAGGGCATTTTGAGGGCACAGTTGCAACACGTTGAAGCTTTTTTGGAATAGCAAAGACAAAAGAATAAAAGGAGAAAAGGTTACTCTGAGTACTGCAATAACTTACTGGTCCTTTAGCCAGTCCTTAACAAAAGGAATGGAAAACAATTCTGTGAATGACTCATCTTTCCTCTTTGGGTTCTTGCTAAAAAAAAAAAGAAAAACAATTCATTAATTTAAATTTCAGCTATTCAATTTGAAAACTAATGCCTTTGAATCATTGAGAATAATTAATATCAAAAACCATTATTAACTTACTTGTATAACCACTCAGTTAGGAAATCTGAGGCAATAAATTTGGTTCTTCTTCCCTAAAGACAGAAGATAGTTTCAAATTATTTATTATCTTTGGATTAGTCATATGTTTTTACTACTGGACAGGAACAGAAGCTAAATTGACTTCTTTTATTAAATAAAATATACAGTACATTACTGTGTCTACTTTAATATTGCTACTGCCAACAGTCAGTGGCTCTGCCAAAATTTTAGAAATTTTGTGGAATACTTTCAAGTCAAGATAAACTATGAGTAAGATAATTCTACATATTATCTTGATATTTGCTGCAGCATGGCTGGAACAGATACCTCTGAATGGTGCTCTTTCTAAGCGTCAGTCTCATTGTGAGGAAGTGAACAGAACTCATTCATACAGGAAAATATGTTGTCAATCACTTGCCATTTTGTTCAAAGTTCTATCATCATTCTTAAAATTCTTCATTTCTTCCAAGACACAGAGGAACATTGATTGGATATTGTTTCCTCCTGCATGGAACCAGCTTGAAGGCATTGTGAATACTCCAGACACACACCAGCAGAGTATTGTATGGCTGCTCAGACCAAATCATGTGTCGTGTAGTCCAGAAAGGAA